>OX101755.1:101291021-102491021 GCA_944452675.1 Tachina lurida | reverse complement strand
TTGCACGAAAAGAAGACGACGTATATAGTCCACTTAAGTTTTTACATACGAAATGGACGAATTATAGTCAATTTAATTTTTTATAAAAATTTTAAAAATGGACGATGTATAGTCCATTAAATTTTGTATATATACCCAGTCCATTTAATTTTTTGCATGAAAAATAGATGATGTATAGTCTATATAATTGTTTGCATACGAATCGGACGATTTATAGTCGATAAAATTTTTTCATAAAAAATTGAAAAAAAGACGATGTATAGTCCATTAAATTTTTTTCATAAAAAATTTTTTTTCATGAAAAATGGATGATGTATGGTTTATTAAATTCTTTGCACGAAAAGAAGACGACGTATATAGTCCACTTAAGTTTTTACATACGAAATGGACGAATTATAGTCAATTTAATTTTTTATAAAAATTTTAAAAATGGACGATGTATAGTCCATTAAATTTTGTATATATACCCAGTCCATTTAATTTTTTGCATGAAAAATAGACGATGTATAGTCTATATAATTGTTTGCATACGAATCGGACGATTTATAGTCGATAAAATTTTTTCATAAAAAATTAAAAAAAAGACGATGTATAGTCCATAAAATTTTTTTCATAAAAAATTTTTTTTCATGAAAAATGGATGATGTATGGTTTATTAAATTCTTTGCACGAAAAGAAGACGACGTATATAGTCCACTTAAGTTTTTACATACGAAATGGACGAATTATAGTCAATTTAATTTTTTATAAAAATTTTAAAAATGGACGATGTATAGTCCATTAAATTTTGTATATATACCCAGTCCATTTAATTTTTTGCATGAAAAATAGACGATGTATAGTCTATATAATTGTTTGCATACGAATCGGACGATTTATAGTCGATAAAATTTTTTCATAAAAAATTGAAAAAAAGACGATGTATAGTCCATTAAATTTTTTTCATAAAAATTTTTTTTTCATGAAAAATGGATGATGTATGGTTTATTAAATTCTTTGCACGAAAAGAAGACGACGTATATAGTCCACTTAAGTTTTTACATACGAAATGGACGAATTATAGTCAATTTAATTTTTTATAAAAATTTTAAAAATGGACGATGTATAGTCCATTAAATTTTGTATATATACCCAGTCCATTTAATTTTTTGCATGAAAAATAGACGATGTATAGTCTATATAATTGTTTGCATACGAATCGGACGATTTATAGTCGATAAAATTTTTTCATAAAAAATTGAAAAAAAGACGATGTATAGTCCATTAAATTTTTTTCATAAAAAATTTTTTTTCATGAAAAATGGATGATGTATGGTTTATTAAATTCTTTGCACGAAAAGAAGACGACGTATATAGTCCACTTAAGTTTTTACATGCGAAATGGACGAATTATAGTCAATTTAATTTTTTTATAAAAATTTTAAAAATGGACGATGTATAGTCCATTAAATTTTGTATATATACCCAGTCCATTTAATTTTTTGCATGAAAAATAGATGATGTATAGTCTATATAATTGTTTGCATACGAATCGGACGATTTATAGTCGATAAAATTTTTTCATAAAAAATTGAAAAAAAAACGATGTATAGTCCATTAAAGTTTTTTCATAAAAAATTTTTTTTCATGAAAAATGGATGATGTATGGTTTATTAAATTCTTTGCACGAAAAGAAGACGACGTATATAGTCCACTTAAGTTTTTACATACGAAATGGACGAATTATAGTCAATTTAATTTTTTATAAAAATTTTAAAAATGGACGATGTATAGTCCATTAAATTTTGTATATATACCCAGTCCATTTAATTTTTTGCATGAAAAATAGACGATGTATAGTCTATATAATTGTTTGCATACGAATCGGACGATTTATAGTCGATAAAATTTTTTCATAAAAAATTGAAAAAAAGACGATGTATAGTCCATTAATTTTTTTTTTATAAAAAATTTTTTTTCATGAAAAATGGATGATGTATGGTTTATTACATTCTTTGCACGAAAAGAAGACGACGTATATAGTCCACTTAAGTTTTTACATACGAAATGGACGAATTATAGTCAATTTAATTTTTTATAAAAATTTTAAAAATGGACGATGTATAGTCCATTAAATTTTGTATATATACCCAGTCCATTTAATTTTTTGCATGAAAAATAGAAGATGTATAGTCTATATAATTGTTTGCATACGAATCGGACGATTTATAGTCGATAAAATTTTTTCATAAAAAATTGAAAAAAAGACGATGTATAGTCCATTAAATTTTTTTCATAAAAAATTTTTTTTCATGAAAAATGGATGATGTATGGTTTATTAAATTCTTTGCACGAAAAGAAGACGACGTATATAGTCCAATTAAGTTTTTACATACGAAATAGACGAATTATAGCCAATTTAATTTTTTATAAAAATTTTAAAAATGGACGATGTATAGTCCATTAAATTTTGAATATATAGCCAGTCCATTTAATTTTTTGCATGAAAAATAGACGATGTATAGTCTATATAATTGTTTGCATACGAATCGGACGATTTATAGTCGATAAAATTTTTTCATAAAAAATTAAAAAAAAAAGACGATGTATAATAGTCCATAAAATTTTTTTCATAAAAAATTTTTTTTCATGAAAAATGGATGATGTATGGTTTATTAAATTCTTTGCACGAAAAGAAGACGACGTATATAGTCCACTTAAGTTTTTACATACGAAATGGACGAATTATAGTCAATTTAATTTTTTATAAAAATTTTAAAAATGGACGATGTATAGTCCATTAAATTTTGTATATATACCCAGTCCATTTAATTTTTTGCATGAAAAATAGATGATGTATAGTCTATATAATTGTTTGCATACGAATCGGACGATTTATAGTCGATAAAATTTTTTCATAAAAAATTGAAAAAAAGACGATGTATAGTCCATTAAATTTTTTTAATAAAAAATTTTTTTTCATGAAAAATGGATGATGTATGGTTTATTAAATTCTTTGCACGAAAAGAAGACGACGTATATAGTCCACTTAAGTTTTTACATACGAAATGGACGAATTATAGTCAATTTAATTTTTTATAAAAATTTTAAAAATGGACGATGTATAGTCCATTAAATTTTGTATATATACCCAGTCCATTTAATTTTTTGCAAGAAAAATAGACGATGTATAGTCTATATAATTGTTTGCATACGAATCGGACGATTTATAGTCGATAAAATTTTTTCATAAAAAATTGAAAAAAAGACGATGTATAGTCCATTAAATTTTTTTCATAAAAAATTTTTTTTCATGAAAAATGGATGATGTATGGTTTATTAAATTCTTTGCACGAAAAGAAGACGACGTATATAGTCCACTTAAGTTTTTACATACGAAATGGACGAATTATAGTCAATTTAATTTTTTATAAAAATTTTAAAAATGGACGATGTATAGTCCATTAAATTTTGTATATATACCCAGTCCATTTAATTTTTTGCATGAAAAATAGACGATGTATAGTCTATATAATTGTTTGCATACGAATCGGACGATTTATAGTCGATAAAATTTTTTCATAAAAAATTAAAAAAAAGACGATGTATAGTCCATAAAATTTTTTTCATAAAAATTTTTTTTCATGAAAAATGGATGATGTATGGTTTATTAAATTCTTTGCACGAAAAGAAGACGACGTATATAGTCCACTTAAGTTTTTACATACGAAATGGACGAATTATAGCCAATTTAATTTTTTATAAAAATTTTAAAAATGGACGATGTATAGTCCATTAAATTTTGAATATATAGCCAGTCCATTTAATTTTTTGCATGAAAAATAGACGATGTATAGTCTATATAATTGTTTGCATACGAATCGGACGATTTATAGTCGATTAAATTTTTTCATAAAAAAATGAAAAAAAAAAGACGATGTATATATAGTCCATTAAATTTTTTTCATAAAAAATTTTTTTTCATGAAAAATGGATGATGTATGGTTTATTAAATTCTTTGCACGAAAAGAAGACGACGTATATAGTCCACTTTAGTTTTTACATACGAAATGGACGAATTATAGCCAATTTAATTTTTTATAAAAATTTTAAAAATGGACGATGTATAGTCCATTAAATTTTGTATATATAGCCAGTCCATTTAATTTTTTGCATGAAAAATAGACGATGTATAGTCTATATAATTGTTTGCATACGAATCGGACGATTTATAGTCGATAAAATTTTTTCATAAAAAATTTAAAAAAAGACGATGTATAGTCCATTAAATTTTTTTCATAAAAAATTTTTTTTCATGAAAAATGGATGATGTATGGTTTATTAAATTCTTTGCACGAAAAGAAGACGACGTATATAGTCCACTTAAGTTTTTACATACGAAATGGACGAATTATAGTCAATTTAATTTTTTATAAAAATTTTAAAAATGGACGATGTATAGTCCATTAAATTTTGTATATATACCCAGTCCATTTAATTTTTTGCATGAAAAATAGACGATGTATAGTCTATATAATTGTTTGCATACGAATCGGACGATTTATAGTCGATAAAATTTTTTCATAAAAAATTGAAAAAAAGACGATGTATAGTCCATTAAATTTTTTTCATAAAAAATTTTTTTTCATGAAAAATGGATGATGTATGGTTTATTAAATTCTTTGCACGAAAAGAAGACGACGTATATAGTCCACTTAAGTTTTTACATACGAAATGGACGAATTATAGTCAATTTAATTTTTTATAAAAATTTTAAAAATTGACGATGTATAGTCCATTAAATTTTGTATATATACCCAGTCCATTTAATTTTTTGCATGAAAAATAGACGATGTATAGTCTATATAATTGTTTGCATACGAATCGGACGATTTATAGTCGATAAAATTTTTTCATAAAAAATTAAAAAAAAAACAATGTATAGTCCATTAAATTTTTTTCATAAAAAAATTTTTTTCATGAAAAATGGATGATGTATGGTTTATTAAATTCTTTGCACGAAAAGAAGACGACGTATATAGTCCACTTAAGTTTTTACATACGAAATGGACGAATTATAGCCAATTTAATTTTTTATAAAAATTTTAAAAATGGACGATGTATAGTCCATTAAATTTTGAATATATAGCCAGTCCATTTAATTTTTTGCATGAAAAATAGACGATGTATAGTCTATATAATTGTTTGCATACGAATCGGACGATTTATAGTCGATAAAATTTTTTCATAAAAAATTGAAAAAAAGACGATGTATAGTCCATTAAATTTTTTTCATAAAAAATTTTTTTTCATGAAAAATGGATGATGTATGGTTTATTAAATTCTTTGCACGAAAAGAAGACGACGTATATAGTCCACTTAAGTTTTTACATACGAAATGGACGAATTATAGTCAATTTAATTTTTTATAAAAATTTTAAAAATGGACGATGTATAGTCCATTAAATTTTGTATATATACCCAGTCCATTTAATTTTTTGCATGAAAAATAGACGATGTATAGTCTATATAATTGTTTGCATACGAATCGGACGATTTATAGTCGATAAAATTTTTTCATAAAAAATTAAAAAAAAGACGATGTATAGTCCATAAAATTTTTTTCATAAAAATTTTTTTTCATGAAAAATGGATGATGTATGGTTTATTAAATTCTTTGCACGAAAAGAAGACGACGTATATAGTCCACTTAAGTTTTTACATACGAAATGGACGAATTATAGCCAATTTAATTTTTTATAAAAATTTTAAAAATGGACGATGTATAGTCCATTAAATTTTGAATATATAGCCAGTCCATTTAATTTTTTGCATGAAAAATAGACGATGTATAGTCTATATAATTGTTTGCATACGAATCGGACGATTTATAGTCGATTAAATTTTTTCATAAAAAAATGAAAAAAAAAAGACGATGTATATATAGTCCATTAAATTTTTTTCATAAAAAATTTTTTTTCATGAAAAATGGATGATGTATGGTTTATTAAATTCTTTGCACGAAAAGAAGACGACGTATATAGTCCACTTTAGTTTTTACATACGAAATGGACGAATTATAGCCAATTTAATTTTTTATAAAAATTTTAAAAATGGACGATGTATAGTCCATTAAATTTTGTATATATAGCCAGTCCATTTAATTTTTTGCATGAAAAATAGACGATGTATAGTCTATATAATTGTTTGCATACGAATCGGACGATTTATAGTCGATAAAATTTTTTCATAAAAAATTTAAAAAAAGACGATGTATAGTCCATTAAATTTTTTTCATAAAAAATTTTTTTTCATGAAAAATGGATGATGTATGGTTTATTAAATTCTTTGCACGAAAAGAAGACGACGTATATAGTCCACTTAAGTTTTTACATACGAAATGGACGAATTATAGTCAATTTAATTTTTTATAAAAATTTTAAAAATGGACGATGTATAGTCCATTAAATTTTGTATATATACCCAGTCCATTTAATTTTTTGCATGAAAAATAGACGATGTATAGTCTATATAATTGTTTGCATACGAATCGGACGATTTATAGTCGATAAAATTTTTTCATAAAAAATTGAAAAAAAGACGATGTATAGTCCATTAAATTTTTTTCATAAAAAATTTTTTTTCATGAAAAATGGATGATGTATGGTTTATTAAATTCTTTGCACGAAAAGAAGACGACGTATATAGTCCACTTAAGTTTTTACATACGAAATGGACGAATTATAGTCAATTTAATTTTTTATAAAAATTTTAAAAATTGACGATGTATAGTCCATTAAATTTTGTATATATACCCAGTCCATTTAATTTTTTGCATGAAAAATAGACGATGTATAGTCTATATAATTGTTTGCATACGAATCGGACGATTTATAGTCGATAAAATTTTTTCATAAAAAATTAAAAAAAAAACAATGTATAGTCCATTAAATTTTTTTCATAAAAAAATTTTTTTCATGAAAAATGGATGATGTATGGTTTATTAAATTCTTTGCACGAAAAGAAGACGACGTATATAGTCCACTTAAGTTTTTACATACGAAATGGACGAATTATAGCCAATTTAATTTTTTATAAAAATTTTAAAAATGGACGATGTATAGTCCATTAAATTTTGTATATATAGCCAGTCCATTTAATTTTTTGCATGAAAAATAGACGATGTATAGTCTATATAATTGTTTGCATACGAATCGGACGATTTATAGTCGATAAAATTTTTTCATAAAAAATTTAAAAAAGACGATGTATAGTCCATTAAATTTTTTTCATAAAAAATTTTTTTTCATGAAAAATGGATGATGTATGGTTTATTAAATTCTTTGCACGAAAAGAAGACGACGTATATAGTCCACTTAAGTTTTTACATACGAAATGGACGAATTATAGTCAATTTAATTTTTTATAAAAATTTTAAAAATGGACGATGTATAGTCCATTAAATTTTGTATATATACCCAGTCCATTTAATTTTTTGCATGAAAAATAGACGATGTATAGTCTATATAATTGTTTGCATACGAATCGGACGAATTATAGTCGATAAAATTTTTTCATAAAAAATTGAAAAAAAGACGATGTATAGTCCATTAAATTTTTTTCATAAATTTTTTTTTTTTCATGAAAAATGGATGATGTATGGTTTATTAAATTCTTTGCACGAAAAGAAGACGACGTATATAGTCCACTTAAGATTTTACATACGAAATGGACGAAATATAGCCAATTTAATTTTTTATAAAAATTTTAAAAATGGACGATGTATAGTCCATTAAATTTTGTATATATAGCCAGTCCATTTAATTTTTTGCATGAAAAATAGACGATGTATAGTCTATATAATTGTTTGCATACGAATCGGACGATTTATAGTCGATAAAATTTTTTCATAAAAAATTGAAAAAAAGACGATGTATAGTCCATTAAATTTTTTTCATAAAAAATTTTTTCACATGAAAAATGGATGATGTATGGTTTATTAAATTCTTTGCACGAAAAGAAGACGACGTATATAGTCCACTTAAGTTTTTACATACGAAATGGACGAATTATAGTCAATTTAATTTTTTATAAAAATTTTAAAAATGGACGATGTATAGTCCATTAAATTTTGTATATATACCCAGTCCATTTAATTTTTTGCATGAAAAATAGACGATGTATAGTCTATATAATTGTTTGCATACGAATCAGACGATTTATAGTCGATAAAATTTTTTCATAAAAAATTGAAAAAAAGACGATGTATAGTCCATTAAATTTTTTTCATAAAAATTTTTTTTTATGAAAAATGGATGATGTATGGTTTATTAAATTCTTTGCACGAAAAGAAGACGACGTATATAGACCACTTAAGTTTTTACATACGAAATGGACGAATTATAGTCAATTTAATTTTTTATAAAAATTTTAAAAATTGACGATGTATAGTCCATTAAATTTTGTATATATAGCCAGTCCATTTAATTTTTTGCATGAAAAATAGACGATGTATAGTCTATATAATTGTTTGCATACGAATCGGACGATTTATAGTCGATAAAATTTTTTCATAAAAAATTGAAAAAAAGACGATGTATAGTCCATTAAATTTTTTTCATAAAAATTTTTTTTTCATGAAAAATGGATGATGTATGGTTTATTAAATTCTTTGCACGAAAAGAAGACGACGTATATAGTCCACTTAAGTTTTTACATACGAAATGGACGAATTATAGCCAATTTAATTTTTTATAAAAATTTTAAAAATGGACGATGTATAGTCCATTAAATTTTGTATATATACCCAGTCCATTTAATTTTTTGCATGAAAAATAGACGATGTATAGTCTATATAATTGTTTGCATACGAATCGGACGATTTATAGTCGATAAAATTTTTTCATAAAAAATTGAAAAAAGACGATGTATAGTCCATTAAATTTTTTTCATAAAAATTTTTTTTTCATGAAAAATGGATGATGTATGGTTTATTAAATTCTTTGCACGAAAAGAAGACGACGTATATAGTCCACTTAAGTTTTTACATACGAAATGGAAGAATTATAGCCAATTTAATTTTTTATAAAAATTTTAAAAATGGACGATGTATAGTCCATTAAATTTTGTATATATAGCCAGTCCATTTAATTTTTTCCATGAAAAATAGACGATGTATAGTCTATATAATTGTTTGCATACGAATCGGACGATTTATAGTCGATAAAATTTTTTCATAAAAAATTGAAAAAAAGACGATGTATAATAGTCCATTAAATTTTTTTCATAAAAAACTTTTTTTCATGAAAAATGGATGATGTATGGTTTATTAAATTCTTTGCACGAAAAGAAGACGACGTATATAGTCCACTTAAGTTTTTACATACGAAATGGACGAATTATAGTCAGTTTAATTTTTTATAAAAATTTAAAAAATGGACGATGTATAGTCCATTAAATTTTGTATATATAGCCAGTCCATTTAATTTTTTGCATGAAAAATAGACGATGTATAGTCTATATAATTGTTTGCATACGAATCGGACGATTTATAGTCGATAAAATTTTTTCATAAAAAATTGAAAAAAAGACGATGTATAGTCCATTAAATTTTTTCATAAAAATTTTTTTTCAAGAAAAATGGATGATGTATAGTTTATTAAATTCTTGGCACGAAAAGAATTCGACGTATATAGTCCACTTAAGTTTTTACATACGAAATGGACGAATTATAGTCAGTTTTAATTTTTTATAAAAATTTTAAAAATGGACGATGTATAGTCCATTAAATTCTTGTATATATAGCCAGTCCATTTAATTTTTTGCATGAAAAATAGACGATGTATAGTCTATATAATTGTTTGCATACGAATCGGACGATTTATAGTCGATAAAATTTTTTCATAAAAAATTGAAAAAAAGACGATGTATAGTCCATTAAATTTTTTTCATAAAAAATTTTTTTTCATGAAAAATGGATGATGTATGGTTTATTAAATTCTTTGCACGAAAAGAAGACGACGTATATAGTCACTTAAGTTTTTACATACGAAATGGAAGAATTATAGCCAATTTAATTTTTTATAAAAATTTTAAAAATGGACGATGTATAGTCCATTAAATTTTGTATATATAGCCAGTCCATTTAATTTTTTCCATGAAAAATAGACGATGTATAGTCTATATAATTGTTTGCATACGAATCGGACGATTTATAGTCGATAAAATTTTTTCATAAAAAATTGAAAAAAAGACGATGTATAGTCCATTAATTTTTTTCATAAATTTTTTTTTTTCATGAAAAATGGATGATGTATGGTTTATTAAATTCTTTGCACGAAAAGAAGACGACGTATATAGTCCACTTAAGTTTTTACATACGAAATGGACGAATTATAGTCAGTTTAATTTTTTATAAAAATTTTAAAAATGGACGATGTATAGTCCATTAAATTTTGTATATATAGCCAGTCCATTTAATTTTTTGCATGAAAAATAGACGATGTATAGTCTATATAATTGTTTGCATACGAATCGGACGATTTATAGTCGATAAAATTTTTTCATAAAAAATTGAAAAAAAGACGATGTATAGTCCATTAAATTTTTTTCATAAAAAATTTTTTTTCATGAAAAATGGATGATGTATGGTTTATTAAATTTTTTGCACGAAAAGAAGACGACGTATATAGTCCACTTAAGTTTTTACATACGAAATGGACGAATTATAGTCAATTTAATTTTTTATAAAAATTTTAAAAATGGACGATGTATAGTCCATTAAATTTTGTATATATACCCAGTCCATTTAATTTTTTGCATGAAAAATAGACGATGTATAGTCTATATAATTGTTTGCATACGAATCGGACGATTTATAGTCGATAAAATTTTTTCATAAAAAATTGAAAAAAAGACGATGTATAGTCCATTAAATTTTTTTCATAAAAAATTTTTTTTCATGAAAAATGGATGATGTATGGTTTATTAAATTCTTTGCACGAAAAGAAGACGACGTATATAGTCCACTTAAGTTTTTACATACGAAATGGACGAATTATAGTCAATTTAATTTTTTATAAAAATTTTAAAAATGGACGATGTATAGTCCATTAAATTTTGTATATATACCCAGTCCATTTAATTTTTTGCATGAAAAATAGACGATGTATAGTCTATATAATTGTTTGCATACGAATCGGACGATTTATAGTCGATAAAATTTTTTCATAAAAAATTGAAAAAAAGACGATGTATAGTCCATTAAATTTTTTTCATAAAAAATTTTTTTTCATGAAAAATGGATGATGTATGGTTTATTAAATTCTTTGCACGAAAAGAAGACGACGTATATAGTCCACTTAAGTTTTTACATACGAAATGGACGAATTATAGTCAATTTAATTTTTTATAAAAATTTTAAAAATGGACGATGTATAGTCCATTAAATTTTGTATATATACCCAGTCCATTTAATTTTTTGCATGAAAAATAGACGATGTATAGTCTATATAATTGTTTGCATACGAATCGGACGATTTATAGTCGATAAAATTTTTTCATAAAAAATTGAAAAAAAGACGATGTATAGTCCATTAAATTTTTTTCATAAAAAATTTTTTTTCATGAAAAATGGATGATGTATGGTTTATTAAATTCTTTGCACGAAAAGAAGACGACGTATATAGTCCACTTAAGTTTTTACATACGAAATGGACGAATTATAGTCAATTTAATTTTTTATAAAAATTTTAAAAATGGACGATGTATAGTCCATTAAATTTTGTATATATACCCACTCCATTTAATTTTTTGCATGAAAAATTGACGATGTATAGTCTATATAATTGTTTGCATACGAATCGGACGATTTATAGTCGATAAAATTTTTTCATAAAAAATTGAAAAAAAGACGATGTATAATAGTCCATTAAATTTTTTTCATAAAAAATTTTTTTTCATGAAAAATGGATGATGTATGGTTTATTAAATTCTTTGCACGAAAAGAAGACGACGTATATAGTCCACTTAAGTTTTTACATACGAAATGGACGAATTATTGTCAGTTTAATTTTTTATAAAAATTTTAAAAATGGACGATGTATAGTCCATTAAATTTTGTATATATAGCCAGTCCATTTAATTTTTTGCATGAAAAATAGACGATGTATAGTCTATATAATTGTTTGCATACGAATCGGACGATTTATAGTCGATTAAATTTTTTCATAAAAAATTGAAAAAAAGACGATGTATAGTCCATTAAATTTTTTTTCATGAAAAATGGATGATGTATGGTTTATTAAATTCTTTGCACGAAAAGAAGACGACGTATATAGTCCACTTAAGTTTTTACATACGAAATGGACGAATTATAGTCAATTTAATTTTTTATAAAAATTTTAAAAATGGACGATGTATAGTCCATTAAATTTTGTATATATACCCACTCCATTTAATTTTTTGCATGAAAAATTGACGATGTATAGTCTATATAATTGTTTGCATACGAATCGGACGATTTATAGTCGATAAAATTTTTTCATAAAAAATTTAAAAAAAGACGATGTATAATAGTCCATTAAATTTTTTTCATAAAAAATTTTTTTTCATGAAAAATGGATGATGTATGGTTTATTAAATTCTTTGCACGAAAAGAAGACGACGTATATAGTCCACTTAAGTTTTTACATACGAAATGGACGAATTATAGTCAGTTTAATTTTTTATAAAAATTTTAAAAATGGACGATGTATAGTCCATTAAATTTTGTATATATAGCCAGTCCATTTAATTTTTTGCATGAAAAATAGACGATGTATAGTCTATATAATTGTTTGCATACGAATCGGACGATTTATAGTCGATAAAATTTTTTCATAAAAAATTGAAAAAAAGACGATGTATAGTCCATTAAATTTTTTTCATAAAAAATTTTTTTTCATGAAAAATGGATGATGTATGGTTTATTAAATTCTTTGCACGAAAAGAAGACGACGTATATAGTCCACTTAAGTTTTTACATACGAAATGGACGAATTATAGTCAATTTAATTTTTTATAAAAATTTTTAAAATTTTAAATTTTGTATATATACCCAGTCCATTTAATTTTTTGCATGAAGAATAGACGATGTATAGTCTATATAATTGTTTGCATACGAATCGGACGATTTATAGTCGATAAAATTTTTTCATAAAAAATTGAAAAAAAGACGATGTATAGTCCATTAAATTTTTTTCATAAAAATTTTTTTTTCATGAAAAATGGATGATGTATGGTTTATTAAATTCTTTGCACGAAAAGAAGACGACGTATATAGTCCACTTAAGTTTTTACATACGAAATGGACGAATTATAGTCAATTTAATTTTTTATAAAAATTTTAAAAATGGACGATGTATAGTCCATTAAATTTTGTATATATACCCAGTCCATTTAATTTTTTGCATGAAAAATAGACGATGTATAGTCTATATAATTGTTTGCATACGAATCGGACGATTTATAGTCGATAAAATTTTTTCATAAAAAATTGAAAAAAAGACGATGTATAGTCCATTAAATTTTTTTCATAAAAAATTTTTTTTCATGAAAAATGGATGATGTATGGTTTATTAAATTCTTTGCACGAAAAGAAGACGATGTATATAGTCCACTTAAGTTTTTACATACGAAATGGACGAATTATAGTCAATTTAATTTTTTATAAAAATTTTAAAAATGGACGATGTATAGTCCATTAAATTTTGTATATATACCCAGTCCATTTAATTTTTTGCATGAAAAATAGACGATGTATAGTCTATATAATTGTTTGCATACGAATCGGACGATTTATAGTCGATAAAATTTTTTCATAAAAAATTGAAAAAAAGACGATGTATAGTCCATTAAATTTTTTTCATAAAAAATTTTTTTTCATGAAAAATGGATGATGTATGGTTTATTAAATTCTTTGCACGAAAAGAAGACGACGTATATAGTCCACTTAAGTTTTTACATACGAAATGGACGAATTATAGTCAATTTAATATTTTATAAAAATTTTAAAAATGGACGATGTATAGTCCATTAAAATTTGTATATATACCTAGTCCATTTAATTTTTTGCATGAAAAATAGACGATGTATAGTCTATATAATTGTTTGCATACGAATCGGACGATTTATAGTCGATAAAATTTTTTCATAAAAAATTGAAAAAAAGACGATGTATAGTCCATTAAATTTTTTTCATAAAAATTTTTTTTTCATGAAAAATGGATGATGTATGGTTTATTAAATTCTTTGCACGAAAAGAAGACGACGTATATAGTCCACTTAAGTTTTTACATACGAAATGGACGAATTATAGTCAATTTAATTTTTTATAAAAATTTTAAAAATGGACGATGTATAGTCCATTAAAATTTGTATATATACCCAGTCCATTTAATTTTTTGCATGAAAAATAGACGATGTATAGTCTATATAATTGTTTGCATACGAATCGGACGATTTATAGTCGATAAAATTTTTTCATAAAAAATTGAAAAAAAGACGATGTATAGTCCATTAAATTTTTTTCATAAAAAATTTTTTTTCATGAAAAATGGATGATGTATGGTTTATTAAATTCTTTGCACGAAAAGAAGACGACGTATATAGTCCACTTAAGTTTTCACATACGAAATGGACGAATTATAGCCAATTTAATTTTTTATAAAAATTTTAAAAATGGACGATGTATAGTCCATTAAATTTTGTATATATAGCCAGTCCATTTAATTTTTTGCATGAAAAATAGACGATGTATAGTCTATATAATTGTTTGCATACGAATCGGACGATTTATAGTCGATAAAATTTTTTCATAAAAAATTGAAAAAAAGACGATGTATAGTCCATTAAATTTTTTTCATAAAAAATTTTTTTTCATGAAAAATGGATGATGTATGGTTTATTAAATTCTTTGCACGAAAAGAAGACGACGTATATAGTCCACTTAAGTTTTTACATACGAAATGGACGAATTATAGTCAATTTAATTTTTTATAAAAATTTTAAAAATGGACGATGTATAGTCCATTAAATTTTGTATATATACCCACTCCATTTAATTTTTTGCATGAAAAATTGACGATGTATAGTCTATATAATTGTTTGCATACGAATCGGACGATTTATAGTCGATAAAATTTTTTCATAAAAAATTGAAAAAAAGACGATGTATAATAGTCCATTAAATTTTTTTCATAAAAAATTTTTTTTCATGAAAAATGGATGATGTATGGTTTATTAAATTCTTTGCACGAAAAGAAGACGACGTATATAGTCCACTTAAGTTTTTACATACGAAATGGACGAATTATTGTCAGTTTAATTTTTTATAAAAATTTTAAAAATGGACGATGTATAGTCCATTAAATTTTGTATATATAGCCAGTCCATTTAATTTTTTGCATGAAAAATAGACGATGTATAGTCTATATAATTGTTTGCATACGAATCGGACGATTTATAGTCGATTAAATTTTTTCATAAAAAATTGAAAAAAAGACGATGTATAGTCCATTAAATTTTTTTTCATGAAAAATGGATGATGTATGGTTTATTATATTCTTTGCACGAAAAGAAGACGACGTATATAGTCCACTTAAGTTTTTACATACGAAATGGACGAATTATAGTCAATTTAATTTTTTATAAAAATTTTAAAAATGGACGATGTATAGTCCATTAAATTTTGTATATATACCCACTCCATTTAATTTTTGCATGAAAAATTGACGATGTATAGTCTATATAATTGTTTGCATACGAATCGGACGATTTATAGTCGATAAAATTTTTTCATAAAAAATTTAAAAAAAGACGATGTATAATAGTCCATTAAATTTTTTTCATAAAAAATTTTTTTTCATGAAAAATGGATGATGTATGGTTTATTAAATTCTTTGCACGAAAAGAAGACGACGTATATAGTCCACTTAAGTTTTTACATACGAAATGGACGAATTATAGTCAGTTTAATTTTTTATAAAAATTTTAAAAATGGACGATGTATAGTCCATTAAATTTTGTATATATAGCCAGTCCATTTAATTTTTTGCATGAAAAATAGACGATGTATAGTCTATATAATTGTTTGCATACGAATCGGACGATTTATAGTCGATAAAATTTTTTCATAAAAAATTGAAAAAAAGACGATGTATAGTCCATTAAATTTTTTTCATAAAAAATTTTTTTTCATGAAAAATGGATGATGTATGGTTTATTAAATTCTTTGCACGAAAAGAAGACGACGTATATAGTCCACTTAAGTTTTTACATACGAAATGGACGAATTATAGTCAATTTAATTTTTTATAAAAATTTTAAAAATGGACGATGTATAGTCCATTAAATTTTGTATATATACCCAGTCCATTTAATTTTTTGCATGAAGAATAGACGATGTATAGTCTATATAATTGTTTGCATACGAATCGGACGATTTATAGTCGATAAAATTTTTTCATAAAAAATTGAAAAAAAGACGATGTATAGTCCATTAAATTTTTTTCATAAAAATTTTTTTTTCATGAAAAATGGATGATGTATGGTTTATTAAATTCTTTGCACGAAAAGAAGACGACGTATATAGTCCACTTAAGTTTTTACATACGAAATGGACGAATTATAGTCAATTTAATTTTTTATAAAAATTTTAAAAATGGACGATGTATAGTCCATTAAATTTTGTATATATACCCAGTCCATTTAATTTTTTGCATGAAAAATAGACGATGTATAGTCTATATAATTGTTTGCATACGAATCGGACGATTTATAGTCGATAAAATTTTTTCATAAAAAATTGAAAAAAAGACGATGTATAGTCCATTAAATTTTTTTCATAAAAAATTTTTTTTCATGAAAAATGGATGATGTATGGTTTATTAAATTCTTTGCACGAAAAGAAGACGATGTATATAGTCCACTTAAGTTTTTACATACGAAATGGACGAATTATAGTCAATTTAATTTTTTATAAAAATTTTAAAAATGGACGATGTATAGTCCATTAAATTTTGTATATATACCCAGTCCATTTAATTTTTTGCATGAAAAATAGACGATGTATAGTCTATATAATTGTTTGCATACGAATCGGACGATTTATAGTCGATAAAATTTTTTCATAAAAAATTGAAAAAAAGACGATGTATAGTCCATTAAATTTTTTTCATAAAAAATTTTTTTTCATGAAAAATGGATGATGTATGGTTTATTAAATTCTTTGCACGAAAAGAAGACGATGTATATAGTCCACTTAAGTTTTTACATACGAAATGGACGAATTATAGTCAATTTAATTTTTTATAAAAATTTTAAAAATGGACGATGTATAGTCCATTAAATTTTGTATATATAGCCAGTCCATTTAATTTTTTGCATGAAAAATAGACGATGTATAGTCTATATAATTGTTTGCATACGAATCGGACGATTTATAGTCGATAAAATTTTTTCATAAAAAATTAAAAAAAGACGATGTATATATAGTCCATTAAATTTTTTTCATAAAAAATTTTTTTTCATGAAAAATGGATGATGTATGGTTTATTAAATTCTTTGCACGAAAAGAAGACGACGTATATAGTCCACTTAAGTTTTTACATACGAAATGGACGAATTATAGTCAGTTTAATTTTTTATAAAAATTTTAAAAATGGACGATGTATAGTCCATTAAATTTTGTATATATAGCCAGTCCATTTAATTTTTTGCATGAAAAATAGACGATGTATAGTCTATATAATTGTTTGCATACGAATCGGACGATTTATAGTCGATAAAATTTTTTCATAAAAAATTGAAAAAAAGACGATGTATAGTCCATTAAATTTTTTTCAAAAAAAAATTTTTTTTCATGAAAAATGGATGATGTATAGTTTATTAAATTCTTGGCACGAAAAGAATTCGACGTATATAGTCCACTTAAGTTTTTACATACGAAATGGACGAACTATAGTCAATTTAATTTTTTATAAAAATTTTAAAAATGGACGATGTATAGTCCATTAAATTTTGTATATATACCCACTCCATTTAATTTTTTGCATGAAAAATAGACGATGTATAGTCTATATAATTGTTTGCATACGAATCGGACGATTTATAGTCGATTAAATTTTTTCATAAAAAAATTAAAAAAAGACGATGTGTAGTCCATTGAATTTTTTTCATAAAAAATTTTTTTTCATGAAAAATGGATGATGTATGGTTTATTAAATTCTTTGCACGAAAAGAAGACGACGTATATAGTCCACTTAAGTTTTTACATACGAAATGGACGAATTATAGTCAATTTAATTTTTTATAAAAATTTTAAAAACGGACGATGTATAATCCATTAAATTTTGTATATATAGCCAGTCCATTTAATTTTTTTGCATGAAAAATAGACGATGTATAGTCTATATAATTGTTTGCATACGAATCGGACGATTTATAGTCGATTAAATTTTTTCATAAAAAATTGAAAAAAAGACGATGTATAGTCCATTAAATTTTTTTCATAAAAATTTTTTTTTCATGAAAAATGGATGATGTATGGTTTATTAAATTCTTTGCACGAAAAGAAGACGACGTATATAGTCCACTTAAGTTTTTACATACGAAATGGACGAATTATAGTCAATTTAATTTTTTATAAAAATTTTAAAAATGGACGATGTATAGTCCATTAAATTTTGTATATATACCCAGTCCATTTAATTTTTTGCATGAAAAATAGACGATGTATAGTCTATATAATTGTTTGCATACGAATCGGACGATTTATAGTCGATAAAATTTTTTCATAAAAAATTGAAAAAAAGACGATGTATAGTCCATTAAATTTTTTTCATAAAAAATTTTTTTTCATGAAAAATGGATGATGTATGGTTTATTAAATTCTTTGCACGAAAAGAAGACGATGTATATAGTCCACTTAAGTTTTTACATACGAAATGGACGAATTATAGTCAATTTAATTTTTTATAAAAATTTTAAAAATGGACGATGTATAGTCCATTAAATTTTGTATATATACCCAGTCCATTTAATTTTTTGCATGAAAAATAGACGATGTATAGTCTATATAATTGTTTGCATACGAATCGGACGATTTATAGTCGATAAAATTTTTTCATAAAAAATTGAAAAAAAGACGATGTATAGTCCATTAAATTTTTTTCATAAAAAATTTTTTTTCATGAAAAATGGATGATGTATGGTTTATTAAATTCTTTGCACGAAAAGAAGACGATGTATATAGTCCACTTAAGTTTTTACATACGAAATGGACGAATTATAGTCAATTTAATTTTTTATAAAAATTTTAAAAATGGACGATGTATAGTCCATTAAATTTTGTATATATAGCCAGTCCATTTAATTTTTTGCATGAAAAATAGACGATGTATAGTCTATATAATTGTTTGCATACGAATCGGACGATTTATAGTCGATAAAATTTTTTCATAAAAAATTAAAAAAAGACGATGTATATATAGTCCATTAAATTTTTTTCATAAAAAATTTTTTTTCATGAAAAATGGATGATGTATGGTTTATTAAATTCTTTGCACGAAAAGAAGACGACGTATATAGTCCACTTAAGTTTTTACATACGAAATGGACGAATTATAGTCAGTTTAATTTTTTATAAAAATTTTAAAAATGGACGATGTATAGTCCATTAAATTTTGTATATATAGCCAGTCCATTTAATTTTTTGCATGAAAAATAGACGATGTATAGTCTATATAATTGTTTGCATACGAATCGGACGATTTATAGTCGATAAAATTTTTTCATAAAAAATTGAAAAAAAGACGATGTATAGTCCATTAAATTTTTTTCAAAAAAAAATTTTTTTTCATGAAAAATGGATGATGTATAGTTTATTAAATTCTTGGCACGAAAAGAATTCGACGTATATAGTCCACTTAAGTTTTTACATACGAAATGGACGAACTATAGTCAATTTAATTTTTTATAAAAATTTTAAAAATGGACGATGTATAGTCCATTAAATTTTGTATATATACCCACTCCATTTAATTTTTTGCATGAAAAATAGACGATGTATAGTCTATATAATTGTTTGCATACGAATCGGACGATTTATAGTCGATTAAATTTTTTCATAAAAAAATTAAAAAAAGACGATGTGTAGTCCATTGAATTTTTTTCATAAAAAATTTTTTTTCATGAAAAATGGATGATGTATGGTTTATTAAATTCTTTGCACGAAAAGAAGACGACGTATATAGTCCACTTAAGTTTTTACATACGAAATGGACGAATTATAGTCAATTTAATTTTTTATAAAAATTTTAAAAACGGACGATGTATAATCCATTAAATTTTGTATATATAGCCAGTCCATTTAATTTTTTTGCATGAAAAATAGACGATGTATAGTCTATATAATTGTTTGCATACGAATCGGACGATTTATAGTCGATTAAATTTTTTCATAAAAAATTGAAAAAAAGACGATGTATAGTCCATTAAATTTTTTTCATAAAAAATTTTTTTTCATGAAAAATGGATGATGTATGGTTTATTAAATTCTTTGCACGAAAAGAAGACGACGTATATAGTCCACTTAAGTTTTTACATACGAAATGGACGAATTATAGTCAATTTAATTTTTTATAAAAATTTAAAAAATGGACGATATATAATCCATTAAATTTTGTATATATAGCCAGTCCATTTAATTTTTTGCATGAAAAATAGACGATGTATAGTCTATATAATTGTTTGCATACGAATCGGACGATTTATAGTCGATTAAATTTGTTCATAAAAAATTGAAAAAAAGACGATGTACAGTCCATTAAATTTTTTTCATAAAAAATTTTTTTTCATGAAAAATGGATGATGTATGGTTTATTAAATTCTTTGCACGAAAAGAAGACGACGTATATAGTCCACTTAAGTTTTTACATACGAAATGGACGAATTATAGCCAATTTAATTTTTTATAAAAATTTTAAAAATGGACGATGTATAGTCCATTAAATTTTGTATATATAGCCAGTCCATTTAATTTTTTGCATGAAAAATAGACGATGTATAGTCTATATAATTGTTTGCATACGAATCGGACGATTTATAGTCGATTAAATTTGTTCATAAAAAATTGAAAAAAAGACGATGTACAGTCCATTAAATTTTTTTCATAAAAAATTTTTTTTCATGAAAAATGGATGATGTATGGTTTATTAAATTCTTTGCACGAAAAGAAGACGACGTATATAGTCCACTTAAGTTTTTACATACGAAATGGACGAATTATAGCCAATTTAATTTTTTATAAAAATTTTAAAAATGGACGATGTATAGTCCATTAAATTTTGTATATATAGCCAGTCCATTTAATTTTTTGCATGAAAAATAGACGATGTATAGTCTATATAATTGTTTGCATACGAATCGGACGATTTATAGTCGATTAAATTTTTTCATAAAAAAATTAAAAAAAAGACGATGTGTAGTCCATTAAATTTTTTTCATAAAAAATTTTTTTTCATGAAAAATGGATGATGTATGGTTTATTAAATTCTTTGCACGAAAAGAAGACGACGTATATAGTCCACTTAAGTTTTTACATACGAAATGGACGAATTATAGTCAATTTAATTTTTTATAAAAATTTTAAAAACGGACGATGTATAATCCATTAAATTTTTTATATATAGCCAGTCCATTTAATTTTTTGCATGAAAAATAGACGATGTATAGTCTATATAATTGTTTGCATACGAATCGGACGATTTATAGTCGATTAAATTTTTTCATAAGAAAATTAAAAAAAAGACGATGTGTAGTCCATTAAATTTTTTTCATAAAAAATTTTTTTTCATGAAAAATGGATGATGTATGGTTTATTAAATTCTTTGCACGAAAAGAAGACGACGTATATAGTCCACTTAAGTTTTTACATACGAAATGGACGAATTATAGTCAATTTAATTTTTTATAAAAATTTTAAAAACGGACGATGTATAATCCATTAAATTTTGTATATATAGCCAGTCCATTTAATTTTTTTGCATGAAAAATAGACGATGTATAGTCTATATAATTGTTTGCATACGAATCGGACGATTTATAGTCGATAAAATTTTTTCATAAAAAATTGAAAAAAAGACGATGTATAGTCCATTAAATTTTTTTCATAAAAAATTTTTTTTCATGAAAAATGGATGATGTATGGTTTATTAAATTCTTTGCACGAAAAGAAGACGACGTATATAGTCCACTTAAGTTTTTACATACGAAATGGACGAATTATAGTCAGTTTAATTTTTTATAAAAATTTTAAAAATGGACGATGTATAGTCCATTAAATTTTGTATATATAGCCAGTCCATTTAATTTTTTGCATGAAAAATAGACGATGTATAGTCTATATAATTGTTTGCATACGAATCGGACGATTTATAGTCGATAAAATTTTTTCATAAAAAATTGAAAAAAAGACGATGTATATTCATAAAAAATTTTTTTTCATGAAAAATGGATGATGTATGGTTTATTAAATTCTTTGCACGAAAAGAAGACGACGTATATAGTCCACTTAAGTTTTTACATACGAAATGGACGAATAATAGTCAATTTAATTTTTTATAAAAATTTTAAAAATGGACGATGTACAGTCCATTAAATTTTGTATATATAGCCAGTCCATTTAATATTTTGCATGAAAAATAGACGATGTATAGTCTATATAATTGTTTGCATACGAATCGGACGATTTATAGTCGATAAAATTTTTTCATAAAAAATTGAAAAAAAGACGATGTATTATAGTCCATTAAATTTTTTTCATAAAAAATTTTTTTTCATGAAAAATGGATGATGTATGGTTTATTAAATTCTTCGCACGAAAAGAAGACGACGTATATAGTCCACTTAAGTTTTTACATACGAAATGGACGAATTATAGCCTATTTAATTTTTTATAAAAATTTTAAAAATGGACGATGTATAGTCCATTAAATTTTGTATATATAGCCAGTCCATTTAATTTTTTGCATGAAAAATAGACGATGTATAGTCTATATAATTGTTTGCATACGAATCGGACGATTTATAGTCGATAAAATTTTTTCATAAAAAATTGAAAAAAAGACGATGTATAGTCCATTAAATTTTTTTCATAAAAAATTTTTTTTCATGAAAAATGGATGATGTATAGTTTATTAAATTCTTGGCACGAAAAGAATTCGACGTATATAGTCCACTTAAGTTTTTACATACGAAATGGACAAATTATAGTCAATTTAATTTTTTATAAAAATTTTAAAAATGGACGATGTATAGTCCATTAAATTTTGTATATATACCCACTCCATTTAATTTTTTGCATGAAAAATAGACGATGTATAGTCTATATAATTGTTTGCATACGAATCGGACGATTTATAGTCGATAAAATTTTTTCATAAAAAATTGAAAAAAAGACGATGTGTAGTCCATTAAATTTTTTTCATAAAAAATTTTTTTCATGAAAAATGGATGATGTATGGTTTATTAAATTCTTTGCACGAAAAGAAGACGACGTATATAGTCCACTTAAGTTTTTACATACGAAATGGAGGAATTATAGACAATTTAATTTTTTATAAAAATTTTAAAAATGGACGATGTATAGTACATTAAATTTTGTATATATAGCCAGTCCATTTAATTTTTTGCATGAAAAATAGACGATGTATAGTCTATATAATTGTTTGCATACGAATCGGACGATTTATAGTCGATAAAATTTTTTCATAAAAAATTGAAAAAAAGACGATGTATCTATAGTCCATTAAATTTTTTTCATAAAAAATTTTTTTTCATGAAAAATGGATGATGTATGGTTTATTAAATTCTTTGCACGAAAAGAAGACGACGTATATAGTCCACTTAAGTTTTTACATACGAAATGGACGAATTATAGACAATTTAATTTTTTATAAAAATTTTAAAAATGGACGATGTACAGTCCATTAAATTTTGTATATATAGCCAGTCTATTTAATTTTTTGCATGAAAAATAGATGATGTATAGTCTATATAATTGTTTGCATACGAATCGGACGATTTATAGTCGATAAAATTTTTTCATAAAAAAATAAAAAAAAAGACGATGTGTAGTCCATTAAATTTTTTTCATAAAAAATTTTTTTCATGAAAAATGGATGATGTATGGTTTATTAAATTCTTTGCACGAAAAGAAGACGACGTATATAGTCCACTTAAGTTTTTACATACGAAATGGACGAATTATAGACAATTTAATTATTTATAAAAATTTTAAAAATGGACGATGTATAGTCCATTAAATTTTGTATATATAGCCAGTCCATTTAATTTTTTGCATGAAAAATAGACGATGTATAGTCTATATAATTGTTTGCATACGAATCGGACGATTTATAGTCGATAAAATTTTTTCATAAAAAATTGAAAAAAAGACGATGTATAGTCCATTATATTTTTTTCATAAAAAATTTTTTTTCATGAAAAATTGATGATGTATGGTTTATTACATTCTTTGCACGAAAAGAAGACGACGTATATAGTCCACTTAAGTTTTTACATACGAAATGGACGAATTATAGCCAATGTATAGTCCATTAAATTTAGTATACGAGTATATAGCCAGTCCATTTAATTTTTTGCATGAAAAATAGACGATGTATAGTCTATATAATTGTTTGCATACGAATCGGACGATTTATAGTCAATAAAATTTTTTCATAAAAAATTTAAAAAAAGACGATGTATCTATAGTCCATTAAATTTTTTTCATAAAAAATTTTTTTTCATGAAAAATGGATGATGTATGGTTTATTAAATTCTTTGCACGAAAAGAAGACGACGTATATAGTCCACTTAAGTTTTTACATACGAAATGGACGAATTATAGTCAATTTAATTTTTTATAAACATTTTAAAAACGGACGATGTATAATCCATTAAATTTTGTATATATAGCCAGTCCATTTAATTTTTTGCATGAAAAATAGACGATGTATAGTCTATATAATTGTTTGCATACGAATCGGACGATTTATAGTCGATTAAATTTTTTCATAAAAAAATTAAAAAAAAGACGATGTGTAGTCCATTAAATTTTTTTCATAAAAAATTTTTTTTCATGAAAAATGGATGATGTATGGTTTATTAAATTCTTTGCACGAAAAGAAGACGACGTATATAGTCCACTTAAGTTTTTACATACGAAATGGACGAATTATAGTCAATTTAATTTTTTATAAAAATTTTAAAAATGGACGATGTATAATCCATTAAATTTTGTATATATAGCCAGTCCATTTAATTTTTTGCATGAAAAATAGACGATGTATAGTCTATATAATTGTTTGCATACGAATCGGACGATTTATAGTCGATAAAATTTTTTCATAAAAAATTTAAAAAAGACGATGTATAGTCCATTAAATTTTTTTCATAAAAAATTTTTTTCATGAAAAATGGATGATGTATGGTTTATTAAATTCTTTGCACGAAAAGAAGACGACGTATATAGTCCACTTAAGTTTTTACATACGAAATGGACGAATTATAGTCAGTTTAATTTTTTATAAAAATTTTAAAAATGGACGATGTATAGTCCACTAAATTTTGTATATATACCCAGTCCATTTAATTTTTTGCATGAAAAATAGACGATGTATAGTCTATATAATTGTTTGCATACGAATCGGACGATTTATAGTCGATAAAATTTTTTCATAAAAAATTGAAAAAAAGACGATGTATATTCATAAAAAATTTTTTTTCATGAAAAATGGATGATGTATGGTTTATTAAATTCTTTGCACGAAAAGAAGACGACGTATATAGTCCACTTAAGTTTTTACATACGAAATGGACGAATTATAGCCTATTTAATTTTTTATAAAAATTTTAAAAATGGACGATGTATAGTCCATTAAATTTTGTATATATAGCCAGTCCATTTAATTTTTTGCATGAAAAATAGACGATGTATAGTCTATATAATTGTTTGCATACGAATCGGACGATTTATAGTCGATAAAATTTTTTCATAAAAAATTGAAAAAAAGACGATGTATAGTCCATTAAATTTTTTTCAAAAAAAAATTTTTTTTCATGAAAAATGGATGATGTATAGTTTATTAAATTCTTGGCACGAAAAGAATTCGACGTATATAGTCCACTTAAGTTTTTACATACGAAATGGACGAACTATAGTCAATTTAATTTTTTATAAAAATTTTAAAAATGGACGATGTATAGTCCATTAAATTTTGTATATATACCCACTCCATTTAATTTTTTGCATGAAAAATAGACGATGTATAGTCTATATAATTGTTTGCATACGAATCGGACGATTTATAGTCGATTAAATTTTTTCATAAAAAAATTAAAAAAAGACGATGTGTAGTCCATTGAATTTTTTTCATAAAAAATTTTTTTTCATGAAAAATGGATGATGTATGGTTTATTAAATTCTTTGCACGAAAAGAAGACGACGTATATAGTCCACTTAAGTTTTTACATACGAAATGGACGAATTATAGTCAATTTAATTTTTTATAAAAATTTTAAAAACGGACGATGTATAATCCATTAAATTTTGTATATATAGCCAGTCCATTTAATTTTTTTGCATGAAAAATAGACGATGTATAGTCTATATAATTGTTTGCATACGAATCGGACGATTTATAGTCGATTAAATTTTTTCATAAAAAAATTAAAAAAAGACGATGTGTAGTCCATTGAATTTTTTTCATAAAAAATTTTTTTTCATGAAAAATGGATGATGTATGGTTTATTAAATTCTTTGCACGAAAAGAAGACGACGTATATAGTCCACTTAAGTTTTTACATACGAAATGGACGAATTATAGTCAATTTAATTTTTTATAAAAATTTAAAAAATGGACGATGTATAATCCATTAAATTTTGTATATATACCCACTCCATTTAATTTTTTGCATGAAAAATAGACGATGTATAGTCTATATAATTGTTTGCATACGAATCGGACGATTTATAGTCGATTAAATTTTTTCATAAAAAAATTAAAAAAAGACGATGTGTAGTCCATTGAATTTTTTTCATAAAAAATTTTTTTTCATGAAAAATGGATGATGTATGGTTTATTAAATTCTTTGCACGAAAAGAAGACGACGTATATAGTCCACTTAAGTTTTTACATACGAAATGGACGAATTATAGTCAATTTAATTTTTTATAAAAATTTAAAAAATGGACGATGTATAGTCCATTAAATTTTGTATATATAGCCAGTCCATTTAATTTTTTGCATGAAAAATAGACGATGTATAGTCTATATAATTGTTTGCATACGAATCGGACGATTTATAGTCGATAAAATTTTTTCATAAAAAATTAAAAAAAGACGATGTATATATAGTCCATTAAATTTTTTTCATAAAAAATTTTTTTTCATGAAAAATGGATGATGTATGGTTTATTAAATTCTTTGCACGAAAAGAAGACGACGTATATAGTCCACTTAAGTTTTTACATACGAAATGGACGAATTATAGTCAGTTTAATTTTTTATAAAAATTTTAAAAATGGACGATGTATAGTCCATTAAATTTTGTATATATAGCCAGTCCATTTAATTTTTTGCATGAAAAATAGACGATGTATAGTCTATATAATTGTTTGCATACGAATCGGACGATTTATAGTCGATAAAATTTTTTCATAAAAAATTGAAAAAAAGACGATGTATAGTCCATTAAATTTTTTTCAAAAAAAAATTTTTTTTCATGAAAAATGGATGATGTATAGTTTATTAAATTCTTGGCACGAAAAGAATTCGACGTATATAGTCCACTTAAGTTTTTACATACGAAATGGACGAACTATAGTCAATTTAATTTTTTATAAAAATTTTAAAAATGGACGATGTATAGTCCATTAAATTTTGTATATATACCCACTCCATTTAATTTTTTGCATGAAAAATAGACGATGTATAGTCTATATAATTGTTTGCATACGAATCGGACGATTTATAGTCGATTAAATTTTTTCATAAAAAAATTAAAAAAAGACGATGTGTAGTCCATTGAATTTTTTTCATAAAAAATTTTTTTTCATGAAAAATGGATGATGTATGGTTTATTAAATTCTTTGCACGAAAAGAAGACGACGTATATAGTCCACTTAAGTTTTTACATACGAAATGGACGAATTATAGTCAATTTAATTTTTTATAAAAATTTTAAAAACGGACGATGTATAATCCATTAAATTTTGTATATATAGCCAGTCCATTTAATTTTTTTGCATGAAAAATAGACGATGTATAGTCTATATAATTGTTTGCATACGAATCGGACGATTTATAGTCGATAAAATTTTTTCATAAAAAATTAAAAAAAGACGATGTATATATAGTCCATTAAATTTTTTTCATAAAAAATTTTTTTTCATGAAAAATGGATGATGTATGGTTTATTAAATTCTTTGCACGAAAAGAAGACGACGTATATAGTCCACTTAAGTTTTTACATACGAAATGGACGAATTATAGTCAATTTAATTTTTTATAAAAATTTAAAAAATGGACGATATATAATCCATTAAATTTTGTATATATAGCCAGTCCATTTAATTTTTTGCATGAAAAATAGACGATGTATAGTCTATATAATTGTTTGCATACGAATCGGACGATTTATAGTCGATTAAATTTGTTCATAAAAAATTGAAAAAAAGACGATGTACAGTCCATTAAATTTTTTTCATAAAAAATTTTTTTTCATGAAAAATGGATGATGTATGGTTTATTAAATTCTTTGCACGAAAAGAAGACGACGTATATAGTCCACTTAAGTTTTTACATACGAAATGGACGAATTATAGCCAATTTAATTTTTTATAAAAATTTTAAAAATGGACGATGTATAGTCCATTAAATTTTGTATATATAGCCAGTCCATTTAATTTTTTGCATGAAAAATAGACGATGTATAGTCTATATAATTGTTTGCATACGAATCGGACGATTTATAGTCGATTAAATTTGTTCATAAAAAATTGAAAAAAAGACGATGTACAGTCCATTAAATTTTTTTCATAAAAAATTTTTTTTCATGAAAAATGGATGATGTATGGTTTATTAAATTCTTTGCACGAAAAGAAGACGACGTATATAGTCCACTTAAGTTTTTACATACGAAATGGACGAATTATAGCCAATTTAATTTTTTATAAAAATTTTAAAAATGGACGATGTATAGTCCATTAAATTTTGTATATATAGCCAGTCCATTTAATTTTTTGCATGAAAAATAGACGATGTATAGTCTATATAATTGTTTGCATACGAATCGGACGATTTATAGTCGATTAAATTTTTTCATAAAAAAATTAAAAAAAAGACGATGTGTAGTCCATTAAATTTTTTTCATAAAAAATTTTTTTTCATGAAAAATGGATGATGTATGGTTTATTAAATTCTTTGCACGAAAAGAAGACGACGTATATAGTCCACTTAAGTTTTTACATACGAAATGGACGAATTATAGTCAATTTAATTTTTTATAAAAATTTTAAAAACGGACGATGTATAATCCATTAAATTTTTTATATATAGCCAGTCCATTTAATTTTTTGCATGCAAAATATACGATGTATAGTCTATATAATTGTTTGCATACGAATCGGACGATTTATAGTCGATTAAATTTTTTCATAAGAAAATTAAAAAAAAGACGATGTGTAGTCCATTAAATTTTTTTCATAAAAAATTTTTTTTCATGAAAAATGGATGATGTATGGTTTATTAAATTCTTTGCACGAAAAGAAGACGACGTATATAGTCCACTTAAGTTTTTACATACGAAATGGACGAATTATAGTCAATTTAATTTTTTATAAAAATTTTAAAAACGGACGATGTATAATCCATTAAATTTTGTATATATAGCCAGTCCATTTAATTTTTTTGCATGAAAAATAGACGATGTATAGTCTATATAATTGTTTGCATACGAATCGGACGATTTATAGTCGATAAAATTTTTTCATAAAAAATTGAAAAAAAGACGATGTATAGTCCATTAAATTTTGTTCATAAAAAATTTTTTTTCATGAAAAATGGATGATGTATGGTTTATTAAATTCTTTGCACGAAAAGAAGACGACGTATATAGTCCACTTAAGTTTTTACATACGAAATGGACGAATTATAGTCAGTTTAATTTTTTATAAAAATTTTAAAAATGGACGATGTATAGTCCATTAAATTTTGTATATATAGCCAGTCCATTTAATTTTTTGCATGAAAAATAGACGATGTATAGTCTATATAATTGTTTGCATACGAATCGGACGATTTATAGTCGATAAAATTTTTTCATAAAAAATTGAAAAAAAGACGATGTATATTCATAAAAAATTTTTTTTCATGAAAAATGGATGATGTATGGTTTATTAAATTCTTTGCACGAAAAGAAGACGACGTATATAGTCCACTTAAGTTTTTACATACGAAATGGACGAATAATAGTCAATTTAATTTTTTATAAAAATTTTAAAAATGGACGATGTACAGTCCATTAAATTTTGTATATATAGCCAGTCCATTTAATATTTTGCATGAAAAATAGACGATGTATAGTCTATATAATTGTTTGCATACGAATCGGACGATTTATAGTCGATAAAATTTTTTCATAAAAAATTGAAAAAAAGACGATGTATTATAGTCCATTAAATTTTTTTCATAAAAAATTTTTTTTCATGAAAAATGGATGATGTATGGTTTATTAAATTCTTCGCACGAAAAGAAGACGACGTATATAGTCCACTTAAGTTTTTACATACGAAATGGACGAATTATAGCCTATTTAATTTTTTATAAAAATTTTAAAAATGGACGATGTATAGTCCATTAAATTTTGTATATATAGCCAGTCCATTTAATTTTTTGCATGAAAAATAGACGATGTATAGTCTATATAATTGTTTGCATACGAATCGGACGATTTATAGTCGATAAAATTTTTTCATAAAAAATTGAAAAAAAGACGATGTATAGTCCATTAAATTTTTTTCATAAAAAATTTTTTTTCATGAAAAATGGATGATGTATAGTTTATTAAATTCTTGGCACGAAAAGAATTCGACGTATATAGTCCACTTAAGTTTTTACATACGAAATGGACAAATTATAGTCAATTTAATTTTTTATAAAAATTTTAAAAATGGACGATGTATAGTCCATTAAATTTTGTATATATACCCACTCCATTTAATTTTTTGCATGAAAAATAGACGATGTATAGTCTATATAATTGTTTGCATACGAATCGGACGATTTATAGTCGATAAAATTTTTTCATAAAAAATTGAAAAAAAGACGATGTGTAGTCCATTAAATTTTTTTCATAAAAAATTTTTTTCATGAAAAATGGATGATGTATGGTTTATTAAATTCTTTGCACGAAAAGAAGACGACGTATATAGTCCACTTAAGTTTTTACATACGAAATGGAGGAATTATAGACAATTTAATTTTTTATAAAAATTTTAAAAATGGACGATGTATAGTACATTAAATTTTGTATATATAGCCAGTCCATTTAATTTTTTGCATGAAAAATAGACGATGTATAGTCTATATAATTGTTTGCATACGAATCGGACGATTTATAGTCGATAAAATTTTTTCATAAAAAATTGAAAAAAAGACGATGTATCTATAGTCCATTAAATTTTTTTCATAAAAAATTTTTTTTCATGAAAAATGGATGATGTATGGTTTATTAAATTCTTTGCACGAAAAGAAGACGACGTATATAGTCCACTTAAGTTTTTACATACGAAATGGACGAATTATAGACAATTTAATTTTTTATAAAAATTTTAAAAATGGACGATGTACAGTCCATTAAATTTTGTATATATAGCCAGTCTATTTAATTTTTTGCATGAAAAATAGATGATGTATAGTCTATATAATTGTTTGCATACGAATCGGACGATTTATAGTCGATAAAATTTTTTCATAAAAAAATAAAAAAAAAGACGATGTGTAGTCCATTAAATTTTTTTCATAAAAAATTTTTTTCATGAAAAATGGATGATGTATGGTTTATTAAATTCTTTGCACGAAAAGAAGACGACGTATATAGTCCACTTAAGTTTTTACATACGAAATGGACGAATTATAGACAATTTAATTATTTATAAAAATTTTAAAAATGGACGATGTATAGTCCATTAAATTTTGTATATATAGCCAGTCCATTTAATTTTTTGCATGAAAAATAGACGATGTATAGTCTATATAATTGTTTGCATACGAATCGGACGATTTATAGTCGATAAAATTTTTTCATAAAAAATTGAAAAAAAGACGATGTATAGTCCATTATATTTTTTTCATAAAAAATTTTTTTTCATGAAAAATTGATGATGTATGGTTTATTACATTCTTTGCACGAAAAGAAGACGACGTATATAGTCCACTTAAGTTTTTACATACGAAATGGACGAATTATAGCCAATGTATAGTCCATTAAATTTAGTATACGAGTATATAGCCAGTCCATTTAATTTTTTGCATGAAAAATAGACGATGTATAGTCTATATAATTGTTTGCATACGAATCGGACGATTTATAGTCAATAAAATTTTTTCATAAAAAATTTAAAAAAAGACGATGTATCTATAGTCCATTAAATTTTTTTCATAAAAAATTTTTTTTCATGAAAAATGGATGATGTATGGTTTATTAAATTCTTTGCACGAAAAGAAGACGACGTATATAGTCCACTTAAGTTTTTACATACGAAATGGACGAATTATAGTCAATTTAATTTTTTATAAACATTTTAAAAACGGACGATGTATAATCCATTAAATTTTGTATATATAGCCAGTCCATTTAATTTTTTGCATGAAAAATAGACGATGTATAGTCTATATAATTGTTTGCATACGAATCGGACGATTTATAGTCGATAAAATTTTTTCATAAAAAATTTAAAAAAGACGATGTATAGTCCATTAAATTTTTTTCATAAAAAATTTTTTTCATGAAAAATGGATGATGTATGGTTTATTAAATTCTTTGCACGAAAAGAAGACGACGTATATAGTCCACTTAAGTTTTTACATACGAAATGGACGAATTATAGTCAGTTTAATTTTTTATAAAAATTTTAAAAATGGACGATGTATAGTCCACTAAATTTTGTATATATACCCAGTCCATTTAATTTTTTGCATGAAAAATAGACGATGTATAGTCTATATAATTGTTTGCATACGAATCGGACGATTTATAGTCGATAAAATTTTTTCATAAAAAATTGAAAAAAAGACGATGTATATTCATAAAAAATTTTTTTTCATGAAAAATGGATGATGTATGGTTTATTAAATTCTTTGCACGAAAAGAAGACGACGTATATAGTCCACTTAAGTTTTTACATACGAAATGGACGAATTATAGCCTATTTAATTTTTTATAAAAATTTTAAAAATGGACGATGTATAGTCCATTAAATTTTGTATATATAGCCAGTCCATTTAATATTTTGCATGAAAAATAGACGATGTATAGTCTATATAATTGCTTGCATACGAATCGGACGATTTATAGTCGATAAAATTTTTTCATAAAAAATTGAAAAAAAGACGATGTATAGTCCATTAAATTTTTTTCATAAAAAATTTTTTTTCATGAAAAATGGATGATGTATGGTTTATTAAATTCTTTGCACGAAAAGAAGACGACGTATATAGTCCACTTAAGTTTTTACATACGAAATGGACGAATTATAGCCTATTTAATTTTTTATAAAAATTTTAAAAATGGACGATGTATAGTCCATTAAATTTTGTATATATAGCCAGTCCATTTAATTTTTTGCATGAAAAATAGACGATGTATAGTCTATATAATTGTTTGCATACGAATCGGACGATTTATAGTCGATAAAATTTTTTCATAAAAAATTGAAAAAAAGACGATGTATAGTCCCATTAAATTTTTTTCATAAAAAAATTTTTCTCATGAAAAATGGATGATGTATAGTTTATTAAATTCTTGGCACGAAAAGAATTCGACGTATATAGTCCACTTAAGTTTTTACATACGAAATGGACGAATTATAGTCAATTTAATTTTTTATAAAAATTTTAAAAATGGACGATGTATAGTCCATTAAATTTTGTATATATAGCCAGTCCATTTAATTTTTTGCATGAAAAATAGACGATGTATAGTCTATATAATTGTTTGCATACGAATCGGACGATTTATAGTCGATTAAATTTTTTCATAAAAAATTGAAAAAAAGACGATGTATAGTCCATTAAATTTTTTTCATAAAACATTTTTTTTCATGAAAAATGGATGATGTATGGTTTATTAAATTCTTTGCACGAAAAGAAGACGACGTATATAGTCCACTTAAGTTTTTACATACGAAATGGACGAATTATAGCCTATTTAATTTTTTATAAAAATTTTAAAAATGGACGATGTATAGTCCATTAAATTTTGTATATATAGCCAGTCCATTTAATTTTTTGCATGAAAAATAGACGATGTATAGTCTATATAATTGTTTGCATACGAATCGGACGATTTATAGTCGATAAAATTTTTTCATAAAAAATTGAAAAAAAGACGATGTATAGTCCATTAAATTTTTTTCATAAAAAATTTTTTTTCATGAAAAATGGATGATGTATGGTTTATTAAATTCTTTGCACGAAAAGAAGACGAGGTATATAGTCCACTTAAGTTTTTACATACGAAATGGACGAATTATAGTCAGTTTAATTTTTTATACAAATTTTAAAAATGGACGATGTATAGTCCATTAAATTTTGTATATATAGCCAGTCCATTTAATTTTTTGCATGAAAAATAGACGATGTATAGTCTATATAATTGTTTGCATACGAATCGGACGATTTATAGTCGATAAAATTTTTTCATAAAAAATTGAAAAAAAGACGATGTATAGTCCATTAAATTTTTTTCATAAAAAATTTTTTTCATGAAAAATGGATGATGTATGGTTTATTAAATTCTTTGCACGAAAAGAAGACGACGTATATAGTCCACTTAAGTTTTTACATACGAAATGGACGAATTATAGTCAGTTTAATTTTTTATAAAAATTTTAAAAATGGACGATGTATAGTCCACTAAATTTTGTATATATACCCAGTCCATTTAATTTTTTGCATGAAAAATAGACGATGTATAGTCTATATAATTGTTTGCATACGAATCGGACGATTTATAGTCGATAAAATTTTTTCATAAAAAATTGAAAAAAAGACGATGTATATTCATAAAAAATTTTTTTTCATGAAAAATGGATGATGTATGGTTTATTAAATTCTTTGCACGAAAAGAAGACGACGTATATAGTCCACTTAAGTTTTTACATACGAAATGGACGAATTATAGCCTATTTAATTTTTTATAAAAATTTTAAAAATGGACGATGTATAGTCCATTAAATTTTGTATATATAGCCAGTCCATTTAATATTTTGCATGAAAATTAGACGATGTATAGTCTATATAATTGCTTGCATACGAATCGGACGATTTATAGTCGATAAAATTTTTTCATAAAAAATTGAAAAAAAGACGATGTATAGTCCATTAAATTTTTTTCATAAAAAATTTTTTTTCATGAAAAATGGATGATGTATGGTTTATTAAATTCTTTGCACGAAAAGAAGACGACGTATATAGTCCACTTAAGTTTTTACATACGAAATGGACGAATTATAGCCTATTTAATTTTTTATAAAAATTTTAAAAATGGACGATGTATAGTCCATTAAATTTTGTATATATAGCCAGTCCATTTAATTTTTTGCATGAAAAATAGACGATGTATAGTCTATATAATTGTTTGCATACGAATCGGACGATTTATAGTCGATAAAATTTTTTCATAAAAAATTGAAAAAAAGACGATGTATAGTCCCATTAAATTTTTTTCATAAAAAAATTTTTTTCATGAAAAATGGATGATGTATAGTTTATTAAATTCTTGGCACGAAAAGAATTCGACGTATATAGTCCACTTAAGTTTTTACATACGAAATGGACGAATTATAGTCAATTTAATTTTTTATAAAAATTTTAAAAATGGACGATGTATAGTCCATTAAATTTTGTATATATAGCCAGTCCATTTAATTTTTTGCATGAAAAATAGACGATGTATAGTCTATATAATTGTTTGCATACGAATCGGACGATTTATAGTCAATTAAATTTTTTCATAAAAAATTTAAAAAAAGACGATGTATAGTCCATTAAATTTTTTTCATAAAACATTTTTTTTTCATGAAAAATGGATGATGTATGGTTTATTAAATTCTTTGCACGAAAAGAAGACGACGTATATAGTCCACTTAAGTTTTTACATACGAAATGGACGAATTATAGTCAGTTTAATTTTTTATACAAATTTTAAAAATGGACGATGTATAGTCCATTAAATTTTGTATATATAGCCAGTCCATTTAATTTTTTGCATGAAAAATAGACGATGTATAGTCTATATAATTGTTTGCATACGAATCGGACGATTTATAGTCGATAAAATTTTTTCATAAAAAATTGAAAAAAAGACGATGTATAGTCCATTAAATTTTTTTCATAAAAAATTTTTTTTCATGAAAAATGGATGATGTATGGTTTATTAAATTCTTTGCACGAAAAGAAGACGACGTATATAGTCCACTTAAGTTTTTACATACGAAATGGACGAATTATAGTCAATTTAATTTTTTATAAAAATTTTAAAAACGGACGATGTATAATCCATTGAATTTTGTATATATAGCCAGTCCATTTAATTTTTTGCATGAAAAATAGACGATGTATAGTCTATATAATTGTTTGCATACGAATCGGACGATTTATAGTCGATTAAATTTTTTCATAAAAAAATTAAAAAAAAGACGATGTGTAGTCCATTAAATTTTTTTCATAAAAAATTTTTTTTCATGAAAAATGGATGATGTATGGTTTATTAAATTCTTTGCACGAAAAGAAGACGACGTATATAGTCCACTTAAGTTTTTACATACGAAATGGACGAATTATAGCCTATTTAATTTTTTATAAAAATTTTAAAAATGGACGATGTATAGTCCATTAAATTTTGTATATATAGCCAGTCCATTTAATATTTTGCATGAAAAATAGACGATGTATAGTCTATATAATTGCTTGCATACGAATCGGACGATTTATAGTCGATAAAATTTTTTCATAAAAAATTGAAAAAAAGACGATGTATAGTCCATTAAATTTTTTTCATAAAAAATTTTTTTTCATGAAAAATGGATGATGTATGGTTTATTAAATTCTTTGCACGAAAAGAAGACGACGTATATAGTCCACTTAAGTTTTTACATACGAAATGGACGAATTATAGCCTATTTAATTTTTTATAAAAATTTTAAAAATGGACGATGTATAGTCCATTAAATTTTGTATATATAGCCAGTCCATTTAATTTTTTGCATGAAAAATAGACGATGTATAGTCTATATAATTGTTTGCATACGAATCGGACGATTTATAGTCGATAAAATTTTTTCATAAAAAATTGAAAAAAAGACGATGTATAGTCCCATTAAATTTTTTTCATAAAAAAATTTTTTTCATGAAAAATGGATGATGTATAGTTTATTAAATTCTTGGCACGAAAAGAATTCGACGTATATAGTCCACTTAAGTTTTTACATACGAAATGGACGAATTATAGTCAATTTAATTTTTTATAAAAATTTTAAAAATGGACGATGTATAGTCCATTAAATTTTGTATATATACCCACTCCATTTAATTTTTTGCATGAAAAGTAGACGATGTATAGTCTATATAATTGTTTGCATACGAATCGGACGATTTATAGTCGATAAAATTTTTTCATAAAAAATTTAAAAAAGACGATGTATAGTCCATTAAATTTTTTTCATAAAACATTTTTTTTCATGAAAAATGGATGATGTATGGTTTATTAAATTCTTTGCACGAAAAGAAGACGACGTATATAGTCCACTTAAGTTTTTACATACGAAATGGACGAATTATAGTCAGTTTAATTTTTTATACAAATTTTAAAAATGGACGATGTATAGTCCATTAAATTTTGTATATATAGCCAGTCCATTTAATTTTTTGCATGAAAAATAGACGATGTATAGTCTATATAATTGTTTGCATACGAATCGGACGATTTATAGTCGATAAAATTTTTTCATAAAAAATTGAAAAAAAGACGATGTATAGTCCATTAAATTTTTTTCATAAAAAATTTTTTTTCATGAAAAATGGATGATGTATGGTTTATTAAATTCTTTGCACGAAAAGAAGACGACGTATATAGTCCACTTAAGTTTTTACATACGAAATGGACGAATTATAGTCAATTTAATTTTTTATAAAAATTTTAAAAACGGACGATGTATAATCCATTGAATTTTGTATATATAGCCAGTCCATTTAATTTTTTGCATGAAAAATAGACGATGTATAGTCTATATAATTGTTTGCATACGAATCGGACGATTTATAGTCGATTAAATTTTTTCATAAAAAAATTAAAAAAAAGACGATGTGTAGTCCATTAAATTTTTTTCATAAAAAATTTTTTTTTCATGAAAAATGGATGATGTATGGTTTATTAAATTCTTTGCACGAAAAGAAGACGACGTATATAGTCCACTTAAGTTTTTACATACGAAATGGACGAATTATAGCCTATTTAATTTTTTATAAAAATTTTAAAAATGGACGATGTATAGTCCATTAAATTTTGTATATATAGCCAGTCCATTTAATATTTTGCATGAAAAATAGACGATGTATAGTCTATATAATTGCTTGCATACGAATCGGACGATTTATAGTCGATAAAATTTTTTCATAAAAAATTGAAAAAAAGACGATGTATAGTCCATTAAATTTTTTTCATAAAACATTTTTTTTCATGAAAAATGGATGATGTATGGTTTATTAAATTCTTTGCACGAAAAGAAGACGACGTATATAGTCCACTTAAGTTTTTACATACGAAATGGACGAATTATAGTCAGTTTAATTTTTTATACAAATTTTAAAAATGGACGATGTATAGTCCATTAAATTTTGTATATATAGCCAGTCCATTTAATTTTTTGCATGAAAAATAGACGATGTATAGTCTATATAATTGTTTGCATACGAATCGGACGATTTATAGTCGATAAAATTTTTTCATAAAAAATTGAAAAAAAGACGATGTATAGTCCATTAAATTTTTTTCATAAAAAATTTTTTTCATGAAAAATGGATGATGTATGGTTTATTAAATTCTTTGCACGAAAAGAAGACGACGTATATAGTCCACTTAAGTTTTTACATACGAAATGGACGAATTATAGTCAGTTTAATTTTTTATAAAAATTTAAAAAATGGACGATGTTAGTCCACTAAATTTTGTATATATACCCAGTCCATTTAATTTTTTGCATGAAAAATAGACGATGTATAGTCTATATAATTATTGTTTGCATACGAATCGGACGATTTATAGTCGATAAAATTTTTTCATAAAAAATTGAAAAAAAGACGATGTATATTCATAAAAAATTTTTTTTTCATGAAAAATGGATGATGTATGGTTTATTAAATTCTTTGCACGAAAAGAAGACGACGTATATAGTCCACTTAAGTTTTTACATACGAAATGGACGAATTATAGCCTATTTAATTTTTTATAAAAATTTTAAAAATGGACGATGTATAGTCCATTAAATTTTGTATATATAGCCAGTCCATTTAATATTTTGCATGAAAAATAGACGATGTATAGTCTATATAATTGCTTGCATACGAATCGGACGATTTATAGTCGATAAAATTTTTTCATAAAAAATTGAAAAAAAGACGATGTATAGTCCATTAAATTTTTTTCATAAAAAATTTTTTTTCATGAAAAATGGATGATGTATGGTTTATTAAATTCTTTGCACGAAAAGAAGACGACGTATATAGTCCACTTAAGTTTTTACATACGAAATGGACGAATTATAGCCTATTTAATTTTTTATAAAAATTTTAAAAATGGACGATGTATAGTCCATTAAATTTTGTATATATAGCCAGTCCATTTAATTTTTTGCATGAAAAATAGACGATGTATAGTCTATATAATTGTTTGCATACGAATCGGACGATTTATAGTCGATAAAATTTTTTCATAAAAAATTGAAAAAAAGACGATGTATAGTCCCATTAAATTTTTTTCATAAAAAAATTTTTTTCATGAAAAATGGATGATGTATAGTTTATTAAATTCTTGGCACGAAAAGAATTCGACGTATATAGTCCACTTAAGTTTTTACATACGAAATGGACGAATTATAGTCAATTTAATTTTTTATAAAAATTTTAAAAATGGACGATGTATAGTCCATTAAATTTTGTATATATACCCACTCCATTTAATTTTTTGCATGAAAAGTAGACGATGTATAGTCTATATAATTGTTTGCATACGAATCGGACGATTTATAGTCGATAAAATTTTTTCATAAAAAATTTAAAAAAGACGATGTATAGTCCATTAAATTTTTTTCATAAAAATTTTTTTTATGAAAAATGGACGATGTATGGTTTATTAAATTCTTTGCACGAAAAGAAGACGACGTATATAGTCCACTTAAGTTTTTACATACGAAATGGACGAATTATAGTCAATTTAATTTTTTATAAAAATTTTAAAAATGGACGATGTATAGTCCATTAAATTTTGTATATATAGCCAGTCCATTTAATTTTTTGCATGAAAAATAGACGATGTATAGTCTATATAATTGTTTGCATACGAATCGGACGATTTATAGTCGATTAAATTTTTTCATAAAAAATTGAAAAAAAGACGATGTATAGTCCATTAAATTTTTTTCATAAAACATTTTTTTTCATGAAAAATGGATGATGTATGGTTTATTAAATTCTTTGCACGAAAAGAAGACGACGTATATAGTCCACTTAAGTTTTTACATACGAAATGGACGAATTATAGTCAGTTTAATTTTTTATACAAATTTTAAAAATGGACGATGTATAGTCCATTAAATTTTGTATATATAGCCAGTCCATTTAATTTTTTGCATGAAAAATAGACGATGTATAGTCTATATAATTGTTTGCATACGAATCGGACGATTTATAGTCGATAAAATTTTTTCATAAAAAATTGAAAAAAAGACGATGTGTAGTCCATTAAATTTTTTTCATAAAAAATTTTTTTTCATGAAAAATGGATGATGTATGGTTTATTAAATTCTTTGCACGAAAAGAAGACGACGTATATAGTCCACTTAAGTTTTTACATACGAAATGGACGAATTATAGTCAATTTAATTTTTTATAAAAATTTTAAAAACGGACGATGTATAATCCATTGAATTTTGTATATATAGCCAGTCCATTTAATTTTTTGCATGAAAAATAGACGATGTATAGTCTATATAATTGTTTGCATACTAATCGGACGATTTATAGTCGATTAAATTTTTTCATAAAAAAATTAAAAAAAGACGATGTGTAGTCCATTAAATTTTTTTCATAAAAAATTTTTTTTCATGAAAAATGGATGATGTATGGTTTATTAAATTCTTTGCAGGAAAATAAGACGACGTATATAGTCCACTTAAGTTTTTACATACGAAATGGACGAATTATAGTCAGTTTAATTTTTTATAAAAATTTTAAAAATGGACGATGTATAGTCCACTAAATTTTGTATATATACCCAGTCCATTTAATTTTTTGCATGAAAAATAGACGATGTATAGTCTATATAATTGTTTGCATACGAATCGGACGATTTATAGTCGATAAAATTTTTTCATAAAAAATTGAAAAAAAGACGATGTATAGTCCATTAAATTTTTTTCATAAAAAATTTTTTTTCATGAAAAATGGATGATGTATAGTTTATTAAATTCTTGGCACGAAAAGAATTCGACGTATATAGTCCACTTAAGTTTTTACATACGAAATGGACGAATTATAGTCAGTTTAATTTTTTATAAAAATTTTAAAAATGGACGATGTATAGTCCATTAAATTTTGTATATATAGCCAGTCCATTTAATTTTTTGCATGAAAAATAGACGATGTATAGTCTATATAATTGTTTGCATACTAATCGGACGATTTATAGTCGATTAAATTTTTTCATAAAAAAATTAAAAAAAGACGATGTGTAGTCCATTAAATTTTTTTCATAAAAAATTTTTTTTCATGAAAAATGGATGATGTATGGTTTATTAAATTCTTTGCAGGAAAATAAGACGACGTATATAGTCCACTTAAGTTTTTACATACGAAATGGACGAATTATATTCGATAAAATTTTTTCATAAAAAATTTAAAAAATGGACGATGTATAATCCATTAAATTTTGTATATATAGCCAGTCCATTTAATTTTTTGCATGAAAAATAGACGATGTATAGTCTATATAATTGTTTGCATACGAATCGGACGATTTATAGTCGATAAAATTTTTTCATAAAAAATTTAAAAAAGACGATGTATAGTTCATTAAATTTTTTTCATAAAAAATTTTTTTTCATGAAAAATGGATGATGTATGGTTTATTAAATTCTTTGCACGAAAAGAAGACGACGTATATAGTCCACTTAAGTTTTTACATACGAAATGGACGAATTATAGTCAGTTTAATTTTTTATAAAACTTTTAAAAATGGACGATGTATAGTCCACTAAATTTTGTATATATACCCAGTCCATTTAATTTTTTGCATGAAAAATAGACGATGTATAGTCTATATAATTGTTTGCATACGAATCGGACGATTTATAGTCGATAAAATTTTTTCATAAAAAATTGAAAAAAAGACAATGTATAGTCCATTAAATTTTTTTCATAACAAATTTTTTTTCATGAAAAATGGATGATGTATGGTTTATTAAATTCTTTGCACGAAAAGAAGACGACGTATATAGTCCACTTAATTTTACATACGAAATGGACGACTTATAGTCAATTTAATTTTTTATAAAAATTTTAAAAATGGACGATGTATAATCCATTAAATTTTGTATATATAGCCAGTCCATTTAATTTTTTGCATGAAAAATAGACGATGTATAGTCTATATAATTGTTTGCATACGAATCGGACGATTTATAGTCGATAAAATTTTTTCATAAAAAATTTAAAAAAGACGATGTATAGTCCATTAAATTTTTTTCATAAAAAATTTTTTTTATGAAAAATGGATGATGTATGGTTTATTAAATTCTTTGCACGAAAAGAAGACGACGTATATAGTCCACTTAAGTTTTTACATACGAAATGGACGAATTATAGTCAGTTTAATTTTTTATAAAAATTTTAAAAATGGACGATGTATAGTCCATTAAATTTTGTATATATAGCCAGTCCATTTAATTTTTTGCATGAAAAATAGACGATGTATAGTCTATATAATTGTTTGCATACGCATCGGACGATTTATAGTCGATAAAATTTGTTCATAAAAAATTGAAAAAAAGACGATGTATATTCATAAAAAATTTTTTTTTCATGAAAAATGGATGATGTATGGTTTATTAAATTCTTTGCACGAAAAGAAGACGACGTATATAGTCCACTTAAGTTTTTACATACGAAATGGACGAATTATAGCCTATTTAATTTTTTATAAAAATTTTAAAAATGGACGATGTATAGTCCATTAAATTTTGTATATATAGCCAGTCCATTTAATTTTTTGCATGAAAAATAGACGATGTATAGTCTATATAATTGTTTGCATACGAATCGGACGATTTATAGTCGATAAAATTTTTTCATAAAAAATTTAAAAAAAGACGATGTATAGTCCATTAAATTTTTTTCATAAAAAATTTTTTTTCATGAAAAATGGATGATGTATGGTTTATTAAATTCTTTGCACGAAAAGAAGACGACGTATATAGTCCACTTAAGTTTTTACATACGAAATGGACAAATTATAGTCAATTTAATTTTTTATAAAAATTTTAAAAATGGACGATGTATAGTCCATTAAATTTTGTATATATAGCCAGTCCATTTAATTTTTTGCATGAAAAATAGACGATGTATAGTCTATATAATTGTTTGCATACGAATCGGACGATTTATAGTCGATTAAATTTTTTCATAAAAAAATTAAAAAAAAGACGATGTGTAGTCCATTAAATTTTTTTCATAAAAAATTTTTTTCATGAAAAATGGATGATGTATGGTTTATTAAATTCTTTGCACGAAAAGAAGACGACGTATATAGTCCACTAAAGTTTTTACATACGAAATGGACAAATTATAGACAATTTAATTTTTTATAAAAATTTTAAAAATGGACGATGTATAGTCCATTAAATTTTGTATATATAGCCAGTCCATTTAATTTTTTGCATGAAAAATAGACGATGTATAGTCTATATAATTGTTTGCATACGAATCGGACGATTTATAGTCGATAAAATTTTTTCATAAAAAATTGAAAAAAAGACGATGTATAGTCCATTAATTTTTTTTTTATAAAAAATTTTTTTTCATGAAAAATGGATGATGTATGGTTTATTACATTCTTTGCACGAAAAGAAGACGACGTATATAGTCCACTTAAGTTTTTACATACGAAATGGACGAATTATAGCCAATTTAATTTTTTATAAAAATTTTAAAAATGGACGATGTATAGTCCATTAAATTTTGTATACGAGTATATAGCCAGTCCATTTAATTTTTTGCATGAAAAATAGACGATGTATAGTCTATATAATTGTTTGCATACGAATCGGACGATTTATAGTCAATAAAATTTTTTCATAAAAAATTTAAAAAAAGACGATGTATCTATAGTCCATTAAATTTTTTTCATAAAAAATTTTTTTTCATGAAAAATGGATGATGTATGGTTTATTAAATTCTCTGCACGAAAAGAAGACGACGTATATAGTCCACTTAAGTTTTTACATACGAAATGGACGAATTATAGTCAATTTAATTTTTTATAAAAATTTTAAAAACGGACGATGTATAATCCATTAAATTTTGTATATATAGCCAGTCCATTTAATTTTTTGCATGAAACATAGACGATGTATAGTCTATATAATTGTTTGCATACGAATCGGACGATTTATAGTCGATTAAATTTTTTCATAAAAAAATTAAAAAAAAGACGATGTGTAGTCCATTAAATTTTTTTCATAAAAAATTTTTTTTCATGAAAAATGGATGATGTATGGTTTATTAAATTCTTTGCACGAAAAGAAGACGACGTATATAGTCCACTTAAGTTATTACATACGAAATGGACGAATTATAGTCAATTTAATTTTTTATACAAATTTTAAAAATGGACGATGTATAATCCATTAAATTTTGTATATATAGCCAGTCCATTTAATTTTTTGCATGAAAAATAGACGATGTATAGTCTATATAATTGTTTGCATACGAATCGGACGATTTATAGTCGATAAAATTTTTTCATAAAAAATTTAAAAAAAGACGATGTATAGTCCATTAAATTTTTTTCATAAAAAATTTTTTTTCATGAAAAATGGATGATGTATGGTTTCTTAAATTCTTTGCACGAAAAGAAGACGACGTATATAGTCCACTTAAGTTTTTACATACGAAATGGACGAATTATAGTCAATTTAATTTTTTATAAAAATTTTAAAAATGGACGATGTATAATCCATTAAATTTTGTATATATAGCCAGTCCATTTAATTTTTTGCATGAAAAATAGACGATGTATAGTCTATATAATTGTTTGCATACGAATCGGACGATTTATAGTCGATTAAATTTTTTCATAAAAAAATTAAAAAAAAGACGATGTGTAGTCCATTAAATTTTTTTCATAAAAAATTTTTTTCATGAAAAATGGATGATGTATGGTTTATTAAATTCTTTGCACGAAAAGAAGACGACGTATATAGTCCACTTAAGTTTTTACATACGAAATGGACAAATTATAGACAATTTAATTTTTTATAAAAATTTTAAAAATGGACGATGTATAGTCCATTAAATTTTGTATATATAGCCAGTCCATTTAATTTTTTGCATGAAAAATAGACGATGTATAGTCTATATAATTGTTTGCATACGAATCGGACGATTTATAGTCGATAAAATTTTTTCATAAAAAATTGAAAAAAAGACGATGTATAGTCAATTAATTTTTTTTATAAAAATTTTTTTTTCATGAAAAATGGATGATGTATGGTTTATTACATTCTTTGCACGAAAAGAAGACGACGTATATAGTCCACTTAAGTTTTTACATACGAAATGGACGAATTATAGCCAATTTAATTTTTTATAAAAATTTTAAAAATGGACGATGTATAGTCCATTAAATTTTGTATACGAGTATATAGCCAGTCCATTTAATTTTTTGCATGAAAAATAGACGATGTATAGTCTATATAATTGTTTGCATACGAATCGGACGATTTATAGTCAATAAAATTTTTTCATAAAAAATTTAAAAAAAGACGATGTATCTATAGTCCATTAAATTTTTTTCATAAAAAATTTTTTTTCATGAAAAATGGATGATGTATGGTTTATTAAATTCTTTGCACGAAAAGAAGACGACGTATATAGTCCACTTAAGTTTTTACATACGAAATGGACGAATTATAGTCAATTTAATTTTTTATACAAATTTTAAAAATGGACGATGTATAATCCATTAAATTTTGTATATATAGCCAGTCCATTTAATTTTTTGCATGAAAAATAGACGATGTATAGTCTATATAATTGTTTGCATACGAATCGGACGATTTATAGTCGATAAAATTTTTTCATAAAAAATTGAAAAAAAGACGATGTATAGTCCATTAAATTTTTTTCATAAAAAATTTTTTTTCATGAAAAATGGATGATGTATGGTTTCTTAAATTCTTTGCACGAAAAGAAGACGACGTATATAGTCCACTTAAGTTTTTACATACGAAATGGACGAATTATAGTCAATTTAATTTTTTATAAAAATTTTAAAAATGGACGATGTATAATCCATTAAATTTTGTATATATAGCCAGTCCATTTAATTTTTTGCATGAAAAATAGACGATGTATAGTCTATATAATTGTTTGCATACGAATCGGACGATTTATAGTCGATAAAATTTTTTCATAAAAAATTTAAAAAAGACGATGTATAGTCCATTAAATTTTTTTCATAAAAAATTTTTTTTCATGAAAAATGGATGATGTATGGTTTATTAAATTCTTTGCACGAAAAGAAGACGACGTATATAGTCCACTTAAGTTTTTACATACGAAATGGACGAATTATAGTCAGTTTAATTTTTTATAAAAATTTTAAAAATGGACGATGTATAGTCCACTAAATTTTGTATATATACCCAGTCCATTTAATTTTTTGCATGAAAAATAGACGATGTATAGTCTATATAATTGTTTGCATACGAATCGGACGATTTATAGTCGATAAAATTTTTTCATAAAAAATTGAAAAAAAGACGATGTATAGTCCATTAAATTTTTTTCATAAAAAATTTTTTTTCATGAAAAATGGATGATGTATGGTTTATTAAATTCTTTGCACGAAAAGAAGACGACGTATATAGTCCATTTAATTTTACATACGAAATGGACGACTTATAGTCAATTTAATTTTTTATAAAAATTTTAAAAATGGACGATGTATAGTCCATTAAATTGTGTATATATACCCAGTCCATTTAATTTTTTGCATGAAAAATAGACGATGTATAGTCTATATAATTGTTTGCATACGAATCGGACGATTTATAGTCGATAAAATTTTTTCATAAAAAATGTCCATTAAATTTTTTTCATAAAAAATTTTTTTTCATGAAAAATGGATGATGTATGGTTTATTAAATTCTTTGCACGAAAAGACGACGACGTATATAGTCCACTTAAGTTTTTACATACGAAATGGACGAATTATAGTCAATTTAATTTTTATAAAAATTTTAAAAATGGACGATGTATAGTCCATTAAATTTTGTATATATAGCCAGTCCATTTAATTTTTTGCATGAAAAATAGACGATGTATAGTCTATATAATTGCATACGAATCGGACGATTTATAGTCGATAAAATTTTTTCATAAAAAATTGAAAAAAAGACGATGTATAGTCCATTAAATTTTTTTCATAAAAAATTTTTTTTCATAAAAAATGGATGATGTATTGTTTCTTAAATTCTTTGCACGAAAAGAAGACGACGTATATAGTCCACTTAAGTTTTTACATACGAAATGGACGAATTATAGTCAATTTAATTTTTTATAAAAATTTTAAAAATGGACGATGTATAATCCATTAAATTTTGTATATATAGCCAGTCCATTTAATTTTTTGCATGAAAAATAGACGATGTATAGTCTATATAATTGTTTGCATACGAATCGGACGATTTATAGTCGATAAAATTTTTTCATAAAAAATTGAAAAAAAGACGATGTATAGTCCATTAAATTTTTTTCATAAAAAATTTTTTTTCATGAAAAATGGATGATGTATGGTTTATTAAATTCTTTGCACGAAAAGACGACGACGTATATAGTCCACTTAAGTTTTTACATACGAAATGGACGAATTATAGTCAATTTATTTTTTTATAAAAATTTTAAAAATGGACGATGTATAGTCCATTAAATTTTGTATATATAGCCAGTCCATTTAATTTTTTGCATGAAAAATAGACGATGTATAGTCTATATAATTGTTTGCATACGAATCGGACGATTTATAGTCTATAACATTTTTTCATAAAAAATGAAAAAAAAGACGATGTATAGTCCATTAAATTTTTTTCATAAAAAATTTTTTTTCATGAAAAATGGATGATGTATGGTTTATTAAATTCTTTGCACGAAAAGAAGACGACGTATATAGTCCACTTAAGTTTTTACATACGAAATGGACGAATTATAGCCAATTTAATTTTTTATAAAAATTTTAAAAATGGACGATGTATAGTCCATTAAATTTTGTATATATAGCCAGTCCATTTAATATTTTGCATGAAAAATAGACGATGTATAGTCTATATAATTGTTTGCATACGAATCGGACGATTTATAGACGATAAAATTTTTTCATAAAAAATTGAAAAAAAGACGATGTATAGTCCATTAAATTTTTTTCATAAAAAATTTTTTTTCATGAAAAATGGATGATGTATGGTTTATTAAATTCTTTGCACGAAAAGAAGACGACGTATATAGTCCACTTAAGTTTTTACATACGAAATGGACGAATTATAGCCTATTTAATTTTTTATAAAACGATGTATAGTCTATATAATTGTTTGCATACGAATCGGACGATTTATAGTCGATAAAATTTTTTCATAAAAAATTTAAAAAAGACGATGTATAGTCCATTAAATTTTTTTCATAAAAAATTTTTTTTCATGAAAAATGGATGATGTATGGTTTATTAAATTCTTTGCACGAAAAGAAGACGACGTATATAGTCCACTTAAGTTTTTACATACGAAATGGACGAATTACAGTCAGTTTAATTTTTTATAAAAATTTTAAAAATGGACGATTAAATTTTGTATATATAGCCAGTCCATTTAATTTTTTGCATGAAAAATAGACGATGTATAGTTTATATAATTGTTTGCATACGAATCGGACGATTTATAGTCGATAAAATTTTTTCATAAAAAATTGAAAAAAAGACGATGTATAGTCCATTAAATTTTTTTCATAAAAAATTTTTTTTCATGAAAAATGGATGATGTATGGTTTATTAAATTCTTTGCACGAAAAGAAGACGACGTATATAGTCCACTTAAGTTTTCACATACGAAATGGACGAATTATAGCCAATTTAATTTTTTATAAAAATTTTAAAAATGGACGATGTATAGTCCATTAAATTTTGTATATATAGCCAGTCCATTTAATTTTTTGCATGAAAAATAGACGATGTATAGTCTATATAATTGTTTGCATACGAATCGGACGATTTATAGTCGATAAAATTTTTTCATAAAAAATTGAAAAAAAGACGATGTATAGTCCATTAAATTTTTTTCATAAAAAATTTTTTTTCATGAAAAATGGATGATGTATGGTTTATTAAATTCTTTGCACGAAAAGAAGACGACGTATATAGTCCACTTAAGTTTTCACATACGAAATGGACGAATTATAGCCAATTTAATTTTTTATAAAAATTTTAAAAATGGACGATGTATAGTCCATTAAATTTTGTATATATAGCCAGTCCATTTAATTTTTTGCATGAAAAATAGACGATGTATAGTCTATATAATTGTTTGCATACGAATGGGACGATTTATAGTCGATAAAATTTTTTCATAAAAAATTTAAAAAAAGACGATGTATAGTCAATTAATTTTTTTTTATAAAAATTTTTTTTTCATGAAAAATGGATGATGTATGGTTTATTACATTCTTTGCACGAAAAGAAGACGACGTATATAGTCCACTTAAGTTTTTACATACGAAATGGACGAATTATAGCCAATTTAATTTTTTATAAAAATTTTAAAAATGGACGATGTATAGTCCATTAAATTCTGTATACGAGTATATAGCCAGTCCATTTAATTTTTTGCATGAAAAATAGACGATGTATAGTCTATATAATTGTTTGCATACGAATCGGACGATTTATAGTCAATAAAATTTTTTCATAAAAAATTTAAAAAAAGACGATGTATCTATAGTCCATTAAATTTTTTTCATAAAAAATTTTTTTTCATGAAAAATGGATGATGTATGGTTTATTAAATTCTTTGCACGAAAAGAAGACGACGTATATAGTCCACTTAAGTTTTTACATACGAAATGGACGAATTATAGTCAATTTAATTTTTTATACAAATTTTAAAAATGGACGATGTATAATCCATTAAATTTTGTATATATAGCCAGTCCATTTAATTTTTTGCATGAAAAATAGACGATGTATAGTCTATATAATTGTTTGCATACGAATCGGACGATTTATAGTCGATAAAATTTTTTCATAAAAAATTGAAAAAAAGACGATGTATAGTCCATTAAATTTTTTTCATAAAAAATTTTTTTTCATGAAAAATGGATGATGTATGGTTTCTTAAATTCTTTGCACGAAAAGAAGACGACGTATATAGTCCACTTAAGTTTTTACATACGAAATGGACGAATTATAGTCAATTTAATTTTTTATAAAAATTTTAAAAATGGACGATGTATAATCCATTAAATTTTGTATATATAGCCAGTCCATTTAATTTTTTGCATGAAAAATAGACGATGTATAGTCTATATAATTGTTTGCATACGAATCGGACGATTTATAGTCGATAAAATTTTTTCATAAAAAATTTAAAAAAGACGATGTATAGTCCATTAAATTTTTTTCATAAAAAATTTTTTTTCATGAAAAATGGATGATGTATGGTTTATTAAATTCTTTGCACGAAAAGAAGACGACGTATATAGTCCACTTAAGTTTTTACATACGAAATGGACGAATTATAGTCAGTTTAATTTTTTATAAAAATTTTAAAAATGGACGATGTATAGTCCACTAAATTTTGTATATATACCCAGTCCATTTAATTTTTTGCATGAAAAATAGACGATGTATAGTCTATATAATTGTTTGCATACGAATCGGACGATTTATAGTCGATAAAATTTTTTCATAAAAAATTGAAAAAAAGACGATGTATAGTCCATTAAATTTTTTTCATAAAAAATTTTTTTTCATGAAAAATGGATGATGTATGGTTTATTAAATTCTTTGCACGAAAAGAAGACGACGTATATAGTCCATTTAATTTTACATACGAAATGGACGACTTATAGTCAATTTAATTTTTTATAAAAATTTTAAAAATGGACGATGTATAGTCTATTAAATTGTGTATATATACCCAGTCCATTTAATTTTTTGCATGAAAAATAGACGATGTATAGTCTATATAATTGTTTGCATACGAATCGGACGATTTATAGTCGATAAAATTTTTTCATAAAAAATTGAAAAAAAGACGATGTATAGTCCATTAAATTTTTTTCATAAAAAATTTTTTTTCATGAAAAATGGATGATGTATGGTTTATTAAATTCTTTGCACGAAAAGACGACGACGTATATAGTCCACTTAAGTTTTTACATACGAAATGGACGAATTATAGTCAATTTAATTTTTATAAAAATTTTAAAAATGGACGATGTATAGTCCATTAAATTTTGTATATATAGCCAGTCCATTTAATTTTTTGCATGAAAAATAGACGATGTATAGTCTATATAATTGTTTGCATACGAATCGGACGATTTATAGTCGATAAAATTTTTTCATAAAAAATTGAAAAAAAGACGATGTATAGTCCATTAAATTTTTTTTATAAAAAATTTTTTTTTTATGAAAAATGGATGATGTATGGTTTATTAAATTCTTTGCACGAAAAGAAGACGACGTATATAGTCCACTTAAGTTTTTACATACGAAATGGACGAATTATAGCCTATTTAATTTTTTATAAAAATTTTAAAAATGGACGATGTATAGTCCATTAAATTTTGTATATATAGCCAGTCCATTTAATTTTTTGCATGAAAAATAGACGATGTATAGTCTATATAATTGTTTGCATACGAATCGGACGATTTATAGTCGATAAAATTTTTTCATAAAAAATTTAAAAAAAGACGATGTATAGTCCATTAAATTTTTTTCATAAAAAATTTTTTTTCATGAAAAATGGATGATGTATGGTTTATTAAATTCTTTGCACGAAAAGAAGACGACGTATATAGTCCACTTAAGTTTTTACATACGAAATGGACGAATTATAGTCAATTTAATTTTTTATAAAAATTTTAAAAATGGACGATGTATAGTCCATTAAATTTTGTATATATACCCAGTCCATTTAATTTTTTGCATGAAAAATAGACGATGTATAGTCTATATAATTGTTTGCAAACGAATCGGACGATTTATAGTCGATAAAATTTTTTCATAAAAAATTGAAAAAAAAGACGATGTATAGTACATTAAATTTTTTTCATAAAAAATTTTTTTTCATGAAAAATGGATGATGTATGGTTTATTAAATTCTTTGCACGAAAAGAAGACGACGTATATAGTCCACTTAAGTTTTTACATACGAAATGGACGAATTATAGCCAATTTAATTTTTTATAAAAATTTTAAAAATGGACGATGTATAGTCCATTAAATTTTTTATATATAGCCAGTCCATTTAATTTTTTGCATGAAAAATAGACGATGTATAGTCTATATAATTGTTTGCATACGAATCGGACGATTTATAGTCGATAAAATTTTTTCATAAAAAATTTAAAAAAAGACGATGTATAGTCCATTAAATTTTTTTCATAAAAAATTTTTTTTCATGAAAAATGGATGATGTATGGTTTATTAAATTCTTTGCACGAAAAGAAGACGACGTATATAGTCCACTTAAGTTTTTACATACGAAATGGACGAATTATAGCCAATTTAATTTTTTATAAAAATTTTAAAAATGGACGATGTATAGTCCATTAAATTTTGTATATATAGCCAGTCCATTTAATTTTTTGCATGAAAAATAGACGATGTATAGTCTATATAATTGTTTGCATACGAATCGGACGATTTATAGTCAATAAAATTTTTTCATAAAAAATTTAAAAAAAGACGATGTATAGTCCATTAAATTTTTTTCATAAAAAATTTTTTTTCATGAAAAATGTTTGATGTATGGTTTATTAAATTCTTTGCACGAAAAGAAGACGACATATATAGTCCACTTAAGTTTTTACATACGAAGTGGACGAATAATAGTCAATTTAATTTTTTATAAAAATTTTAAAAATGGACGATGTACAGTCCATTAAATTTTGTATATATAGCCAGTCCATTTAATTTTTTGCATGAAAAATAGACGATGTATAGTCTATATAATTGTTTGCATACGAATCGGACGATTTATAGTCGATTAAATTTTTTCATAAAAAAATTAAAAAAAAGACGATGTGTAGTCCATTAAATTTTTTTCATAAAAAATTTTTTTTCATGAAAAATTGATGAAGTATGGTTTATTAAATTCTTTGCACGAAAAGAAGACGACGTATATAGTCCACTTAAGTTTTTACATACGAAATGGACGAATTATAGACAATTTAATTTTTTATAAAAATTTTAAAAATGGACGATGTATAGTCCATTAAATTTTGTATATATAGCCAGTCCATTTAATTTTTTGCATGAAAAATAGACGATGTATAGTCTATATAATTGTTTGCATACGAATCGGACGATTTATAGTCGATAAAATTTTTTCATAAAAAATTTAAAAAAAGACGATGTATAGTCCATTATATTTTTTTCATAAAAAATTTTTTTTCATGAAAAATGGATGATGTATGGTTTATTACATTCTTTGCACGAAAAGAAGACGACGTATATAGTCCACTTAAGTTTTTACATACGAAATGGACGAATTATAGCCAATTTAATTTTTTATAAAAATTTTAAAAATGGACGATGTATAGTCCATTAAATTTTGTATATATAGCCAGTCCATTTAATTTTTTGCATGAAAAATAGACGATGTATAGTCTATATAATTGTTTGCATACGAATCGGACGATTTATAGTCGATAAAATTTTTTCATAAAAAATTGAAAAAAAGACGATGTATAGTCCATTAAATTTTTTTCATAAAAATTTTTTTTTCATGAAAAATGGATGATGTATGGTTTATTAAATTCTTTGCACGAAAAGAAGACGACGTATATAGTCCACTTAAGTTTTTACATACGAAGTGGACGAATAATAGTCAATTTAATTTTTTATAAAAATTTTAAAAATGGACGATGTACAGTCCATTAAATTTTGTATATATAGCCAGTCCATTTAATTTTTTGCATGAAAAATAGACGATGTATAGTCTATATAATTGTTTGCATACGAATCGGACGATTTATAGTCGATTAAATTTTTTCATAAAAAAATTAAAAAAAAGACGATGTGTAGTCCATTAAATTTTTTTCATAAAAAATTTTTTTTCATCAAAAATTGATGATGTATGGTTTATTAAATTCTTTGCACGAAAAGAAGACGACGTATATAGTCCACTTAAGTTTTTACATACGAAATGGACGAATTATAGACAATTTAATTTTTTATAAAAATTTTAAAAATGGACGATGTATAGTCCATTAAATTTTGTATATATAGCCAGTCCATTTAATTTTTTGCATGAAAAATAGACGATGTATAGTCTATATAATTGTTTGCATACGAATCGGACGATTTATAGTCGATAAAATTTTTTCATAAAAAATTGAAAAAAAGACGATGTATAGTCCATTATATTTTTTTCATAAAAAATTTTTTTTCATGAAAAATGGATGATGTATGGTTTATTACATTCTTTGCACGAAAAGAAGACGACGTATATAGTCCACTTAAGTTTTTACATACGAAATGGACGAATTATAGCCAATTTAATTTTTTATAAAAATTTTAAAAATGGACGATGTATAGTCCATTAAATTTTGTATATATATCCAGTCCATTTAATTTTTTGCATGAAAAATAGACGATGTATAGTCTATATAATTGTTTGCATACGAATCGGACGATTTATAGTCGATAAAATTTTTTCATAAAAAATTGAAAAAAAGACGATGTATAGTCCATTAAATTTTTTTCATAAAAAATTTTTTTTCATGAAAAATGGATGATGTATGGTTTATTAAATTCTTTGCACGAAAAAAAGACGACGTATATAGTCCACTTAAGTTTTTACATACGAAATGGACGAATTATAGCCAATTTAATTTTTTATAAAAATTTTAAAAATGGACGATGTATAGTCCATTAAATTTTGTATATATAGCCAGTCCATTTAATTTTTTGCATGAAAAATAGACGATGTATAGTCTATATAACTGTTTGCATACGAATCGGACGATTTAAAGTCGATAAAATTTTTTCATAAAAAATTGAAAAAAAGACGATGTATAGTCCATTAATTTTTTTTTATAAAAAATTTTTTTTCATGGAAAATGGATGATGTATGATTTATTAAATTCTTTGCACGAAAAGAAGACGACGTATATAGTCCACTTAAGTTTTTACATACGAAATGGACGAATTATTGCCAATTTAATTTTTTATAAAAATTTAAAAAATGGACGAAGTATAGTCCATTAAATTTTGTATATATAGCCAGTCCATTTAATTTTTTGCATGAAAAATAGACGATGTATAGTCTATATAATTATTTGCATACGAATCGGACGATTTATAGTCGATTAAATTTTTTCATAAAAAAATTAAAAAAAAGACGATGTGTAGTCCATTAAATTTTTTTCATAAAAATTTTTTTTGCATGAAAAATGGATGATGTATAGTTTATTAAATTCTTGGCACGAAAAGAATTCGACGTATATAGTAAACTTAAGTTTTTACATACGAAATGGACGAATTATAGTCAATTTAATTTTTTATAAAAATTTAAAAAATGGACGATGTATAGTCCATTAAATTTTTTATATATAGCCAGTCCATTTAATTCTTTGCATGAAAAATAGACGATGTATAGTCTATATAACTGTTTGCATACGAATCGGACGATTTATAGTCGATAAAATTTTTTCATAAAAAATTGGAAAAAAGACGATGTATAGTCCATTAATTTTTTTTTATAAAAAATTTTTTTTCATGAAAAATGGATGATGTATGGTTTATTAAATTCTTTGCACGAAAAGAAGACGACGTATATAGTCCACTTAAGTTTTTACATACGAAATGGACGAATTATTGCCAATTTAATTTTTTATAAAAATTTTAAAAATGGACGATGTATAGTCCATTAAATTTTGTATATATAGCCAGTCCATTTAATTTTTTGCATGAAAAATAGACGATGTATAGTCTATATAATTGTTTGCATACGAATCGGACGATTTATAGTCGATAAAATTTTTTCATAAAAAATTGAAAAAAAGACGATGTATAGTCCATTAAATTTTTTTCATAAAAAATTTTTTTTCATGAAAAATGGATGATGTATAGTTTATTAAATTCTTTGCACGAAAAGAAGACGACGTATATAGTCCACTTAAGTTTTTACATACGAAATGGACGAATTATAGCCAATTTAATTTTTTATAAAAATTTTAAAAATGGACGATGTATAGTCCATTAAATTTTGTATATATAGCCAGTCCATTTAATTTTTTGCATGAAAAATAGACGATGTATAGTCTATATAACTGTTTGCATACGAATCGGACGATTTAAAGTCGATAAAATTTTTTCATAAAAAATTGAAAAAAAGACGATGTATAGTCCATTAAATTTTTTTCATAAAAATTTTTTTTTCATGAAAAATGGATGATGTATGGTTTATTAAATTCTTTGCACGAAAAGAAGACGACGTATATAGTCCACTTAAGTTTTTACATACGAAATGGACGAATTATAGTCAATTTAATTTTTTATAAAAATTTAAAAAATGGACGATGTATAGTCCATTAAATTTTGTATATATAGCCAGTCCATTTAATTTTTTGCATGAAAAATAGACGATGTATAGTCTATATAATTGTTTGCATACGAATCGGACGATTTATAGTCGATTAAATTTTTTCATAAAAAATTGAAAAAAGACGATGTACAGTCCATTAAATTTTTTTCATAAAAAAATTTTTTTCATGAAAAATGGATGATGTATGATTTATTAAATTCTTTGCACGAAAAGAAGACGACGTATATAGTCCACTTAAGTTTTTACATACGAAATGGACGAATTATAGTTAATTTAATTTTTTATAAAAATTTAAAAAATGGACGATGTATAGTCCATTAAATTTTGTATATATAGCCAGTCTATTTAATTTTTTGCATGAAAAATAGACGATGTATAGTCTACATAATTGTTTGCATACGAATCGGACGATTTATAGTCGATTAAATTTTTTCATAAAAAATTTAAAAAAAGACGATGTACAGTCCATTAAATTTTTTTCATAAAAAATTTTTTTTCATGAAAAATGGATGATGTTGGTTTATTAAATTCTTTGCACGAAAAGAAGACGACGTATATAGTCCACTTAAGTTTTTACATATGAAATGGACGAATTATAGTCAATTTAATTTTTTATAAAAATTTTAAAAATGGACGATGTATAGTCCATTAAATTTTGTATATATAGCCAGTCCATTTAATTTTTTGCATCAAAAATAGACGATGTATAGTCTATATAACTGTTTGCATACGAATCGGACGATTTATAGTCGATAAAATTTTTTCATAAAAAATTGAAAAAAAGACGATGTATAGTCCATTAATTTTTTTTTATAAAAAATTTTTTTTCATGAAAAATGGATGATGTATGGTTTATTAAATTCTTTGCACGAAAAGAAGACGACGTATATAGTCCACTTAAGTTTTTACATACGAAATGGACGAATTATTGCCAATTTAATTTTTTATAAAAATTTTAAAAATGGACGATGTATAGTCCATTAAATTTTGTATATATAGCCAGTCCATTTAATTTTTTGCATGAAAAATAGACGATGTATAGTCTATATAATTGTTTGCATGCGAATCGGACGATTTATAGTCGATTAAATTTTTTCATAAAAAAATGAAAAAAAAGACGATGTATAGTCCATTATATTTTTTTAATAAAAATTTTTTTTTCATGAAAAATGGATGATGTATGGTTTATTAAATTCTTTGCACGAAAAGAAGACGACGTATATAGTCCACTTAAGTTTTTACATACGAAATGGACGAATTATAGTCAATTTAATTTTTTATAAAAATTTAAAAAATGGACGATGTATAGTCCATTAAATTTTGTATATATAGCCAGTCCATTTAATTTTTTGCATGAAAATAGACGATGTATAGTGTATATAATTGTTTGCATACGAATCGGACGATTTATAGTCGATAAAATTTTTTCATAAAAAATTGAAAAAAAGACGATGTATAGTCCATTAAATTTTTTTCATAAAAATTTTTTTTTCATGAAAAATGGATGATGTATGGTTTATTAAATTCTTTGCACGAAAAGAAGACGACGTATATAGTCCACTTAAGTTTTTACATACGAAATGGACGAATTATAGTCAATTTAATTTTTTATAAAAATTTAAAAAATGGACGATGTATAGTCCATTAAATTTTGTATATATAGCCAGTCCATTTAATTTTTTGCATGAAAAATAGACGATGTATAGTCTATATAATTGTTTGCATACGAATCGGACGATTTATAGTCGATTAAATTTTTTCATAAAAAATTGAAAAAAGACGATGTACAGTCCATTAAATTTTTTTCATAAAAAATTTTTTTTCATGAAAAATGGATGATGTATGATTTATTAAATTCTTTGCACGAAAAGAAGACGACGTATATAGTCCACTTAAGTTTTTACATACGAAATGGACGAATTATAGTTAATTTAATTTTTTATAAAAATTTAAAAAATGGACGATGTATAGTCCATTAAATTTTGTATATATAGCCAGTCTATTTAATTTTTTGCATGAAAAATAGACGATGTATAGTCTACATAATTGTTTGCATACGAATCGGACGATTTATAGTCGATTAAATTTTTTCATAAAAAATTTAAAAAAAGACGATGTACAGTCCATTAAATTTTTTTCATAAAAAATTTTTTTTCATGAAAAATGGATGATGTTGGTTTATTAAATTCTTTGCACGAAAAGAAGACGACGTATATAGTCCACTTAAGTTTTTACATATGAAATGGACGAATTATAGTCAATTTAATTTTTTATAAAAATTTAAAAAATGGACGATGTATAGTCCATTAAATTTTGTATATATAGCCAGTCCATTTAATTTTTTGCATGAAAAATAGACGATGTATAGTCTATATAATTGTTTGCATACGAATCGGACGATTTATAGTCGATAAAATTTTTTTATAAAAAAATTAAAAAAAAGACGATGTATAGTCCATTAAATTTTTTTCATAAAAAATTTTTTTGCATGAAAAATGGATGATGTATAGTTTATTAAATTCTTGGCACGAAAAGATGTCGACGTATATAGTCCACTTAAGTTTTTACATACGAAATGGACGAATTATAGTCAGTTTAATTTTTTATAAAAATTTTAAAAATGGACGATGTATAGTCCATTAAATTTTGTATATATAGCCAGTCCATTTAATTTTTTGCATCAAAAATAGACGATGTATAGTCTATATAACTGTTTGCATACGAATCGGACGATTTATAGTCGATAAAATTTTTTCATAAAAAATTGAAAAAAAGACGATGTATAGTCCATTAATTTTTTTTTATAAAAAATTTTTTTTCATGAAAAATGGATGATGTATGGTTTATTAAATTCTTTGCACGAAAAGAAGACGACGTATATAGTCCACTTAAGTTTTTACATACGAAATGGACGAATTATTGCCAATTTAATTTTTTATAAAAATTTTAAAAATGGACGATGTATAGTCCATTAAATTTTGTATATATAGCCAGTCCATTTAATTTTTTGCATCAAAAATAGACGATGTATAGTCTATATAACTGTTTGCATACGAATCGGACGATTTATAGTCGATAAAATTTTTTCATAAAAAATTGAAAAAAAGACGATGTATAGTCCATTAATTTTTTTTTATAAAAAATTTTTTTTCATGAAAAATGGATGATGTATGGTTTATTAAATTCTTTGCACGAAAAGAAGACGACGTATATAGTCCACTTAAGTTTTTACATACGAAATGGACGAATTATTGCCAATTTAATTTTTTATAAAAATTTTAAAAATGGACGATGTATAGTCCATTAAATTTTGTATATATAGCCAGTCCATTTAATTTTTTGCATGAAAAATAGACGATGTATAGTCTATATAATTGTTTGCATGCGAATCGGACGATTTATAGTCGATTAAATTTTTTCATAAAAAAATGAAAAAAAAGACGATGTATAGTCCATTATATTTTTTTAATAAAAATTTTTTTTTCATGAAAAATGGATGATGTATGGTTTATTAAATTCTTTGCACGAAAAGAAGACGACGTAGATAGTCCACTTAAGTTTTTACATACGAAATGGACGAATTATAGTCAATTTAATTTTTTATAAAAATTTAAAAAATGGACGATGTATAGTCCATTAAATTTTGTATATATAGCCAGTCCATTTAATTTTTTGCATGAAAATAGACGATGTATAGTGTATATAATTGTTTGCATACGAATCGGACGATTTATAGTCGATAAAATTTTTTCATAAAAAATTGAAAAAAGACGATGTATAGTCCATTAAATTTTTTTCATAAAAAATTTTTTTTCATGAAAAATGGATGATGTATGGTTTATTTAATTCTTTGCACGAAAAGAAGACGACGTATATAGTCCACTTAAGTTTTTACATACGAAATGGACGAATTATAGTCAATTTAATTTTTTATAAAAATTTAAAAAATGGACGATGTATAGTCCATTAAATTTTGTATATATAGCCAGTCTATTTAATTTTTTGCATGAAAAATAGACGATGTATAGTCTATATAATTGTTTGCATACGAATCGGACGATTTATAGTCGATTAAATTTTTTCATAAAAAATTGAAAAAAAGACGATGTATAGTCCATTAAATTTTTTTCATAAAAAATATTTTTTCATGAAAAATGGATGATGTATGGTTTATTAAATTCTTTGCACGAAAAGAAGACGACGTATATAGTCCACTTAAGTTTTTACATACGAAATGGACGAATTATAGTCAATTTAATTTTTTATAAAAATTTTAAAAATGGACGATGTATAGTCCATTAAATTTTGTATATATACCCAGTCCATTTAATTTTTTGCATGAAAAATAGACGATGTATAGTCTATATAATTGTTTGCATACGAATCGGACGATTTATAGTCGATAAAATTTTTTCATAAAAAATTGAAAAAAAGACGATGTATAGTCCATTAAATTTTTTTCATAAAAAATATTTTTTCATGAAAAATGGATGATGTATGGTTTATTAAATTCTTTGCACGAAAAGAAGACGACGTAGATAGTCCACTTAAGTTTTTACATACGAAATGGACGAATTATAGCCAATTTAATTTTTTATAAAAATTTTAAAAATGGACGATGTATAGTCCATTAAATTTTGTATATATACCCAGTCCATTTAATTTTTTGCATGAAAATAGACGATGTATAGTCTATATAATTGTTTGCATACGAATCGGACGATTTATAGTCGATAAAATTTTTTCATAAAAATTTGAAAAAAAGACGATGTATAGTCCATTAAATTTTTTTCATAAAAAATATTTTTTCATGAAAAATGGATGATGTATGGTTTATTAAATTCTTTGCACGAAAAGAAGACGACGTAGATAGTCCACTTAAGTTTTTACATACGAAATGGACGAATTATAGCCAATTTAATTTTTTATAAAAATTTTAAAAATGGACGATGTATAGTCCATTAAATTTTGAATATATAGCCAGTCCATTTAATTTTTTGCATGAAAATAGACGATGTATAGTCTATATAATTGTTTGCATACGAATCGGACGATTTATAGTCGATTAAATTTTTTATAAAAATTTAAAAAATGGACGATGTATAGTCCATTAAATTTTGTATATATAGCATGTCCATTTAATTTTTTGCATGAAAAATAGACGATGTATAGTCAATATAATTGTTTGTATACGAATCGGACAATTTATAGTCGATAAAATTTTTTCATAAAAAATTGAAAAAAAACGATGTATATAAAATTAAATTTTTTTCCATTAAATTTTTTTGATAAAAATTTTTTTTTCCATGAAAAATGAATGATGTACAGTTTATTAAATTCTTTGCACGAAAAGAAGATAACGTATATAGTCCACTTAAGTTTTTACATACGAAATGGACAAATTATAGTCAATTTACTTTTTTATAAAAATTTTAAAAATGGACGATGTATAGTCCATTAAATTTTGTATATATAGCCAGTCCATTTAATTTTTTGCATGAAAAATAGACGATGTATAGTCTATATAATTGTTTGCATACGAATCGGACAATTTATAGTCGATAAAATTTTTTCATAAAAAATTCTAGGATGAAACTTTGAATAATTTAAAAAATAATTGCGGTATTTAGAGTTTTTTTTTTGTAATTTTGTGAAAACTATGTTTTGTACTCAAAATCGTAAAACGTCCAGCAGGTTTTCTAATTTCGGATCCTTCATAAAAAATTTTAAATCATTTCACATCGTGTAGTTAAATTTCTTTGGGCCGGCCTTAAATTTTGTTGAGTAGATAAAACGATCAATTTGAAAAAAAAATGGAAGCATACATTCACTTTCAAAAACACAATTTAAAATTGAAAAATCCAAAAATTTTAATAAAACACACTTGTAATATTTATTTCGATTTGTTTCTACAAAAAATATCTAAAAACGAAAAATTTATATAAATTCCAATTCGGAGCATTATCAAGAAAGTTATGAAGAAATTAAAAATAAATTATTATTTTTTAAATTAAATATATTTTGAATGAATAATCTAAAAAATCTCAAAATTTGCCAGGAAGGCTGTTTTGAGAGCAATTGCAAATATAGTAAAATCGGGCATGGATTTGGCCCAATAAAATAAGAAGCACACTCAGGGAAAAGCTGCAACTTAAAAATAAGAAAGCGTAACATTAATTCAATAAGTTTCAATATATTAGAAAATGTATATTGAGATACTTAAAAATAAATAAAATTAAAAAATAAATACTGTAAATTAATATTTTTCCATATTGAAATAAGAAATTTCAACATAACTAGACTTTCGTTAATGTTTCTTATTAATTCAATATGGTTGTTTCTCTAGGTGCATAAACATAATTCACAGAGATATCCGCTTCTAACAACATCTTTGGAAAATTTTCTTTTAAATTTAGAGAATTTCAAAGTGCGCTGAAATTATATTTAAGCTACAAATGAAAACTAAAAATCACAGTTCCATTAAGGAAAATTAGTATTCCATGGTTAAATCTTTTGCATATTTAAATTGCAATAACTAAAATTTTGTCCTTCTTCTTCAACACCATTTGTGTATAAAAATGCCCTTAAATATAATTTTATTTATCGCAGAATATAAGCATCTTTAATTATTCACAACTATTGTTAGTTTCCATTCTTTGGTAACGCGCTCCAACTACCTTGGCGTTTAATAATCAAAAGTCTAGTGAAGGAAGCAGACATGCATTTAATGGTGTTCAAGGATATTAAACTAAAATGCTATTATGCAATTGTTTTGTCGCTATTCGGTGCAGCGTACGGAAAACGTGTAACAAAAGTTACGTTTTTCCTTATCATTACTTTTAGTTTGCCTCCCGCCTTGGCCATATAGTTCTTAAAAAAGTTTTTACACACAAACACACACTCTTTATCTATCTCTCTCTTTCTGTTTTCCAGTGCTTTTCTGATGAAACGTGATAACGACACTTGTTTCACTTGAAAAAGCCAAGAAATTATATGTTGAAAAGAATTGATGTTAAACACATTTTTCTTGTGAAAAATAAAATATTCTTAATTCCAGTTGCAGATAAAAATTTAAAGGCACAAATTTTTTCAATTCTCTTTCTTAAACAATACAGAGAATTTTGTTAGAATTACCTTCTAATTTTTTTTTTACTTGATGTTTTTTTTTTGTTTGTTTTATTTTTTAACTTGAATAAATGAAGAATTCCTGGCAAATTTTATGCTGCGTTAGCAATCACATACCAGAACGGTCTCATCTGCAAGGAGCAGCACATTTTTTTAATGCATACGTTAAATTTTCGAAAAGAAGCAACCCAAAGCAACAGACAACAAGGAGCATTACAGATCTACAATTGCTCAAACATACACACATCCAACAGATACTGTACAGTACGTATAGAAATATAAATTTATGCTTCATTCAAATTTGATGACAAAATACGGATGACACCCAGCTGCATAGTTGGCATTCCTGGCGCTTCTGGTGCTGCCAAAACTTAAAATTGTGCAGCTTAATGTTCACATATTGCACAAATTTTTGTTTGAAGGTATGTATGTATGTAGCAGTGAGCGTGCTTTATCGTTGACATAACAATCCTTTGATAATATTTGCGGTAGACACACACTCACACAAACCTACAAACGAGTATGTGACAGGAAATGTATGTATGTATGTATGTATAAACTTACTATATCTCTTACGATCCAAGTGCATCATAATCGCACGCCTTGCTACAGATTCCAAATCTCATTAGGATTTCCCTAGTAATATTTTCATTCATAATATTTTCTTTTCATCTCAACACCAAATTTTACAAAAAAATACAAATGCATGTACATGCATTCACACACACACACACACATACATATATTTTATTTTCATCATCGCAGCAGTAAGTTATAACAATGCATTATTCCATTGTAAAGGCATTCTTGCACACACAGTGAGTGTCCTTATTTCCACATTTTAGTTTAAATAATTTCCTCATTGTATATGTTATATTTTAGTGTGGAAATATCTTAGAAAATCGTTTATGGTTTCCTTGATTTGTAAACTTCTCTTCCTGTTGCTGTTACAGTGCTACAATAATAATTTTGCAATTCCTTTAGAGGAGTCGTGTTATTATTTTGTTAGAGTTTGTTTTCATTTCGTTTACAAATCATTTCATTGCAGCTCCATTGGCACTCGAATGTTGTATGCACAAGTATTTGCAACAATTTGTTGAATGTTTTCCCAGTATATTCACCCTTTGGTGGCAAATTGTCGCAAGTGATATTTTCTTACACACGAATGTCAACACATTATCTTTTGCGCTGAAGCTAAAGTGTTGACGTTATGAATATTTAATTAGAAAAGAGCGGTAGTGGCTCATAAATCTATCGGAAAGGTTCTGAAAGCCATTTCGTTTTGAAATCGCAAAGTTTCAAGTGCATTCGAAATTTAGTTCGAAATCTTCAAAACAAATGAATAACGACAATAAGTGAGCTTTTTTGTTAATTTTTTGCCTGAAATTTGTCGGTTTCAAGACAAAATGGTTTTCAGAATATGGCAGTATATCTTCTGGGCTACCGATAAGACTAAGAACTGAAGTAAGCAAACAATTTAAAAACACAGTATTTTTTTACTTTAAATTTAACAAACAAACTAATAATCCCAAATTATTATTTTACTTCTGCAGTAAAATATTTTTTTTACTAAAAAAAACATGAAAATTAATTATTGAGAGGATTTCACTGTTGCTAATGCAGATCACCAGGAAACATTTACCCAAAAAAATTTCTTAGGGTACATAAGAGTGCTGGCGGATGCTCAACTTCACCCGATATTTAAAACTACCGTGAGATAAAGCCGTAATTGACTTTCGCTCAAGTATATCTGTTACATGTTCTGACAAGCCAAATTCAGTGCTGTATTAGAAGCAGCAAAAGCAGGGGGTCTACTCTGTATTTCGAAACGAAAGAAAATGCTTTCGAATTTGTATGCTATTAACATCGCATTTCGAATGAATTTTCTTTCGTTTCGAAATACAGAGTAGACCCCCAGAACTTAAAATTAACATAACGAAAACAAAGACAATCAGACTAAGTACAACAAATAACCCTGACTTGTGGGCCATTAATCAATCTCTCGAAACTGTCATACCGTTTTTACTTCGGCAGCCTCATAACAGCTACAGGTGAATCTGGAGATAACATAAAAAACAGAATAAGAATCGCTAACCAAGCGTTTTGACGACCCAGCACCATCTGGCGATTCACACTTATCTCACGGAATAGCAAATTAAGCATCTTTAATTTATATGTTAAATATGGGTTGCTAAATAGATGTGAGTCATGGAAAGTTACAGCTTAAGGCTCTTACAACGTCTAAATATTCATAAATTATTGTCTTTGAAAATTTTTAGAAATAGTTTAGTTAGTTACTGCCCCTTATCTTGATTGGATTATTTCCTCTTTGACAACGACTGGGGTTTTCGTGAATAACAGCCTATTTATATATTTCTCATTTCGAGTTTATTATTAAAAAAATATGATCGTTCGTACTTCCTTTTTTCTAAACTAATAACAGAACTTCAGTCTTTTTTTAAATAACAAAAATTAAAGTTGGTCGAAATATCGAAAAATAAACAAACAAAAATTAATAGAAAAGTAATTTTATTTATTTATTAAAACGGACCTCAACCCGAACACACATACACGGCAAAAGTTAAAAAATGCCCGAATATATGTGGAAAATATTTGATATCTTCTAAACGGCTGGGCCAATATTCTTCAAACATAGCTAAGAACACTCTCGATTAAGTCACCTTTCAAACAAACAAAAAAACTAAATCAAAATCGATCCAGCCGTTTGGTCTGTACGTGGACTCGTACATACATACAGATACACAGATACACAGACACACACTACAAATTTATAAAACCCGTATTTTTGGTCGGGGTTGAAAAATGCTTCACAACGAACCTTTTTTTTAGATCTACTGAAAAAATTTAATTTTTGAACATGGGCTTTTATTCGAACAACAGATTATTGCAAAAGATTAATAGGGCACAGCGACACACAGTGCGGTGATCAGTAGGAAGAAATCAAAAAATTTTAGATTACAAAATCTAACAAATTATATATCAAATGATAGATAAGACTTGCATTAAGAAGAATCCAAATTTTCACTGCAATATAAGAAGTTTTGAATAAGCTATAGCCTTTTAAAGTTCAAACTTTTTATGGGTTTTTTTTGTGAACTTTTCGATTTTGCGCATCATCCAAAGAAATTAATGCTTTTAGCACATTTTTTGCACTATTCAAGTAATTTTTTTTAAGCTTTTAAAAACATAATAAAGAAAAATTGTTTATTAAAATTGTTGACAAATAAATGGAAATTATTTATAAAAAAATATGTTAATATGATCAAAAATTATGAAAAAACATGTCCAAATATGTCCAGTTTCATTTAAACATTTTATTTTTGTATGATTTGTTATCTTTTAGAATCCTATATCTCTTCATCCGATTTTTTCCGATTCTTCGAGATATCGCGTTTTGAAAAATGTTCTAAAATGATATTTTGCAAGTTATTTTTTGAAAATATAGATCAAAAACACGCATATTGTTATAAAATAAGCTAAATTAATTTTTTTTTTTGGTTTTCTTTTATTTAATTTTGTTAACTTAGTTAAAAAGAAAACTTCAACAATACCAATATTTTTTTTAACACATTTTTACATAAAATGCTACATTTTGATAGCACCTTTTCTATAGAAAATTATATGTATATCTTTAAAAAAAAAGATATTGACAAACGGTTTTCAATATTAAAAATTTAAAGCTTCCTTCTTGCAAAAACAATTTTTCTTTTGTTTTTTTTACTGGTTTTAATACTTTAAAATTAAACTTAAAACGAGAAATATTCATATATATATTTAATTTTGCCTCTTATTTTAAGCGCAAATAATTGAGTTACGTAAAATCTAATTTAATTTTTGAAATCAGTGACCCAGATATTATAATCATGCAAAATTTCATAACAATGGGACGACATTTGCTCTTTAATCTTAAGTCGATTTTTAATAGTCGAAGTCGAAATACGCCAACCAATATCAGACCCATTATTTCAAATCAAAACTTATGGCAAAGAACACACCAGATTTCTATAAAAATTATTTTTTTTTTCTATTTAATTTTTTTAGATTTCTATCTGAACTGAAATCCTTTACCTAAGAAATTAAAGTGCATTCTCCATTCTCAACAACTTAAGAAAACCTGATGCAAGTCTGCAGTTTAGCGATATCTGCAAGGAAACCGAAGACAAGCTCACTGTACTCATACAAGCTGCGATATTCTTTAGATGCTTCATTTATACCATACAACATCTTTGAGCAGGTATAAGGATTCTTCGTGCATTATACGTGGATTTTTAGAGTCCCAGAAGCGATAATTCTGCTTATTCACGTAATCATAGATATAAAAATAGTTCTTGTCGCTCATAAAAATGTTCAAATCAACGCAAATTCAATTCATTCAATTGAATTGAAGTGAGATTTACCTCCATTTTCCAAAATTATAACATCTTTCAATAGGGTGATTAATGTTGCGCCGCACCGTACATGGCGTACAAAAGAGAAGGAAGCTGTCACTCAAAACAAATCGTCGCGTGGTTATTGGTTTGCCGTAGTAATAATGTATTTTTTAATATACTGTGCCGCAAACCAGTAACCACCCGATGAAATGCTGGAATGAATTAGAGCTACGAGTATTTGCTGAGGGTAAATATATCGTGCCATAACAGCCAAAAAAAAGCTTAAGCGAGATAATTTTTGAACTTCATTTTTTGATCAAAATAGATTATTTGCGCTCGTAGATAATCGATTTTTACCAAAAAAAAAACGAGGTCCAAAAAATGTGTCGGTTAAACTGACAGGAGTCAGTTGTTTTCGAGAACGGGTATACAAACCCCAATTTTTTAGTATTGTGTTAAAGTGACGTCGACGTCGACAAATGAAATAAGGGTGATAAGCATCAATTCACTTCGCTATAACTTCTTGAAGAATCGCTTAAAGTAACTGACATTCTTCTAAAATATACTTAGTGCCATTAACTCAAAAATTTGCTTACCTCGACTTAAGTACTTTTTCCTTTTTGCCAAAGATTTGCAGTTCAAAATTTTAAGTATACAAAACTCTTAATATTTTACAATTATTTTTCTACGTTTACATTTTTTTTAGCAATATATATTTTTTTTAGCTGCAAAAAATTACATTTTCATTTAAATGCAGAAACAATAGAATCTGTTAAAGTATTTTTTTTTTTTGCTTTGTTTTGTGATAAAAAAAAAAACAATGATTTAGAAAAATTAACACAAAAAGTAAAATATATTGCATGCAAATAAAATAAAAATGACATGAAGAGATGCGCTCCACCAGACAAACGAAATAAACAAGTTGGCAGACGGACAGACAGCCATCCAGGCAGGCCAGACAGTTGGACACTTTCATTTGGCTTAACGTCACCTATTGTTGCTGTTAGTATTATTGTTATTATTGTGCTCTCTGGCAATAAGAAAAATGCATGGATATAAATTTATATTCATGGCATTTTTAATAGTTTTATTGTACACAGTTTTTTTTGTACTTATTTTAATACAGGACGACATTAATTTGTTGTTGTTGTCTCTTTAGTTTACATAACTCCAGGCTGACTTTTCATTGTGCATAACCAACCCAAATTTGTATTCGTAGTTGATATTAAAATTTATTTTTACTTGTATATATTAAAGCGTACCTGATATGCCGTCATAGGTCCACCATTCTTCCCAGCTAACTGCATGTAGTACTGAAAGAAATAATAAATAAAAAAATTTGTATTTTTTAATAAAAGCAGAATATATTTCTGTGTGCAAATGTTATAAGTTTTTCTGATTCATTGTATGAGAAAAAGAGTTCAATAAACTTTTTAATGTTGGCTTTTATTGTTATAAAAATGTAAGCACAGGCCGCCAAAGAAGTTTTCCGTGCGTTCATATGGGCGATTACAAACACTTTAGTGGTGAACACGATGAGTGATGAGATAAATAAGTAAAAGTTTGTCGTTTGTATCCTCTATGAGCCGGAAAACTGACAAAAATAAGGAGAAGAGTGAAGCGTGCACAAGAAATACAACACCTTAAAGCACTTCTTTTATTTACTTATTTATCAGGGTTTGAAGGACCAAATTAGGGAACTACCTAGCATTTTAAATATACAGACAGACAAAATTCCTATGCAAAATCACCATGCAAAAATTGTGATCGCAAATCAAAATTTTGTGTTGTATATTTGTTTTGTTCATAGCCATAGTGCACTATTGTGCTCAGCTGTGTAACTTTTTGTTGTTTTGATGTTCGTATTGTTTAAATAACCGAAAAATTCGCATTATCAGCGAAAACTTCCTGGTACTGCAGACCAACCAAAGTAGCTTCGCAGTTTGGGTTTTTTATATAAAACTATTTTTTTTAATCCCCGACCAAAAAAAGGGGTGTTATAAGTTTGTAGTGTGTGTCTGTGTATCTGTGTATCCTTGTATATGTGTATCTGGACCGATTTTGATTTAGTTTTTTTCTGTTTGAAAGGTGACTTGATCGAGAGGGTTCTTAGCTATGTTTGAAGAAAATCGGTCCAGCCACTTAGAAGATATGACATCTTTTCTAGATATATCGGGGGTTTTTTAAATTTTTAATTTTTGTTATTTATTATATAACTTTATTTTTAAATAAATTTTCGGGTAAATGATCAATTAAACCATGCCAAATTAATATTTAATTCATGATACGAGTAGTATTTATTTAGTGTGTATCTCAAACAAAATCTTGGCCGGGGAAGCCAATTACACATAAAAAAATTTTCTGATGCCTAGGCCGATTTGCACAATTAGGTATTTTAAGTAATTAATAAAATAAATGAGTGCATTTAATTAAATTCGTGATATTTTTAACGTGAAATAACTTTGAATCAACATGGTTGTTCAGTTTAATTTAACAGTAATGAAATGTTAAATCAACATTAAATAAAGTTAGTGCAAAATAAATAATTTTCTTTTCAGACAACTGCAAATCATATTGATTTAACATGAAACACATGTGAAGCAAATTCATTGCTAAACATTTTTTAATTAATCTTGTTTTCATCGATTTTAATGTGAAATTTTTCTGTGTGCACTTAACTTAATTTAAAAAGAATATTAGCTCATTCTTATGTTTACTTTTCTTCCTTTTCATTTCAGGGCCCCAACAGATAAGATGTTATGCTGACTGTTCTTCTCTCTCATCAGCGAATTTTCTCCACCATCAGGCAAAAATACGAAAGGCTGGCATGGATTGACGAAATCCTCTATGGCGAAACTTGTTAAAATCATGTTAAAAAATGTTCACCTTATGCTAGCTTCCTCAGTAATAAAAAAAACAGCTTTCAAGAAAGTCAATAAGATCCTGAACTTGTGATCCGGAAGTAGTGCAAATTTGGATAACTTCTAATGATTTTTACTTTTGGTTAGCACTGCAAGAAGTTTTTTCATCCATATTCAATGATTCCGAACTCAGGATCAGGATGTCGACTAAATCTGGGGTCTAATCGTCGCTTTCGATAATGAGCTGATTCGATCACGTTTTTTCAGTTTGAGATTATGGCATTCAAATTGAAAAACGCGATCGAATCAGCTCGTTGTCGAAAGCGACGATTGGACCCCTGATTTTTAGTATGTTCTTTTTTTGTATTTTCCTAAATTTTTGTTAAATAAATATATTTTTTATAAATAAAAATCTAATATTTCATAACATTGATTTCATTTTCCTAAAAAAAATTAAGACATATCGTAAGTATTTGCAAAAACTACAAATGATCTAAAATTTTTTATAAGTGATATAGCGATTCTTAATTAATTATTTGGATGTTGTTAATAATTTATTTCTGAAAGGCCAAAAATTCACACATATGAATATTTTGGAAGTAGTTAGAAGAAAAGTAGTTGCTGAATAATTACTTCCAATTTTTTTTCACCGGGAATTGTTCTTGTTTTGAGAACCTATCTGTGGTTTTCATTTAGTTATAACAACGTATGTTATATATTTCCCCTTTCGAGTTCATGATATCAAATTGTTATAAGTTTAAATGCTTCTTAGAAAAATATGTACGCATGTACGTCACATTTTTCTAAAACAAAAAACACAACTTCTATATTCTTCTACATTGTTTTAAATTAGCTTCAAAAAGAATTTTTTCTGAATCTACTGAAAAATTTTACTTTTGGACATACACTGTTATTAATGAAAACCACAGATGTTCAACTTTATTACGCTACATTGGAATAATAAAATATAATTTCAGTTAATATCTGTTCGAGCTTATTTTTGTTTCTTTGCTTGTGTTTTTAATTAAACTGAAATTCGTTTTTTAAGGAAACCGAATTACGTGTGATTTATAGTCATAATTATGAAGCAGGCTCCGATCCGTTCGTAGAAAAGTGGTGTGATCTAAGCCACTAGCCCCGTTGCCAAATAATCCACCTATAAATCGTAGAAGCGTGTCTGAAAGTTGAGCAAATGTAATTTATAGCCACCGACCACTATCTTTAGATATACTTTAAGATACAGGATCTGAAATTGGATTTAAAAGCCTTCGTGATTCTTGGCATATTTCTTTAAGTTTTTTTACTGAGTCACATTTATAAAATAAATAAGCTAAAATTAAACAGTTTTATCCTGCGGTGATGAGTTAATACTTCTTACACTACTTTGTTTTCTCTTTTATTAACAGATATTTCATTTTGTATTTCGTTTCATTTTTCTTTTTTTCCATTATTTTTTTCTATGCTTTCACTTTGCACTTTCAACATTTTTTCACACGAATAGTTGATTTAGGATTTGCAAGTGATTTAACTTAATTAATTGCTACTTTATTTAAAACGATTGCACCTGATTAAGTGTTGCTTATTTTTTTTTACCTTTATCTACTTTTATAGTTCAGAATTTTTTTTAGTTTTTTCTTAGTGGTGTTTCTTTCAAAGCTAAATACTAATGAATGAATGCTATTTTTTTTTCATATACAACTTGCATGGCACCCACATTGATAAATGAGGATAAAAAAAAGATTGCAAGTGCTACACTTCCCACAGAATATTTTTTTAAAATAATTTTGTTAGGCAGGTGAGCAGAAGGAAGATGGTTTTCTTTATGTCAAAAAGTGTAGTTTAGATGACGAAAGTTTTTTTGCTGCAATTTTTAATTTTATTCTTTTGTTTAAATTTTCATTTACTGATTTCTTTTCTCTTATTAACACCATTAAAAACAAATTTAATTGCGTTAATTAAACTTTTAATTAATTTAGTTTTTTAATCAGTCTTTAATACACTCAATTAAATTTTTTAATTAACTTTTAGTTAGTCATACAAACAAGCCATTACAAATTTAATTGGGTCAAATTAAACTTTTTGATTAATTTAATTTTTAATTAATTTTTTCATTTACCTAATTAAATTTTTAGTTGACTTAATAAAATTTTTTTATTGACTTTATTAAATTTTTAATTGATTAGCATTTTTTTTTTTTTGGAAATTAAAGCTGTTAATAGAAACAAATTTGTTTCTGTGTTCACACGAAAAAAGAACATACATTTTTCATATGTATGGACGTTAGAGTGGTTGTATGGGGAATTTAAAAAATTACAAAAAATTTCATAGCGATAAGTTGTTGTTTAGGGGGTGCATCCAGCCCTTAAAGTTGGCCCTCAAACCCATATGTGATAGCGCATAGAGAAAGGGACCTAAGGGTAAAAAAATCAATTTTCACTTTTTTTTTATGTGGACAGCATCTGAGCATCGAATGAGACCGATCCCATGCCCCAAAAGTGTTCCCTCCCAGAGATATGCGCGTTTTATGAAATTGAAGTCGACGATTCTAAGGTTATGTGAAAAAATGTTCGTACTAACAGAGTGATATTCACGATTTAAAAGAATTATAAATGAGTATTTATTATAATTCATAATTAATAATTTCAGAAAATAAACCTGGATTCGAAAAAACACGAGCAAAATTGATATCAAACTCATGAAAACAGCGCGCTAGGTAGAAAACAGTAAAACCAACTACACAAAACAAGAGGTAGGGACGACCTACGCGCGTTTTCAAGGTTGACCAACACGTTCCTGACGTCATGAGATGTGTCGCTTTCAAATGAGACCAATACCAACACGCTCAGTGATGGTACACCAAAGATACACGTATTTAAATCTTTAAAATGGTTCTGCTGAACAAAACCGTTTTTTACCCCTTAGGTCTCTTTCTATTTTGCGCGTCACATATATTGAATGTAAATTGTTTTTTAGTTTTCTTATGACTATACTAAATATATTTTTTTTTTTTTTTCATATACATTTTTATTTATTGTATCTTCAAAAATGAACTAACAATAAGTAATCAAATCTTAAATCTAAATATAATTATTAGGCCCGACCAATATCGGACATAAGCTTAGTGATAGTTATAAATAATACATAAGTAGTGATAATCAAAAAGAAGTATTTTTAAGCAGTCCCATCTGGAGTGTTGGGTATAAGAGCCCTTGTGTCCCTTTTTTTTAAGCGGATGTGTCCAGTAAAGCTCAAAATATTACGGGCAAGCGGATTAGGATGTGACTCGAGTTTAGTTAAATATTTGCCTGCGTATTTTTCAATTTCTTCACTCACTAGTGGCATATTTAAATCACGATGAATATTTGAATTTTTAACGTACCATGGAGCAGATGTTATCAAACGTAAAATTTTGTTTTGCCTTCGTTGGATTCTCTCGACATTTGAAGCTGAAGCAGTGCCCCACAGCTGAATTCCATAGCACCATATTGGCTTCAAAAGCGACTTGTATATCAAAAGTTTGCAGTCTAGGCTGAGTGTTGAATTTCTGCCAATTAACCAATATATTTGAGTCAATTTAAGTTTCATTTGGGTTAACTTAGAGTCAATATGATATTTCCATGTAAGCCTTCGATCAAGGTGTATGCCAAGGTATTTGACTTGAGAATGTTGAGGAATATTTTGATTGTTGATTCGAATGGGGGAACAGGTATCTTTTCTTAGGGTAAACGTTATATGAACACACTTTTGTTCATTGACTTTAATTCTCCATAAGCTCAACCATATTTCAAGCTGGGTAATGTGTGCTTGGAGATTGCGGGATGCCTCATCAGGATTTTTGTGAATACTCAAACAGGCTGTATCATCGGCAAATGTAGAAGTGTGGATGTTATTGCTCACAGGCATATCACAAGTATATATTAGATACAAGACTGGCCCCAGAATACTACCCTGTGGCACACCAGAAGATATAGATTCGGGTACACTCATGAAGTCTCCTTCCACAACGGTAAATGTCCTATCAACAATATAACTTTCCAAAAGCTTTTGTATATTTATTGGTAGGTATGTCTTCAATTTTAAAACTAGGCCTTTGTGCCATACTTTGTCAAATGCCTGAGAAACATCAATAAAAAGGGCAGAACAATACTTCTTTTCTTCAAAAGTCCTCCTTATAATTTGAACCAATCTATGCGTTTGCTCAATAGTGCTATGCTGACTTCTAAAGCCAAATTGATGGTCCGGGATGCACCCAGTATCAGCTAAAATTGTGGACAATTTAGTCATGAGCAGCTTTTCGAAAAGCTTTGAAATTGTTGAAAGTAAGCTTATAGGCCTATATGACTCAGCCTTGGTAAGATCTTTGCCTGGCTTTGGAATCATTTTAATCTTGGCAAGTTTCCAGTTATGTGGAAAATACTGCATTCGTAAAATGGCATTAAAAATAAATAGCAAAATTCTTATTGCAATATGAGGCAAGTTCATCAGCATCTTGTTACTAATGCCATCAATACCTGGAGCTTTCTTAGGGTCGAGTTCAGCAACTATTTTTTGTAGTTCATGCATCTTAAACCTTAAGGGACGAGGGGGTAGAGAGACTACACTCGGTAAATCGGCAGCACCCGTACATGAATTGGGAGTGAATACAGATTTTAAATGCTCAGAAAATAAGTTACCTTTCTCACTATCGCTTCTTGCCCAGCCTCCAGTCGAAGTACGCAATGGTGATTTGAGATCAACGGGTCTTTTAAGATTTCTAGTAGCGCGCCATAAAGAGTAATTAGATGTTGACGTTACATCAAGACCTTCTAAGTACTTTTCCAGTAATGCAGTCTTTTCCGACGATAGCAGCTCTTTGAGTCGTTTAGTACATTCTTTAAGTCTGATTTTATTTAGGGGTGATCGGTGTTGTTGCCATTCTCTTCTAGCTCTCCTTTTTTCACATACGAGACGTTCAATATCCGTAGAATAAATTCTATTAAAGCCAGTCTGCGGATAGGAAGTAGTGGCATGTTCAGCAGCCTGTTTAATATATTCGGTAAGATTGGCAATATTAAATTCAATATCATCAGGTGATCTTAGCTGAATGTTTTCTACGCAGTGACTACTAATATATTTTTTGAATCCTAGCCAGTTGACCCTATTAATCGTTTTCGCATATGAGTTAGTTAAATCACTCCTTAGTGGGTTGAAAATTGTAACTATTGTGGGAGAGTGATCGGAGGACAGATCTACAGAGCCCTCTACGTGAATTAAGTCCCTATGGATATTTTTCGTGACGCCAAAATCTATAACATCTGGAATTTTTCTTACGTCAGTAGGCCAGTAAGTAGGCTCCCCACTCGAAATGACATCTAAGCCCATTTTTGAAATTGTATTAAACAACGCTCTACCTCTAGGTGTAACAAGACGCGAGCCCCAGTACGTATGTTTTGCATTGTAGTCACCAGCTGCCACGAAACAAGATCCAAGCGATTTGTAGAACTTCTCATACTGATCTTCGGTAACTGAAAATCTGGGAGGTGAGTAAATTGATGATATCACGAAATTCGAACAAAAATTGTCTACGAAAATATTCGTAGCTTGCATATATTCTTCACTAACGTTCTCAAGGATATAGTGCTTGAGTCTTGACTTAATTAGAATTGCTGATCCACCGCATGCTCTCCCTCTCGGGTCCTTTGAATCATATAGAGTGTAACCATTTATTTTAAAGCAGCTTCTCGAAGTCAAGTGAGTCTCAGAGACCATCATTATATCAATATTTTTTTCCGTGAGGAAGTGCTCAAGTTCATTTTTATGTTGGCGAATGCCGTTTGCGTTCCAGAAACATAATTTTAACGTGTTCATGGTTTGTTGACTAATGCTTGAAGGAGAGTATTCTGCATTCTCAGCATTTCTTGCATCATGCTAGTCATATTTGTTGTAAAGTTGTTTATAGTTAGCACCAGATTCTCAATAGTAGCTTCAAGACGACTAAAGTTAAAGCTAGAGTTTGCATTCGTTGAATTACTTGGCGGTGGAACATTTTGTGTGGGAATAGAACTAGTCTTAGCAGCATCGGCATACGATACACGTGAAGTTACTAGTTGGCTAGTTTGAGGAAGAGTGGCGGAGTAAGCATTTGCTGATTGAACTGGAGCTAATTTAGATTTTTGACCCATAGCCTGTTTAACGAAAGAATATACACGGCATCCTCTGTAATTAGCGGTGTGATTTTCTCCACAATTACTGCATTTTTTTTCAGCTTGTACTTTTGGCTTGGTACAGTTAGCAGTACCATGCAATTCACCGCAGATAACACAAACTGTAGGTAATTAGCAGTAGGTTTTTGTGTGGCCATATTCTTGGCAATTATGGCACTGTACGGGACCTGAACGCTTACGTGGCTCTTCAACTGTGATTTTTCGGTGTAAAAGGTATTTTAGACTATAAATTGGGTGCGTCTCATTTTTCTTTAACTGTATATCATTCGGCTCCAGTTCAACACGAAATAGAGGCTGGGGAATCTTCTCTCTATTGATTATATTGGTAACAATTTTTACTTTAAATCCTTGTTCGATAAGTGCACATTTTACTTCTTCAGGCTCAACATATGAATCTATGCCCTTTAATACTATTTGTAGGCCTTTAGCACTCTTAAGTTGATATGTATAAAAATTTGTTTTATTTTTTTCAAACTCACTAACAATTTTTCGGAAATCTTTTTCATCATATATTTGGATTTTAGTTTCATCAATATTACCTCGTTTAATTGGAATGATGTGAAAAGTATTTTCACCAATGGTCGACAGTAGATTTTTTAGAAGCGCATTTGAATTTTTTTCTCTCAGATAAATAGGTGGTGGCTTAAAAGACTTTTGCGATGATACAGCGGGCTTGTCGTTTTTGTCTTGCAATAATGAAAAACGATTTTGACGATTGATAGAAGATGTGCTGTTATCCCTAGACATCTTTGGGGCGGATCCAATTTTAGTAGAATTTGGGCTTCGCCCGCGCTTTAAAATGGTTATATATCTGTCCATTCCTACTTGTACCTTTGGTTTTATACTACTGTTGTCTTCAGTAACAACTTGTTTAATTGTTGACCACGAGCCCGAAGCGGATGATATCGCTGAGTTAAATGTAGAAGTACTAGGCAATAATGTCAACGATTCACTAGTTGGCATTGGACAAAGCGAAGTTGATCGCTGACGAAACTGTGGTTTTGCCGTTAGAAAAAGTCTATTATCAGATTTTTGATTTTTATTAAGAGCTTCAGAACTCACAGCAAGTCTATTATCAGATTTTTTATTTTTATTGTTATCATTATGAGCATCAAAACTCATAGTAAAATAGGCATTTCTGCCGTTAGAACTCACTTCACTATTTTTTTCCTCTGGGGTACTCATAAAGAGTATTCCTCAAGGGAATTTTGTATGTTTTTTTGTTTACGTTTTTTTTTTATTTTTGTTATTTCTATATGTAAAAATATTATCAAAGCAAAAAAATGCTTATTTATCAAAGTTAATATGTACTACGAATATTTTTTGTATGCTTTTTTTTATGAAATAATTTAATAGATATAAGCTCTTATTGTAAATGCTTAGTAAAATAATTTCCATATAAATGCAATGTGTACCGTAAGCTGGCTTCAGCGTCGAACTAACTAAAACAAAATAAACTTCAAACTTTTTTTATTTAACACTAGCTCGCTTGTCTGCAAATACACCCTGAGTCTCCGTCAGGACCCTTTCCTCTCTCGCCAAAAAATTAATACTTTTTTAACAAAAATTTCACCATCCAAACTGAAATTAAGCTTATGATTTAAAAACAAGAGAAAACTACTTGCTGTATGAATGAGAATTATTAAAGAAACTTTATGGGAAAAATTCAAGGATATTTCTTTCCGCGGTTTCCAGAAATAGCCGCATAAACCGAAATGTAGCGATTTTAGATTATTATATTTCAGAAAATCTCAAAATCACATTGGTGCTAATGAAACTTCAGAAAACGAGCATGTCTCACATTCTGGTATATTTAGACGAAAGCATACCTAAAAAAGTTAGAAAACACCCAGAGACTGGCAGAACTCTGCATCACTGGAGCTCTGAAAAGTACACCTACTGTAGCTTTAGATGTTATGTTGGACCTCAAACCAATAAAACTAACCGCTCTGAATGCGGCATGCAAGTCCGTAATCCGCCTGAGGGTAACAGGACAGATGTCGTACAAACCATTTGGTCACGGTAAATTTCTGGAAGACATGGAGTGTAGCTCAAAGATGGATGAAGGGGTAGGAGCTGCGGTTTACTGCCCGGAGCTCAGTATAGAGGAATCTTATAAACTTCCTCCAGGCGGAAATCTATGCAGCCAAAATGGCTGCAGAATTAGCTTTCACCCCTCAAACCATGAATGCGCATGTGAATATATATATATATATATATATATATATATATAGATAGATAGTCAAGCAGCAATTAAGGCTATTTCAGTAGACTGTAACTACTCCTCGGTTGTGCTTATGTGTAGGATTGCCCTAAATAGGTTATGTGCGGACAAGTATATGTTTTTTGGGTACGAGGACACATAGGGATTGAAGGAAACGAAATGGCAGACACACTGGCCAAAAGGGAAATCCAATTACCTGTGGAAGAAACAGTATATGTCCGGAAACCAATTCAACACCTGAAATGTATCTTAGACTCTAAGATGAAGGAAGAAGCGGAGGAAAGTTGGCGTGCGACGAAAACTTGCAAATCTTCTAAAATCATGTGGAGTTCCTATGATCCTAAATCGACCAAATTCCTTTTATCACTAACCAGAAGCAAGTGTAGACTTCTAGTGGGGGTATTAACTGGACACTGCTGGACGGCTTCATATGCCGTCAAAATAGGACAAATACTTGACGGTACCTGCATAGGGTTTGGGATTTTCCGGACTTTTGCACTTCCCGGGAAACGGGAATTAAAAAATCAAGTTCCCGGGAATTCCCGGGATTCCCGGGAAAAGCTAATTTTCTAAATTAAATACATTTATTAAATGAAAGTTGGTGAAATTTCAATTGTTTTATTAATGTAAGCATTCTTTTGAAATAAAAGTTACTAAAAAAGCAGTTCTAAGACAAATTTTTAAGAATTTTTAATTGAATTTAAGCAAATGGAATAAAGTTATTACACAGCAAAAGATCATATAAAAACCAATTGACGACTGTTACCACAATTAGTAGACAATTTTCTAATAAGAAATACCTTTATTTTAATAAAAATTTGCCTTGCTTGTTTCTCATTCTTTTTGAAAAAGTTCCAGGCGGTTTCTTATCGTTAAGTACAAGCAGGTTACCGTACCATACTGCGCTGCGCCGAATTTTGAATACCCTGAGTCACAGTATGTCTAAGTGTCTTTCATTTTATTTCTCCTAAAATATTTTCTGCAGGGTTTCCATAATAGCGTCTACTTGTAATCAATTTAAGTTTCGTCAACTCAGAGTTCTTACAGCTTAAAATTTTCACTACACTTTTCAAAATTTGTTCGGCGAAAAATCACTTCAAGTTCGCTTAGCATCGAATTATTTACTTTAGGAAACGATTATATCATTGCAATCATTGATACTTATACAATTTATTCCACTTTTCTTAGGAGATATGGTATGACGTCAATTTAATGGAATTTTTATGAAATTTCAGACTAGATTTGAATAGCTCACATTTTTATTTTATATTAAAAATATATGGACATTTTACTTCTTATTTATCGGAGTCGAAAGAATTCTTTCTTTCTTACAGTTACATTTAAAACAAAAACTCAATTTAAATTTTAAGATTAAAAAATTTCCTTCGAACAAGGTATATGTAAGTGTTTAAACAGACGATGAAAAACGTGTCAACGTTCGTGTAAATTTAGTCATACAATCATTCAAATGAACTTTTTTAATATATAAAAAAATAATAAGTTTTTATTTTAGTTAATTATTATTTTTCGAACTGTATTTGTTTCTTAAATTCTTATGAATTGAATAGGCTACTGTTCGTAACGCTTTTTAAGCCAAACTACATGTGATAATTATTAATGAACAAATAACATCAATTCACATATTCCATTTGCAATAAAGTTTCGTATATAAGGCAGACATCTACATCAACTGACACCACACACGGTGGACCAAAACACAGAAGCACGCTGATGAGGAAGGTTGAGTGGCCTTCGAAAACGGCTGGCTGTTCCGTTCAACTATGTGTTGTTGTCAGAATATTTACAACTAACTTGATGTTATTTGTTCATTAATAATTATCACATGTAATTTGGCTTAAAAAGCCTAATTCAATTCATAAGAATTTAAGAAATAAGTTTTTATATTAAAGTAAAATTGGATTATAAATTCTATATATTTATGAAATAACATGCTCTTTTAATTTCCCGTTTTCCCGGGAAAATCTCAAAAATTTCCCGGGAATATTAGACAGACATTTCCCGGGATTTCCCGCCCGGGAATTCCCGTTTCCCAAACCGTATACCTGCAGGAAATGTAAGGAACCCGGGCTAATTGAGACAGTAGAACATCTACTGTGCCACTGTCCGGCTCTAAACCGCACCAGATATGACTGTCTTGGTGATCACACTTTTCTTAGTATTGATCTTGTATCGGGAATAGAAATGTGTAGGCTGCTAAGGTTTGTTAAATCTGTGTGGGAGTCATTCCATACAGGCACCGCGAACTAGCCCGCCATACTTACAGGTTTCTTGTCATATTCTGGTATCGCTAAGGGTCAATTCTGGTCTATGCGAAGTGCTTGACCACCCAGACTAACATAACCTAACCATCTGGTATTTTTTATATTTCTTGTATAAGTTGTAGTGATAAAAATGTTTGCTGTGTGCTCTTACAACCAGCAGTAGAAGTTGGGTAAATTACATCATATGCAGCTTGATTATGTTATGTGCCTGTGTATTTTAAAATCTCTATACAAATATGCAAAGTGCTGTGGTTGTGTAAGTGTGTGTTCTTGTCTGTGCTCGAGTATGTGTTTTACAAAGGAAGAATTAAAAACAAAAAGAAATTAAATTATTTGAGTTTAGTAAGGCATTCAGGGATATTTAGGCAAATTAGTTAAAAGTTCTATTAACCGTACAATTTCTGTTGCTGTACTCCACACGATTAACCACATAAATGTTGTGGTTCTCTTAATCTTAGACAGATGAATTGTAGTAAATAATTGTTACTTAATTTATCTTATGCAGTGTAGAGTTTATTATGGTAAGTAACTACTAATGTTAGACCAATTAATCATATTCTGCTTCTGTTGAGGCCAATATTCCTTAATCGACCGATAGTATTATTTTTAAGCTATTGCATATCTTTTGTCGCAGGCTTTGAGGGTGTCGACCGCATCAAGAAATTCCGTAACGAAAAAAAAACCTAAGACTATTTTTATTTGAATCGCCCAGTGTACGTTAACCCCTAAAGCATGCTATTGATTTCCTTAACATACAGTACTGCTAGAATAAAACAGATTTTTACATGTAGGAAAACACAAACAAACCGACAATTCGTAGGTTTTTTATTTAAAAAAATAAATTTTATTAAAAAAAAATGCTAAGCAAAAGCTTTACCGCGGCAGTCCCCGAGTGCCACACGTATTTTTTTTTTAATAATTTCACTGAAGTCTGGGGTCTTCATAGACGATAATTTTGCATTGAAGGGGTGCCGCATTACCCGGGTACCGTATTACTATTTCAATGAAAAATTTTTGTTTTTATATGCCGTTTTTGCTTTTTTCTAATATAAAAGTTTAATTAGAATTATATTTAAAAACACTGCAATTACCAAAACTACAAACAAAATAACATTAATTTTAATCATTGGCCCTGATTTAACAAAACAGCAACATTCAAGCCACGTGGTGTGAAAGAATAAGGCCAAAGAAGCAAAAAGTAAATGCAAGCCAAAATAGGAAGATACCCAAACATTTAATACTCGTACTGACACCATTGTTAAATTAGTTTCGTAACTCACTTGTAAATAGTAAAACAAACTTGTTCATAAGTAACTCGTGCTCTATTTAATAGTGTAGTGCAATAGTGTAAAAAGCAAAAGTAGCTGAAATACCTGCATTGAAAATAAAATACTCGTCCTTGTTGTAAAAAATTTCGTTAGAAATGCTTTAGATTTTTATATATTTATATATTTTTTGTTCTTTGTTGTAACAAGGTAAAATCTTACCTGTTTGTTACCCAATTTTACGTGGGTAGATAGTCAGCTTGACAGAGAAACAAAACGAATTGAAAGACAGGGCCAAGGTTGTTTCATATACTATAAGTAGTAAGGTAATAAACTAGCAAATGTTATTTAGGGAATAAGCATGAGTATATGAGTGCCAAACAAACTGTGTTAGCTTGTAAGTTTTATTTAGGTTAAAATAAATCAAAAATCAATATTTTCCATTTTACTACTCTTGAGTTAATAAATAAGTAGAGATAATAAAGCTAAGTGCTTCGTATGTATAAAAGTTCAGTTTGAATTTACGTTTTGTCATTCAACAAGATGATATTCCAGATTATTATTTTAAAGTTATTTTTTTTCATATTATTCTCAAAGTTTTTTGTAGTTTGAGCACGGGAGCTCTTTAACTTTTTACTCTGCAAGCTCTAGACTTTAGCAGCTATAACTGCAATTTTTTATTCTGTCTTAACTCTGGGTTTGAGGTTCTACGACTTTGGTTAGAGCAACTAGAGCATGCTTGGTGAAGAAGTTTACCAGTCATGTTATTGTTGAAGTGAAACAGACAAGAGACTTTGGCGGGAATCGACCCCACGACCCGTGCACTGATATGACTAGAACACAACTGGGGCACCTACACCCAGAGAAAAAAAGCTTAAAATCTATAAAAATCATATTGAATTAATAAGAAACATTAACAAAAGTCTAGTCATGTTGAAATTTCTTATTTCAATATAGAAAAATATTAAATTACAGTATTAATTTATTAATTTTATTTATTTTTAAGTATCTCAATATACATTTTCTATTATATTGAAAATGATTAAATTAATATTACGCATTATTATTTTTAAGTAGCTGCTTTTCCCTGAGTGTAGCTAAAAATTACTATTATTTAATTGGATATTTTTATATTTCAAATAAGAAAATGCTACAAAGTTTAATATTAAAAAAAAATATTTATGGTAACTTCAACTGTCCCAAAATATACTTTTGCATTTACTAGACATTTCATTTAAGCAGCACAAAGTTTATCTTTATCTTATTTTGTATTCTGAATAAAAATTCCAATCTGAATGGTCTCTATTAAAATGTCGAATACATCAATATTAACAGCAAGTTCTAAAACTGTCTGCTTTTCTTTTTCTGGTTGAGTAGACAATATACAATAGAAATAAATATTCAGCTCTCGTATAATTAACATCCCCACTTATAGACAAATTATTTTGTTAATGCCAAATACGTTTATCCTTACAATAAATACAAGAGTAAATTTTTACAAAATTTTTTATGCCAATATGCCAAACATCAATGGTAATAATAGAAATAACAAAATAGAACAATAATATAGAAATGAAATAGAACAAATGACTATCAAATTAATGTTTTCTTTCTAGTTAATATGTTGGAAAATACGGATAGAAATGTAAGAGACAGGTTAAAAAAAAATTGTATCTTTATATAGATTTGGTAAAAAGGAATCATTTAACAAGGTAGGGAAATCTAATAACGATTAGTAATAACTTACAGAAAAATTTTTGTTTTTATTTCGCTGAATGGATCAGCTGAGAAAATAATTGAAAACAAAGGAACTAACAACTTGTTAGGAGTAACACATAAAGCAAAGATGCTTAAAGAACTTTTAATAACGCTCAAGAGAAGTTAAAGTAGGCAAAGTATATGTACTAAGGCGAGTACTCCATGAAGTCATGAGGGCTGTTCCATTCATTCTAATAATTTCGATGTTCAATGTTATCTAGTTAGAGTTTAATCTATCTAAAATTTAGTTTTTGTAGCGGACAGATTCACAAAGGCAGTACATGTGTAAAATTGCGAATGTCTACATGTACATATGTGTGCTAGTACATGGCATGCAGCCAATGTGGTTTCAGGATGACGTCAAAAGTACGTAAGAGCCATATGCCATGTGTTTTTTTCAGCGATTGAAAATAACGATTATTTCTCAAATTAACGCCCTGTCCAACGATGTCACCAGATATCAACAACAACATTATACATTTTGTTGTTGTTTTCCATATAAGTATGCGATCGAAAGATTTCTAGTCATAACGTAGGACAGGCCGTAAAATTAAAAAAATCGCACTAACCGAAAAGTGCTTCGTGTACGTGGTCTACCTTTTGATGCATTAATTTTTATTTGTTTAATTTTTATTAAAAAAAATCATCTTAAAAAAGAATTTCTTGATTTTTATTTACTCCTCAGGAAATAAAAATTATTTTATTAGTTTTATCTTTTGCTACACAGAGAAAACAGTGCCTACTAAATACCTCATAAAATAGAACAAAATTAACAAGAAATCTCTATGGTTTTTTCAATAAGGAAATCTTATTAATTTCATAGAGAAAACTTTTTTAAAAAAATCAAGAAGAAATCTTGTAGTTTTTATGAGGTTATATTATTGATTATTTCAATAAAAAATAAAAAAATGCGTCTTTATTCTCTGTACTTATGTATTTTCATTTAAATTCTATACCATATACATATGTATGTAGTATATCGTAGATGTTATTTATTTATACAAACATACATACACATTATGTTATTTCTTAACTAACTTACTCACTTACGCACTCTACCCAATATGCTAACAAGCAGCCTGAATAACCATTGAAATTATTGTGCATACATTCTTGTACAAAAATGAAAAAGATCATGAAAAAAATTGTCTGCATGTCTATTTATAAAAACGAAATAACAATGCACCTCATAAAATCAAGAATATTTCCTTATTAAAAAAATCAATAAGATGCTTTACACATAATCAAATAGGAACCTGCTAAAATCAAAAAGAAAACCTTATTGAAAAAATCAATAAGATAGCCTAATAAAATCAAGAAGAAAGCCTTTTTAAAAAAATCAATAAGGCAACCTAATAAAATTAATAATAATCCCTATAGTTTACAATTTATAAGAAAACCTAATAGAATCAAGAAGTTTTTCTCTATGGATTGTTTTTTTGGTGCCAAAAATAACGGAAATTTAGTAAAAAAAGTTGTGAATAATAAGATTTCTTCTTGATTTTATGTGGTTTTCTTCTTGATAAAATTAATAAGATTTACCACATAAAACAATAAGGAATCTCTATGAAAAAATCTTCGCTTCTTTCTGCTGGGATACACCTTACCCTAAAAACGTTTCATAGAGAAAATCTTATTGATTCTATGAGGCAGTTTTTTCTCTGTGTAAGAAAATAACAGTTACTTCTTATTTTTTTTTAACTTAAAAAAGGTAATTTTTAAACTGTAGAAAGCTCATTTTCTGCGCTAAAATTAATATTAACGTAATTAAAATCGAACTAATAGCCAGAGTCCGTAAAAAAACTCTTAAGATGTTAGATAATATTTATTTTTTTATATTTTATTCAGTTTAAAAATTACCATTTTTAAGGAAAACAAAAATAAAAGCAAAAAGTAACTGTTATTTTCTGCGGAATAAATAAAAATCAAGAAATAACTCTTATTTTCCGAGGAATAACTAAATAAAATTCTAGAAATAGCTTTTATTTTCTGACGAATACATAAAAGTTAAGCAATAACTTTTATTTTCTTAGGAATAAATAAAAGCCAAAAAATAATGATTAAGAAGTAATTTATAAAATAAAACTTATAGCCGTTACGGTCCCCATATTTTTACATGCTGTGTACTGCTATAACTATATATAACTATAGCATACTTTTGCGCGTCTGTAATATTTTGCGTATGATTAATTTATAATTTTTAACATACACATTATAAAAAAACCATTGCCTGCTTTTTGGAGTATTTATTAAGTTTTAATGCTGGGGGAATAATTTTTAATTTGAACAACAGAACTACGCATAATATCAAAACTAGAATAGTGCAGTGATGTAGAAAATTTTTTAGATATGAAATATGCATATAATTGCTCAATATACAAGCCATATTGTATTGTTAAAAGTTTTACTTGAGAAGACAATTTCACACAAAATCTTTTAAATAATAAAATCTTTTTATAATAAGCTTGTTTTTTTAGCGACAATTTGACTGAAATTTTCTGTTCAAAAACAACTTTAAGCAATATAACAAGGCTTTGAAATTGAACAATTCTTCCAAAAATATAGTTTAATTAAAAAAAAAATGGCGCTAAGCAAGTTATTAATATTTTCACATAATTCTTCCATATAACTACGTATAATTTTTTCAAAAATGCCACTTGAATATTAGAAGAATAATTGTGTAAATCACAAGCCTTGTTGTATCATTTAAATTTGTATTTGAAAAGACAATTTCAAACAAAATTAAACACAACGACAACAACTTATTTCTATAACCATTTTGTTTTGGGAAATTTTATTTGAAATTGTCTTTTCAAATAGAAATTTAAATGATACAACAAGGCTTGTGAATCAAGCAAATATATTTTGCTCACATGTTTATTAAGTTTTGCACTTACCTCTTTATAATTTTAAGTCTATAGTACTAGAAAATAGGTTGGGATATTTCGATACTTAATCGATAGCTAACTTGCAGGCTGTCTGTCATTAAAAAGCACACAAGAGAGATGTTATAGCAAATATAAGGAATTTTATGAGAAAACAAAGAAAAAATAAATATATATAAGACAAAAGGGTACCAAAAAAACAAGCAAACAACCAACTGAAACAATGGCAGTAATAGAAATGAACTATCAAGTGGTCAAAATATACAGCAAATATTGTCTTGGGAAATTGTATTTAAACTCGTACGTGAATGTTAAGTATGAACAAGTAAGTGATTGCCATAAATAAACAAACAATGTGTCTGTCAATGTTCGTAGTGGCAGTTTTGTTGTCTATTGCGAGTACGAGTGTGAATTTTTAAAGCCAAATGAACAAACATGTGTTTAAGACAATTACTTGTATATTATTTAGATGCTTCCAGCTCTTTCCCTTAAATGGTTGGCTTTCACTTAAACATTTATATTTGCTAAGAAGGAATATATTGTACAGCATATGAGATCGATAACCGACTAGCAGGCAACATCAGCACCAATTGCACTCGTATCCACAAAATGGCAACAAAATTTAATGGTTGCAAACATTGTACTAATAATTGCTGAACAAAATAATATTGAACATTTAAAAAATGCTGTGAAACACGTTTTGCTTTAATTTTTAATTGAGGCAAATAGCATGCTGCTACAAGTTTATTTAAGCAAAAAGTAATTTGAAGAAAATTAGCAATTAAAATGTTTTTATTTTATTATTATAGATTTACTTAAACTTTTTAATTTGAATGAGTATTCTTTTTTGTTGTATTTACGAAATAGTATTAACCTCAAGCTAAGCAAATCTTTAATGTTTTTACCTGTCTGTAACTTTAATTCAGTGATCAGAAAATAACCAAATGAATACTTTTTGTCTAATTAGATTCAGTTTTGTTAGAATGTTCAGAAATTTTTCCAACATACGTTTTGTTTTTTTTTTAATTTTGTTTATAATTTTTTTTATAAAAATTAACAAGATAATTAACTGAGCAAATTAAGTAATTTTTCAAAAGTCTTTAATGACTTATACCGTATAAACTTTTGATATGATTAATGCAACATGTCAAAATTTTTGGCTGAAGGCTCATCTTATCAAACATTTGCTCAAACTTTGGATTTGAAGCCTGCCTAAAATCAATATGATTAGCTTTCGTGGGTGCTTGTTATTCAGAAACAATCAATGAGAACTGTGATTTTCACTTTTGATAATAAGTCCGTCCTAATTTACTCTAAGCAAGTATTATTACTAAGCTGATTAGTTTGTTGGAGAGAGGGACAAGGACAACAGAAACGTTTCTTTTCCCCTCGTCTCTCTGAGACTTCGAAGAGACTTCCTTCGAAAGAAGAGCAAGGTACTTTCTAGATACGTTTTGTGTTAGTGATATATATTATAACTATATTACTCGGATGTTATATTACAATGGCTTTTAGGAATTATAAAAAACAGTCTTGTCTTAAGAATATTACCCCTATTCGATAACCCAATGCCATCAATCTCTCTGGAATGCGTCGAAGTTCATGAAATTTTTTCTATGAAGTAGAAGATGCGGAATATTGATGTTTATTTTTTGAAAACAAACACAACCCGCGAAGCGATTAGCTTTTCTGCAGAAAACACCCAGGTTCTATGGCGGGAGTCGAACTCACGACCTCTGGACTGAGAGGCCAGCATCGCTACCACTCAGCCACAGGGGCACCCTGTGAAGACAAATAAATTCAAGTTTTTCTTGGAATAAATTTAAGAAAGAAAGTCGAAAAAATACGGAATGGAACACAGAACTTAAATGGAGAAAATTTCGATTCGAATCGAAATGCTGCATACCGGGGCCAAAGGCGCTGATTTCATGGATTAATTAAAAACAAGTAACTTGACAAGTGAAATTACTTTCTTAAAAACATAAATATCATCTACCGTAAGTAATTTTGAGAAAGTAATAGATCTAACCATGCAACTATAAGTTCAGGTATTCCTTGAAATGTTTTGTTTAAATTTGTAACAAAAATTATTTGTAGAAGTGCTATTGTTTTTAATGTTTATATTAAAAATCATCTAAAATAGATTTTCTCAGTTTAAGTGGATTTAAAATTATTATTTGGTTGCAATTAAGAAGAGATTACAATTTTAATTTCAGGGTTGAATGAATCAGAGCTATTTTATAAAAGTTTATGCAGCATATCGGTGTGTCTTCGAAGTTATGAAGGAGATAATAATAACCTAAAGCGTTGAGTTTATTAATAATTAGCGCTTAACGACTCCTGCTAACACTTTTAATGATGTTGTTTTTGTCTTTTTGCTTTCATTAGAAATCTAAAAATATCATGATTTGTTATGCGTGAGCCACTCATTAGTTACGTGTGCGTCACGCGTGATCGTAATTGTATTTATATATAATAATGATTAAAAAAATAAAGTATTTAACTTTAGGTAACTGTTTTAAAAAATTTATTTTTGGATAATTCGTATCCGAAGTCAGTCAATGGCAGGCAATTTCTCAGGAGCGTGCGTCAACAAAAAATAATGAATTTCTGCTTATATTGTTGGTTAAGCACCGTTTATATGCATTTCGTTCCTGTTTCGGTATTTGTTATATAAAAAAATCATGTTTATCATTTAATTAATAATTAATTCTTATTGGAGGTACCCCACCTATTCCCCTAAGATTTTTGTGGAACATGCAGTTTGTCCTAAGAGTTGTCTACAACAAATTTAATATGTCTCACTAATGTTATTCTGAAGATATAGGAAAAGTAATACGAGTAATTACATTGACTGGGGGTGCCCTCTAAACTACTTTACCGACAAAATTTTGTTGGAACATGCAGTTTATTCTAAGACCTATCCATATCTTGGCTGTGGAGATATGAATGGATCCGTAAACATGGCCTTTGGCCCCACTGTGCACTGGAAAGGAGTAATTGTACCCTCCACCAAATTTAGTAAAGGTATATTTATGTAGGGGTTTCATTCAGTATTTAATTTCCAAAATATGCATATGCGATAAATAGGGTAGTCCAATTAACGATGCCCGTCTGCCCCATTTGTCTGAATGTGAAAACGCTACAGACTCTGGATATACATTAATGTATTACAATATATCCTCAACAGATTGGTTTTAAAAATCAGATAGACAAAATATGACAGTTCCAGAGTTAAAAAATTCAAATTTTTTTTTTTTTGGTATATAAAAACTGCATAAATAAAATGTTTTTTTTTTAAATTAATTAAACATATTTTATATTTTAGAAAGAGTTTTTTAATATTCATTCCAAATAAATACACAAATTTAGTTAAGCCAAGTAATTATTATAAGATTTTAGTAAAATAAATAATATTAATAAAGGACATTCATAACTTCCAAAATATGTCTTTTACAAGCCCCATTATTCTAAAACCGATTTCTTTCGAAAACATTAGTTTCTTGAACACCCTAATCTCACAGGTCACTTTATCATGTCTCTCACAAGGGTCATATATGGTCATAAAATAACAATGTTCATGGCTGTTGATAAGACTATAATGCTAGCGGCTATGTTGTCTCAATGCTATTCCTGTAGATGTTCAATAATAAAAAGTCTATCGTGTGTAAAATTAAGTTATTCTGACAAGCTTATGAACAGTCATAAAAACAAACTTAATAAAAGGATTTTCTGGAAAGCTAAAGAAAAATACATTATGTTATGGGAAACATAAAATAAAAGGTTTGTTGTTGCTAAAATAAAATATGTGACACAAGACTTTAAACTAATTTATTTTATATAAAAAAAAAATCAGATGTTTGTTGTTAGAAGTAAATCTTTAGTCCACTTTGAAAGCTGTCAACTGTGTGTTTACGTGTTGTGTTTTCTTTTTTTTTTTTTTTCTTTAAGTGTAAAAGCCATTTGCGGCTTAGATGTGTTTCATCTAACTAACCTTACACAAATCATGTCATTCTTTGGCTCCATTTAACTTAACAAGCACCTATTTTGTATAAAAGCATACAAAGTTAGTGTTTTGGTATGAATTGTTGGTGTGTATGTGTGAATGTATGTTTGTGTTTGTATCTAGGTATTTTCAAGTGTGTTGTGTTGTGTTGTGTTGTTAAGCAACACAACCAATCATTTGCTCTTGCAAACAACAACAACATATGTGTATGTATTTGGATCTTTGCATGCACATATGAATTCTTTTCTATGTATTAACATGTACATATTTACATGCATACATAGAAATCTCCTTCACTTGTGTATGTATAGAAACACTTTGTGCAAGAATGTTTGAGTATGTAGAAAAGCATGTGAATTAAAGTGTGTTTGCCGTTGTTTTATTGTTTAAACATTGACAAATGCAAAATCAACTGGATTTAACACAAAAATAAAGTGTGAATGCATGTCTATTTGCAGTCCAGATCAAATATTAATCATAAAAAAATTCAATGTATTTCTTCTCACCCTACTGCTAAGTCTCAGTAATAAAAACAATATGTATTGTTACGTAAATGTACCGTGAATTGACCTAATATAAATTTTTTGCATAAACACATTGACAACAATTAGAACAACTTAGACAACTAATAGATAACAAAATATAATACCACACAAACATACAAGACGATATTGAAGATAACAAATAAACATCCAAAGCATAACAACAAGTACAATGTTATTCCTTCTACTATTAAGAATTATACAATCACATAAACCAATGCAGACGTCCACACATATTCTTTTGTCAATGTACACACACACAAGCCTACATAAGGAGTTGTTACACGCATCAAAACCGTGACCTGTCGAAATATTTTGTGAAACTTTGTGTTAAGTATCAAAAGGGCGATACTTTAGCTAAGCAGCGAAGTCTTGTGTAAAGAACAGTGTAATTAACATCGTGATATTCCAGCAGTGAATAGTTTAACATCGCGTATTTAAAAGCTCATACTCTTAGCACCAGTGTTAAGTAAATAAAGTATTCTGATTTGATAATAATGATATATATCTACTGGCGGCTTTTAATTCAATTGCAAAAATTCGAACCTAAAAAACCTTTGTAAAATATGAAATCGTAACAGTAATTAGAATTAAATTTTTATTAATTAAAAATTTCAGTAAAAAATTTGATTGATTTAGATAAGTTTTTAATTGCTTCAAATAAATAAAATACAAAACCTAATTTATACTTTATGGCATAAGTTTGTTCATAGGTAAGCATTCAATTCAATTTAATTGAATTTACAAAATGTTTATTTAAAATTTAATTTTAGTTCCAATGTCTAAAGTAACGCAACTGATTTTATTTTTACATAATGTTAACGATTTGACTTCAGCATGCACTCTCTTTTATAGAGATTTCTGTGTAAATGCTTTCTTGAGAAAAAAGTAAAATTTATTTTAGTTGGTATTGCATAATTTTATATAATTCTGCCAATGCCGTAAATGAGTGAATACCAATATTGCCTATTATTGCATTTAATGCGGTAATCTTTGATGTTTCTCTAAGTTGTGTTTCTATTTCCCTTGATGTGGGTCAGTTGAAGTTGTTGTTTGTAGTTTGTTCTTTGTGGCTTGTTTTATTTGTGTGTCTGCAGGGTGTATACAGTTTTATAAGATAGTGTATGTGTATATGTGAGTGTTAACCTAATTTAAAGCAAATATTAGAACATCATTAAAAACCACTAAACTACTACTACTACTATTTTTCATTTCTTTAAATAACTTTTTGCTATCAAATAATAAAAGTAAACGATTTATTTGCTAAAATAAAACACGCCCATCAAACAACTAAATATCAAGTGTATTCAATTGGAGAAAGAAAATTTATTTAAAAATAATATTAATCTTGAATCCACTTACAAAAAAATGTTCAAGATGGACTCTTTTTAAATATCTGTTTTGCATACCATCGAATTAAAACAAAAAATATTTAGTTGAACATTTGTTAAAGCACTACTTTTCCCAAATTATTATTTTACTTATCTAGTAAAAATTTTGTTTTAAATTGATTATTGAGGGGTTTAGCTGGATCCTATGCTAATCGATTTTCGAAAAATTTAGTTTAAAATAAATAAAATGATATAATTGGCCATGATGTCCGATGTTTCCTTTTGTTTGTTCTTTTTTTTTCTTAAAAAAATTTAAAAATGTTCGTTGTTTTCTGTCCCTGCTTTAATATGGTAATAGTCATCTATTCAGCAATAACGAATTTATTCGGATTTAAGACATCCTTTAACATGAATTCTCTTCTTATAAATAGTAAGAAGGCGTCAAAATTACAAACTGTTTTTTTTTATTTTTATTTGTTTTTTTTTTATTAAATGTTTTGGAAAGAAAAATCTTACGTTCCTAAATTTTTGCTTACAACTCTGGTGCACACGCAGCACATGATTCTCATCAAATGCGAATGAACACACACACACACACACACACACACACCCACACAATGAAACTAATAAACTGTTACCTACTTTTTGAAGATGTAAAATTAATTAGTGATCTTGTGCGTATGATTAATATTGGCATAATTATAACAAACATACGTACTATATTAACATAAATATTTATAACTAGGGCAAGGAATCTCATGCACTAAAAAATCGAAAATATGCGCATAAAACATGCACTTAAAATTTGAAAATATGCACTAAAAACACAGAAAATATGCAATTAAAAATATTTTTTTAATATTTTATTTAAAAACAATTTAAAAAAAAGGCAGAAAACAATTCATTTAATATACATATGTATCTACATATAAAATTAGTATAAAGAAAAACAAAACAATAAATTCAACAACAAAAAATTAAGTTAAATTAACGGTCTGGCCCACGATGTCACCAGATATCGTTCGATCGACAACTTGTATTGCAAACAACAATAACTTTAGAAAATTTATTTTTGTTTGCAATACAAGTTGTCGATCGAACGATTTCTCGTGACATCGTGGGCCAGGCCGTTAATTTCCATAATTTTGCAGAAAAAATCTCAAAACCAACTCATTTTCCATTTAAAATGTGTTATGTTGTGTAAAGTTACAAATTTTCAGCGAATTCCCGAACAAAACAATAAAAATGTTGTGTAAATATAAAAATTTAGAGTTCAACAGGGTGATTCAGGTATATATTTTGTAACAAATTATGTGCCAACTTTTACCAGAAGATGTTGCACTAAGTATCAGGAGCGTTTTACTTTTTCAAATGGATGCTAACCAAAATAGCAAAAATATGCACAAAAAACATGCATTTATTGAAAAATATGCGCAAAAATATGCAAAAACGAGTATTTTTAGCAAAATATGCAAAAACGATTGAATGCCATTTCAAAGGAAATTTCACGATTCGCAAAGATAACTTAACCGTTTCCGTTTTATGAAGCCCAGTGAAAACATGCATTTGCATGAGATTCCTAGCCCTATTTATAACTAATGAGAAGTGTGAATAAAACAAAATGTATTTCTTTTTTACTTAAAACTTTGTTTAAAAAAAAACAAAAAACACATACATAGATATTTGGGAGTTTAAAACAAGTTTTTAAGTAAAAAGCAAATACATTTTGTTTTATTCACACTACCCATTGTTAGTCGAAATAAACTTAAGGTTTTTTTATATCTTACGCAATATTTGTTCAATAACGGCCCTATGTATGAGCAAAAATTGGCATGAAGTTAGCATAAGTGGCAAACTTTACCATGAGCTTAAAGAGTTTTGCCATGAAACTGCACATTAAAAATCATGCTAGGACTTAGAGGTGGGTTAAAATTAGGTAATGCGACCATTTTTAATGTCCAATTGTATGGAGGAACTCGTTTACTCACTTATGCTAACTTCATGCCAATTTTTGCGTATACATAGGGCCGTAAATTTCTAAACATATTAAATATTTCAAATATTTCGTCAGCAAAAAATGTCAATTAAAAAATGTAAAAGAGAAAATTTTTTACTATAAAGTCTGTTATAAGATACATATAAATTTTCAAACAGAATTGCTGCATAAACACATTTTCCATACAAATTGACACAAGAAAGCAGCCACAGAAAGCAGTCGAGAGTTAGAATCTATTTTATTTTGACAACGTTTTCTCTTATGCTCTTACATATAAATACTCATTCTCTCAACAATGCTGCCATACTTTCAATAAATTTCATACATTTTGTGAACAAAACTACAAAGAAATATAAGCACAAGAGAAAATGAAACAAAAATTAGAGAACATATGAAGTTACTGCTGTCGATTTTATTATGGGCTTTGTTAAATTGTCAGCGATTTTTCATGAAGTTGCGGACTTATTCTGTTTAATCATTAAATACAATATAAATAAATAAATAAATACAACAATAAAAATAAATAAATAAATAAAAATAAATAAAAGATATACACTGGAAAGCTTACGATTACAACAACGTATTAAAAACACTACCAACACAAAAGTAGACAAAGGCAACACCGTATTACATTATTACATTCCAATAACCTGACAAATGAAATTCGGTGATATTACTTTTTAAAATTGTCTTCGATATTTTCCATTAAATTAAATAATTAATTGTTCGTGCTGTCCAATCTTTATAATTAATTAAATAATGTAAACTGAAAATCGTAAGTAAAACATAAAAATTAATGGCGCATATTCATAAATCGTAACTAAAGTCGAAATTTATTAAACAGATACTAAAAAATAGTTAACAGATAGTTACAGATTCTATTCACAAATCTAAACTAACGAAGTAACGACTCCCAGCTGATAAAAGAAATAAGAAAATAAAATGTCGATAATACTATGATCGATATAAATTGCAATTAAATAAAAAACTATTCAAACTATCAAAAAACAATTTTTGACATGTAAAGTATAAGTATAACATGTATAAGTTAGTTAACATTTAGTTACAGCTTCACTCATAATTAAGTCTAAACTTTCGTAGCCGTCTGTGAATAACTTAAATAGGTATTTAAAAAAGTTAGCACCTAGTAATGATTTCTGAATATGCGCCAATGTTACCAATATGTAACTAAAAATAATAAATGCTTTGAAAAAATTTATTATTTGACATATTGTCAGAAGTGTACATACAATAATTGAAATTTATTAGCTGGTAGTTAAGCATGTCTACATACGCATTTTATTGGCGCTTCAACCAAATCATGAGTAGACTTCAACCACAAATTTTCAAGAGTCAGAAATCTCTTACCTTATGCACAGACTTTAAAAAACTATTTAATAATTCACATATAATAATATTTTTGAAAATACTTTTATTGTTATCCAATATAAGGATGTTTGTTATCCGATGTATAATGATGTAAAAAAATTAAATGAGTTCACCTGAATATAAATTATTTGCTGGATTTTACTTGTAATTTGTTGCCATTACTTAAAAATAAAAATTCTACTGAAGACGTTGGAAAAAGGCTGACAAAACGCTAAGATGAAATAAATTGGTTTTATTTGCATTTCAAAAATTAACAAAAACAGAACATATAAAGCCTATGTGGGAAATAATAATAAACATAAGTAACCGAAATTGGTCCTAAAACTTTAACACTATAAGGTATAAAATTGTTGTGATGATAATGATAATTTATTGTTACTACACAATAAAGTCGTCCAGCTATAAATGAAAAATTTAACATCAGCAACAACATCTAAAATAAACTAAATGCCTAAGACTTAAATAAAGCTTAACTGATCAGCATCATTAATAATGATTTTAATAAGTAAAGATTGCCGCAAAATATTTTTGGCAATTTGTTCAGCAAATTGTATTTAATTTTTTTATTTTTTTTTTTTCATATATTTCACTTAATAAAAATATTTATTATTGTTTATTAAATTTATTTACTTATTCTAAGCAATTTTGTAATTCTTATATAATGGAAACAGTAAAGTTTTGTTTCTTCTTTATCTACGCTTTTAATCAAATTTCATTTGAAGTTGAACAAAATTTTCAACACTTCTTTTTTATCAAAAACCAACACGCACATATTAATACATAAACATGAAAGAAATGAAGAAGTAAAATATTCTTAAATAAGAACTAAACGAAAGTTTTGTATAAAGGATATAAAACTATATATATGTATGCATACGGAAGAGAAAAGCATGTTAAAACTTATAAGTTCTAAGAAAAACTAAAACATGAAATTCATTAATATCGATGGTGTTGGTCGAGCATGCAAAAGCATGTATCATCAAGAACATATATATAAGAAACTATGACATGCATTGGCCAATAATATGTGAAAACTATAGAGAATTTAGTCAAAGAAATGAACTTTGAAAGGAGTTCCATATTAACTAATTGAAGATGGTTTTCTTTGCAGCAAAGTATCTAAGAACAATAGTGAAAATTTTTGACAAATATGTATAATGAAGACGATATCGAATATCGATAATAAGAACTACATATAAAAATTAAGACCTAAAGCTTAAATAACAATAATTAAAAATTTTAAGAACCCTCGACGTACAAACCAAACGGCTGGACCGATTTTCTTCAACTATGGGCGAGAAGATATAGGATTAAGTCAACTTTCAAACGAAAAAACAACAAATTAAAATTGGTCTAGCCGTTTGGGAGCTACGGTGTCAAACACACACATTTAACCGAATATGTCTAGAAAATATGTGATATCTTTTAAGCGGCTGGACCGATCAAACATAGGTAAAAAACACTCTCGATCAAACAGATCAAAATAAAAGGAAATAAAAATCTGTCCAACCGTTTCATCTGTGCGTGGACTCTTACATCAACTCAGATACCCAGACACACATTACAAACTTATAACACCCCTTTTTTGGTCGGGGGATAAAAAATATTTAAATTTAAATTTTTTAAACTTTTTAGACTTTAAAATTATAATTTTTTTCTTTAGGAGCTTTTTATAAAAAAATATTTGAAATTTGAATTAGAAAATAAAAATATGCATTTAAAAAAATTAAACAAACAGACTTTGGAAAAGAAAGTAAAAAGAAACGAAAAGAAAAAAAAACTACATTGCTTTCGCCAAAAATTTACCAAGTCGATTCTCGAGTATAAATGCAATTTTCATTTCCAAATCAGGAAATGGCTTAAATATTTAATTGGCCGAAAATTTAGTGTTTTATGTCATCGCCATAGATTTTAAATTTAGCATTTCTTCAGCATTTTAGCGATCAAAATTAGCTTTAGCTTTAGCGATTTACAGAATTGGGGGAGCAGTAGTGCAGAAATTCTAAAGACGCGAAATACATACAAAAATTGACAAAGCTTAACGTTAGTGTTTTACAAATTTAGGCCACACTTTTGGCAGAAGTTGTCAGGATAATGCAGAGCAGGAAACCCCTAAACATCTTTTCTGTCACTGCCACAAGTAGAGATTTCAAACTTAAAAAAAAAACAAATAAAAAACCGATAAAATATGTCTCAATTATATTGTTTTACACAGGATTTATAATTTTTTAAACTAACTGGATATTAAGCACAAATTAAGAATTAAAATACTTACAGTGGTATTCAGTAACTTGTATTATGATAATCATAAAGGTATAATAAATATAGCGAAAACTTATTGACTTTGCTATCCGCTAATATATTTTAATGTTGTTCCCTGTGAGCTGGAATGCAAAGAATTAAATCAGAAGCTCAAATACTTTTACTTACCAGCTGTTTGTGAAAGACTTTGATGTTAGAAATCTTGACATTTTGGTAATAGATTAAAGTAAACTTGTACAACTATTCTTTAAACGTCAACGTCTTACACAAAAAAGGAAGTTATTTTTTACACTTCTTGAACAGTTTCCCCTATTTTAAAATTGTATGTGCAGAGAGATGTCACTTGATATAGAATTAAAAAGTTAGAAATACGAAATTGCACACTATCGTTAGAAATTAATTACAGAACGACATTACGAAGAAATGTGTAAATAAATATAACGATTTTTCGTTCGCAAAAAGTTACTGAATCGCACAACTACTATCACAATTGTGCCTGCCGAACCAAACTTTTACATTCTAATATTATCACTTTACCAAAATATTTTCGTTTCTTGGCCAACAATTGTTAACAATATAAAACTCCCCTTTTATGACAACTCTTTCAGCAGCCTGCATGCATAAATAACGCAAAGGGCAGGGCTTTTATATAAAAACGAACAATATTTTTTTTATATTTGTTTCTTTTTTCCTTGCTGTTGTTTATATCGAAATATAAAAGTGTTATAAAATAAAGTTAAGTAATGCATGGTCACTCGCATGCAACGTTAAACAAATTTTAATAGCAAAAGAGAGCAACTTTTTTATTCACTATTTTAACATACACAGAAAATTCTAATAAACATAAGCAACATGCATGTATGTATGTAACTTTGTGCCACTTTAACAAGAAAACATCATTTGAACACGTAAGTTTAAAAGAAAAACTTTTTTTGTTCAAACACTTAAAGAACTGAGTTGATAAAATCATCGTATGTTTTTTTCATAGGAGTATATAAAACTTTAAAACATATTCGTGCCAAAATAAGAAAATAACCCACACTAACAGAAAGGCCTTGAAAGTGTAAAACTCGGTAATTGACTTGATATTGGCACAAAAAGAAAGCGCACACACTCGTACATTCAAACACACACACACACACTCAAACACATACAAACACATACATGCACACAGACTGAGACATACAGCTTGAAAGCTGTAATATATGGCTGCTATTTTATTTGACTATTAGTCAAGTGGCAAAATCAAATACCAACTGAAATTGAGTTTCAAAATTAATTTGTAATCATCAACACTTTTAACCCCGTTTCAATGTTACTTGTATTTTGTGTTTAACCTTCTCTTTTGCCTTTCGGCTTTATTCAAAAAAAAAAATAAAAATAAAAAACATTCGATTTCAGTTAAAATGCGTGTTATTAAGGACTATAATTCAAACCGAGTGCAGTAAATTATTTTAAAATCGATTGCGGTAGAAATTTGTTAAATTCGTTTCTTTTTAAACACCTTTAAATTGCTTTGACATGCAAGAAAAGATTTGCAACATTTTTTAATGGGTTTCTTGAAGGCGGCTTTCGTCAGGTTTGCCAATTCTAAGTTAAGTTGTACAGAATTATTATGTTTAATGTGCAAACACACAGAGTCTTTGGAAGAGACAGTCTAGTATACTGCCTACCAGCCAAGAGGCCACTCCAAAATTTTTTCTTTAATACGAGTATTTCATACAAATTATATGTTTAATCATCGCCTATAATGAATTTTCTCTCATAGCGATATCTTTTTAATTGCTATAAACAAAACTTTAAGCAAATGTATGTGCTTCTAACGAATAACGGACAACAGATTGTTGTTTGGTGATCCCTAAACCAGTTTTTGTCTTAAGCTGCTTATGACATGATTTGTACGCGCTCGTCGGCTTTTTACATATTAATAGGGCCGTGCATCAAACTATATTTCGAAATTGTCAAATATTTGTGATTTGTTTGATAAACTTGTAAGTTAGAAAGTAACGCAACTGTATAGTGGCTTTTGAAATTAAAAAAAAAACTATTCTTGTAAACAATATTTAATTTCAAAAAAATATCGGTTATTGCAACTAACTAATCATTTGCCACCGTACTGAAATTTTATTGTAATAAAAAAAGATGACAAAAATTCCAAATTTGAAAAACCCCTGATATATCTAGAAAAGATGTAATATCTTCTAAACGACTGGACCGATTTTCTTCAAACATAGCCAAGTCTCGATCAAGTCACCTTGCAAAATCGGTCCAGCCCTTAAGTCTGTACGTGGACACGGACAGACACACAGATACACACTACAAACTTAAAACACCCCTTTTTTGGTCGGGTATTAAAAATTAAATACTTTGTTTATATTCCTAACCGATTAAAATTTTAACTCTAACAATTTTTTATTTGCCACAAAATACATTTGTGGCAAAATTGGAATGTAATAAACAAAAAAGAAACTTTAAATATAAATGTCATATTACAATATCTTTGGGAAAATAATTATACAAAATCTCGATTTAACAAAAAATTCAAGGACATTATTATATATATCGCAAATTATTCGAAGTGTTATTACTATTATTCTGAAGTGAAATTCTTTGTGCAAATAATTTGCAGTATCTTGATAGAAAAATGTCTCTGTGTAATATAGCCAAATATAAGCAAGTTACATTGCACCACGTGGATCAAAAACTGGCACTTGCACTCCAGAATATAAGTAAAAATTTTAGAATAATTTGCGATAAATATAATAATGCGATTACCTTTTTTTCTGCATAAATTGTTTTTATGTACATATATGTATGTATATGCGGCTCTATGCTCCTTACAGGAGTAAAAAGGAAACAATATATATGTATATGTAGTTGTGTCAATTAATTGTAGTTGTGTCAATTAATTATTTCTATAGTCATAACTAAAAAAGCGCTGAAACTAAAAAAAATTGCCAAAAATCCAAAAAAGGTTTACCGCCCAGCAAAAAATTACACATTACCATCAGAACTACTTGCCATATAATGACTTACTTTTCTGAATACCAAATTTCACTACTCGCTTCCAAATCACATTACCTAAATTTTAAAAAAATTATGTACAAGTTGCTAAATGAGGAGAATTTTTTTAGATTAAATAAATTACGTGAACAAGTTGCCAAATCAAAAAAAGTAAGTACTTCTCAAGAATCCATTATTTTAGTCTCACGCCTTGTTAAAATCATTAAGTTGGTAATCCAGTAAGGAACAGCTTCCACCAAAAATGCTTAATTCCAAGCCCGATTACCTTTTTTGAAATTTTTTGCTGGGCGGGTATTTAATTTTTTTGAAGATGTCTACATCAGATAAGACATTAGATTATATAGGCTATAGTTCTTATGGGGTTCCATGTGCAAGTCAAGGTCGCACAGCATTTTTTAATAATTGTTCAAAATTGAAATTATTTAACTATTTTTTTAGAGAAAATAATAAAACATTTCATAGTTAGAAATTACTACAGTACTCCCCCGATTCGTGCCACTCTCAATTACTGCAAATTTTCTATATTATTAGACTGTATTAGCATAACACTTCACAATTTGCTGACTCTGTTAGAGCAAATTTAATTAATAATTGTTCTCACAACCCCAGCTCGTTTTACACAACGTATGATTAATTTTATATTTTTAAATAAGTTTAAGCCTTTTCATAAATAAAAGATCTTGCTTTTATAATTGCTATGCCTGTCAATATGAAAAAGCATAAATCCATTACAATAACACAAACAAAAACCATTGCAACTACTTTTAATTAACAAACATTGTTTTCCCACCTTCATATTTTATTTGTATGAAAAATCCTTTTATACAAAACCCTTCATGACTTCTGCGGTTTAAAAATCACACCCATTTTCAACACTTTTCCTTCGACCTGTCAGTCACATAGACGTTGCAATTTAAATTGAATGAAAATATTAAGTTTTTTTGTTGTTGTTGAAATAACAAGACCCTACAATTAGGGTGTGACAGTGACAGTTAACTTTTTATAACAGGGGTTATGCCACAGCAGAAGGACCCACAACTATCTTAAACGCAATTGGAAAATAGAAGCCCCTAAACATAGTGTTAGATAAAAAAAATTTATTTTTTTTAGTATTATATTGTATAGCTACAACATTTATTCATTCATTAGTTACAACAGGTTATGTATACTACAAAGCCAACACTAATAAAACAAAACAAAAAAATTTACAATTTTTAAAAGCTTTGCGACAAGCTGTTGTCACAATAAAATAATAAAAATAAACTACAATTATAATTGTTATTACCCACAATAAAAAAATAGCAGCACCGAAAAAAGAAAAACAAGAAACATTTTGAAAACTTAGTAGAGCATCTAATATAAACAACCAAAGTGATTTAAAGGTGGAGTTAAAATAAACAAATAAATGAAAAATAACACCAGTTAAATAGAAAATCGCATAGACAGATGTTTTATGTATTTGTGGGTGTAGCCTCCTTCACTACGTATCTTTTTCAATTTTACTATTATTATTTTTGGCTTCAGCTTTTCACAAAAGAAACAAACAATTAATTGAACAACAAAGCGAACAAAAAAGCATAATAAAATAAAAAATAAATGTAGGTTTTCCTGCACATTCACCTAAACACATACATACATGTTCACATAAAATTACATACATACATACATACATACATATCAATATCACTGTATCGATATATAAACTTTACAAATGAAACCCTTCAATCAATGTCTGTTCTGTTTTTGTAGATTTAAGATTGTGTGGCTCTAGTTGAAGGTCTGTCTGCCTGCTCGTCAGTGTTTATGGAGTATTTAATTTTTTTCCTTTTCTTTCAAATAACTAATTTACGTTTTCTTGCATTTCTTTTTATTACTCTACATTATTATTTTTTTCGTCCTTCCTTGCTAATAATCATTGACAACCACACCTTGAATTTGGCAAAGTTTATATTCCTAGGAAAGTATACAAATACGTATAAATGTATGCACATGTGTGCGTGTATGTGTGTGTGTGGGTGTATTGCTGCTTACTTTTTTTGTGTTAGCTAACGTTATGGAAAAGAAAAGCAAATTTAACTTTTAATGGTTCAGTGGTAACAGTTGATATTTTCTTACATGTTTTGTTAAACATTTTTTTCCTTGTATTCAATTTGGATATTGCTTATACCCTATAGGAACTCAAACCCATTTGTAAGTAACTTCAAACTGGTTTTTTAATAACCACAACTGGTTGATTAAGTGACTTTTTTTCCTTGTCGCCGACTCACTATTTTAACATAGGCATGTCAATTGGCCATCTCTGCATGACTTTTAAATTGACTACTAACTACTTATTTTTCAACCAATTTGTAGTTAAGTAATATTAAAGCAAAAAAAAGATATATGTACATATATTTATATTATATATATACATATACATATATATATTATATATATACATATACATATGTATGTATCCATACATACGAACCGCTCATAGATAATATTATTGAAATAATTTAGTTTTTTTTTTCAACACAACATGCTTCTTTTTATTTTTTTTATTTTCTTTTCATTTACTTATTTTGCTTTTATTTATTGCTTACGTGTGCTTCTATTCAATATGTTTGGTTGATAACTGCATGATATTTAAACCAATTTGTAGTCACTTGCAAAATAATTAATTTATAAGTTAGTGTTTTTTCTCAACTGATTATTTTATTTACTACAGGGTACGTAGGTAGTGCATAGTCATACACACTTCTATACACTTGTGTATACATACATACATATATGTATATGTATTACATTTTATTGTAAAAAAAATTAAGGCAATAATAAGACACAAGCAGAAGAAAACATATTGAACAACATCCACACCTTTCTTCTGTAAGTTGTATTTATATTTCAACTCTTGCAAACTAATCGAAATTGGCATTTAAATTACAAAATTTTATTAGCACAAAATAAGCAAATGAAAACAATAATAACCAACGAAAAAAATAAACATAAACATTTTCATGATATAAAAAATTTAAAAAATTCTAGTTTGCGCAAATTTATTGACAAGTGAAATGTATAGGTTATGCCAGTTGTTCGAGTACAAAAGTGTTCGAAAGAAATATCTCATTTTGTACTAACATTTTCCGCTTTATTCAAAAAAATATTTTACTTGAGTTTTAAAGTTCATATTAGTTACCAAGCACTTTAAGGCTAACATTGCTTTATTAACAAATTGTATTCAAAAGACGACTTTAATTATTTTGTAATTTAATAATAAATACTAGTAACTCCACCGTGTTCAACAACCAATTCATATCTTATGATGTACAACATCGAATACAATTTCGTTCGAGTATTCAAATAATTTTTTATTTTATTAAATAAATTGTTATTATCTTGAAGTAAAGTAACCTACTTTCAAAAAAAAAAAGCTTCTGACATGGAAGGAAAACAGATAAACATTTCTATGAAGTTAAAGTAAAAATAATATGATGAACAAAGAAAAATTATCACAATTTATTTTATTCGAATGAAAGGAGTATTTGAATATCCAGCTTTTTTTTCGATTCATTTTGACTGTATGTACATCACTAAAACATTTTTGTATAATTGTATTTATTTTAATATTTTTTTATGGATTTTGATATGTATTTCGAATTTTTTTATAATATTTTTTTTTTAGAATACAACTTTACTTAACATTGCTTAGCAAAGCTTTGTTAAGTTTTTTTGAATACTACCCTTTAGGTTTTATTCGAATTAATTAAATAAAACATTTAAAAAATTTTAGCTTATGTCACTTAAATATTCAAATAAACAAAAATGTATCTTCTAGTTTTTTTTATATTAAATAGGTCACACAATATTGATGAAACATTTATGTTCTAAAACGAACTTTTCTCTAAATAAACACGGCAATACTAAAACTGTGGAAATAACAGAGAGTGTCAAAGGTATTGTCTCGAATACTCTTCGAGTATTGTGCTACGAATGCACACATCTTATATAAAAAACACGCTCTTATGCAAGAACACGCATTAATTTTAAACCGAATACATATAACCCACATTTTTACAATTACGAAGCATAAACAACTATAACTAAAATTTATAGAGTGTACGAGCCACAATTATACGCATGAGTATAAATATAATATGACTATTAAACGGCTACATATGCGTATATACAGGGGTATTTTATTTACACACATATAAATCATGTTTTCAAAAAACCATACATATTTTCCATTCCATTTTATATGCACAAAAATTGTGAGTACATGGAGGCAAATGATAAATAAATATCTGGAGTATAATGTGTATATTTTTTTGTCCTATTAAATATCCGTAGCCTCACAAGACATCCCGATATCTTCGGGAATATATTCACCTGCTGGAATTATGGTTGAATTTATGGAAAATAAAATTAAATGAAAAAAGTGTGTTCAGGTAACAATTACCTTACGAAGAGATAATTGTACCCTTATTAAATTAACTCAGATACATTGGCTGATTGGTAGAAATTCAACCGTCCGTCTAAATTCTTAAGTTTTAGTTTATAAACCATTTTTGAAACTTACGGAATTCAGGTATGGCGCACTGCTTCAGCTTCAAATGTAGAGAGAATCCAACGAAGGCAAAACTAAATTTTAAGGTTAACAACATCGGAACAACATGGTTCCTCAAACATTCAAATTTACATCGTGGTCTATATATGATACTAGTGACAAATATACAGGCAAATATTTAACAAAACTCGAGTCCCATCCTAATTCCCTTGCTCGTAATATCTTGAACTGTACTGGACTCGACCGCTTAAAAAAGAGAGGCACAAGGGCCCTAATACTCAACACACCACATGAAACTTTTTGAAAAATTTTTTGTTCTTAGTACGACATTTATGTATTATTAATTACTATCACTAAGCTTATGTCCGGCACTGATCGGGCCGAATAATTATATCTAGACTTAAGATTTTAATACTTATTGTTTTTGAAGATGCACGAAGTAAATATATTTATATATATGCATATATATATATATATATATATATATATATATATATATATATATATATATATATATATATATATATATATATATATATATATATATATATATATATATATATATATATATATATATATATATATATACAAAAAAATTCTCGCTTTGACTGGTTAATGAATTATAAATAACGAAAAACAATGGCAAGACTGTTGTAAATTAGTTATGGTAAATTTAAGCCTTTAACACTCCTGTCGGAAATTACGTCAACTTTAAACTACCTTTAAGCTAACTATTTCGCAACTAGTACTGACTGACACTTGGCTTTCTGGGGTTCGAACATGTAACATCACACGTTGTGTACTCAAAGCGCTACCACTCGGCTAAGCTGCCATCTAAAATAACAACAGCAAAATGTTAATATAAAACTGAAAAAAGTTTCAATGGTTGGCTCTCATCAAATTCGATTACGTACTCAACTTAAGGATTACTTTTGGGTTTGTTCTGGATGCCATTAGCTTTTAGTCAGTCTAAGAAAAGCTAACTATAAGTTAACTACTTTTGTAGTCAACCACACATTCTCCGACAGGGACATTATGATATGATGAATAAGAACGATGGAACAAACACATGTTGTTTCGTTCTGCTAGTGTTTGCCAAAGGAAATGCAATTGTATTTTATGTAATTTTTTTTTGCTAAAAATTATCACACGAAATTTGTCTTCGAAAATTCGAGCTTCAGACCTATTAAATTAATTAAATAATTTATAAATTGTTGTAAGTCTATATATTTGTATGTAATTTTATTTTAATAAAATTAAAAGAAATAAATGTAATAAATTACAAGAACGAGTCGGCCAATTGGCATTGCCAAATCGAGAAATTCAGCGACCTTGAAATTTCTTATACAATAACTGAGTTATTTGTCCGGCTGTATGGCTTATGTCGCCATCTTGCTGGAACTAAAGATCACTGATGTCAATATTAGGTAATTGTGGCCACAAAAAATCGGTTATAATGGTTTGGTAGCGCAGAGAATTCAACACGGTGACGGCGTTTCCTGGCTCATTTAAAAAAAATACGGGCCGTTGATGCCGCCTGACCACAAACCTCACCATATAGTCACCTTCATTGAATGTAAGGGTTTTTCGAGGACTATTTGTGGATTTTGTGAGCCCCATATGTGGCAACTTTGTTTGTTTACATAACCGCCTAATTAAAAATGTGCCTCATAACTAAAGATGATTTTGTTAAAAAATAATAAAGAAACACCTTGTCTATAAAGTTGCATTACTTCATCGTCTCGGTTGCATCATTTACTGAAAAAGTCCTTTCGAAATGTTAAAGCACAAGGTATTGTGTCAAATTTAACTTCCAATGATTCTGCCGATGACAGAAAATAATCGGGATTGAACAAGTGAGCGGGGCTTCTCTCAAGTAGAGAAACTATTTACTTACAAGATATCTTACAAACTAATGCGATCATTTTTAAACTCTTCATGACTACTTATGCTAATAATGAGAATTGTATATTACAAACTAGTGAAGGTTGAATCACAAGCGTGGCACTTCTAATACAAAAAAAATTTTTTTTTTGGCTAATTAAGCAATAACTAGATGTAAAAAAATATTTGGATTGAATTTTAATCAGTTCGAATAAGACATTGAAAATATCAAAAGTCTGAAAGGCGGGATAAAGCGGAATAGAAATTCAAAGCGGGAACGACCTATGAAATGCAGGATGTCTGGTCAGGTTAGTTATACCCCAACTCCATTGTATTGACCACCAATATTTTTGCGACCGATTCTAAAAAAAGCGTTTTTAATTTGTTGCATGTTTTATTATGTGAAAATAATTAATTAATAAAGAAGAATTTTTTATCAGGAAAATTTTTAAAGTTTTAATTATTTATTTTTTTTAATAGTTTATTTTAATTATTTCTTAAATTTGCATAAAGAATTTTATTTAATTTTAAGTTTATTCTCTGTCTAAAAAATTTAAATTATTTTCCTAACTTTAAACAAAAGTATTAATTTGGTGTTGAATTTTAACTTTTCGGATAAAATAGAAATTTAAGAAATATTTTGCACAAATTCAACATAAAAAAAACAAAAAAAAAACACAACTTTTATGACTGTTTTTAATTTAAGTTTACAAATTTTACTATTTGTCTGCTTACTTGTGTGTGCATGTGTTTGTGCCTGAGTCGCCAAATAATGGCTTAACTTACATATTCCTATAACAACGGCATTGCAACTTTAGTAAATTTCCGTTTCCTAAGTTTTTTTTTATTTTTGCTCTTGTTGCTGGTGCTGTTTCTTTTTTAACCGACTTTTTTTGTTCTTATTTCACTTAACCAATTCTAAATATTTTGTTATTTCACCATGTTCGGCACACAAGTTCAATGTTTATTTTTACTTGTACGTCTACACACATAAACTAGAATTGTAATATCTCTGAGTTTTTGTTGCGAAAGTTTTAATTTTGTTTCATTATTTTAGAAAAAAAGAATGACTGAGTTGTAGGTTGCCAAAAATTTTGTTGTTTTTTGTTGTTGTCATTTTCATTTAATGTGCCTTATATTACTTTTAATTTTTTACTTGCAAGAACTAAGCATTGTTGGCTGCAAGAACAAATATATATATAAGCAAGTAAGTAAGCTGCCAAAGTGCTAAACTGAAATTTGACATTTCCGATTTTACATTTATGTTTATTACTTTTGTGTAAATGATAAGTGTCAGAAGTGTTGCGTTTTCACTGTTAATAAATATAACTGAAATATTAATTTTAGAAATGGAAAATGTGAAGTAAGCACTTAATTTAAATACAAAAGTGAGTAGTTAGTTTTTATTTATTACACACAGAAAAAAAATAATGCAAAATCTTTAAAAATAAGGTTAATTTTAAATTTTTTGCCAATGATTTTGCTTCATGTTTGTTTCATGTTAATTTAACATGATTTGTAGTAATTGTCAAAAAAAAATTTCCCTTTTGAAATAACTGTATTTCGTGTTGATTTAACATTTACCTACTGTTAAAATCAAAATAAAAAATCATGTTGAATCAAAGTTGTTAAAAGTTGGAACAACATGAATTTAATTTAATGTAGTAGTTGTACTTTATTAATTATTTAACTTACGTGTGGTTGACATGGACACTAAAAAAATGTTTGTATATAAATTAAGTTGACTTCCCCGGCCAAGTTTTGAACTAGGAAGTCATCGCGTGGTAGTCAACGTGCTTACCCCTGCAGCCACAATAACTTTAAATATTCTTTAGATACAAACTAATATGTAACATGTTGAATTAAATTATAATTTAACATTATTTATCATTTAACATAAAATTTATTTGAACAATTTTAGTTTTAGTTAAAAAAAACAAAATGCTTTGAGTTGAAAAGTTTTAGTTAAAAAAAAAATTTTTTTATAATTTGAGTTGACTACAGGATTCGAACCTGCGATCCTCCGACTGCAAGACTGATACACTGCCTACCAGCCAGCAGCAGTTTGTCGGCTGTTATCAAACATCAAAAACAACAACAATACAAAAACAACCTACACAACTAAGCATAAAAGTGTATTGCAGCTATGAAGAAAGCTAATAAACACCAACACACTCAAACAACATATTATTTCTTGTAAATTTAATGTGATTTGAAGGAAGTTGAATCAACCTTTTGGCATGTTGATTTTACATTGATATTTTTTTCTGTGTGTACTAGCTTAACCCGGTGTACTTCGCTACCCCTCCCCACCCCACAAACAAAAATATACATATATATACATATATATGGCATTGGTGGTGCAATATGAAAATGAAAAAATCAGAAACCCCTAGTTTCTTAGGGTAATATTATTAGAATTTTGTAAATATTGCATTTTTGCTATACGCTTGCTGACAAAAAATTGACCCACTCTAATGGACATATTGGCCCTACCATGTCAAACCAATATCCAATATGCAAAATTCGCTTTTAGATTCGTTACCTTGGTACCCTAATTTTTAGAATATGCCTGGTTTTAAAATGCTGAAATTCTCATAGACGATAGATAACTCAATAAGAAATATTTTAAGCCTGGATTTTTTAGGAATACGCCGACTTTAAATTCACAATTGACGACTCTTTGTGCTCTTCTGAAAAGTAGAAATTTGCATATTGGATAGTTTGACATGGTAGGGACGATATATACTTTTTTCTCACATTTCTGAGCCTTATTAGAGAATTTTGTTGACTTTAAAAAAGGGATATAAAAATGGTTGGAAATTTATGTTATAGATATGAATGTATCACATGGAAAAAAAACGGCAAAACCCTAAATGAAAATTTAAATCAATACAACAAAAGTTCAAAAAAAAAATTCATTATATCTCTTGTTAATTTCAAAACGAGCTGGCCACGAAATATACCTCCATTACGCACCTGAATATATTCAGGTGTAATATTGTATTGGTTGTTTAACTTTAAATTTTACCTACAAGTATTAACTTGAAATATATAAAAAACAGGAAAGTTTTATTTAAATGAAATGAATTAAATATTTCCTTTAATTTGAGGACATACATAGCTATGAAGCTAAAGTTTTAGCTTTTATATTTTTTTTATATTTTTTTAATAAGAGAGAATAAAACTTATTTTGGTTATCTATCAAATTGGGTTATTTATAAAAAGTAGCCAAAAAAAAGTTATTTTCAATCAATCATAATTGTAAAGCAATTAGAATGCAATCATCCAACTGACCATGCATGCGTTTTCCTCTTAATCCTCTTAATAGAGAAATAAATATAAAAACTTTTACTTAGTAAGATACCATAGGTAAAAGGTACTTTTTTATAAGCTGGATTTTCGTACGTATAAGAAAAAGTTGTCGAGATCTTTTGATTTTTTTCAAGATCCAACTAGCCTCAGATTCCTAAATACTGACTGCAAATTAAACTTGATTCAATTCAAGATTCCAGAACCGTTGAAATTGAAGTTAGTGCTCTTGAATTAATATCATAGACTTAAAATCGTTCATATCCATAATATCCTGGACAGTTTGATAATTTAATTAAATTCAGTAACAACAAAAATTAAAGATTTTAAAAACCCCCGATATATCTAGAAAAGATGTGACATCTTCTAAACGGCTGACCCGATTTTCTTCAAACATAGTTAAGAACCATCTCGATCAAGTCACCTTTGAAACAAAAAAAAACTAAATCAAAATCGGTCCTGCCGCTTGGGCTGTGCGTGGACACGGACAGCCACACAGATACACATACACATACTACAAACTTATAACACCCCTTTTTTTGGTCGGGGGTTAAAAACTAACTAAGAATTATTTTTCATTTATAATAAAATGGCAGTCAGCTCAAACTATGGCATTATTTTTGCGCCACTTTGTATGTGCTTAAATTAGACTGTGCAACAAGGCGAAATTCACACGGTCTTGCACTAAATATTGGATAGCACCACTAAAGGGTAGTAAAACTTTGAACTCAGTTTGGCGATTTTGGTGACCAGTTTTTTTATGGGCCTCCAAAGATTTCGATAATCAGTAAGCTCTCAAAAAATGGTGTCATCAGTTGTTCGTCAATAGCTAATTCAGACTTGATGATAGCGCTTAACTATATATGAAAATAATTTAATGAGAAGTTCAACTTATATTAAAGTTATTAGTTATTATAACAATGGAAAAATTTTTAAATTATAACAAAAATGCATTGTTACAATACCATAAAAACATTTTTAACAAAGCATGAGCTTTGTTATTTAAAGGAGGTAATTCTTCAAGGTTTCGGCTCTTTGTCATCTTCAAAACTGAGGGTGTTAACTTTGCAATTCGATTCGAAAAGAAAACTGCGCTCACATTTATGTTCATCACATCATAAATTTGCATAATATGGTGTTGCACAAATATAGGCGGAGTAACTAAGACCATATGCCTAAATATTCACATTTAAAATCAAGACCTTTTCCTTAAATTCGAATTACAAAATGGCTGACTTCCAAAACGTTAAACGAACATAACCCCGCTACAAGCTATTGATAATTCATACCCCTTGAAATCGTCGTCAAGAAATATTAAGGCCCCCCCCCCAAAACAAGCAATCAGTGCATCGGTTTCAAGGTGTATGCTTTTGGTTATAAGGTTTCGCAACTTCGTATATGTACATAATATAAATACTGTATCCGCAAAATTTTACTGATACAAAATTTGTATTGATACGTTTGGGAAATCAGCCAGTAACTTCCGCTTTTTCTACTTAAATTTATGTCACAAGTCCGAAAGAGATTTACAAAATATTCTAAAAATTCAAACTCAAAAGCAAATTCCCTATAGTTTTTAAACTTAAAAAATAAAGTAAAATAGAAAAATAAAATTAGATTAGATGGTAATAAAAAAGTTGCATTTCATTAGTGCGTTAGTAATAAAAATCTCATTTGAAACCACAAAATATGTCAACGAGGGTTAGGAGAATGGGTTTGGAAATTTTAAACTAAGTTTTTATAATTAACAATGGTGGCGGCACAAAATTTAATTTTTATTACAATCACAATAAATTTGCATCAAATGACACGACTCACAGTGCACCAAAGAGAAGAACGCTGATGATGGAGGTATGGCGTCCTACGAAAACACCATGTTGTTCCGTTCTGCTAGTGTTTTTCAGATATTATTTGTTCCTAAAAGAGTTATAACATTTAATTTGGTTTACAGGGCGATACGAATTTTAGCCTAATATAATCATATATGTATATAGAACAAAATATGGTTCGAACAATAATAATTAAAACTAAGTATGCCTTCAGTTTTTTATAAACAATATTATCATAGATCCTTGTGAATTATCTTAAATTCCTGGTGGCCAGAAATTGTGTATCCAATAGCGAGGCCACAAGATGCTCTTGAAGTTAATTACATGCTTGAAAAAATACTAATTAAAGGTCACAGTTTTATTTATTCTTAAAATGCAATTTCAATGACGACCCTGCAGGAAATGAAACTGACACAAGACTAGTCACGTGATCGGTCCCCAAGTGATAGGGACCAGTCCGAGTTCTAATACCAGTCACTTTTACATGGGGATGGCCTAGGATGGGGTTAATTGATACTTTGTATGCACCTTGTGACTTGTCACTGAACTATCCCATAGGGACCTATTCGATGTATAATAATATAAATTATTTATAAATAAAATTTCGACATTTAACTGTAACAATTAACGCTTATACATTTTTTTATTGTTACAAATGCAATGACATTTTTTTTTAATTTTATTTTTAATCTGAAAATTTTTTGAGATTCGAACCGACAACCTCGTGCATGACAGGCTGGCACACTACCCACTCGACTACAGGGCCACTCACATTTCAAAAGTATAAATACCATTTAAGCTTAGGTTAATATCTAAGTATATTTACGGGACTGATCCCAGAGTCACATTGAAGGGAGAAATTAACATTATATTTACACTATTTGATAGGTCCTGTGTTCGACCACATCGAACATGTTCAGTGCAGTTTACTACAATACTAGACCGAGTCCGAATTAAATTGGCTCAAGATCAAGACGATACACCACGAAAATGGTCAATATGCCACCATTTAAACGATATGACTTTTTTCACCATACACTACTACGTACTTTTGATAACACCCACATTATCTCCAGTTATAGGACGAGTACATTTGGATCAATTGTCACCAAATTTTCTGCAGGGGAGTTATTTATTAGTAAAAAAAAACTCTATGCCTTATTTTGCCAAGCCTTTTTGCTATTATAGATTTGTAATTTATATTTATTAGCATAAAACATTTACCACAACGACTGTGCTTAAAACTTTGGACTTTGCCATCATTGATTTTTTTTTTATTATGTGCCTTTTTATAATTTTTAACAAAAAAACATTGTAAAAATGCAGTTTTACACTTGAATTGTTTTTAGACTGATTTCAATCTGTTTTTCTTGTTTTTAGTTTCATTCTGTTAGTCTCTTATTTTTTTTTCTTCTTTCTATTTAACAATATGTTCATTTTTCTGTTTTCTATTTTTCTTTTACTTTTATGTATTTTTAATTTTTCTCTTTTTAAGCATTTAACAATGGAAATAATGACAAAGTCGAGTCAACGTGCAGGATTATAATGAAGATAATGCTGCTCTCTGATTTCTATAAAGGACTGCAGCAGCATTAAGGGATGGTCGTTCTATCAATACAAAGGACAGCAAATAGCTAAAAGTATCATTAGACAAGTTATAAGGATCAAAATTTGCTTGTGTGTGTGTGTGTGTGGATTATAATTCTTACTTTCAATTTGCGGGCATTGAAGAGAGCAAAAACCAGATTAATACCCAGCTAAACATTAAGCAACGAAATGTAACATAAAAACATTCATTTATTCAACCAGTTATTTTAGCATCATGAATATGACCATTTGATATTGTTTTGGCCACTCCACGACTCCATTCAGCTCCAATTCAACTAATTTGTTAAAGTTCATTTTGAAAGTCATTTGAGTTCCAGAACAACAAAAAAATACTGCTTTTTCTCTTTCAACATTTTCTTTTTTTGGTAATCTGTGAAGTCATAACAATAAATTTTAGGAAAAAAGGACACTTTTATGATTTTAGTTTTTTGTTCTTTGTTAGTGTAGGAAAATTTCAAAGCTACAAATATTTTCTTCTGAGTTTGCTGTATAGGAATAGCAGTTATAAGGATTTATAAAGTGTATGCAAACAATTAATTATTATTGAACAATAGAAAAGTAGTAGAATTAAAAAACAAAATTGGTATGCAATTTTGTTATAATTGCATGCAAGTCACACAAGAAAAGTTTTAATTGATTAATTGCTTTGTTTAACAATTACCAAACAAATTACGATAAGCAGAGATACAGGAGGATGTTATGAATTATTGGAAAAATCTATTATTTAATTATATAAGCAAATGGAATTTACAAAAATCTGTTAGCTAATTGCCATTTTTTAATTAATTTCATTATACCAATTGGCAAGCAAAAATTATTTAAATTATATACACATAGGTATGCATGTATATTTTATAATTCCTTTACAAGAACTAAACTGGTTTTAATTCTTAATCCCTTAACCATAATTACAAATTTCCTTTAGTTTTATTATCCTTTTTTTTTACAATGCAATTAATCAACTAATCCGATATAATTGTTAATAGTTCCTTTGTTAATTTGCATAATACGAGTTTGTTTTCTGTTATAATTTCTAATAACAAAAACTACTTTTTATGCTTTCCTCTCTTTCTCTATAAAACTCTTTCAATAACTAATTCCCATAACAGCGCTACTAACTTTTACCACAAACAATATTTGCATTTGCTGTAACGTCGTCTTTTTTTTGCAAATACCACTACTACCGCAATGAACAAACAAGCAAATGAGAAAAAAACATAAATGAACATAAAACGTGTGCAGATGTGTACAGTGAAGAGCAAATGTTGTTAGGTGGAATATCTGAAGGTTTAATACTTTTACAAACAAAATGTTTTTGTTTAGAGCAAATCCAACTATTTTTAATATCGATTAAACTGGCTTTGATGGATGTCCTTAATATTAAAAATAATTTGGGCCCTGTCAGCACCAGCTAAATGTACAGTCTTTTATATTTAGCATAGTTAACATCGTGGTGTTCTATCAGTGAATTTTTTAACATTGTGTGTTTAAATGATCGTACCATCAGTGTTATATGCCCTAATTCAGTAAGAAGATTTTGTTAGGACGTTTTTGTCTGAAAATACTTTTGAGTTCTTATTTTTGAATTATATAAATTATTTTCCACCAAAACGGTTGCTGTCTTTGATAACGAAAAATAAAAATATTATTACCATGTTTTTGAAACATAAATGTTAAATTAAAGTATAAAGGGTTTTCATGAGAATCTTCAAAAGTCTCGCAAACTGTGCAATTGTGTATTTTTACACTCTCGTAAATAAAATGTCAGCAACTGTATGGAAATTTATTTGCACAAACTTGTTAGATTTGCCCAATAATTTTGATTCGTAAACTAAAGCTGTGCAATTGTGCATTTTGTAAATAATAGCTTCTTGGATTTTTTGGCTTCCTTTACGAATTTTTGGACACACATTATAGAAATATATACATAAATATGTTTTTAAATTAAAAATTGCTTTAAATTGTATTATTATATTTTTATTTAGAGCTGATGGCCAACGTTGTCTCTAATTAAGTTTAATCTTAGAATTAAATTCTTAAAGATTAAATAAATAAATAAAGCTCAAAAACGCCTTCATAAAACAAGTCTCGCAAGTTCGCCCAATTGCACAAATGGCAATTTTAAGTGTTCTCAATAGTTTGAAAAATATATGAGAAAATACATGTTGGATATAAGGTTTGGAATAAAATCATAAAGCAAATACACGCAAATACCTTCTAGCATAGACAATAAATAACAATTGTTTTAAAGAATCACAACTGCGGCTTTTTTTTCGTCCATGGACAAGACGATACAATCGTCAAACAGAATTAGAGCATTAATACACAACATTTTTAGAAAATTCTGTTTTATAAACCTTTTATCAAGCCTCAATTATTTTTATAAATAAGGCTGTAAATTTCTTTAAATCGAGACTAGCGCAACTCTAAATTAAAATATTACAAAATATAAAATTTTTTTCAAATGTGGCGCTATGAAATAAAGGCCAAGGAAATAACGCCCAAATAAGAAATTAAATAAGCCCTAATAAAATAAAAATGTTTTTGAAAAAAACATCTAGCAATATCTATATGCATTTCATTGTTGCTGTAACAAATCGTCAGTAGACTACAACCAAATAAAGCAAAAATAAAAAATTCCAACGAAACAAAGCTCAGGATGAAATACGGCCCAAAATAATTAAATAATGCCCAATTAAAAATTGCATAATTTTATTCATAGCGCCTTCAAATATAATCTACTAAATATTGCAACCAAAGAAATATATGACTTAGATCACTTTCATAATCAAGCGCACAATTGTATGTACAATATGATTTCGCACTTTTTCAATAATCAGGTGGTTCCATATACCAAGGGCGAAAAGGGTCCTCATTGTTTTCTATACTATTTCCGCCCCTGCGTCCGACCGTGGGTCTCACCAAACAAACAGACAGAAGTCTTTCAGTCTGTCTGTTTTTAACAAGTTATTTTCTCGAGAAGCATAAAAGCATTGAACTGAAACTTTCACAAAATTTGAAAAAAATTAGCGGGTACAACAAATACGTAAGAGTTTAAAATGAAAAAATTTTCTTAAGCGAGCAACAACACATTCTCAAATCCTAATATAACATACAGACAATTATTTATAGACACTTCAAATGTTCAAGCAGACTATACCAAAATTAATAGTGAAATTAAAAAAAAATCAAAACGAACGGGTATTCTATCAGTTCATGTAATTTTGAGTACACAATTTTGACAACTTGCAGTATCTTGTAGACCGTAAAAGGCAAACTGCTGAAGTTTTGAAAAACGCTAAAACTAAAAAACTCCACAATTAAAATTAAATGCAAAATATCACCAAAACTAAATAAATCGCTTAAGTAAAAAAAATCACCAAAAGTAAACAGATCCCTAAGTAATTAGAAGAATCGTAAAAACCGAAAAATCACCTAAACCGAAAAAGCGCTAAGAACCGAAAAAAATCGCTGAAACTAAAAATATGCAATGTAAAAAATATTAAAAAATTGCCAAGACCGGAAAGATCGCCAAAACGAAATAAAAAACCAAAACTAAAAAATTTCCTATATGTAAAAATTTGTATTGTAAAAAAAATTAAAAATCGCCAAGATCCGAAAAAACGCTTAAACGAAAAAAGCGCCAAAAACCGAAAAATTTACTAAAGCTAAGAAAAAATGCATTGCAAGAAACATAAAAAGATTGCCAAAACAGACAAAAGCGCCAAAACGAAAAAAAAAACAAAACTAAAAAAATCGCTTAAACTAAAAATTTGTATTGTAAAAAAAACAAAAGTCGCTAACACCCGAAAAAATCGCTAACACGAAAAAAATGCAAGACTAAGAAATTGTCAATACCAAAAAAATCGCGATAAACCTAAAGAATCAACACAAAGAAGCGAACGCCAAAACTAAATAAATATTAATTGCTGCAACTAAAAAACGAAAAAAATTTTAAATCAGGTAAGATATTCGATTATATAGGCTAAAGTTCGTGTAACCTTACATATGTAGTGTCCTTACGGAATCCTTCGTGCGCGAATTTTTATTAATTTTATTGAAAGCAACCAAAAATACGATACTTTTTTACGAATTAATTAGTTATCTCTTACTTGATATATAAATAAACTTCCATATTCAGTCAAAACATTAGCGAAAGTTAACGCTTTTCTAATCGTTGTCGACAACAGTTTTGCCTGCAACTGTCACCTCCTCAATGTGTGTCAGTTTACTGTTCCATTGGCAAACACAAATATTAATACGTACTCGTATCATGCGCTTTTTTTTAATACTTCAAACTGATTTGCATAAGTGTAGTGCAAGTAGTATTCTTTTTTCCCTTTTTTTTCAATTTCTCTCCTTTTATGGTTTATGTTTATGTCTATGATATGTGTTACTTATATTTGTATGTATATGAATGAAACTCTGTCAGCGTTGCCATCATATAAATAATTATTTAAATACAAAATGTTTACAAATAAATTTAAACCTATTATGGGTATTCGTTTAAACTGCTTAATACCTCTTATACATTTTAAGCTTTTACGGAAGTATTTTAACTACAAAAAATTGTATTTCAAGTGTACTTTAGCTAAAATTTTTAGGACCATTGTTACAACTTGCTGTTAGTTAAAGGGAGGATTTTGTCGGATCGATAAATAGCTTTGCATTATTGCAACTTCAACAAAACGACAAAATTTAACCTTTAACTAACGGCAAGTGGCCATAAAAATGTTTAATAAAGTACACTTAAAATACAATTTTTTTTAGTTAAAATGTATAAGATGTATTAAGCAGGTTAAACGAGTTGTAATAATGGAGCTTAATTTATATTTAGTTTTAATGTAGACTTTAAACACAAACTATTTTTTAGCTTTAACTTTAGAGTATAATTATAAGTTGAAAAGCTATACGAGGTATTTAGCAACTTAAACGAGTAGCCTAAGTGATCAAACAGAATATGTCCGCAACTTCAGGAAAAATCGTTGTCAAATTAACAAAGCCCATAATAAAATCTACGGCAGTAACTTCAATTTTAGTGTTATTTTTTTGTGTTTATTTTTCTTTGTAGTTTTGTTCACAAAATGTACGAAGTGTACTGAAAGTATGGTAGCATTCTTGAGAGAATGAGTATTTATATATGAGAGCATAAGAAAAAACGTTGTCAAAATAAAATAGATTCTGAGTCTAAACACAATGTTTGCGGTGCGGTGCGATTTCTCGTTGCGGGAGAGAAAAATAAACATAATACAACGGAAGACGGCGACGGCAATACTTGTCATTGTTTTTTTTAATTTTTATTAATTTTTTTTTATATAAAATTTACTCTTTGTTTAATATTTTGTAATGGCAGTAACTAAAAACAAAAATTGGTTAACATTTTATACATTCGCAGATATGTATATTTGATATATTTTTGAAACTTATATTTTATGGCAAACATTTTTGAGCTTCAAAATTATGTTTTTTGTTCACAATAATGTTATGAACACCGCCAATTATTCAAAAACTATGGCAACATCAGAAAGAGAAAGGGAGTCAAAATTGAGAGAATAAAAAAGTCCGCAGAGAAAATAAAATAGATTTTAATTTTATACCGTTCCGCACTGCGGTTTTTTACTTCAAAATCGTATGAAAAACCGCACCGCAATAAATTATCGTTGCATTGTGTTCAGACTCTCTATCTATCGACTGCTTTCTGGTGCTGCTTTTTTGTGTCAATTTGTATGGAAAATGTGTTAATGCCGCAATTCTGTTTGATCATTAAGTATTTTTATATAATTTTGCCCATTAAACTATTAAATGTGTTACTCAAAAACCTCAAAAGGAAATTATGGCAGGAAATGTGAAATATTTATATATAATTAAATATTTAAGCCGAAAGGAGAGTCATAATTTTCACTTCGATTTTACTAATCTTTCTATAAATGTCACAATGTTCAATATATCAAAGTTGCCTGTAAGAAACTCTAAACATACTTCGTTATTATTGCCCAATAATATATTAAATTTTTATTACACAATTATATTTTTTCTTACTCAAGCGAGCTAATGATTTTTTTTTTATATATATTTTTATTATATCACAATTTAAGAAATTTATTATTCGACATATTGTCATAAGTTTATTTTAATTTCAAATTTATTTGCTGGTGGTTCAGCGATGTCTATATGCATTTCATTGTTGCTGTAACAAATCGTCAGTAGACTTCAACCACACATTTTGAACAGTTACAAACCTCTTATCTTATGTACAGACTTTCAAAAACTATTTGAGAATTCACAAATAATAATATTTTTGAAAATCACAAAAGAAAAATAAGCATAGTAGGCTTATATCACAATTATTTTATATTTTATTATTTGTTAAAAATGTTAATAACTTTATATACATATAACTGATGGTAACACTGGACTCAATACTTGTTGGCTATAAAATTATTAAAGTTTTTTTTCAAATCTCTCATTTACATTTGCCCATATTTCTTACGATGATTTTCTGTTTTCTTTGACGGTGGCAAAACAAAATTAAAGAGGAAACAAAAAGATTTATGTTATTTCTGATTTCATTTCGAACTCGTACAAGTACTTTTAGCACTTTTTTTCATTTTGTTGTTCACGCATATGTTACCATTTATTTACGGTTCATTTGTAAATCAATTTCATTTTTACACATTCAATTGCAAGTGTGTGTTTTTTTTTCCTTTCATATCCTTTTTTCCATGCATATGTTTGTATGTGTTTGTATTAGTTATTTTAACATACAATATGACATGCTGTCACATTTGCAAATATATAGAAAGACATGTGTTTATTCCCAGCAAAAAATATTAGAATTAAAATAAGTTCATGCTTCTGAGAATATTCCTGCTGAGTTCATACTGTTGGGATAAATTCAGGTTTTTCCAGGTTTGGAAGTGGAAGAGAGTGATGTGGACGAGACGATAAATAACATGAATCAAAACAATTCACATATTCCATTTGCAATAAAAGCTGTGTTTATAAAGTACAAATCTAGATCAACTGACACCACACACAGTGGACCAAACACAAAAGAACGCTTATGATGAAGGTTTAGTGGCCTTCGAAAACAGCTAATTGTTCCGTTCAACTGTGTGTTTGTCAGAATATATACAACTAACGTTGGTGTTATTTATTCATTAATAATTATTACATGTAATTTCGATTACAAAGCGATGCGAACTTTAGCCTTTTCAAATCATAAATATAGAAACAAATGAAGTTCAAACAATAATAATTAAAATTAAACTAAGATGATTGAAAATTTTGCGGTCACAGTTCACAAATCTACAGAATTTGTAAGTCGTCGTATAGCACCTTCTCCGCTAGCAATTGTGAGCTTAGAGGAAAGTTGGAGTTTTTGAGACAAGTTGGTGATGTGAAGAACCAAACTCGTGCGCGTCGCTCAAAAACAACTGGGAATATTGCTGTTCAAGCCAATAGTATTGACGACAACCCAAGTTGTCGATCTTTGTAATAGGACATTCCATAAACAATATTACACCGTATTCGGAATAACTACTCAGGTCTTATTTACAGTTTAGTTTACACGAGAACCTACAGTCCATCAACAAAGTAGTGTATTTGTTGATAGCATCTTTCAAATGCATCAAAATAATCCCCGACTAATTTCTTAATCAGGCTTAAGTTCAATAATTTCAATTCTTACCGAATGAAATATTTGTATTAATTAATGTGAGTTTCTAAAGAAGAGAAGAAAAATTAAACTAGACTTTATTAGCTGGGGGAAATACCGATATTTTTCTGTGCAGCCACGCAGTTCATCAGCACCCATGTCTACCTACTGGAGTAGAGATTATTATTAACATCAGCTATTTAACTTAAATTTTCTATGAAATGGAATATGAGAATTGATTGTAGTATTATTGATTTAATTGATGTAAGTATTATTGTAGTGGCTTTATGTTAGTTTGTTTTTGCTTTCTTCAGTTGACTTCGCTTTCCAGCATTCTGAAGCTGTGATTGCTAAGTGCACAGAGATAGCCAAGTGAATATATTTTTGTCACTAAGAACACCTGATGATGTTGAATCTAACATTGCCAATCTTAACGAAAATATTAAGCAGGCTGCTAAACATGCCACTACCTCCTATCCGCAGACTGGGTTTAATAGACTATATTCTACAGATATTGAACGTCTCGTATGTGAAAAAAGAAGAGCTAGAAGGGAATGGCAGCAGCACAGATCACCCCAGAATAAAATTAGATTTAAAGAGTGCACTAAACGACTCCAAGAGCTGCTTGCACATGAAAAAACTGCATCTCTTAAAAACTATCTGGAAAATCTTGATGTCACACCAGCATCTGATTACTCTTTATGGCGTGCTGCTAGAAAGCTTAAAACACCCGTTGAGTTTAAACCACCTCTGCGCACATCTACCGGAGGTTGGGCAAGAAGCGATACTGAAAAAGGTAACATATTTGCTGCCTATTTAAAATACGTATTTACCCCAAACACATGTACTGGTGTAATTGATTTGCCAAATGTAGTCGCTCTACCCCCTCAACAAATAAAGTTTAAGACGCGTGATGTGCAAAAACTAATTTCTGAACTCAACCCAAAGAAAGCTCCGGGTTTTGATGGAATTAGTAACCAGATGCTAATAAAGTTGCCTCGTATTGCAATTAGAATACTGTTATTTATTTTTAACGCCATTTTACGACTGCAGTATTATCCAAATAGCTGGAAGCTTGCCAAAGTTAAAATGATTCCAAAGCCGGGCAAAGACCTTACCAAGGCTGAGTCATACAGGCCAATAAGTCTCCTATCAACAATGTCAAAGCTTTTCGAAAAACTGCTCATGACAAAATTGTCCCCAATTCTAGTTAATAGTGGGTGCATACCGGACCATCAATTTGGTTTTAGAAGTCAGCATAGCACCATTGAACAAACTCATAGATTGGTCCAATTTATAAGAAGAACATTTGAAGAAAAGAAGTATTGTTCTGCGCTGTTTATCGACGTTTCTCAGGCATTTGATAAAGTGTGGCATGAAGGCCTAATTTTAAAATTAAAAACACACCTGCCAATAAACGTTGTAAGTCTTTTGAAAAGTTACATTACTGCCCGGAAGTTCACTGTTGTGGAAGGAGACTTTATGAGCATGCCTGAAACTATCTCATCCGGTGTGCCACAGGGGAGTATACTGGGGCCAGTTTTGTATTTGATTTATACTTGTGATATGCCTCTGAGCAGCAATATCCACACTTTCACATTTGCTGATGATACAGCCTGCCTTAGTATGCATGAAAATCCTTACGAGGCATCCCGATATCTTCAAGAACACATTACCCAGCTGGAACTATGGTTAAACTTATGGAGAATTAAGGTAAACGAACAAAAGTGTGTTCAAGTAACATATACATTACGAAGAGATACGTGTTTACCCATTCGGATTAACAATCAAGTTGTCCCTCAACATACTCATGTGAAATATCTTGGTATACACCTTGATCGACGGCTTACTTGGAAACATCACATTGACTCTAAGTTAACCCAAATGAAATTAAAATTAACTCAGGTACATTGGCTGATTGGTAGAAATTCAACCCTCAGTCTAGATTGCAAACTTTTGATATACAAGTCACTTTTGAAACCGATATGGTGCTACGGAATTCAAATATGGGGCACTGCTTCAGCTTCCAATGTCGAGAGAATCCAACGAAGGCAAAATAAAATTTTGCGATTAATAACATCGGCTCCATGGTATATAAAAAACTCAAATATACATCGTGACTTAAATATGCCACTAGTGACTGAAGAAATTGCAAAAAACGCTGGCAAATATTTAACAAAACTCGAGTCACATCTAAATCCGCTTGCTCGTAATATTTTGAACTTTACTGGACACATCCGCCTAAAAAAGAGGGATACAAGGGCTCTTATACTCAACACTCCAGATGGGACTAACTGAAAATAATTTTTATTTTTTTATTTATTTTTTCTTCCTTTTGTTTATCACTACTTAAATATGTATTATTTATAACTATCTCTAAATTTATGTCCGACAGTGGTCGGGCCTAATAATTATATTTTAGAATTAAGATTTGAATACTTATTGTTAGTTCATATATTATATAAAAAAAAAAAACGTGCCAATGATGAATTCAATTAAATCTAAAAAAATTTCTCAAATAATCTCCGATTTTATCGAGAATTTGTCTTGAGTGATAAGGCCCATTTCCACTTCGGATAGTACGTTAACAATTCGTCATTCAAAAGACCCAAGAATTATTATTGAAAAGGCTCTCTCTCCATCCTCAACGTGTGACATCTCGGTGCAGTTTTTTTCTGAACGTTGGACAGTTGCTGTAGCAACTGTTACGGTGAATGATATATTCCATCGAACGATGGTTAAATACCTTGTACAGCGGGAGTTGGAATAGATTGATGTGGATAACGTTTATTTTCATTCAAGATGAAACTGCCTGCCATGCAAGTATCGATACCAACGCTCTTTTGCGTGGCATGACACCTAGGCATCGAATCTTTTGATTTAATAACTTAAGAATTTTTTTCTTTTTGCAGACGTAAAATATATGTCAGTGGCTACGCTCGATTGAAGGCCTCTAAAAAGAAATTCGTGAAGTCATCGAAGATATACAAGCGCAAATGTGCGTTCTGCCGATTAAAATTTTTACGAAAAAGCATATGGCCCTGCAAGCGTAGCCGTGGTCGCCATTTAGCTGCTACTGTTTTCCATTATTAAATACAGTCACTCGTCTTTACGAATAGATAAATAAACATCTGATAATTATTTACATTAAACAAAAGACATCTCCTATATATCTCCTAGATATACTGAACATTATACATACATATCGCTTCTTTATTGCAACAGAGGAATAAATCAAAAATGATACTTTTACAGAAAATAAGTTTTAAGTTTTCAATTTACATACAACTTAATTAAGATATAAATATATATTCTTTTCTCAAGAGATGCCTGTACATGCCTCTGATATGAAATTTTTACGCAATATTAAATATGATATAACAGACATAATTTATTTTACTATTCTATCCATAAAGAAGCCGGAATACGCATGTTGTGGTAATTATAAACGGAATGACAGACCTCTATAAACTCTTACGATTTTTGGTGATTTTTGAAACTTTGCAAACTTTGTCTTATGCACGCCCACTTCAAACCAGACGACTACACAACTCTCTTTTACAAGCCAGATTCTTACAAAGCAGTAACTTTTGCTGGGTTACTCAAAGTACATTTATATAAATGAATGTATATACAACATGAAGATTGAGAGATTTATGATTTTACGTTAAAGGAATCGTTTTATTAAAAACTGCTCTTTTTCTTACATCCATCCAACTTTTACGAGTTCCCTCTCCTTCAGACAATGAGGTAGGGAAACACAATAATGTAATAAAAAAAATTTACTTTTCCTTAACCTTTTACATATCTCATTATTTATGTTTGTTATTTTATTAGTGAAATGCTAAAATCGGTTTTATGTTGTGTACGGGACAATAAATTTTATTAAATGTAGACTAAGCAGTCATTAATCTAGAAGTATCAAATAAAAGAAATATGACTAATTGACAGTTTATGGCACGTCTGATAATTGAATTATACGTCTAAAGAAATTCGACGGAATGTGTTTTGTAACTCACAATCTTGGTGCATAAAATTAAATGTTGTAAAGTGTAAACTTGAAGATAATATGGATACATATCGCTCTTTTACTTGCATAATGTCCTAGAAAACGAGCTAGTTTTACAGAAAACGAGTTTAAAGTTTTCAAGAATTTTTGCTTGTTCTGTTGAATTATAATTCATGCAAACGTTGATAATTATCAACGTTTGCATGCATTTCGTTTCTGATTAAAAGAGACTTCATTACACTGAGTTTGTTTTAAAAATGTTGGGCTCAATCTCTACTGAAAAGTTTCTTGAGCAAAAACGAAATGTATATAGACGTTTCTTAACAAACAATACAAACAAAAATTATTAATACTTTAAAAACTGAATGTCAAATAAATATACATATATATAAATATAAATGACAGCCAAATCGCGCAAAATAAAGGTAGAGAAAGACTTGTACTTTGCACTACTTTCGTTTACATTTTGACATCCAAAAAATATTATCATCCACCGTCAAGGGGGGTTTAAATAAAGCAAAGCAAATCTCTTTGCAACACAACTTTCCGAAGGCAGCCATTTTCAGATGCACTACAGCCATATTGAATTATATGCCAGACATAAGTGGGTTAGGTTAGGTAAGGAAGGGTAGTGCTCTAATGCACCTCCACTATTTACCTCCCATTTGTACCCAGAACTGCCCCTAATTATCCATCATTAAGCCATGAATGAGCCCCTGATGTCCTCTAGTTTAAACTTCCCGATATCAGTAATGCTTTCATGGTTATGTCTACTCAGCCATCTAAGCCTATGACGTTGCAGCTTCGGGCAGCAACAGATAATATGTTCAATGATTTCTAGTTCCTCTTCATCCCCGCACATCCTACAAATGCTGGTTCTTGCTCTGACTGAGCAGTAACCAGTCAACTCGCCTATCACGATTCGCATCGCCTTCCTATTTATATCCAGTAGGAGTTTGGATCTTCCAGAGTCAAGTTTTGGCCGCATAGCCCCCGAGACTCTAAAATCCTCCATAATTCGCCATGAACTGTTGTTCCTGCTATCTACCCAATTACTCAGTTCCCTATTGTAATGACCTATCGGTAATTTCACCGATCTGGCAAACATTCCCTCATCTAACTCCGCCCCTATTCTTGCCAGCTCATCAGCAATTTCATTTCCCTCAACACTTCTGTGGCCAGGAACCCAATATGGTCTGACACTATATTTGTAAATAAGCAACTTAAAGGCTCTCCTACAGTCACTAACAAGTTTCGATTTGACATTGTGTCCCTTCTTAAGCTTTTAGCGCTGCCTGGTTCTTGACTTAGAAGGTTACCTTCTCACCTTCAGCTAAATTCCTGTCCATCACTTCTATTTCCTTAAGGATAGCCAAGATCTCAGCTTAGAAAACGCTACATTCATTCGGCAGTCTGAAAGAACTACAAATGTTTCGTTCCCAAGATATAGACACCAGCCACTCTGCCTTCCCCCATTTTTGAGCCGTCTTTAGAGACCGCCCTACCCTTATATAGCTTATCGGATTGGATTTGAGACAGTGGCCAGGAACCCAACATAGTCTGACACTATATTTGTCCATAACCAAGTTGAGGACTTTCCTACACTCACTAGCAAGTTTCAATTTGACATTATGTGCCTTCAAAGCTTTTAGCGCTGCCTGGCTGTCGTCTTAGAAGGTTACCTTCTCACCTTCAGCTACACTCCTGTCCACCAGTTCCATGGCCCTGAGGATAGCCAAGATCTCAGCTTAGAAAACGCTGCATTAATTCTGCAGTCTGAAATAACTACAAATGTTCGTTCCCAAGATATAGACACCAGCCACTGTGCCTTACCCCATCTTTGAGCCATCTTTAGAGACCTCCTACCTTTATATAGCTTATTGGATCGGATTTAACACAGTAGTCTTTATCCAAAATAACCAGTGAGGGTGTTCTACTAAAATCAATCTCAATGAACTTATAGTCAGTGAACCCAGGGGTTACGGATCCCTGATCACTAAAACTTATATCATTGATGTACGACCTGTTATTCCTGTCCTCACAAAACCTGTTTCCACAAGTCCGAGGACACTTCTAGTCGCCGTTCTTAACATAAAGTCCTCTATAGGAAGTAGATTAAAAATTCTGTCCTAGGTAGGCTGAGGTTTGCTCCTCAGAGCACCAGTGATGCCCAGCAAGGCACACGCCTGACTTTCCTTCCTCAATGCCTCCCACCATACCACACAACCATAGGAAATAAGCGGTCTCACAACTGATGTATAAATCTAGTTTACTATCTTCGGTTGCAGACTCCAGTTCCTTCCTATGGAGTTCCTACATGCGTAGTAGGCATTGAGCCCTTTTTTTAGCCTTTAGCCAGACATAATTACATACATACATATGTATATATGTCATCTATAATTATACTCGTATGTAGTATGAAAGTATATGTGCAACACTTTACTATAGTGTTAAATTTTAAAATACAAACACAAACTTCACATTTAAGGTATATTTCACCTTTTTTTCAGTTTGGTAAAATTTCTATAAATTTTAATTTCAAAGTTGTGCAACTCACGTCTGCAAAGATACGAGATGTTTTTATACTGTTGCCTGTTGTTTGCCTCGGCTTTGCACTTTGCCAACTGATTTATGGACCATTAAATTTATGGTAACTTTAATCTAAGTATTTTGCTCGTTGTCTTTAGAATTTAGAGCTTCTTAAATATAAAATATTTTACGCAAGGAAATATCGTTAATGTTTGCAAGCAGAAACTAAAAGTCAAAGCAACAACAACAAACACAATGTGCTGCAGCCAGCAGCAGTGGCAGTAACAATAAAATTAAATGGTTGCAAAAAAGAAAAACATTAACAAACCTTCTTAATGCAAGCCAAAAAAAAAAAGAACATGGTGCCACTGAAGCAAGGAATTTGGAAAATTCACAGCTTTTTGTTTTCTTGTTTATATATATATATATATATATATATATATATATATATATATATATATATATATATATATATATATATATCTGTATACCTTATGAAAAAGTGCACTAAGAAAATGCACCTGCGTTTTCCCATCTGCTTAAGGTCTGGAGGTATAGTTTGAAGAAACCAAAAAAAAACAGGTATTGAAAAAGGTGACCACTATTTTTTTTTATTTATTGCATAAAAATCTATTAAATTGTCTTTGATATATTAAGCATTTTGAGAAGCTTTCCTGTAGCTATAATTTTTAATTTCATTAAGAGTAGATATTTTTTAATCGGTTACGCTTTCTTTCTTTTAAATAAATGCAGCTTTTGATTGTTATTAAGAGTTAATATTATCTCTTAGAGGTAGGGAATAATTTAGTGCTTAACGCAAAAGTTTTTCTATTTAATTTTACTCAATATTCTTGCTTTTTTTGTAGTGTAGTATGCACATATACACTGCGAATCACTTAAATAAGGAATTTACAAATGTTAAGGAACAGTTTCATTTTATTTATGATACATAGTATAACTATCTACGCAACGAAGTTGATATATACAATTAAATATTCACCATTGATTTAATGAATGCTTTCGTTAACGCACTTTGAATGGTCAACGTAAGACTTCTGTGATACAATGCACTATATGTCCAAAAGCCGAAATTGCGGGAAAAATTATTTCCAAATGAGCAACCACCATAAATCATGGTGGGGAAATCCGTGTTGCTAAAATATAAAAAAGTTTCACACAAAATTTTCCAAAAAAAGATATATATTTTTATTCTTGTGGCACTCTTTACAAATAGAAAATCTGCAAAAAAAGATGGATATGGTACTCGTCATATTTTTTTTGGGGGTCAGCAATTATTTACGTAGTTGCAAGCGATTCAGTAAATTTTAACGATCCGACAATCGTAATTGTTCTCTATATATTTTGTCGTTTTTAATAGTGCTTGTGTGATTCTGTAACTTCTTTTTAACGATAGTGCGCAGCTGATATTTTCTGTTGGTTTTTGTCGATAAAATTAAAAGCACATAAGTAATTGTCGTTTAAATAATGACACAGCTTTGCCTGGATTCTGTAATTTTTTGCAAACCGAAAATCGTAATATTTATCGACAAATTTATTGTTTTATCTTACGAGTACTCATCATTTAATTCAATATTATGTGGTATCTCTGTATAGAAAATGTGAAAATAAGCGAAAAGCAAAGAATAATAAAGAAAAATTCCATGAATTTGAGCTTGTGATCGTATTTTATTTTTCATCCAACTGACAGCGAATATTGTTAAATTACACTATGGAACATTTTTGGGATTATTGTCTGGATGGTGAGAAATTCCAAGTCAGGGTGATGGTACTAGGTCAGTATAGTAAAACCCTCAAAGGGTTTGGCGTTCGTAAGTGTCAGTTTTTTTATGACCTTTTAAATTTTTTCCTTAAATTTTTTTTTTTTAAATTCATAAAAAATCCAAGACGGAAAAAAGGATCAAGTGTTATTAATTTCGTGTAAAGTCACATAACCTATAAACAAAATGCGACATAGATCATATAAATCGATTAACGCGTTTTGCTTTTATTTACAATTAAGTGAATTAAGTGAAGTGAAATTTGCTCCAGATAAATGACACTTTTTTGAATAAAAACAAATATCAATATTCTTGTCAAAATGGGATACCTTCACTTAATTGTAAATAAAAGCAGAACGCGTTAATCGATTTCTATGATCTATGTCGCATTTTGTTTATAGGTTATGTGACTTTACACGAAATTAATAACACTTGATCCTTTTTTCCGTTTTGGATTTTTTATGAATTAAAAAAAAAAAAAATTTAAGGAAAAAATTTAAAAGGTCATAAAAAAAACTGACACATACGAACGCCAAACCCTTTGAGGGTTTTACTATACTGACCTAGTACCATCACCCTGACTTGGAATTTCTCACCCCACAGATTGGCTGTTGTACTGTGTTATGTTACTGTATAGCAAAGTCGATAAATTTTCGTTATATTTGTTATAGCGATACGATTATCGTAGTAAAAGCTACTGAATCCAGTAGTGCGATTCAGTACCTTTTAACGATCCGACAATCGTAATTTTTCTCTATACGTTTTGTCGCTTGCAATAGTGATTGTGTGATTCTGTAACGATTTTTTAACGATATTACGCAGCTGATATTTTCTGTTGATTTTTGTCGCTAAAATTAACAACACATAAATTATTGTCGCTTAAATAACGACTCAGCTCACATTATACTATAGCGAATATTGTTAAAAATATTACTGAATAGCAAATTCGATAAATTTAAGTTGTAATTATTTTCACGATGCGATTACCGTTAAAAAAATTAGTGAATCGCACTACTACGATAATCGTATTGCTTTAATATATATAACGAAAATTTATCGACTTTGTTATTCAGTAAGATATTTTAAGCATATTCGCATATTCGGTTGAAGTAAACAAAAAATGTAAGTCACAAGCTCAAATTCATTTAGTTTATTATAGCTATGCTATTTATGGCGCTATACAGGAGTTAGGACGTGATTTTCTTAACAAAAATAATCGACACTTCTGCAGTTATAAATTTATTTTTGTTTTGATTTGTACTTCAAACCAGAGTACGAAAATAAACGAAACAAATTGTTTGATTTTGTTTCGTTCTTTGAAGTGAGTTAAACAAAAACAATGATCAGGATTGCTCAATTTGTTTTTGCATTGTTTTTTCAATGAGCACAAACTAAAGAACATAGCCGATCGGCTGTAAGCCGGCTAAAGGCCGTCACCGGCCTTTGTATTGTTTATTAATTTAATCGTGGGGCGCTAGAAAAGAAATCAATGGGAAATAAATGGAAACTTTATGAAATATTTGCAGCGAATTTGACATCATCTTATAATATAATTTTATTTCATTGTTATTTAACACATTAAGTTTGTTTTATATAGCTAAGCAGCATAGCTACAACCGTGTGTCTTAAGACACCTCTTTTCTTTTTTTTATTACTCTTTGTGCTTTTCGCTTATTTTGACATTTTCTATACAGAGATACCACATGATATGGAATTATCGGTACCCTTGTGGCTGAGTGGTAGCGATGCTAACTTCTCAGTCCAGAGGTCGTTGGTTCGATTCCCGCCATAGACCCTGGGTGTTTTCTGCAGACAAGCTCATCGCTTTGCTGGTTGTGTTTGTGGCACCTATAGTTACCACAAACGAGTAAATATGTCGATAAATATTACGATTTTCGGTTTGCAAAAAGTTACAGACTCTGGGTACAGACCTTCACACAAATAACTACCTACTATATATATCATTCCTCAAAGAAATACGAATAACTTAAGTTATATACCACAGAATAAAGACAAAAACTTTTTTCGCAACTTCAAAAATACATTAATTGATAAGAACACGAAATGTGACACAACATTTAGTAAAATATTTAAATTTTTTTTGTTAAGTACACATACATCTCCAGTATTGTAATTCATTTTGGTAAAATTTTATATGTAACTATTTTTTTAATCGCTTTTACATTATTGTAATTTTTACCACTCAATAAAAAAAACTTAATCATTCACAGCTGTTTATATTTGAACTGAGTTGCCAGCTAGCACAAATTTTTGTCATTTTTATTGTCGAAGTGTCAGTAATTGAATCGTAAATTCTTTTTCAAAAAGCAAAAATTAAAAATTAGAATTTTTTGAAATTAGACATATAGTGCAATGTACAAAGTCATTGTTTGAATGAAGAGGTTTCTCAGCGTATATATGGCTACTTAAATAATATTTCTAGGAAGATTTCCCTATAGGAACTCAAACCCATTTATAAGTAACTTAAAAACTGGTTTTTAATAACCATATCTAGTTGATTAAGTGACTTTTTCCCTTGTCGCCGGCTCACTATTTTAACATAGGCATGTCATAGGCGGTGGTCAATTGGCCATCTCTGCACGACTTTTAAATTAACTACTAACTACTTATTTTTCAACCACTTTGAAGTCAATTAAAGTGGTGGTATAAATATTAATTTATAGCTATTGTTGTTGCCAATCGATTATTTTATTTACTACAGGGTTGTTTTAAATATGTTTGTATGTGTGACAAACAAATTATATATATGTTGAAAAATGTGTTTAAAATATTTTAAGCATTTTTGTTAATATTTAAAAGAAATAACAGTGAACAAGTGTTTTTACATTTCATAACTATTTCAGTAAGCTGAGTTATGTTAATACATATGTATGTATGTATGTTGATTTTTAAGCATACACTTTAATGTCTGACATAAAATTAAAGCAGTCAGCAAACTTCAATTTTGTCTGCTTTTCCATCTCAGTTTGACATTTCAATTGTCAATGTTGGCATTTCATACAATTTCTTTTGCTTTTATTTAATACAATTTTATGTTTTACTTCTCAAATGCAGCATGCAATAAAAATAATAACTACAAAGATATTTGCATTCAGTTATTCGAGTGCTCTAAGCCAAATGTTTTATGAAATAAAAAGAAATGACATTAAATTTAATGAGATTTTTATGTTTGGAGATAAATAACACTGTGCAACAAAACTAATTCTTTCTAAAATATAATCATAAGTTCAGATTTTCTTGTATAATAAAAAGAAATTGTTTCAAATTAAAAAATATTTTTATTATATGAAAATAAATAATATTGTGAAGCTAAATGTAACTTTTTTCAAGCTTGTAAAGACCGATTCTGATAAAAGATATCAAAAGGAAAAAAAGAAATTGTATGTGTATTAGCGTTTTTGTACACTTCACCAAAAAAATGGCAATGGTATACAAGTTTGTCATCCAAATTGCATTTTTTAGCTTTATATATGTATGTGTGTATATATTCTATATCCTTATAAATACAAAGAGTCCAATAAGTGATGTCCGTCTGTCCATCTGTCTCTACGTGAAACCGTTTTTCAGAAGCTAAAGGCTTTGGTGTTGTACTGATGTATCAGGATTTGGTATTGAAAATCAGCATAATATAAAGAGCTGTTGCATATATTGATACCAGAGTTGGAAAATTGATTTTTTTTATTAAAAAAGCTTAATAGTAAATTCTTTATTCTCCCTGTGTAATTGAACTAAAATTTAATTTATTAATTAAATATCTTTTTTATTTTAGAAAGATCTTTATCCAAGAGTTATTCTCCTTAAAAATGATATTGTTATTTTCTTCAAATATGTGTACAAAATTCCAGTTTAATCTTTCAATTTTTTATTAACCTTAGTTACGGCTATGTAAAATATAGACACTCATAAGCTTTTCCACTGTTTTTAACTGAAAAAATTAAACTCAACCGATGGGCGATTGGAGAACAAGAGAGAGTTTTGCGATGAGTAACCAGTATCCTGTGAGAAATTTTGAATCTTAGATTCGACAGGGCAACAACTCAGCGGACTGGTTAGCATAATAAACGGCTACGCGGAGATGAGGTCTCATCTAACACGCGTGGGACTGATCTAGTCCAGTCAACTTGGGAGAAAAATTTCCCATAGGGATAATGTACAGGCCTGGGAGTTTTTATTGGAGAGACCCAAGAGAATATATTATGTAGCGTTTGCTTTTATTCCCTCTCTCATCTTTAATAAAAACTCTCTCTGAAAATACTATAGTTTGGTGGATCATTTCAAATAATAAAATTTTCGGTCACACCCGTCACAGTAAAAATTGGAAAGTTTATTAGTCACACCCGTCACACCAACGCTACATTGAAATTTTTTTTAGTAAATTTATAAAATAAAAAACAGGAATAAAGGAAGAAATTTAAAGAAAATAAGGAAAAATATGCACCGCAATAAGCTTTAGAAAGATAGATAGAGAGAGAGAGAGAGAGAGATCGGCAGGAAAAGCAGAAATGCTAAGAAAATTAAGATGGATAAAGAATCATTGGAAGAAAATAGAAAAAATTATCGATAATAAAACGAAAGAGCAGCAGTCTAATTGTAAATGTTTTGAATACATACATAATAAACATATGTCTGAATCAAAAGCTTTTTCATTAGTATTTAGTGGTTACGCTCTTTTAGGAAAATGTTTTCCAATTTTGAATGCACCTTTATAATGAAAGTTTGGTCAAGCATTTGAAATTATAAAACTTTTGGTCACACCCGTCACAGTAAAAATTGGAAAAAGTTATTGGTCACACCTGTCACATCAACGCAAAGTTTAAATTTTTTTAATAAATTTATAAAATAAAAACAGGAATAAGGGAAGAAATTTAAAGAAAATAGGGAAAAATATGAACCGCATTAAAGCTTTAGAGAGAGCAATGGACAGGAAAAGCAGAAATCCAAAGAAAATTAAAATGGATAAAGAGTCGTTCAAAGAAAAATTATAAGATTATCGATAAGAAAACGAAAGAGCTGAACGGAAAACGTATGGGATCCTAATTGTAAATATTTTGAATACAACTAAAACTAGTAGTTTTAAATCCGGGAGTTTATTAAAAAAGCGTCGTAACCTTCCTTCATCACAAAAAATTACGAATATTAAGCAACTGTAAAGAGGTTCTTTCAGAATCTCGGGTGCCCCTAATAAGCACAAGACTCATAATTTCGGCTGCTAACATTGAACTTTTCTTCGAGTTTTCGTACTAGGTCACACTAGTCATATGAACAGGTCACATGAACAGGTCACATCCGTTAGATTTTCGAAAAAGTTTTGTGAGGAGAAATTGTTATTTTCCAGGCTTTTAATAATTAATACCATCGAAAAGACTGTGAACAACTTACTATATCAAAATTATTGTGTGCATGGAAGATTTTATAGAGAATATCTCAAAAGTAATAATTCTCTTAGAACTGAATTTTATAAGGTCACACCCGTCCAATGGCCATTCTGAGTAGAAATCATATTATCCGGATCTGCTTGTTATAAAAGGTATTTAATATATACATTTTTGATTTATAACATAGTCACACACGTCACAATCATATTATCTGGCAATGAAATATTATTTTGAAGGAAATTTTGGGTTGAGTTATCAAATTTCAAGACTCATTTTCTTTTTAATCAGCCATGAAAACAGTACAGAACAGAACAGTTCTTACCAAAGTTTTAAATAAAAATACACAAAAATTTTTGTTTACTTTAAGATACAAAAAGTGAAGAGATGAAGAACCTCAAAACCTCAGAACCTGGAACTAGAACACTAATATAAAGCTACTTAAATAATTTTCATCTAATTGACTGGCGTATGAGCTAGAAATTATATTCAATTTTTCTATTGATCCTTTCTTCTAAAATTATAAACTTTGCCTTCTTGTATGTAAAATGGCCTTAAATCGAGGACATGCTACAACTGAAGGACAAACAGTTTAAAAATTATAATTATTCCTAGAGTATAACAATAAAATTTATACAATTTATTGGTGTCTTAATCAGGACACAAATATTTGACAATAATTTAACTTTAAGTGTGTTGAATATTAGAATAGAAAATAAAATTCTTCTTCCTTATCCAATGAGAAACTTTAAATGATACTTATCCAAGACAAAAATGTTTCTAACCACACTGCCAGCATGTCAGACATTTCAAATTGATGCACTTGAATTACATAATATTTTCTCTTTTTTTTTGTATTGTTGTTTTTGTTGCAACTTGATGCAAGTATTTTAATGCTTGATACTACTTTTAATAAGAATGTTCTACCATAAATTTTCCCAGCAAGCAAAAAGTCATTTTTAAAGTAAGAGAAATTAAACATAGATTTTACCTTACCTTAATATAGCAAGGCCCTAACTCATAATTTTTTTCAAATCAAATTTTTTATATATTTGGATAGAAGAGCACCCACTGTAAAGAAAAATGCAAAAATGTCGATATCAAAAAAAATTATGAGTTAGGACCTTTCTATATTATAGCTTTAAAATAGAATAAGTTGTGAATAGTTTGTTTACATGTGTGTGTTCGTTTAGATTTTAAGTAATTATAATATTATGTAAATTTGTCACATCAGTCTGTCTCTGAATACACTAACAAATCACTTTGTTTGAAATAATTTATATTTGCATTTGAGAAAGATATCAAATGTTGCACACAAATTAGTTTGTATTTATATTTCAACAGTGCACACAGATTTATAAATGCTCCAAGATACATTATCAGGAAATTATTTGTGAATTGAAAAACATAAAGAGGTATTTTTTTATTGAAGTTTAATTATTATCAAATAGATTAATAAAGACATATGTATGTACATACAAACAATGTATGTACATACAAACAATTGCTTTGTCTGTTGCTATGAAACTAATTAAAAATAATATATTTTAAATTTTTGATACTCCTATATGCTGTTGCCTTGACATTTTATAAATTTATTAAAATACATTTTGTGGAGTTATAAGAATCAAATGGTAAAGCTCAAAAATAATTTAATCTTATTTTAGTTTAAAGACTGGAAATAGTATAATTATGACAAAGAGACTTAAAACGCTTTATACTTGTACTCAAATCTGAAGCTATGTCTAATAAAACCGTAGAACCAAATAGAAGCCTTGTTTAAATTATAAGCAGGTACAGGGGTTTCAGGCAAATGCATGATTTTTCCAAGAACGAAATGTATTTACGAAACAATGAATTTGCGTAAAACTGCCATCGAATTGTTGGTGCATATTTTGTGTTCAAAATGCTAATTTTTGCATAATTTGGTCATATATGCATAATTTTGCCTTTTATTTTAGTATTAACAGGGTTTTGTAGCAAATTTTGTCAAAAATTCAAATTTAAAAAAATATTATTGTTGCAAAATTATCAAGGACTTATTTTCAAGGACTTCTTGTCTGCAATTTTTAATAATATATAGAATTCGATTGAAACTCCGAAAAAAAACTTATGCAATATGTCAACAGCCTCTTATAGTGCATTTACACTGTCTCGAAATCTAGTACTTTCGAGATTTCGAGCTAAATCAAGTTTCTTTTTTCCAGATTTCCCATACAAAACGAAATCTAATTTTTCAGTAGGTTTGTAGGAAATCTAATAAAAATCTAATGTTTTTGTTTATTCTTTACTACCCTGTACAACAAAAGGTGCGTGAATTAGCTACGGCCTGCTTAAAAAAGTGTGCGAATTGGCTACAATGCAGTTGCTTGGTTGTAGTTTTGGAAACAAATCAGTTGATGGTTTTGTTTTGGATAAAAAATCTTGGTAAATGTAAAAAAAAAGCTGGTGTAAACGTTATAGATTTTCATAAAGATTTTAATCAAAATATGCTGGATTTTGTGCTGATGTAAATGACATATTACTACCCTGTACAACATATTTACAAAAAAAAGGAGAGTGAATTAGCTACGGTCTACTTAAAAAGGTGTGTGAATTGGCTACATTGTAGTTATTTCCCAGTAAAAAAAGACACTCCAAAAAAGTCATGAAAATGTTGAGTTTGCGATCTGGAAGTAGTGCAAATTTCGATCCGATCTAATGATTTTTACATAGGGTTGTCATTGCAAGAAGTTCTCTTTTTCGATGCCTGGTCACCGAATTGGAAGCGATTTTACGAAAAATTTCCTTTTTTGTGTTCTATGTTAATATTTTCATCTAGGAAAAATGGTTAATAGTTACCTATTTTAACAATTAGTTTCTTTTTATAGGAATTTAAGCGCGAAACAGTATTTTCATGTAAATTTAAGCAAATAACTTTAAAATTTTTGACCAAAATTAGTTCATAAGTTTCTTCAAAAAAATCGATTTTTTTAAAATTCTGGTGAGTAGTTTCTAAAACTATAGAGGAATTACAAGGTTTTGTATGACTAAAATAAAATTCTACTTGGTTTTCTACTAACTATCGGCAAATTAAAAATATCGATTTTTTGGAAGCAATGAAAATGTAGTTCCTTTAGAATGACTTCCAATTTTTTTTACTGGGTTTGGTTGCAATTTTGGGTATTTTTCAGTTATGGGTTGTGTTTTGGTTAAAAAAAATCTTGATAAATGTCAAAAAAAAGGTGGTGTAAACGGTATAGAACTTTTCGCAATTTTTTTATTTATTTTTATTTTTTAATTTATTTTATAAAGAATTTTGTTTAATAAAATATTTGTCATGTTGAAATTTTTAAAATATATTTTCAATTTAATTTAATAAAAAAATAGCTCAGCTGCATCTTCGCTACTACCTGGTGAATGCGAATTGAAAAAATGTTGCTGACTATATATATCTCATTTACTCAAACCACGTCATAACTCAAAATATCTACGATGCAGAATGAATCCTCATATCGTGCTTAATCAACTCTTGAGAGAGTAATAAGATTTTCTTTTTAAATTAAGTTGTGTGTAAATTTAAAACTTTAAACTTGTTTTCTGGCAAACTAGTATTTTTGTTAGTTATGTTGTATTTTGAACAAATAAGCAGTATGTTACTCGTAGGCATATTTTAAATATATGGCTCAATTGTTTTTATTAGCTCTAGTTTTCCAAAAGATATTGAAGAAATATTTTAACAGAAAACTGTTTTAGTAATATTTAAATTTTGTTGGTGTTTTCTCGCTACTTTTTTGTCCAGCAGTCTCTTCCTACATACATTTGATCATATTTATAAATATATATATATATATATATATATATATATATATATATATACATATTCACATGTTATGTAAATAGCCTTAAGTGAAACAAAAAACACTAGAAAATTTTTAAAATTAAATATTTGACTTCAAATTTTGATTGTTCCTAAATATTGTTATTACTTCATTTAAGTTTAAATCCTTTTCCTCAATTTCGTTAAGACTTCATTTAGTATTCAATTCTCTTGGTTTTAATTTAAAAAAATTTTATGTTATTTGTGCATTTCTAAGTTCAACAACTAATTTTTTATTTTAAAAATTTGCAAAACACGTATTTATAAAAAAAATTGATTTTCTAATCAAAACAAAAATTTCTCAGAGACAAGCATGAATTATTCATGAAATTTTATACACAAAACTATTTAAAAAATAATTTTTTTTCGAATCGAAATGCAAACATAATCATGCATAAACATGACTTCTTTTATAAAAATATATTCTAATATATAAGTTTATATGTCAAGTTGTACGGAAAGCAAAATTATTTATTTATACAGTAGACCAATAGAGTTTAAAAACACCTTCCAATTTTATAATAGGGAAATAGTTTTTTATTGTCATAATAAAACTTGTTTTATCTACTTTTTTTTTGGGAGAGGAGAAATAATAAAAAAAATTACAGTCAGCCAATAAAGTCATGGAGACTTTTTTTATGTATGGGGTATAATACACATTTACTAGCTTCAACAGGGTTCAAGCATCAATTGAAAATATTATGTCAATATATTGGAAGAATTTACCGAAGAAATAATCTGACAAGCAAATACTCGTACTTACTTTGACTACCTCGATAAATACTATGTTTTGGAAGGAATGGCAGTATTGGAGAAATGTTAGACAAACCGTATAGAGAGAACACTACGTTCAAAAATAAAATGAGTTTCTATATTCTTATGAATTGAATAGGCTAAAGTTCGTAACGCTTTTTATTCAATTCATAAGAATATAGAAACAAATACAGTTCGAAAAATAATAATTAAATTAAATAAAATGAGTTATTTATCCACAACTCCTCGATTCATTGAAAAATTTACGAATTTATTGATCCGCCATCAAGTGGTTTATGGCCATCACAAACAGCATTTACTGAATGGTAACAGTACCTTGAAAGGTGTCTAGTTAATAGAGTCCAGCACAAGACATCCAAGACTATTTTCCCAATGATTTTAGACCGAAGTTTTATTATCAGCGAAAACAAATATTTTCGATTTCAGCTAGACTTTGACTGGAGTCCTGAGGGGATTTTTATAAATCAGATTTATCTCTGATTTTTGTTTTTATTACTTCCTTTATATCCCACTGTTCAATGTCTAAACTAGTCCAGGGACTTGAAATATCATTTGAGCCGTCTACCAGATGAACCAACGGATATCATTTATAATACTGAAATTTAATAAAAATTTGTATGTAACAAATTTTCATATGAAAATTGAAATTCAACTGACATACACACAAGTGCATGTAAATACTAGACGTGAGCACAAAACATTTGCTTGCTCATGGAAACAGGGTGTTAATCTTCATGATGTACATTATTGAGTTGTTCTCTTTATCAAAACTATGCAACTATGCCAAGCAAGGGCATTATTTATTGTAGTGACGCAACAGATTTCACTATTGCATACCGATTAACAATAGTGTCAAATGAAATTAAATATTGTTTATAGTGTTACAGTAAGTGTATGTGTGAACAAAAAAATCCAATACCCTCTAGTCAGCCTAGAATCATATGTCTCTATGTCAACACTCTTTTCTCTAGCGACAATTACACTACTTGAAATGTCGACAACTTTCCTTTTATACGTTATAAACAACAGTTCCAGTGTATTTCTGGTGACATTGTCAATGAATCCGTCAATAGTTTGTTTTTCTTTTTATTATGCTATGCAATAATGTTAAACACTTACGTACATATGTATGTATGTATGTATGTATGTATGTATGTATGTATGTATGTATGTATGTATGTATGTATGTATGTATGTATGTATGTATTTAAGTTTGTTGCCCCAACCCTTATAAAATTGTAGACGAGGGTCACTAAAATGTACTAGTGAATCTTTAGTTCAAATGGTCGTTAAAGAATAGTGCTAAAGTCTACTGGTAGATTTTCAATGACAACCCTATGTTATATGTCAGCAGGCGATTACATTGGCTGGGGTACACCCAGTCCGTAGTACTATTGACAATGTCACTAGTAAATCACTACAATTTTACTATTGACATTGAGCGAGGAAATATCGATATTGTAGACTAGAGCTCCTAAAATTTACTAGTGAATCTTTGGTGCCAATGTCTCCATGTGATCCTAAAAGAACTACTTAGTCAGTAGTGTTAGTGGTGGATTTTTAATGACAAGCTAATGTTAAATCTCAATAGATGATGATATTGGCTGGGGTACACCTGGTCAGTAGTACTACTGACAATGTCACTAGTAAATCACTACAATTTCACTATTCGCATTTCCTGCAGGGTAGCGCATATTCTTAAAGCGTGTTAGTTCGCATATTATCATGTTCTGAGTTTTATAATTTATTTATTTAGCATTGTGAAAAATAAAAAATCAAAGTAATAAATATCTTCCATCATTGCATGAAATTTAAAAGAAGTTTTATTATCAGTTAATATATTCACCCTTATTCCAGTTGTAGACATCGACGTTACTTTAACACAATACCAAAAAATTGGGTATTGTGTACCCGTTGCCCAAGACAACTGACTTCTGTTGGCAGGTTTATGGTATTTTCTAGACCTTAGGGAACGGAAATAGATCGTTAGTAGCACAAAAGAGAGTAAAACACCTAACTTTTTTGGTATTGTGTTAAGTGATGTCTATGTTGACAACTGGAATAAGGATGATTATGAAATTTCGAGTTATGGTGCAAAATAAAAATATTGCACATTTGACACTACTTTTTATTATACTGTTGTACAACGATTTTGATTTTATTTAAGTGTTGTCTAAATTCTCTTTGCAATCTATTTCAATAATTACTCGTACTACAAACAATATTCGGCCTGAAAAAAATGCAATACTGTGCACTTTTTAATGTTTTGTGCCCATCTCTAGTGAATGCCTTTCCAAAAGCTATTTCTGCCTGTGTAGATAGTATAGAAAAAATATATTATTGAAACTTATGCCGAGTACATATCTGGCGCACATGTGCCCAAAACAGCGTAACCACTAATTACTAATGAAAAACTGTTTGATTCAGACATGTTTTCATTGATTTAAACCGTTTCCAATAATGTTGTATTCTATAAAATTATCTATTAGTTATGCAGGAAACTGTTTAACTAAATAAATACGTGTCTGAATCAATACAGTTTTTCATTAGTAATTAGTGGTTACGCTTTTTTGGGCACATGTGTGCCAGATTTGTACTACGCATTACAAATTAGCTTATTAGGTGAAGCTTTCTCTTGAAGCATCAGAACATGTATGAATAGTGAAAATTTCTTTTATTTTTTCTTCAATATTTCAACAATAAATTATCATATTTTTTAGTCTTCTATTTTAAAATTCATATATTTCGACTTGAATTGCATAATGGATAAACAGAGTTTTAAAAAGCATTGAAATGAATTTTCCTACTTTCAAATTCATGTTTAAAAATAATTTACAAGGAAATTTTAAGCTAAAAATATACACGACAATAGATTTATTGAATTGTATTTAATTTAAATTCAATGAATAAAATATGTATCCATACATTTTGCAGTTCTTTGTAGTTTTTAAATGCTGGAAAAAATTTGTCAGACTGACAGAGAAATTTGAGCTAAGGTAATTAAATTGATTTACAATTAACAACGGAAAATTTTAATAAAATTATATACATATGTATGTAAGTTTCACAAGATATAAAGCTATGATGAAGAAGTTTTGTGGATAAACAGATATATACACATACATGCAAGCAGACAGACAGACAAACAGGCAAGCAGACTAAAGACTGACCAAGCCAAGAACAGAGAGACTTTTATACTGGCGGATAGATTGACCAAGAGCCAAACTTTATAATGAAACTGTGGCTTATGTACAGGGTTAATTAATGAAAAATATTAAATGCCGTAACATAACAAATATTTCAGATTTATAACAGTCTTATAGCAATGTGTCAAATAAGCCCTGAATAAATCTAAAATATTTTTTATGAATACGACAGTAAAGGTTCTTCTGGGAAATTCTTTTCAATACTTATTTCCATTTTCACGAAGTTTAAGACTTTTTAAGCTAAAATTATTTTCATAACTTTTTAACAATAGAAAACTTTAATTTAAGTCCCCGCAAAGAATTTCTTTCTTTATGAATCATACACATTTTCTTTTCCACTTTGTTCTCAAATAAAAAAACAAAAATACTCAAAATAATCGAATAAATATTTCTTAGAATTGAATAAAAAGAAAGAAAAAAAAAACAAAGTTTTCCACTTACCATGTGTTTTTGTTAGCAGTGCTAAGAAATAACTGCATAATATTTGTATAAAATCCATATTTCATCAGTGTGATGGAGTTGTAAGTGGCTAAAGTATTTTTGTTAGATCGTAGTTTGGGGAGCAGAATAACAAACTCCACTTTAAATAATGGCCTGGCTGCAGTTAACCAACAGCAATAGCACTGTTAAGAAGTCATTGTTTAAAAAATGCGCGGCCACAAAAACTCCAGTTGTTTATTTTTTTGTTTTTTCTTTTGCATGAACTTAATATTTCTCGATAGTAATAATTTTAATTTACAAAAACAAAAAAATTATACGAAATACTTTAACACCTTTTAATTAATGCATAAAAATTTATGTCAACGATTTGCAATATACTGAAAAGAGAGAGAGAGAATTAACAAAATTAGTTATTAGACTTTGCTTTAAATATAATATTATAAATATGTATTTTAATCAAAAATATTCATGAGCAGCAAGAAGTTCATAAAACTTCCAAAAATATTTTTTTATGTATTCATGTATTCATTCAATAAAACTTTGCTTAATTATGATTGCAATGATTTACATGAAACACTCCAGCCTAAGAATTTACATACAAAAAAAAATTAAATTAATTTCTTGGGACTAAGTTTCACAGCCTCTTTTCATACTCTATTTGGAATATAGTCCAAGCCTGGTGCTTTTTCGTCCTTAAATTTAGAGACAATGTCTTCAATCTCTGTTATAGAACCAAAGTTCTTGCTGAGGAAACAGGTGGTCTACGATTTCCTTCAAGATTTACTCTTCTCTTGGTGGCGATGGGCCAATACATTTTAGCTTCTTCGTTATTAGCTTATATGCAACACGCCAGGGATTATTCTCTACCTCATCACATACATTAAGAAAACACTCACGCTTGCTTCTACGAATTGCATTTTAGGACCTTTCTCTTATCCCCATAATCCTGTTGATATGCATTATTCTATAAACTACCCTTGCTTCTCGTATACTGTATTCTACACAGTTCTACGTTACACTCAGATCTCAACCTTGCAATGTCATCATTCCACCAGTAAACCGGTCGCAGTTATGTATATGAACTTTGTTTGTTAAAAATAGGGTATTTCCTATAAATACATGACTGAAATATCCTTTTGATTATTTCATTTATTTAATAGGGCCGATATATATTAAATCGTACAAGAATGGGGTTTATTCTTTAAACGTTGTACGAATATAAACTTTGCAAACCGTTTGTATTTTCTAATAGATTTGCAATTCACCAGTGATAAAAAAGAAATAAAAAGATCGAGTTAATAAAATGCAATATTTTTTGATTGCAAGAATGATCTTATGTGAGATATCATGTATCCATACATTTTTATATGGCTTCATATATTACATCTTATTTCTATATATAGATCCACATATGAAGAGCTTCATTATTAAATTTTCATATATGAGCTCATATATTATAATACATTTCATATATTAGTTCATATATCAATTCATATATAATACTTTTGCAATGTATAATCCAATACATTTCCATACATGAATTCATACATATTCATATATATTTATATACATTCATATATTAAACATAAGTATGGTCCACTACTTTATTTTATTAGATGGGTAGTCATAAAAATTCAAATAAATACAACTGCTTTCTTATTTATAAGGAGTTCATTCAAGATTTAAATGAAATAAGTTTCTTAAAACTAAATAAGAAAAACTTTTGTATATGTTAAACTGGTCTAGATGCATTTAAAAAAAAAATTTAGGAAACATTTCAAATATTCTTCGGACAGACGCATTTTTGATGAAAAAAACAACCAACTACGATGAGTGTACTTACAAATATTAAATAATAATACATGTATAACAATGCATCTTATGATTTCTTTTACTTTTTTATTTTTTGTCCGACAATGAAAGAATAACGAATCCTACAATTACTGAAAGCAATTAAAAATATAATTACTCTAAAGTATGTTTTTTGTATGCAAATGTTTTTTATGTGTTAAAGCAGATGTACACTAAGTAATTTACAAGAGTTAACATGTACACAGAGAAAAAACTGCCTCATAGAATCAAGAAGATTTTCTCTATGAACCGTTTTTAAGCTAAGTGGCATCCCAGCAGAAAGCAGCGAAGATTTTTTCATTGAGATTCCTTATTGCTTTTATGTGGTAAATCTTATAAATTTTATCAAGAAGAAAACCACATAAAATCAAGAAGAAATCTTAATATTCACAACTTTTTTTACTCAATTTCCGTTATTTTTGGCACCAAAAAATAATCCATAGAGAAAAACTTTTTGATTCTATTAGGTTTTCTTATAAATTGTAAGCTATAGGGATTTCTTATTGATTATATTAGGCTGCCTTCTTGATTTTGTTTAAAAAGATTTTCTTCTTGATTTTAGTAGGTTCCTATATGAGTATGTGTAAAGCATCTTATTGAGTTTTTTAATAAGGATATCTTCTTGATTTTATGAGGTGTCTTGTTATTTCATATATATAAATAGACATAGAGAAAATTTTTTTCATGATCTTTTTCATTTTTGTATAAGAATGTTTGCACAATAATTTCAATGGTTATTCAGGCTGCTTGTTAGCATATTGGGTAGATTGCTTGTCTATCAGGTAGAATAATGTAACCCAATCTGTATGTATGTATGTATGTATAAATAAATAACATCTACAACATACTACATACATATGTACGTGGTATAGAATTTAAATCAAAATACATAAATTTTTTTTTTTATTGAAAAAAATCAATAAGATAACCTCATAAAAACTACAAGATTTCTTCTTTATTTTTTCAAAAAGGTTAATAAGGTTTCCTTATTGAAAAAACCATAGAGATTTCTTATTAATTTTGTTCTATTTTATTAGGTATTTAGTATGCAATGTTTTCTCTGTGTAGGAAAGCAAACATTTGTATTGTTCATTAGGGAGGGATACATTTTACAAGAAAACTTTCCCAAGAAACCAAGAGTCTACAACTAAATCTTCATGATTTAATACTACAATTATTAAACAGATTTATTTTGATATTTTTTTGAGAAATTTTACAATTAGCTTTAACATTCGTTAACAAATTTATAATCCTAAATTATTATTTTACTTATGCCGTAATTCTGTTCGACGAATGTATCGTCTTGTCTATGGACGAAAAAAAAAGCAGTTTTGATTCTTTAAAACAAATATAATTTATTGTCTTTGCTAGAAGGTTCGTGTATTTGCTTTATGATTTTGTTCTAAACATTATATCCAACACATATTTTTCATATATTTTTCAAACTATTGTATAATAATTTAATTGAATTTTTATGTTTTAAAAACATGGCAATAATATTTATATTTTTCATTGTCAAAGACAACAACCATTTTTGAAGAAAATAATTTAGAGACTTCAAAGACAAGAACTCAGAAGCATTTTCAAACAAAACCGTGCTAAATCTTCTTACTGAATTAGGGCATTAATGATAAGTACATAATTGAGATTTTTTATTCCAATATATTTTCAAAAATTTTGTATTCATTGTGCAAACAAAAATAATTTTTCTGTGAAACGAAAAGTAAACGTAAAACTTTATAAAAAAAATTGTTATCCCTACAATTGTAGACTTCCTAATACAATTATCTTAATGTACGTTTATACATATGTATGTGTATTTGTGGGTGTGAAAAATTCTTCTATTCTCTGCAACCATAACAATTTAGTTAAAAATTTTCTAAAAATTTCTTTCTAGTCTATACTGTTGAGTATTCCAGTAGAAAATTACAGCTATTTGTTGTAATTTTTTGAAAGTTGAACTTCTCCAACACATACATACAGCCATACAATACATACGTACTACTCGTATGTGTTAACTCATAACAAAATATTTCATTCCTTCTGTTTGCAAGCATATATTTTATTTTTGTAATTTTTCGTTCATTGTACTCGGAAATACACACACACACACACACACACACACACGCGCACACTTGGCTTAAGCTCAACAATAGGGTATTAACTTAAAATTTTTGTTTATACACTTTCCAGCTGGCAAAGGGCAATTCATTACGCAAATAAATAATTAAATAATACATTAAAGAAATGAAGTAGGTAGTGACAATAATTTCTCATTGATTATTGCATTTAATAAATAAGGAAATAATAAAAAATGTGTGAATGTGCTATGTAAGTATAAAACAAATAATTCTCGTATTCTATTTCAATTTAACAACTGTTATATAAGCCTTAAATTGAAATTAGTTGATACTGCAATCAGAGGATATAATAAGTTTTTACATAAATAACCCTGTGTAAAATAGGACAACCAATACAATTGTTTAATTTTTCTCGATGCGACCACTCACACACAAGTTACAGAAACGGGGCACAATTTTTTATTTGACTATTCTAAAGGAGATTTGCCCAAGAAAGCGAAACTACTACATACATACCAATGAAAAACCTTTTGTGTTTGCTAAGTTAATAATACTGGAATTTATGACAGTGTCTATTATATACACTGCACAGCAAAATAGAGGAGTTTTTGTGATGTTTAAATAAAAATAACCGATCCTTATGTACTTCTATCTCCTGAACAAGATGACATTAAGCTATTGCATAATTTACACCACTTTTTGTATTGTTCCCTTAATATTACACGAATAGTCCTCCAAACTTAAAAATACTTTCTGAATTATTTATCTACACAAAAATCCCTTTCATTTAAATAGATTCATATTAATAAGTATATTAGGGTATCTTACTATAGTTGCAAGGATATTGAAAATTGTTTGATTTTAGTTTAGTCCTTGAATATTTCTTGATTATTATTACTTTTAACGAAATCAAGGATGTTTTTTGTAGAGTGTCACAACTTTGAATTGGCATCACTGCTTTATTTAAATACCCATTTAAGAGCTGATATTTTCTTTTTGTTTAGGTTGCTTTGAAATTTTATTATTAATCGCCTTACACCAGAGCAATGCGTGCAAATTGTTGAAATTTTTAATCAAAATAATTAAGTCTCTCCTTTCAAGGGAATTCCGTTCTAGGCTAGTTTAAGAGTGCTTTGACTCATTATAAAAGCTATGCATACGGAACAAGGGTTTCATTTATTGGATACCTGGCCATAGCGGTCATCCCGGGAATAAGGAAGCAGATGAACTGGCCAAGAGGGCCTCTGCTGCTCCTTTTATGGGCCCAGAGCCGTTTTGTGGCGTAAGTCGGTTGACTGTAACACATCTGATCAAAGAAGATGATCGCTAAGGAAATGTGGCTGTCTTCTCCTGGTTTAAGGCAGGCCAAAGCTTTGATGCAGCCATAAACACATAATATCCTGAACCTCAACAGGAATAATTTACGGCTTGTTACTGGTTTCCTATCTGGTCACTTTGGACTAAACTATCCTCTGTGCAAAAGTAACCAAAAGTATCCTGAACCTCAACAGGAATAATTTACGGCTTGTTACTGGTTTCCTATTTGGTCACTTTGGACTAAACTATCCTCTGTGCAAAAGTAACCAAGTTCGTTCAACCTTGTGTCGTTTATGCTTGAAAGATGACGAGACGACGGCACACATTCTTTGTGACTGTATCGTATTACGCGACAGTAAAAGGCAACACGCCTTCATTCTTAGTTTCTGTGTTCAGATGATATTAGGCGGACTTATGAAATATCTGTACTGACTTTCATAAGGAGAGATTGATTTAATTTCATTTACAGATCTATAGTACAAAAGGCCGATCAGGTGGCGCAGTGCCGGTCTTTAGACCAGACCTCCCCCCCCCCCCCATTTCCCGGCCACCACTATTCTATTGCTGTATTTTCATAAAGCAAAATTTCATAGCATAACTTTCTTGCACTGCGCAAATGCTTCAGGTATATACATATAGGCTTAATCTTTTAATGATTGGAAAGGTAAAAAAACTCAAGACGTCTTAAGAACTTCAACTGCCCTATGGAATAACAAAGTACTAATAAGCCGGGATGAGTTCCACGATTTCCCTCTTTTATTTTAAATATTCAAAATGGTGAATAATTCACAAACATGAGCACCTCCGGTTTTAATTACTTCACATTATTGCGAGTGCTATACAGTGCACAGTGTAATAATAAAAAATAAACAAGAACATAAGTGATGTTTCTATATTTTTTATGATTTGATTAGGCTAAAGTTCGTATCGCTTTGTAAGCCAAAGTACATTTGATAATTATTAATGAACAAATAACACCAATGTTAATTATTAATATTCTAGCAGAACGGAACAACTAGATGTTTTTGAAGGTCACTACACCTTCATCATCAGCGTTATTTTGTGTTTAGTCCACTGTATGTGGTGTCAGTTGATCTAGATTTGTGCTTTATATACTCAGTTTTTGTTGCAAATGGAATATGTGAATGGTTTTGATTCATCGTATTACAATTTGCTGAAAGATTTTTTGTAATAAAAGCTCAATTTTACCATCTCTAAATACACAACAGTCTTGCTACTGTCGCTTGTTATTTACCATGTTGGTTAATTTGCTTATTTTTCTTCTACTTAAGACAAACTTTTTTTGTTATAAGAGAGATTTTGTTTATATAGTTTTATAGATTAAAGGGATATTTTTAAATAATCTTTTAGAAATAGTATTCGGTTCAAATGTTTATGTTTCAAACGATTTTTTTTTTATTTTAATAAAACTTGACGTAGAACACTTAAAATATTTCTTTCAACTATGAAACCGATACGCTTGTGGACGATGTTTTTAAAGGTTGTGCATTGTAAATGTTTTGCACTGCGGCGATATGAAAAACTACGCTTTGTTCGAATACAAAGCAATTGATGTTGTGAAGGTCAGTACCAAGTAACAAATATGTATGCTGCAATTAATGCAAATCATGATTGGACACATATAAAGCATTTTCTTAACCCCTACCGATGTCAGTGAAAGTCATTTCTAATAATTTATGTTTGAGTAGTTGGAAAATAATTGACAAATTATTTAAAATTAAAGAGACCGCCAACAAATGAAAGTTTTACAAAAGGTATTCACTTAAAAGAAAATAGAAGTCTTTAGCAACTGACCTTTCCGTTAATTTACTATTTTTTTAATTATTCTTTACATTCATCTTTCTTTTTGTTTATAGTTTCACGTGTATTACTTGATTTTAATTTCTGTAAATACTTTGCATTTTTTACATTTAATGTCAAGCCGTAAATGTAAAAGAGTTTTTTATTTATTCTTTCTATTTTCATTCACATTTTCTCATTGACTTTCCTACACTTTATGACGTACTTTAGCATTCGTTTGACATTTGCTTGCTATGAATCATTTGCATACTTAAAGTCGGCATACAAACATGCAAACATATGCACAGTCACACTCTAACTGTAGGTATATGTAAGTGCATTTTAAAAATGCAGTGAGAAAAAAAATTGTACTAATAACAAACTAATTATAAAAGCAAGCAACAAATTAGCATCTGACTTGAAAAAAAATTGCTATAAGAAGGGAAAAGGAAATGTCAAATACGGTTATAAAGTATTATTGTTACCTTGGTATCGCATAACACGACAACTTGTGCTCGTATAGAGGAAAATGTTGTTTAGATAATTGGTGGGAGACACAAAGAAAATAATAGAAAATAATGAAAGCCACTTTGTAGGAACAATAAAAATTTTTTGTTTACAGGAAATATAATTAATGTTGGTCGTGCAGGCTTTCAAATAAAAAAAAATTTAATTTAACTAAAGAAGCCTTGAATATTATGAACATTTTTATTTAAAGCGAAAAATCTGTGGCGAATTTAAATGCAATATTTGAAGCATTTATGTGTGTGTGTGTTTGGTTTATTTAACTTTACTTTTCAAATCAAATTTGTTTATTATCGTAAGATAGATTTCAAATAAAGAGCGATTATAAGAAAAAAATCGAAAAATTAATAATCCTATAATATTAATGTGTTCAAATAAAACACACAAATAAAAATTTACTTTATGCATTAACTACCAACAAATAGTTTCTGTATATAGCAAAATACTTAGTTGATTCAACTCATTACATTATAAGCAGGACAAGTTTTTTGTGGCACGAAAACTGGTGCAAAATGGTTGCCAAAAACCTCTGACAAATAAAAATTTTTTCTAGGTTGCAATAAAAGTATTTTATTCGTATTTTAAGGTGAACTAAAAATGGGTTTTAATGTCAACAATTGAAGAAAGTGCTAAAATGCAAAGATGGCATATGCCACAAAATACTTGCCCTGATTATAACCTATTAAAAAACTATCCATCACCTATTAAGAAAATTTCTAAATGTTTTTCGTTGGTAAGGTTATGTGTAAAATGGCTGTTGGGAAGGGAGCTACTTGGAGCTACCTTGGAATAGCACTCATTGTTATAAAATTTTAAAATGAAAATCCGTGTATCTTATATTTTGTTTTCGTCCTCTACCAGATGGCAAATTACAGCACTCGATATCGCACGAAATTACAAAATATTCCAATAGAGTTTATGTGGAAATATTTATAAACTTTCGTTTGTTATTGAATACCGTAATTTGCCTTCTGAATCAGTCAATTTAATCTTTTTATTTTTGATAAAAAAAAGTGTTCCGTATTCAATGAAAGGAATATTCGTTAAAATGATTTCAAAATTTGCCATAATAACTGTCCTTAATAAGGCATAAATACAATTTTTAAATTTTAATATGTTAATATAAATACAAATTCTAATAAAATGTGACTTATTGTACGAGTACTTCCTTTTTGACGGGTGTGACCCTGATACTAAAATGTTTCGTTATAATTAAAACATGTAAAGTTTTTAATTTAATACGAATTATATTAATATTAAAAATATTTAACAATAGGCAGGCATTAACAGAATATGATTTTTGCTCAGAAGGACCATCAGAAAGCCGTGACGGGTGCATTCTAACAAATCTAAATTTTCAAAGAATTATTACTTTTAGGATATATTCTACAAAATCGTTCGTAGAACGCACAATAACAGTTCACAATTGTGTTTATGTACTTAAAAATAAATATTGTTTCGCACTTAAATTTTTTTTTAATTTTCAAATTCAAATACTTTATCGAAAGAGAAAATTCGCTGCTCAGCGAAATTTTTGATGCTCCTAATATGAATTTAATGTTAGATAAGCAGCGAATATCGAAAATCAAATGCAACTCATAATAGGAACTTGCAATTTACGTATTTAGGGTTTTCAAGTTCTTTTTTATTGTACTTAATGCTAAAAAAAATTATTTTTATTTATAAAAGGATTAATGCCCGTAATTTCTACATACAGGTAATTTACTTAAGGTTTTTACCTACGAGTTTGCCTTATAAAATTTAACTTACACGATAGATATCTGTTCACTAATGGATATCTATAAGTACAAATAACTGGCATAACAAAAAATATCCATATAAAACTTGTTTGGTAAAGCAAAATACTTTTTTTTCATACGGCAGCAACTGCTTGAAAACACATTTTTTTATTAAATATTAGAAAATTTTTTCAATATCATTAGCAGAAATTTTGGTTATTGTGGTTATTGGAGTCACCAGAGGTTCGTTAAGGACATCTTTAAATAGTTGCTTAATAATAGCAATTACTTTTCATGGACTACAAAGAAGCTTACGTTTAACTTTAGTGACTAGCTTTTATTAATAAACTGTTTGATTTATAACTTTGAAATTTAGATTTATTCAAAACGCTTACAATTTGACTTTCATCATTTTTTATTGTGACGGATGTGACCGAAAATTTTAATACATATATTACTTAATTCACAAAACTCTCATTATGCACTTTATATTTACTCGAAACTTAAGCAACAAGGAATTTTATTATTCTTTTTCAACTTTTACTGTGACGGGTGTGACCAAAAATTTTAATATTTTAGCTAATTCACAAAAATCTCATATTAGGACCAAATTTCAGCAAAAAGCAATTTTATTAAACTTTTTCAGATTTTACTGTGACGGGTGTGACCACAAATTTTAATATTTCAATCAATTCACAAAAATCTCATATTAGGTCCAAATTTCAGCAAAAAACAATTTTATTAAACTTTTTGAACTTTTATTGTGACGGGTGTGACCACGAATTTTACTATTTTAATCAATTCACAAAAATCTTATATTAGGTCCAAAGCTCAGCAAAAAGTAATTTTATTAAACTTTTGCAAATTTTATTGCGACGGGTGTGACCGAAAATTTGAATATTATAATCAATTCCCGAAACACTCACTATACATTTTAAATCGGAAATTCAGCATAAAGCAATTTAGTTAAACTTTTTAATTTTCATTGTGACGGATGTGACCGAAAATTTTTATATTTCGGCAAAAAGCAGTTTTTAAATTTTTTTGTGACGGGTGGTACCGAAAATTTGAATTTTTTAATCAATTTACAAAACACCTATTATACTACATATGTATTCAGTGATAACTTCAGCAAAAAGAAATTGTATGAAGCTTTTTACATTTTTATTATGACGGGTGTGACCGAAAATTTAAATATTTTAAACAGTTCATAAAACTCTCATTATAAGACATGTTAAGTCGAAACTTCAGCAAAGCAAAAAAAATAAAGATTATAGTCTTTTCAAAGATAATGGCTGTACTTCTTTTTATAATGGCATATGCTCTTTACGAAACATGTTCAAATGGATAAAAAAAATATTTTTATTAATTTTAATTTGTCCACAGCTGTCATTATTTTACGAACATCAACAATTCAACAATTTTTATTAATAATGAGAATTTTTTTTCGTTTAGGGTCTGTTTGCGTGGAATTACCCATATGCAAAATTTAATTAATCCTGCACTTTTTTATATACATATGTGCATATAATTCGAGAAATAAAATTTATGTATTTATATTTAACTACCAAAATGTTTTGGAACTTAATTACACTTGTTCAAACTTAAACCGCGGGGGCTACTGTAAAACACTGAGGACGGATTAAAAGGAAATAATATATTTCTATTGTTGGTATTTCTATTATTGTTTGCAAATAAAATGTACACATTTGTGATATTTTAAGTTCCCATTAGGATCATAAATCACAATAAAATGTACAGATTTTAAAACACATGTTAGTAGAATGAGACACCAAAAAATAAATAAATAAATGTTAATGTTTGTTTACTGAGGTTGTGTGCAACTGTACCAGAGTTAATATCAGTAATCAGTTGTATCTGCAAAATACTCTAAGCCAACATTTCATACTCAAGTTAATGAATATAACAAACATACGCACACAAATACACACACACACACACGCATATATATATGAGGTATGGAAGCTAAAGGTTATACCACAGTTGTAAGTTAACTATAACTATTTAAAATAAATTAAAGTAAAATGTATTTGAGTGCATTGTTAAATTAATTGTATATATTAAAATACATTTTGCAACAACAAGCATTTTACAATGTCCTCGCAACGTTAAGCCTTCTCTTCAAATACATATTTTTAAATAGTTAAGGTCTTCAACTCTTTTCAAAATCCTATTTTCATTCAATTCCATTCAAATTAATACGCCAAAGTGTAAAATCTAAATAAATAATAAATACCAGCCATCACAGACAAACAAAAATAAAAGAAAATGAACTTGAAATTCTATGAAAATGCATTTCATTATTATTGAGTATAATAAAGAAAAATAAAATGCATACATTATACGTTAATTTTTCACAATAACTGACATTTCGTTTGGTTTTTATTTATTTTTCCATACTGTTGTTTTTCTTCCTACTACTGTGTCGCTGTGTTGTTCATTGTGTTGGCTTCCATCCAGTGCGGTGAAAATGAATTGCAGGGAAATACAATTAATCAAAATAACAATAACAATAACGATGGAAAATATGCAACGGGCACAACTGAGAACTGAACCAAACACGATTTAATGAAATGATGAAATGGTAAAACAATGAATTTTATTTCCGCCACAGTAGAGCAAATTGATATAATTTTTTAACTATTCTCTTTTAAATAATTAAATAAAGGAAGTTACTAGTTTTACCGCGATTTTAAAAACTGTACAGGCTATAGTCTGCATAACAATTTTCTGATAGTTTTTTCTTATTTGTTACTTTTCCTTATTTTAAAAGGTATTTACAAACATTCGGGCAAGTTAAAACAATCGGAAACAAATTCCAATTTGAAATTCTCTCTCGCTTTTAATTGATAAATAATTTATCAATTAAAAAATTAATTAAATTTTCACCGGTAAACAATTTGAGAACATCAATTAAGTTTTTCCACTCAAATTAATAAATACATACAATTAGAAATTTTATATTATAAAAAATTAATTAATTAACTTATTCAGTAAAATATTATATTTTATGAATCACAATGTCGCTAAAAAAAAATTAAATGATTTATTGATGAAAAATCGCCACAACGTATAATACGAGCCCACAGTGATTTACTGCACCATAGATGTGCGTCTGTATTAGTAAACCAGAGTTGGCATGTGTGGATATCACAAAAAAAAGCAAAAAAAAAAAAAACAAAAACAAAAAACAAATAATATATATGTATGTATGTATGTGTGTAATAAATGAAACAAACAAAAACAATGATATAAATATATAAAAACAATAACAATAAATAAAGTCATGCATTTATGCAAGTAACGAATGAATTGGAAAAAATAATTCACACACACACATACGTACATGTGTACATATGTATATACACGCACTCACTCTCGCACACAACTCCACACTCACGGGGGACCTGAAAAACTATTTGTTTTATTTCCTTCTCACTCATACAATATTTTTAGTTTCTTTCTTACCTTTTGTTACAATAAATAATAAATATTAAGACAAATATGAAAACAGAAGTGCGTGTATTTGAATAGAGAGTGCAGGACCTCGCCAGCCACTGAGAATTAAATTTTAACTCATTGGCGCCCAAAAATTACTATAAAGCACACTGAAAAACAAAAAAAAAACTGGACCCATAAAAAACTTTAAACTTTAAACTTTCTCGCAAGATACTATTTGTATGGTTATTTAATTGTTTTGCAACATACAAAATATTATTTAGTACATATCGCCACCTTAAATGCAAACGTTACCTCCGTTTGCAAAAATTCGAAATCGCCTTTTTGACTGATTATGGTTCACTTTACTCACGCAAATATTTAGACGTCTGCGATCAAAAATGACGACTTTATTAAAAAAAATTTAAACGGATGTAATTAAGAATGCATCTATTTTTTATTGCAAAGAATGTAATTATGCCGAAAGAATTTTGCTACATAAGTCCAATGAAACAATTTCATTAATATTTTTTCACAAATCTAATGATAATTTCACAAATCCATCAAAATTTCATGAATATTGTGAAAGAATTTCATTAGAATTGCTTCGTTGGTGTTCCGGTTTCGTAAGAATTTTTTTTTTATAAAGAGAAGTAACACTCAGGCAATTAATGCCTACTACTATTACTAGGTGTTACCTTCCTTAGGAAAGGGATAGTGGTAGAGAAGACAGGTGGTGAAGGGAGAGATAGAGGAAAGCTTCATTCTTTTTATAACTCTGCTTCTTGGACGTTTTTAATAATGCAGTGTTGCAGCGCCTCTCTGACAACAATATTTTCTAATTATTAAGAAACCCTTTTATATTTAAGTTATTTCATTCTTTTCATGAAACTATTTTATTGTTTCGACGCAGTTATAGCACTGCATTAATTACACTGTTAAATAAATTTGATTAAGTTTTCAATAAAATAATTTTGACGAAACTGGTTTCATTAATCCAACAAAGCGTGAAACGAAACGGCTGGCTGTTCCGTTCAACTATGTGTTGTTGTCAGAATATTTACAACTAACTTTGATGTTATTTGTTCATTAATAATTATCACATGTAATTTGGCTTAAAAAGCGATACGAAAATTAGCCTGTTCAACTCATAAGAATATAGAAGCGTGACGTTAGTTGATTTTAATAAATTTTTCATTAGATTAATGTCGAAATTCATAAAATTTAGGCCGAAAATTTTTTCAGTGTAACGTAAAATCTCAAATATATATAAAAATTAAATAAATGGTTAAAAACATATAAGTATCCATACTACAAGTGAATTTCGACGAAAATTTTCAAGAATACTTTATTATTATTGATTTTGTAACGTTTTTTTTTTCTCCTGTAAAAAATGTAAGTGTAGTTTCCATGAGTTTTAACATCCGAACTCACAATAAAACATTTGAAAACGATGTGGAAGCCAGAACATAGACGTATGAAACTAAAAAATTCCAAAATAAAAAAAAAAGCCAAAAACCGAAAAAAATCCAATAACGAAAAAATAGGCAAAAATAGGAAAAACCACCAAAAATAGAAAAATCGCCAACAAATTTTAAAAAAGTTTGCATATTTTTTTTTGTTAAATGCCTGTATCAAGTAAAATATATCATTATATAGGCTAAAGTTCCTATAGTATTATATATGTATGTGTGCATATGGAAGTCTTCGTGTGCGAGTCACAGTCGCATTTAGTTATAAATTTCGTAGCTGTTTGACCCCGCTAGATATAACGTCTGCAAAGTATACCGAAATTGGCAGCAAAACGATGTGCTTCATCATTAACGGCCTATCCCACGATGTCACCAGAAATCGTTCGATCGACACGTTGTATTGAACACAACAACAAATTTTCCAATGTTATTGTTGTTTGCAATACAAGTTGTCGATCGAACGAATTCTGGTGAGATCGTCGGACAGGCCGTAAATTTACACCTCTCTACGGCTTTGAATTTTTTTTGAATTTTTTTATAGTTATGCTATTTATGCCACGACACAGGACTCCGGACGTGATTTTCGTAACAAATATCATCGACACTATTACAGTTATAAATTTATTTCTGTTTTATTTCTTTGTACACCCAGAAAAAAGATTGGTTGGAAAATGGTTAGTCCAATAAAATATCATTTGCATAAACTATATTTCAGTTCACGCAATCAATTTTCTGTTAATCCAAAAAACAATCCATGTTTATTGCCATAAGGGCATAATTGTAATAAAGATATGATTCTCACAATTCTTAAATTTATTGCATCAACCGAGCGTATGTTTTCTTATGTCTAATTAACGGATTGGTTAACACAACCGAATAAAATATTATGAATTGGATTTTACTACCAACTTTTGGTATTGGCAACTAAAAAATTGTCGTTCTATATTAAGGTTAAAATAAATACTTTCCATCAGTTGCTGCAACTAACTAGAGGTTGAGTTTTTAATCGTAGCAGCAAATTAAAAATTAACTTTTTTGTCTTTCAAAGATATTATGATTTTTGAGTTCTCAAATGGTTTTTGAAAGTCTGTGCATAAGATAACAGGTTTGTGGCTGTTTAAAATGTGTGGTTGAAGAAATGCATATAGACATGCTTCACCAAATAAATAAATTTCAATTAAAATAAACTTATGGCAATATGTCAAATAATAAATTTCTTAAATTGTGTATTTTTATTTGCGTTTTTTGCTTATTTTATTTCAGCAAGGAATTACAATTTTTCTCTCACAGGTACCAATTATGATATTGTTTTAGTTATACTAACCACATTTTCGGTAGCAAGAATAACTTTTATTTCAAAGTCCATACTGGTAACCAATTTTTTCTGTTGCTGCAACTATTTGGTTAAGGGTTATAATTAAAATATAGGGTACCACAATCAAATTGCAGTCGTCATACCAGAATTATATGATAGTTGGTGCAACCGCCAAAATTCGATTGGCAACAAATTCGGTTGTCTCAACGAATTTGTTTTCTCTGTGTACTTAAAATCAGAGTACGAAAATAAACGAAACAATTGTTTGTTTTGTTTCGTTCTTTGAAGTGAGCGAAATAAAAACAAAACAAAAACAATAAGAAGGATTGCTCAATTTGTTTTTTTATTGTTTTTGCACATGTGCACAAACCAGGGAACACGCCGATGGGCTGTAAGCTGGCTAGCAGCCGCCACCGGCCACAAAAAATACATTAATTTAATTGCACGCCGCTAGAAAAGAAAATAATGGGAAATAAATGGAAACGTTTTGAAATATTTGCGGCGAATTTGACATCATCATAAAATATAATTTTATTGCATTGTTATTTAACAGATTACGTTTGTTTCATATAGGTTAGGAAGGGTGGTGCTATACCGCACCTCCACTCGGAGACCCAATTGGGTCCACTATGAGATAGCTAAGCAGCATAGCTATAACCGGGTGTTCTGAGACACCTCTCTTCTTTTTTTTTTGTAAATGGAAAATAAAAAAACTTATTTATGCTTTACCTGAACGTACCTTTGTTTATAGTTATTTGCTGCACCAGTTTTTCTTTTTATTAAGTTTTATTATAAAACTTATAATCATAATGGTAACCCTTACAAAAACAAGAACCTTATTCCTTTTCGCTAGCCAAGAGGGAGAATATTTATTAATGCACTTTCAATATTCATATAATGACGACACATTTTACAATGAAAAACAGCCTGTGGCCATAATAATAAATTCATCATTTAAGACATACAGAAAAAAAAGTGCATGAAATAAATAAATAAACCGAAACAAAAGTGAAATAAATTCATGAATTATTTCATTTCATTTATTACTGAAGTGTAAATAAATTTATATTGCACACGTACTTATATGTTTACCCATGTACACACATATACATAGATATGCATACATACCCTGTCGGAGAATGTGTGGTTGACTACAAAAATAGTTAGCTTATAGTTAACTTTTCTTAGACTGACTAAAACCTAACTGCAATGTCATCCAGAACAAACCCAAAATTAGTTCCTAAGTTGAGTACGTAATCGAATTTGATGAGAGCAAACAAATTTATTCTCAGCTACTTTGAAACTCATTTCAGTTTTATATAACATTTTGCTGTTGTTATTTTAGATGACAGCTTAGTCGAGTTTTTTTTTAATTTACTGACTACCAGGTGATTTAAAAAAGTCAACTTTAAGTTAGCTGAAAGTAATGCAGAGTGAGACAATTGACTACCGCCTAGGACATCGCAATGTGAAAACAGTCAGTTGATTATATTGAAAAGTAAACCAAGTGTCAGTCAGTACTAGTTGCGAAATAGTTAGATTAAAGTTAGTTTAAAGTTAACGTAATTTCCAGCAGGGTATGCATACATATTTCAATATATACCTTTTGTTCATTTAGTTAATGCAATATGTCGTCGTCTTACGGTACAAACAAATATTTTAATGAAAAGAAACTCATTCAAGCAATTTTAAATGGAAAAGTTTAATTAAGATAAAAATTATTTTTAAAATTTATAGTAATGAAAATATTGTTTTACATCAGACAAAGTGTTTTGATAGGAAGTTAAAAAATTTTTAAAATTAAGAAGAGAGTGTGTGTACAAAAATAACGAAGTTTATTTTTTTAATCTGGAACACTTATTTAGTAATTTTTAATATATGTGACCCGGTCTATGAAAAGGTGGCTTATGACTCAAAACACAACAACTACCGAGAATTTGATGAAATGCTTTATTGTTTATCTTTAACAGCTGATTTTGAGTCATAAGCCACCTTTTCATAGACCGGGTCACATATTTGTTTGATGAATGGCTAGCTAAGAGACATTTGGTTTCGACAAAAAGATTTAAGAAAATTGTATCTAGGGTGTTAATGAGTGAGTTTTTAATGAACCATCAGGGAGCAACCAAGCAGAAAGTCCTATAGATACAGCCTTATAGAACTCAGCTATTGCAATAATTAAAAGCCTATTGTCAAATATCAAATCGTTCTAATAGATTTAATTTTAAGAGTAAACAAACGGTTTTTGAATTATTCGAGATATATAATGCAAAAAATTAGTAAGCTGACCATCATGCGAAGAGTTTATTATTAAACTCCATAAGGGGGGATATCAACTGGACACTGCTGGACGGCTTCATATGCCGTCAAAATAGGACAAATACTTGACGGCACCTACAGGAAATGTAATGAACCTGGGGTAATTGAGACAGTAGAACATGTACTGTGCCACTGTCCGGCTCTAAACCGCACTAGATATGATTGCCTTGGTGATCACACTTTTCGTAGTCTTGATCTTGTATCGGGAATAGAAATGTGTAGGCTGCTAAGGTTTCCTAAATCTGTGTGGGAGTCATTCGATACAGGTACCGCGAACTAGGCCGCAATACTTGCAGATTTCTTGTCACATTTGGGTATCGCTAAGGATCAATCTTGGTCTATGCGAGGTCCTTTGACCACCCAGACTAACCTAACCTAACCTACACTTCATAAGGAACAAATTAAATTTATACATTTTATGATTCATAGTGGATTGAGGTGTAACAACTTTAGTAACATATGGCTTTTTTTGCAATAAATTAATAAATCTTTCATGGTAAGTCTACCGCAATTGCTTTTACAGTAACGTAGCTTATTACCTCAAGGAAAATTAAGTTTTTCTTGGCCAAATTGTTTTTTCGAAATTTTCCTCTACTAAATACTACACAAGCCCTTAAACCATAAGAAAATTCCATGCTGACGAAACTTAAGACACTGTGCAATAAAAGAATGAGAGAAAATGTTAATTAATTCAAATCAATCGTAAATGTGAAAACAAAAAGGAAACTTTCGTATGCATTTGCCATTGAAATGTTAAGTGTTGAAACAATAATAATTTATCCTTTAAATACAAATATGCGCATATATTACTTAAAGTAATTACTTTAATAAATAAATAATATTAATGAATGTCTTTCATAAATTCATATCATTTGCGTTGTGTGCTGTTGAATAATTATACTGAATGAAAGTTTTTTAGTTCAAGGGAATGAATACGCGTATTTTCACAGTCGGTATTAAATAATATTTTTTATGATATAAATGGCCTTTGATTAAGCAATTTCTTTTTTTTTCAATTGAAATGAAACAAAGTATATGTGAGATATCACAGATATATTTGATTAGTTTCAAAGGCCTGTCGATGCCATTATTTCTGCTTACGTCGAGATAAGCTGATTTTGAGTTAATGGTACCTCAGTAATCTGCATATTTGAAAGTACCTCTGGTCAAAATCTCAATTAATGTATGTGGTTTTTCACGAAGTTATAGCACTCTGACTTGCGACTTATCGTTTTTAGACTTCTAATCTCATTTGGAATAATAGCTTAATTTACTTTATACTTTCCCTGCAGGAAATGGAACTGACACAAGACTAGTCACGTGATCGGTCTTTAAGTGATAGGGACCAGTCCGAGTTCTAACACTTCCTATGAAGCGGACCAGTCACTTTTACATGGGGATGGCCTAGGATGGAGTTAATTGATACATTGTATACGCCTTTTGACTTGTCACTGAACTATCCCACAGTGACCTATTCGGTGTAGAATAATATAATTATTTAAAAACGTCATTCCGACACTTAACTGTAACAATGAAAACTTATAATTTTTGTTTTTATTGTTACAAATTCAATTCAATAATTTATTTTTGAGCAGATATATTTTGGGACTCGAACTGACAACATCGTGCATCACAGGCTTGCACACTACCCACTCGACCACAGAGGCACTCATATTTAAAAAGTATAAACACTTGTTAAGCTTAGGTTAATATCTAAGTATAGTTACGGGGACTTGTTCCAGAGTAACTTGACGGTCTTTCCCAGCCAAGTCTTTCTTATATATATACTAAACCAAAAAAAAAATTAAAATATTCGTAATACATAATACATGCCCTAGCGGAGTCTTTCTTATATAGACATACTAAGCAAAAAAAAATATTCGTAGTACATATAATATATAATATTCGTAATAGTGCACTATTGATCTATGGATGAACTAATGGAGAATAAAAGTTAACAAAAAAAATTTCTTCAGGTAACATTTACCCTATGAAGAAAAAGCTACTTGTTCCCAACTTGTTCCTCAACATACACCTTGATCGACGGCTTACATGGAAATACCACACTGACTCTAGCTAACACAAATGAAGCTTAAATTAACTCAAATACATTGGCTGATTAGAAATTCAATCCTCAGTCTAGATTGTAAACTTTTAATATACTTTTGAAACATTTATGGTGTTACGAAATTCAGCTACGGGTAACAATTTAATGATTCAAACAATTTATTACTTTTTGCTATGCAGCACTAGATTTCGAGATAATGTAAATGGCCTATAAAAGCAACTAGATTTAGTTCGAAATCTCGTAAGTAACAGATTTCGAGACAATGTTGACATAGTGCTCACACTTGATGAATTTGTGTTATAACTCGTAATATAACGCCGGCAGAGTAACTGCCATTTTTTCATTAATATCAACACAAAGGTGTAGACGTTGATGATTTTATATCATGATGAATGAAACAAATATTTGCAAAATGCTTGCCAAAAATATCTAATTTGCGTGTTGCTTAATTTTTTTGGTCACAAATAATTGTGACCAAACGAAAATTGTTTATTAAATAAATGTTAAATGCTCAGTGGCCGTGAGCTCTGATGATTATATTATAACACTATCACAATATTAATAAATTGGGTCTATACGTGATGAATTTTCATCAATTTGACATTCATCATGATATAAATTCATCAGGTGTGAACACTATTAATTAATAGTTATTGTCTATGCTAGAAGGTTTGTGTATATGCTTTACGCTTTTGTTTCAAACCATTATAAACTGACCAACACATTTTTACACATGTTAATCAAACTATCCATTAAAAAACCACGGCAATAATATTTTTTATTTTTAATTAGCAAAGACATTAATCACATTTCAAGAAAATGATTTAGAGAATTTAAAGCCAAACACCAAAATATATTTTTAAACATAACCTTAGGACGGTTTCTTCTCACTGAATTAGGACATTACTTTAAAAAAAAAATTCTTATATGATTATTAAATATTGTGCCACCTCTGCTATATAATATATAATATAATATAATATGGAAAACCTCTGCTATATAATATTTAATTTCTGAGCAAGCTATTGGGCAAAAAAATAGATTTATTTATGCCCTAATTCAGTAAGAAGATTTAAGACGTTTTTGTTTGAAAATGCGTCTGAGTTCTTGTCTTTGAAGTCTCTAAATTATTTTCTTCAAAAATGGTTGTTGTCTTTGATAATGGAAAATATAAATATTATTGCCATGTTTTTAAAACATAAAAATTTTATTAAAATATTATACAATAGTTTTAAAAATACATAAAAAAAATGTGTTGGATATAATGTTTTAAACAAAATCAAAAAGCATATACACGAACCTTCTGGCATAGACAATAAATAATAATCGATTTAAAGAATCAAAACTGCTTCTTTTTTTCGTCCATAGAGACGACGCATAGTGTCGTGAGTTCATAGAACGAGCGGCAAAAAATAGAAGGACTTATCGAAAAGAAATGAAATTTGGCACATATGTATGTTTTAATTGGTAAAATATAATCACACATAAAATTTGGCCATTTAATTTCCAAGGATTCGTGTCCTTCCCATATATCCTGAAATAAAAAATTATCATAACAGTGAGAAAAATAATTGTAACTTAATCAAATTGTGTAAAGACACTAATTTTAAGACATTTAATGCTTCGTAAAAATTTCGTTCAATTCAGAGAAAGGATACGCATACCTCAAAAAATGTCCTTTTTAAAAAAAGTAAAAAGCATCAAAACAAATTGTCTTCACTTATAGAGAGTTAAATGTTTAACTAGACACAATATATAATTTCAAGGACTAGTATCCTTCCCAAATGTCCTGCAACTAAATAATATACTGAAAATATGCAAATTATAACTCAAAAAATATTGTAAAATTAAATTGTAAGGGGGAGAAAGGTGGACAAGAGTACAAAAAATTTTAAATGTACTTACTTGTAGAAATATAATGTGAAAGTATGAAAAATATATTTTTTTTATAATTTTTTCTATAGGCCACTTAACTCGTACTTTTTCACTCACAAATGGCTTTCTTTAAATTTACATTAAAAGCAACGGCACATCGCCATATTATAAAAATATCCCCTTTATGTTTTATTGGAAGTTGTAGTGCAATATCTAAAGTAATTTTTAATTAACCTGTTAAAGTTTGCATGTGTCTGTACCATATTTTCATATAGTTGCATACTGGCCAAAAACTGTTGACTTTGAATCATCAAAATTATTTAAAAAGTATACCTTTTTTAAAAAATTCTTTTTTATTTTACTTAATTAGAATATTGCACAGGTAACAGAGTAATTTGTTCGTTTTAATTCAAAACAAATTCTTTTCATTTTTGGCCGCCTTCGCGACAGTGTGCGACGATACATTCGTCGAACAGAATTGGGGCATTAATGTCTCTGGACAATCAATCTCTTTTTGCTGAGTTACTGATAATTAAGAAATAATGAACGAACTTTACTTATTGTTGAAAATTAAAAAAAACGTGTTCCATGTTTTTCAGAAATTTATTGAAAAAAAAACAATTTATAACTAGAAAAAAATAATTAGTCACAGATAAGCATTATATTTAAAAATTAATATTTATTTATTTATTACGAATTTTCACACAATTAGCTTTTAATGCTTTTCGCACTGAAATAATTATTAAAAATCGACTATACTATTTGTATAAATGTTCCATTAGCTCGCTTTTAAAAATTAATTTCATTTGTGTTTCAACGCATTTGCTATAATAATATTAGTTGTGTTAATTAAGGTGGATTTATAAAAATGCAACACAATAACAATATCTAATTATTATGGATTTTCCGTAAAATATTATTGTAGACGTTAATGGAAATTAAGGGAAAAACAAATAGTTTTAATTATTTAAAATTCCACATTTTCCATGTTGTTTTATATACGAATTGAACACATGCAGCTTTATTAGTTTTGAATTATATTATCATTTATATTAATTATATACATATACAAACAGATATGCAAATTAATTTCTTTTTTTATTTTTTATTAGTGTCATTTGCATGCCACCAGCAAACAGTTTCTAACAAAAACTAAGGAAACGGGTTTAAAGCAGCAGTGTACGGCAGCAATTATGAAAAAAAAATGCAATCTACCAGTTGATTTTCTTAATTGGCCACACTTTATAGCATTGGGTTAAGTAAGTGAGTGAGTGAGTGAGTGAGTGAGTGAGTGAGCGAATGAGTGGCTGGTGGCTGGTGGGTTGCTTGATGATGAATCATAAACTTTGCTTAGTTTTACAATTCATAAAATGTTGCTTTCTGAGCAATTAAAACATGTATAAAGTAGTTAATGCAAGTTATATGCAATAGCAAAAGCTTTTTAAATGTTTCTTGTTTGGTTGAAAAACATTGTTAGCTTGGCCTTTAACTCAATAAATTTGCTTATGTTAATTAAGTTTATAAAGTGGATTTTTGAAAATAAATTTTCAAAAGAAAATGTTTAAAACTGCATACGTTTGAATATAAATATTTCATCTTGTAAAACCCAGACACATGTACAAGATTCAATGAATTTAATCATTTCTTAAGGTTAATTGATAAGTGAAAACACTGCCGCCACATCATGCCGAAACATGCAGCTTCGAGTTGTAACTAAACAACCCATAGTGCCACTTAAGGTAAAAAGTAGCATTAAATCAGCTTCTGATTACGAAAAATTTAAAAGATCGATGACCAATTCTTTTGGAGTTATTCGGTTTTTCTTTAATATAACGTCGGAAGAGTATTGGTTTGCCGCACAGTAATGATGTTTTTTATATACTATGCGGCAAACCAGTAACACCCCGACGATAAGCTAATTTTAGTCACGATTTATTTTTTTTTTTTTTTGAAAGAAGCTGACATTGCTTATGGGGTCTGGAGGCGGTCAAACAAAGGCGTCAATTAGTGAATGTGCATTAGTGCCGTTTAATTGACGATTTTCTAGAGACGCTCATATAAAATCGCCAATCAGCGTTTTAATTTTCTGTTGAGACATTAAAACAAAATTTTATACAGAGTTAAATGATAATTTTTCTTCTGTGCGGCATTGATAATAAATGATAATAAAACTGTGAAAAAGTGCTTTCGCTACGATGTCCGCCGGTATGTTTGTTTGTCTGTCTGTCACAGGCTGTTTTCTCGAGAACCGTAAGATCTAAGGATCTGCAATTTTCACCGAATATGTAAAACTTTGGGCGCTGCAAGAACAACTATAATACAGTTAAAAATTAAGGGGTATTTTAAATCGACCAACGAAACATGTTGAAATCCTAATGTAATATACAGACAATTATATAAAGGGTGCTTTTTTTACAGTGTCACAATTTTGAGCTGGCATTACTGCTTTATTTGGGCACCCATTTAACAGCTGATAGTTGCTTTTTGTTTAGTTTGCTTTGAAATTTTATTATAAATCGACTTACATCAGAGCAACTCGTGGAAATTGTTGGAATTTTTTTAATTACTATTCAAAATTTTATTTTCGAATGAAGCCCATTTCTGGATGAATGGTTACGTAAATAAGCAGAAATGTTGCATTTGGACGAGAGTCCTCAAGCTTTTGTCGAAACACCATTACATCCACAAAATAAATACTGCTGGGTGCGCTTTATGGACTAGCGGAGTCATTGGCCCATATGTCTTCAAGAACGATGATGGTGAGAATGTGAATGGTATAGGAACATGATTCGATATTTTTTCGTACCTCAACTATGTGGCATTAATCTTGCTAATATATGGTTCCAACAGCACGGTGCCAGATGCCACACAGAAGGCGCTACAATTGATTTACTCAAAGAAACTTTTGATGAAAAAATAATTTAGCGTAAATGCCCCCCAAATTCATTGGCCACCAAGATCGTGTAATTTAACCAAATGGAATTATTTTCTTTTGAGTTATGTTAAGTCACTTGTGTACGTCGATAAACCACTAATAATTGAACACCTGGAAATCAACATTCGAAGAGTTATCGGCGAAAAACACTTGAACATTTCAAAGCTGGTGTATTTGTATGCAAACTGCACCAATTAATATTGAAAGAGGCAAACTCTAAAGCTAAAGCAAAAGCTAAAAAATTCTAAAATTAAAAAAATAGCGAACCGAAAAATCGCCAAAATCAAAATAGCGCTCGAATGAAATATATCACCAAAAATTAAATAATCGCTAAGATGAAAAAAAATCAGCAAAAGCAAAAAGGTCGGCAAAAAACTAAAATTAATCGCCGAAACCTAAATGAATCACCACAACGAAAAAACCATAAAACAAAAAAATTAACGAAAAAAATCACCAAAAACTGAAGGAAATCGCTAAAACGCAAAAAAGCCCCAAAAGAAAAAAAAATCGTTACAACTAAAAAAACGCAAGAAAAAAAAATTACTAGAACTAAAAAAGCGCTAAAAACAAAAAAAAAAGTCGGCAAAACGGAAAAAGCGCTAAGACAAAAAAAAATCTTCAAGACTTCAAAAAAAGTTTTTTAAAACGTATACATCAATAGTGCGATTCACTAATTTTTTTTTTAAGAATAATCGCATCGTTAAAATAAATTTAACGAAAATTTATCGAATTTTCTATTCAGTCACATTTTTAGCGATATTCGCCGTAGGTTCATGTCAGCTGTGTCGTTATTAAAGCGACAATAATTTATGTGCTATTAATTTTACCGACAAAAATCAGCAGAAAATATCAGCTGCGTACTATCGTTGAAGTTACAGATTTACAGAATCGTTATTGCAAGCGATAAAATGTGTAGACAAAAATTGCGATTTTCGGATCGCTAAAAGTTACTGAATCGCACCACAGGTAAGATATTCGATTATATAGGCTGATACACACTTATTGTCTTAAACGTGTTTAAAGCAAGTGTTTGAAAAAACTAAACACAACCGTTCACATTGCACTTAAGATGTTTAAGGTTGACGTTTTGTTAGTAAATTATTGTATATGTTAAAAATTACGAACAATTATGCTTCTTTATTGGTTTATTATTTTCAAAAAAGAAATGTTTTTCTTAATAACTAACTATTTTTTTACTAACTACTTGTTTTTTATTAAATAATTTTTCACGTGCCGCCATTTAATGCGAGTAACAACACAAAGTTGCCACAGTTGTCAAAAAACTCACTGAACATACTCCATTTACGTGTTTTGTAGTACGTTTCCACTATGAGCAAAACAAGTTCTTTTTTTTTAGAACACTTCGAAGTGTTTCCATTATGCTGTTTTGTGTTTTGCTTATACGAATTTTCGAAATGAATTTGATATTATTATCAAGGCCGCAAACCTTATTATTTAGATTAGTTAATTTTTCACTCATTTGCATATAAGCAACATATAAATACAACTGCTGTGGTTTGTGCAATTGCTTAAAAATTTGAATATTCTATATTAGTGCCATCTTTTATCAGCATATTGCGGCTTTTTTTCCAAGTTTCATACAGCAACGCAGTGTTGCACTGACAAACTTTGTCCTGTTTTAGAGGAAAACAACTTATTTGAGGTGTTTTGCTTATATGAAAAATGTATGGGAAAACATGTAGCAAAACATTGGTTTTGAGCAAAACAAGTTTTGTGCTCCAAAACACGTATATGGAAACGTACTATAAATAAGTGTTTAAATTTTAAACACTTCATTGGAGACGTTTAACAAAACAAGTTATGTATTGTAAAACATCTCAAAATCATCGTGTTTAAGCTCTTAAACACGAATGAGGCGTTAAACACGATCGTACGAACATGGTATGGACACTTTAGATCCTAGACAATATTTTATACTTAGTTAATCCGAGTTCATCCCATTGTTACACTTAGTTTTCTCTCTTTATTTATAAGTACCTTTGGTTTTACTACTTTCAGATAATATATAAGGAGCTGAATAGCTCAATTTCCTCTCAGCCAGCTGTCAACCTAATCTAGTTGTTAAGAACGTAATGAATTCAAGTAATAAAGATTACGAAACGCGTTAATGCTCCTTCATAATTTATGTTCGACATGTTTATTAGCCTAATTTAATTTTATTCTAAAATAATTATTATTATGTACACAATTAGTTATAGGTGAACATCAATCAAAATATCACAATTCATATGCTAGACAAATTGGTAAACGATTAAATAATAAATTAGAGGTCAAATTTGACTTAATTTTTTCCCCTAATAAAAAGTCCATTTATAAAAGTATGTTTTAGAATTAACTACAGTAATCAGTACCTGCTGACAAATCACTGCTTCAAATTAAGGTCTTCAGGTAAGCTTAAATTTGTTTGTTGTTATTGTAGTTTGTCAATTATAAATATAATTTTTTTATCCTTTTTAGATAACGGTGACATGTTTACTAATTATTGTATTATATAATTGATGATTGTATGTAATCAACTAATACGTTTAGCTAATCAAACAAATAATAAAAGGAAATAATAATGAAAAAGGTAAATAATCAAAACTAACACACAACTAAAATAAACTAACTTATAATATTTGTAATAATAAATGTACAAGTATTTGAGCACAAACATATTTATATTTGTACAAGTAAGTGAAAGTCCTTCAAACTAAATAAGCAAACAGACAAACAAACAAACAATTAAATATTGCTCACATATTTTTATCAGGTTAGTGTAAACATTCATTAGACATGAATTAAAATAATCAAATAAATTGAAAGTATTTACATTCAGACTGTGTTTATATAAAAGATTAAAATTGTATTTTTTCCTAAAAGTCATATTTAAATTGGTTTACGGCCTATAATCACTCCAATATGTTCATTTCTTCTATTCCTTTTTATACCCTTTACCAAAAATGGTTTAATATGCGACACATATAATGTATAAATTCTGAATCCTTATGCATAGCGAAGACGAATAAGCGATGTCCGTCTGTCCGTCTGTCCGTCCGCTTGTCTGGTGTACATGAAATCGGTTTTCCGAAGCTAGAGACTATGGTTTTGGACTGTTCCAGAGCTGGAAAAATTAAACTTGATTTTGCCATATAAAAGTAACTGGATAACAAAAATTTTTTGATTTTTTTGTTAAATAAACTTAATTTATATTTCAGTACGAATAAAATTTGTATTAAAAATAAAAAATAAATAAAAAAATCAGGAAGATGTTTCCAGGGTTGGGAACTTTAATATTTTTGTTATACAAAAATAACCTACTAAAACTAAGTTTAATTTTTATCTATAGATTTAAAATATTTTACATTCTTAAAATAAAAAGATAGGTGTCAGAAATCAGAAAAATTAAAATTATGATTCCAGGGTTGGAAAACTTACATTTTTGTGATATACATATAAAATTAACTAGGTATAATAATATTTTTTATATTTTAATTTATATATATATATATATTATGTTTTGGAAAGAGAATTAGAAAAATAAAAACCAGCTCCACAGCTGGAAAACTTAAACTTTTTTTGACATTAAAGTAACTAAATAATGCTTGTATTTTCCTTTTTTCTTTGTTCACTTAACATATTTTACATATTTTTTAAAGAACCAAAAAAAATCTAAAAGTATGATTCCAGGTTTGAGAAAAGTACACTTTTCTTTTGATATATGTATAAAACTAATTAAATCAAGCTAGTATTTCTTTGGTAATTAAATATATTCTATGTTTTAGAAAGAAATAAATTTGTAGTCGTATAAAACCCAGAAAATGTAAATTATGGTTCCAGGGTTGGAAATTGAAAAAAAAAAACAATTTGTGTAAAAAAATAACTCAAAATAATTTTTTTTTTTTTCAGTTAAACATATTTTATGTTTTAGGAATATCTTTACGCAAGCAAATTCTTTAGTCGAAAAAAAACAGAGAGGTCTCTTACTAAAAATTGCACTATAACAAAAAAGCTATAAATTGTATCACAAAACAAATATGTATGTATGTATTTACTTATGTATGTATCTGTATACTCCACTCAGGGAAAAGCTGCAACTTAAAAATAACAACGCGTCACCTTAATTCAATAAATTCCAATATAATAGAAAATTTATATTCAGACACTTAAAAATACATAAAATTAAAAAATTAATAAAGCATTTTAATATTTTTCCATATTGCAATCAGAATTTTCAACATGACTAGACTTTCGTTAATGTTTCTTATTAATTCAATATGGTATTTATTGATTTTAAGCTGTTTTTCTCTGGGTGTACATATACATACATTGGTAAAATGTATATAAGATTTGGAATAACCGAATATAATACTCTTACTTGTTTTAAATAAGGCCGATAATAAATAATAATTGATAATAATTTCATTATTATTATTATTTTTTTTATTAAAGACCTCAAAATCGAAATCTATTTGCGGTTGGTTAAGCATGTCTATATACGCATTTCATTGGCGCTTCAACCAAATCATCAGTAGACTTCAACCACAAATTTTGAACAGTCACAAACCCCTTACTTTATACATAGACTTTCAAAAACTATATGAGAATTAAAAATATAAAAATATTTTTGAAAATCACAAAAGAAAAAACAAGCTTAGTAGACTTTGAAACTGACACAAAGCCCAGCAAATAACTCACGTATACACAGAGAAAACAGTGCCTACTGAATACCTCATAAAATAGAACAAAATTAATAAGAAATCTGTATGGTTTTTTTTCAATAAGGAAATCTTATTAATTTCATAGAGAAAACCTTTTTGAAAAAATCAAAAAGAAATCTTGTAGCTTTTATGAGGTTATCTTATTGATTTCTTTCAATAAAAAAATAAAAACAAAATTGCGTCTTTATTCTCTGTACTTATGTATTTTCATTTAAATTCTATACCATATACATATGTATGTATGAATGTAGTATATTGTAGATGTTATTTATTTATACAAACATACATGCACATTATGTTATATTCTTAACTAACTTGCTCACCAAGTATTGAACCAGCAAACTTCTACTCTAACCAATATGCTAACAACCAGCCTGAATAACCATTGAAATTATTATGCAAACATTCTTATACAAAAATGAAAAAGATCATGAAAACAATTATCTGTATGTCTATTTATAGAAACGAAATAACAAGATACCTCATAGAATCATGAAGATTTCCTTATTAAAAAAATCAATAAGATGCTTTACACATATAGGAACTTACTAAAATCAAGAAGAAAACCTTACTGAAAAAATCAATAAGGTAACCTAATAAAATCAAGAAGAAAACCATTTTAAAAAAATCAAGAAGGCAACTTAATAAAATCAATAAGAAATCCCTACAGTTTTCAATTTATAAGAAAACCTAATAGAATCAAGAAGTTTTTCTCTATGGATTGCTTTTTTGGTGCCAAAAATAACGGAAATTGAGTAAAAAAAAGCTGTGAATAATAAGATTTCTTCTTGATTTTATGTGGTTTTCTACTTGATAAAATTAATAAGATTTACCACATAAAAACAATAAGCAATATTTATGAAAAAATCTTCGCTTCTTTCTGCTGGGATAGCCCTTAGCCTAAAAACGGTTCATAGAGAAAATCTTCTTGATTCTATGAGGCAGTTTTTTGTCTGTGTATTCAGATGAACTCATTTTATTTTTCTACATCTTTATTGAAAGTATTTAATACATTTTTTTTAGATTAGAATTTTAAAATATTTAAGAACAATATAGGCCCACCATGGGTTAAACCGTGTCATTATCGCTACTAAAAGTTTGATATATATCAATCCAGCACATCGTGCCATAACCGCCAAAAAAAAGCTTAAACGACATAATTTTCGAACTTAATTACTTGACCAAAATCGATTATCTGCGATCGTAAATAATCGATAAATGTATCCGTTAAGCTGTTTTGGCAGTAATGGCTCAATATAAATTTGGTACCTAATTTTATTAAAATCCCCTACAGCGGTTTTTTCGTTATAAGGTAAGAAACATTCCAACAGTATGAACACATACGAACTTCTACATTTATTTTATTAACATGATACTGGGATGTTTATTTAGTTTTGTTAAGGCTAAAATATTTATGACTTTAACCAGTTTCATAATTATATTTTATATTATTATATTCTCACTACATAAATATATTTTAATTAATAGTTAGAGAATATTTACTCATGGAATTGTACCAACTTACCTAATGTTAAACAAGCAAAAACCCCACTATGGCAGCTAAAGAAAAAATAGCAGCCATTGTACGAGTATTTATAGTTTATGCTGCATAAACAGGAAGCATTTGTTTTCACCGCGCTATCAAACGAAGTGAACTTGTAATGCACCAAAAAATAAACATGCACTAACACTTAGACCGGCGCCAGCACAAGTAAATGCGCGTATAGCCACAAAACAACACCAGCAAAATGGTTCATAAACACTTTTGTTGGCTAGCTAGATTGTTGCAGTTGCCTTAACAGCAAGTGAACAACACTATTTTACAAAAGAGACCGACCGTGGGATTCAAGCAGCAAAAACAATAAAAAAAAGGAAAACTTATATGTGAAATCAAAACCCCAACACACAGCAAACGGATTGTATGAAGTTGTTGGAAAAACTGTTTTTTGGTTTAATACCCTCCTGCAGTTGCACACACTACTAAATCTAAATCTAAAACAGACACACAACACACAATACACAATTTTAAATGGAAGCGCATTTGTTTATTAGTGTTTAAGTGCATTAAAGCTTAACACATTATGTGATTTGATTTGATGTCCGGTTTCCGGCTAAACATTTGTTTAATATTACATTAAGTTTCCTTTTTTTTTTGCTGTGTTAAAAATTTTAGCCACAACTCAAATACAGCAGCCGCAAAAACTCATTAACTTACTAAAGTACACAGCATACAAGCACTATAACTATAAAAGTTATCCACCAAAATTTATAAAAACAGATTAACTAATGCCAATAATAATTTTGGTAATCATGACAAAATTGCCTCAACATTAGTTTACTCGTAGTTTGCTGCCGCAGTTTACTTGTATTTTAATATTCGGTTCGAAAAATTGCGCGTGCTTTTTTTATGCTGCTACTGCTACTGTATGTTGCTTTTTTATGGCCACAATAAACATTTTCATTACAACATTCATTAATTTTAATTGATTATTTGTCACATTTATTATTATTGATTCCATTTCCTTTGGACACATTAACAAAACCGCTAAGCAAAATGTTAAACGCATTTGCTTTATTAGTTTTCCGTTCAAGGCAATTAATTATATTCGTTTTAGTTATTTTTTTTTTCAAGTGTGACAGAAATCCCTTTTGAATGTCCTTTCTTTAAAGATTTGATTTGGTTTTATTTATTTATTTATCTATTTTTTTTTTCTTTGCTGTAAAATTTCGTTATAGAGACGTCCTTGCATTAAGCGTACCGTTTTATAACTAAAGACTTGTTATCCTCACGTTTTATATCGTCACATAAAAATTTTCGTTTATCGTTTGATTTTGTTTGTTTTATTTCGTTTTAATTTTACGACCGTCCAATCGTTAGGCAAATTGAAATAAAATTAACGCCTGCGCGTAGCGAAGTTACTCATAAAAGAATTTCACCTCAGTGTTTTGATTAGTGTTAAGTTTGTTTTTAATTTAATGCTCTGGTTTTGTTGTAAGGATGTGCTCTCTGTATAAGAAAACCATGTGCGTTTTCCAATGGAGTTCAAGGGAAATTTGGAAGTCAATGAAATCAACGTTGATATATGATTTTTTTTGGTATTAATATACCTGCACACAAACATACGAACATACATACATATTTATATAAACATACACAGAGAAAAAACTGCCTCATAGAATCAATAAGATTTTCTCTATGAAACGTTTTAAGGCTAAGGGGTATACCAGCAGAAAGAAGCGAAGATTTTTTCTTAGAGATTCCTTATTGTTTTTATGTAGTAAATCTTATTAATTTTATCAAGAAGAAAACCACATAAAATCAAGAAGAAATCTTATTATTCACAGCTTTTTTTACTCAATTTCCGTTATTTTTGGCACCAAAAAAACAATCCATAGAGAAAAAATTTTTGATTCTATTTGGTTTTCTTATAAATTGTAAACTATAGGGATTTCTTATTGATTTTATTAGGTTGCTTCTTGATTTTTTTAAAAAGGTTTTCTTCTTGATTTTATTAGGTTGCCTTATTGATTTTTTCAATAAGATTTTCTTCTTGATTTTAGTAGGTTCTTATATGATTATGTGTAAAGCATCTTATTGATTTTTTAATAAGGAAATCTCCTTGATTTTTATTTTGTTTCTAGAAATAGACATACAGACAATTTTTTTCATGATCTTTTTCATTTTTGTATAAGAATGTTTGCACAATAATTTCAATGGTTATTCAGGCTGCTTATTAGCACATTGGTTAGAGTGCTTGTCTACCAGTTAGAAGTTTGCTGGTTCAATACTTGGTGAGTAAGTTAGTTAAGAATATAACATAATGTGTATGTATGTATGTACAAATAAATAACATCTACAATATCCCAGCAAAAAAGTTTGCTTTCTAGAATGCAAAAAAGTGTATGTACTCTTCAGTCGTAAGTAACTACAAATATCCAAAAGGTAATAAATTACTGATTGCCTAAAAGTATTCAAAATTTAATGGGTTATTTTGTGGATTACTTTTTGCCTTAAAGTGTTCAAAAATATTTGTTTGCTAATAAAAATAAATAGAATTTTGTAAAAATCATAATTTTGCAAAGAAAATATATGAATATGTATATTGAATAATATGCAAAAATACTTAAATTTTGTAATAAATTTTTCGCTTTATAAACTTCATTATTAACTGGAAAGTAGTACAATAAGTACTTTCACGTAATGGTATAAATAAGTACCACTCATTACTTTGTAAGCCATTAAAAGAGTACTACCCATTACAAAATCTTGAAAAAGGGATACTACATACATACATACATATGTATATGTTATAGAATTTAAATGAAAATGCATAAGTACAGAGAATAAAGACGCAATTTTTTTTATTTTTATTGAAAAAATCAATAAGATAACCTCATAAAAACTACAAGATTTCTTCTTGATTTTTTCAAAAAGGATTTTTCTATGAAATTAATAAGATTGCCTTATTGAAAAAACCATAGAGATTTCTTATTCATTTTGTTCTATTTTATGAGGTATTTAGTAGGCACTGTTTTCTCTGTGAAACGTTAAAAAATTCATTTTGATTTGTCCGATTTTCCTGACAATTTTTCGAATACAAAATGACGACTATTTAATAGTTTATCGGGATTTCAACGATTTTTCGTTAATTTTATCTGGCAGCCCTGTTAGAGTATGTGGTCATAATAAAAGTTGATTGTCATTTAATTGGTGCAGACAGTGTTGTCAGATTTATTTTCAGCCTCCTCGCCAAATGACTATTCGACCAGTCATTCACCAAATATCGCCAAAATAATAAAATATTAAATTTAAGCTACAAAAATATTTTTATTATTTATTATTATAATTACATTACAAATATCGTTAAATTTTAAATTCAGTAGTTAACGTCTATCGTAAAACATAAAAAATATATTGTTTAAAGCGACACACCCACTTGCAATATAATTGTGCAATTTTTCATATTGTACAATACTATCACCAATGTGTATGTCATATTCGAAGGTGGCACAATATAATGGCAAATATCAAAAGACTTTTGATTTTTATTGTACAATCAAGAGAATTGTGTAATGTGGTGGCAACATTGTAAAATGTTATTTACTTTTTCACTGCCAGGAAAACTGGGCAATATTTTCTTTGTAGAACAACATAAGCAATTAAATTAACATCTAAAAAATACTATAAAAATAACTTATTCCAAAAATCAATCTTACTAGGATAATTTGAACTTGAACACCAAGATCAAAATTATTATTTAAATCTTGTGATAAAACTGAATTAACATTTACTTAAATGTGTATTAAAGTACACGTATCATATCCCTGAAGTAGTAAGTGCCAGCAGCATCGTCGTAATCATACAATTTAGGCGAGCACTCTTTAGTAGTCTTTTTCTTCTTCATTATAAAAATGTTGGTTCCAATTAATAAAAGGAAGTTTTTCCCACTGTGTTTCATAAACACCAAATGAGATTTTTTGACCTTCTTGATTTTTTTAAACTTCTTGAGTTTCAGAATATTTTGTTTGAGAGATAAAGAATCAGAGCATTTAGATTTTTTTGCACGTAATATTTTATGTTGTAGAAAAAATTGCTTACATGAAAAATTTCATTATTCTATTTTATTGAAATAGTAAAAGTACAGCCAAAAATATCGCCAAGAAGTTCAAATATCGCCAAGTAAATCGTCAATCGCCATATCAAAATTTTCATTGCCAAAAACAAATTTTTGTCGCCACTTTTGGCAAGATACCGCCATATCGGACAATACTGGCTGCAGAGATTTTTATTTAAAGCTTTCCTATTTGAAGCCTGTGTTAATTAAATGATAACTTTTTGTTTCCCAAAAAAGCACTTAATTGTGTTAATTTGGGAAATTTATAAATGTATTTTAAAGCTTGCATATTGTTACGTTTTTATTCTCTGTTAAAAACGCTTTTCCGTAGATTCGTAGATTTGCAATAAATAAAAGACCCCAGTGTACTAATTAGGGTTAAGAATGATACACTCTTTATTAATCAATAAATGCCCCTAATTTAAATTCAATTCAAGAGCTTAAATACAAACACAAAGTTTACTTCAATATTCACAGCTGGTTACCACTACGCCTTCTTCGCTGTTGTATATGCACGTCTCAGACCACTGGCTGCGCTAGTGTTGACACAATTCTGCTTTCTCTGTTGCATGTCACACACAAGACTCACTCTGCCGTCACTCACAGTTGATACACCAATAACAACTCTATGGCAGACTCTCACAGTTGATACACTAATCAGGACTCGCTGGCTTCACTTACACGTCTATCAGCTTCCACTGCTCCCTTACTCTTTACTCAAAGGACTCCACAATAACTCAAATCACGACAGACTCTAACTGTCACTATAGACTGTACTATAGTCTCTTCAATTTCCAACTCACGTATTGTAAAGCACAGACTCAAATATCAACTCACTGTTGTATCACAAATCACGGACTGCGCACAACTTAATTGTCAACTCACTTGATTAACAACAGACTTCTTATTAGCAACTGAGCTTCTTCGCAACTGACTTATTCCCAACTAACTTTTGATCGCGACTCAACTGCTGTTGGATGCGTCAACCCCTTTTTATACTTCGCACAACAACCACTAGAATTTTCATGCAAAGTCTAGACCGAATCTTCATTATCTCCAATGTTGTTTACAAAGCGCGTAATTAAGTTCATGTGGTAACTATGTACATACGTGTGTATATGCATACATCATTAAGTGGTTGTCTACTTTTATTTCTGCCTTTAGTTGGAATTATCAGGCATGTACGTATGTATGCATGTAGCTATGTATACCTTCTTAATAAGCAGACACTTGTAGTTGTTGTTGGTTGTTTATGTTTAATCACGTATGTATGTGCTACGCATGTGTATATAGTTGTTTGCTATAGTGCTTGTATGTGAATACGAGTGTACGTTTAGTTATTTATTTAAATACTTCTAGATGTTTCTTTATATTGGCCCTGTTCGAATACTCTTGCGTAACACTTATATTAACCCGACGGCCATTTCCGTAACAATATATTTCTGCGTGTGTGTATTCGTGTGCGTATATGTGCCCTGTCGGAGAATGTGTCGTTCACTACAAAAATAGTTAACTTATAGTTAGCTATTCTTAGCCTGACTAAAAGCTAGCTGCAAAGTCATCCAGAACAAACCCAAAATTAATTCTTCAGTTGAGTACGTAATCGAATTTGATGAGAGCCAACAAATTTATTCTCATCTGCTTTAAAACTCATTTCAGTTTTATATTAACATTTTGCTCTTGTTATTTTAGATGGCAGCTTAGCCGAGTGGTAGCGCGTTAAGTACACAACGTTTGATGTTACATGTTCGAACCCCAGCAAAATTTTTTTAATTTACTGACTACCAAGTGATTTAAAAAAGTCAACTTTAAGTTAGCTGAAAGTAGTGCAGAGTGAGACAATTGACTACCGCCTAGGACATTGCAATGTAAAAATAGTCAGTTGATTACATTGCAAAGTGTCAGTCAGTACTAGTTGCGAAATAGTTAGCTTAAACTTAGTTTAAAGTTAGCCAAATTTCCCATAGGGAGTGTATGTGCGTGCATATATGTGTTTGTGTGTGAGTATACGTGCATGTGTGTGTGTGTGCGTGTGTGTGTGTCTTGCTATATGCTTATTTTACTGGCACTTATTAAATCATATATTTTTATATGAGTTTGTAATGAGGCACATTGGTCAAAAATGTTATCGTTTAGGTAAAAAAAATTAGTTATATTTCATGGCAAAGATATTAAAAAATAGCTTCAAATTATTAAGAACAAATTTTGCTTTTGTTAAACAAAGTCAAGTTTTTCAGATAGTGAAAATACTTGGATAACTTTTTTAATGTATTTAACTTTAAATTGAAAGAAACCTTGTATAAATAATGATAATTCTTATTAGTTTTGGCTTTATTCGAATGGTAATACCCGGGTGTGAGGGAAAAAATCCTATAGGGAAGTAAAATTTACTATTACTCTCTTTTAGAGAAATAAACACTCAGGCAATTAATATATTTAGCAACGTTAAATGTTTGCGCAAAAGTTGAAAAGCGTCTTAGGCTCAAATTTACAGTCTGTAGTTAACTAATAAAGGTGGTTTAACAAATAAAATCGTTAAGAAAAATCCTTGTTTAAACCAATGGTGTTAGTTAACTGTAGACAGTGAATTTGGGCCTTAATAAAACAAGTCTTGCAAATTTGCCCAATTACTGTTAAAAATTAATTGAAAATTATTGTTGAGAGGTATAACTAGTTTCTATGAGCATTTCACTGTTGATAATGCAAGGCATCAGCCCAAAAATTTCTTAGAACATTTAGAAATATTATGTTAAACTTTTATTTAAACAAATGAGAAGTTTAACCAACATCATAGTTGTCACAAGAAATCAATCAAGCAACCGGAATTTTTTTCTTGCTTTAAGGTTTCTATTTTGACCAATGTGAATCGCATGCATGTGTTTACACATACAACAACTGGAAGACCAAAGTAAACATTTCTTTGTGCTTACGAGTCTACGGTGTAATTTGTGCAAAACTACACAAACATGCTTACGCATATATGTGTACTTTTATTTTTTATTTTTTTTTTTATTTTTATTTTTAAGTAAAAACAGCATATACATGTATCTATATACATACATGCATACATATGTATATGTACGTATGTACAGATTACTTTTCCAACACAAAACATTATTAAGTTAACTGTGAAAATATATTTTTTTTTTCAAGTTTTAGTCAAACATACTTCAATTCCATAAAAATTCATTTTCTACTTTTTCCACTCCTTCCTGCTGGCTCCATACACAAAATGAACATGGATTTTTGTATAACCAACGAAAATGGAAAAACAAAAATTCTAAAAATTTATAGAGAGTATTGCACATGAAGTTGTAACGAATGCACACATACATACATACATACATACATATGTACATTGAAATAAACACATGAACGTATGGATGTACATATGTGTGTGTGTATTTAACTGCCAATTTCAGAAAATCGTAGTACGTTACGAATACAAACACAGATATTACATTGATATGTACTCACGTATTTGCATTTGAACAAAATGAGTCTAACTATTCATATAGAAATTTAGAAAATCTACTTACAGTGGCTAAAATGTGGTAAAGTGTAGGCGAAAAAATATAAAAGGTATATGGCAATTCCACAGATTGTCACGTACGATGACCCATCAACTAAGCTTGCATTTCAGAGAAAATTTAGTTTTCTATATTACTGTATTAACTTTTGAGGAGCGTAATTAGCTATACCTTTGGTAAAATATAAGGAAAAATCTAACCGCATTGATCTGAAATACGAGTAAAAGCGTAATTGATTGGTCAACGCAGGTGACATCGTACGTGACATTCTGTGGAAAAGCCCATATGTCAGAACGAATGTATTATAATTTATAACGTATACGCACTGGTGCACAGAGGTAGATTTTGTTTAAAAATATTTTTTTAACAATTCTGCAGTTTATATACGGGTAGTCCGATTGTTATGAAATTTCATACAGCATTTGAGGATGAACAATTCTAGCTGATGTTATTGAGTTTTTGCAATTGGATCTTTTTTTCTATCTAAGACCTAAAAAAAGATTGCTACATCTATTGCTTTTCGCTTACAGCTTAGAAAATAATATTCAAGATAATACCAACCTTGGTCTACTATTCTACTAATGGAGAAGTCAAATCTTATCCGATTTGGAAAAATAAACTTCTTTAGGATTTAAAACAAAATGTTTAATATCTGAAAAAAAAAATATGTTATCAAAAGAACAATGAAGTCAAAAGTAATACGCAATTTAAATTAAAACTTTGAAAAATATCTCCGAACTCTACAAACTGACCTACCGATGCACAATAAAAAATTAAATCTCGAAGAAAATTCACAACCAAATTTGTATTCACGTGAGCGAGAGAGATTGCAGGGATATGTCTGTAGAGGCGACTCACTTGAACGAACAAAGATTTTATTTTCGATATTAGCAATAGTTGAATATTTTATAGTGTACTTTGTATAAATTTTTTTTTTTACATTATTAATAGTTTGCCTTTTTAAGATGAGTGGAGAGAAATTAATTAGAGAGGACATCAGCACTTTCTAATGACAATTTATTAACCAACATCTAAAGCAACTTGAATCTGCATATGTATATATGAATAAGTTAAAGATTTTGCTAGCCTTCACTATATTGATCCGGACACTGAAAACTGAATTAAATAAATATACATAGTGGTAGTAAACTAGTATTAAATATCAAATATTAAATATTAATATTAATTAAATATTAAAAAAAACATTGAAAGTTGGCGAAGATGGCAAAAATTTGTAAAAATCTGCTGACAGCAGCAAAGTAGTAAAGTCAAAATCAGAGAAAAATGTAGTAAAAGTCGCCAAAACTGTTAAAAATATGCTCGGATAGAACGCGAAAAATTTCTAACTTATTAAACACTAAAAATAAAATTTAATTATAATGAGCCAAGAAATCAAAGCACAAGATTTTTCCTTTTATCCAGGGGGGTTACTCTCTATTGCGATGCGAAAGCAATTACGATGCGAAAGCTAAATGCGTTGATATGCAAATTTGGTACTCTCTATTACTTTCGCAAAACCTTTCGCAAAATTGTTTGAAAAAGTGGCACCACGGACATTGCAAAAGAAAATATTCCAAAGGTTGGCAGTACTGAAATGTCAAAATATGTATAAAAAAACGACATTTAAAATCAAAATTTAAGAAAAAGTGAAGTGTAACAGCTTTTAATTGAAAATAAAGTGATGGATTCTGTAGCGTTATGGTTTTATGAAGAAAACGTCCATGTATAACGAGTTGCAAGACGAGTCTTAAGGGTTCAATTAGACGTGACATAACCATAGCCATAGAAAACAACCTTAAAGCCATAACTGTCACCATAGAAACCAATTAAATTTTGGTTATTGTTATGGCTATGGCATTATAGGTATGTCACTTCTAATTTAAGCTTAAGAGATAGTTCCGGTATACTTTCCTTAATGACCACAGGTAAGAAAAAATCTAGCGGAATATGTTATTAAATACATATTGCTTTATTTTAACTTTGTACAAATTTTGCGTTTCTGTATGTTCTAAACGCTGTTCAACACCAGCTAAAAGTTTATAAAACTAGCCGCTGCCTTAAAATTACTTGGCCAAGCTGGATACCAACATCAAATTGGCCAGGACCATACCTTAGGAATATAGCAGCAGTCAATGTCCCGTCGCTTAAAAGAGCTCTACGCAGCGATTGAGAAAATACAAAACTGAGAAGGACCATCACCTGTGCTGGAAATGCTTAATTTATTTTTACGCATTTTCACTTGGTGTGATTTTTAAAATCAAATATGAATACATATGTACATACAAACATACATGTGTAATATTATAAGTACTATTAGTGTCACATTTCATTATAAACAGCCAGCTATATCCCTTACAGGAGGTCCATTAGAATTTAAGCCGTCTGTCAATTTTGTCCACAAATTATTTGCGGCTTATTTGCCATTTGCTCACATGCAATCCACTAAAATTTCAAACTGCCGTTGTTTTGTTTTTAATTTTTTTGGCATTTTCCCTAAAAACTACGATTTATATATAAATATTTTGGTTTTATAAAAGGTTTATTAATCAAATTTCCATAGAAAATTAGTTTAATAAACCTCTTATTAAACAAAAATATTTTTTATGAATAAGACAGTCAATATATAAATATTTTTTTTAACGTATTTACATGTTTTTCTCACTTTGCGTTTGGTATTTAGCTAACGCAAGATATTTGCGCTTATCGAGCGATTTTGACAGGCGCTTTCGCATTGTAGAGTACGGTGATACCAGACTTGCGAAACGGAAAATAAAAGATGCGAAAGGTAAATGCGCAAACGCATTAGAGAGTACCAATCGTGCGATTTCGTACCATTTTTCTTTCGCATCGTAATAGAGAGTAACCCCCCAGATAATTTTTTAGCAAGATAACAAGCTTTAATATTCTTCACCCAAGCCCACTGTAGTAAAACAGAGGTTTTTCTTTGAGGATTTTCTTTTTACAAAAACAACAACAACAAAAATAAGTTTCAGAAAAAATTAAGCAAACACATACTACTATTGTAACATCAATGTACGAATGTGTTGAAATATTCATGCTTGATGTGTGTGAGGGATTGTGTCCATAAGTATTTCGAGTGCTTTCAAATATATTTCACTAGTATTAAAGCAATTTGTACATGTGTATGTATGTATGTATATGCAAGTGTGAGTGCATTTGTATTTCCAACCATTCAACATTCAATTATATATTTGCTTTTTAAATAAACTCAAGCGAAAAGCAAAAAAAAATAATAATAATAAAACGCAAAAAAAATATAATAATAATAAACGAAATAGCAAATGTTAATTTTTTTTTGATGCTTTAGTATTTTTGATTTTTCGATTTTCTAATTTTAATATCAACAACAGCAGCTACAATAACAACATAACGGCATATAACAGCTGCAAGTGGGACAACAACAATAAAAACGTTTACATTTGCAATTGAAACCACATTCGAACTTTGTGGCATTTGAACTGTTTTATGTGGTCAAAGTTTTCGCATATCCACACAGCCTGCACATACAGCCAGACAGTCAAGTCAGTCAGTCAGTCAGTCAGTCAGTTGGTCAACTGAGCAGTTAGTTAGACAAACAGACTGACAAACATTATAAAAATACATTTAGAATTGCATGTGCCTTAAAACTCTGATGAGTTTATGATGATGCCCTCATATTTTACCTCCATTTCTTGTTTGCAATATTGCCTGTTCATACAGTGCAAGTGGTTGTCCGCTCAAATACACAAGTGTTGTGTTTGCGATAGTGTGTTTGTTTGTTTGTTCACAGTCTGCATAGGCCTAAGCAGCAAAACCACATTTAACCAAAAAAAAAAACAACAACACTAAACACAGAGAACACGTTATGAAAAAAGAAGAACTTCTAGAATTATTCAACTTCCATTTCGTTTCCCCTTCATTTCCCACCAGACATACAACTATTTGTATTGCTACTGGTGTTTGAACTAACATACATACAAACCCACCTACATATTTACTTGTGAATCTGTGAGTTAAAAGTCCTGGAAACATACAATTCAATTTTATACTTGGCCATTTGTCCTTCAAAATGTTACCGGTCTTCATAATGCTTGCTGCTTTTATTTCATTGCAGCTGAATTTGTTGTTGTTATTGTTGTTGGCGATTTCAACTTTCAAACATTTTGAAATGAACGCATTTGAATCTTCGTTACGAGCAAGTAACATTTAGATTACAAAAATGAGATGTGCCAACTGTGGGTAACATTTTTTTGCTTTTCAAAATTTATTTTGTGTCTGAATAAGAAAAGAAGACTATTGCTGTTGATAGAACAAGATGTAATAATATATGTGTTTCATGTTAATCTAACATGGTATACAGTTATCTTTGAAGAAAATTTTCCTTTTTGAAATAATATTATTTCATGTTCATTTAACATTCCCGTGCAGTTAAATCAAAATGAAGAATCTTGTTGAATCAAAGTTATTTCAATTTGCAACAATGTAAATTCGATACTGTAATAACCACCAAGAACCATGTTGAATCAAAGTTATTTCAAGTTGAAACAACATGAATTTAATTTAATGTAGTCATTATATTTTAATACTTATTTAAATTACGTGTGCCTATTGACATTAGAAAAAAATGGTCTATGGTTTACCCCTGTAGCCACAGTAACCTTAAATATTCTTTAAATACATACTAAACATATATCATCATGATTTAAGCTTTAATTCATCATGATTTAATATGATCTCAAATCAAAATTTTTACATGGTGATTTTACATTGGTATTTTTTTTCTGTGTGTAGGGCATTGACTACAAAGCAGACGACGGTCAGTTATATCAACATCATGGATTTTTTTCTGATATGCATTAGTATGCAAGCTAATGCATATTCTTCGTTAATACTCGTATTTGTAACAATTATTCATAAATCAGAAATATCAAACATAAAATAACTAATGAAATGGGGTGCCCCGGTAGCCTAGTGGGTAGTGTGCTAGGCTATCAGTACGGGGGTCGTGGGTTCGATTCTTACAAAAGACTCAGGTACTATGCTCATTAAAATAACTTACTATATAAATTTTAATTTTAAAATAAACTAATAATATGAGTACATAGCTTAACAAATAAAGTGCGCCTACTTAACACCAGAGGCGCTGCAATAATGATGCTATAAATGCACTGTTATTAAGATTAAAAAAATTTTTCTTCTCTCTGTCTATCTCCCACTCCAACCCCTGCACTTGCATTATGCTTTTCATACTCTGCGATTACTCAAAAGAACCTGGTATTTAGACCCAACTTAGATTAAAACTTGCTTTCACTTCTCAGCAACTTCTTAACCTTACTTGACATATATTAAAGGCTGATATTATTTGAAACGTTTTCAAATCTTTCAAAATTAGTTTGAAAAAAACCTCAAATTTCATTTAATATGTTTTTAGGGTTCCGTACACCAAAACTGAAAAGCAGCTTTATTGTTTTTCTGCAAAGTCCGTCTGTCCCACGGTCCGTCCGTATGCCGGTGTGTCTACCACAGACAATTCTCTTGAGAACTAGAGTTACAGACCTCAAATTTTCACAAAATATGTTAAATTTTGGGCTCTATAACAAGAAATATGTATGACAGTTAAAAAATATAGGGTTTTTTAAAGCGAGCAAGGAAACATGTTGAAATCCTAAGGTAATATTCACGCAATTATATCTAAACTCTTAATAATTTCAAAGTTAGTGTATTTTTAAAAAGACTACACCAATTGAGACTGAAATTAAAAAAAAACTCAAAACTAAAGGGTATTCTACGAGGGCGGTTCGGAAACTTCTTAGCCTAGCACAAAAAGCGCGGTATAAACAGAAAAAAGTTAAGTGATTTGGAAACTTCCATCTCTGCTATGAACACATGTTAAATTTTGTTTCGATCTGGCAACTCCTTCATATAGAAACAGGTGTTCACAAAAGACGCATCCGCGATTTTTTAACAATGGAAAAATTAGAAATGCGTGGTGTCATTAAATATTTATATAAAAAAGGTTTATAGGGACAAGAAATTCATAATGATATGGTGAATGTGTTAGGTGAAAGTGCTCCTTCATATGCAACAGTAAAAAATTGGGTTGCTGAATTTAAACGTGGTCGTACAAGCATTGGTGATGAACCACGTAGTGGACGTCCAAAAACAGCAACAACAACAGAAATTGTAGCCAAAGTGCATGATATGGTATTAAATGATCGACGAATAAAAGTGCGTGAAATAGCTAATATCATGGGCATCTCAAATGATCGAGTCCATTTAATTTTGCATGAAGAACTACAGATGAAAAAGCTTTCTGCAAGATGGGTACCGCATTTGTTAACAGTCGACCAAAAACGCATAAGAATGAACATTTCTCAAGCTTGTTTGGATCGTTTTAAGCGAAATAAAATGGATTTTAAGCGTCGTTTCATAACTGTTGATGAGACATGGATCCACCACTACACTCCAGAGACAAAAGAATAATCCAGACAATGGACTGAAGCTGGAGGAAGTGCCCCAAAGAAAGCAAAAACAATTCAATCGGCTGGTAAGGTTATGGCAACGGTTTTTTGGGACTTCAAAGGTATTTTATTGATTGACTATCTGCAAAAGGGTAAAACAATAAATTTAGAGTACTATTGCAACCTTTTGGATCAATTAAATGTACAAATTCGAGAAAAACGTACTGGCTTACAACACAAAAAAATAATTTTTCATCAAGACAACGCACCAGCGCACAACAGTGTTTTAACAATGGCTAAAATCAACGAATTAAAGTACGAGTTGCTTGACCACCCACCTTATTCTCCTGATTTGGCTCCCAGTGACTTTTACCTGTACCCAAATCTAAAAAAATCCCTTGCTGGCAAGCGTTTTACCTCAAATGAAGATGCAATTGCAGTTGTAAACCACTATTTTGAAGACCTTGAGGAAAACTATTTTAATCAAGGGATAGAATTGCTAGAAAAGCGTTGGACTAAGTGTATTGAAGTTTCAGGAGATTATATTGAAAAATAAAAATATTTTTGAAAAACTACATAACTATTCTCTTTCATTGATAGGCTAAGAGGTTTCCGAACCGCCCTCGTATCACTTAATGTTTTTGATTATATAAGAGGCAATGTCTTGAAATTTACAAAAAAGCTAAAACTAAAAAAAAAACAAAATAAAAAATAAAATAAATCGCTAAAATGCCAAAAAATCACCAAAAATAAAATAGTCCAAAAAAAATTAAGAAAATCGCCATAAATCGAAAAAATCGCCAAAACATAATAAAAAGCCCAAAGTGAAAAAATCGATTAATCTAAAAATATATGTTGCAAAAATCCAAAAAAAAATAGAACGCCGAAAACCGGAAAAAGCGCTTAAACTAAAAAACAAACCGAAAAATCAATAAAAACCGCTAAAAAGCATCAAAAATCGATAAAAATCGCCAAAACAAACAAAAAATCGCTAAAACTAACAAAAAGGCGCCAAATACATATATATACGGTAAAAAACAAAATCGCCAAAAACCGAAAAAAATCGCCAAAACTAAAAAATTCGGTAAAACTTAAAACAAATGAAAAATTACCGAAAAACGAAAAAAAAACGGCCTTCGCTTTCGATAACGAGCTGATTCGAACACGTTTTTCAGTTTGAGATTATAGCATTTACTATCGAATAATGTAATAATATGGTTCGATATCTAATGCCATAACCTCAAACTGAAAAACGTGATCGAACGAGCTCGTTATCGAAAGCGACGATTAGACCCCAGGACACCATTAAGCTATGCTGAACGAATTTAAATGGAGCTAATTTGCATTGCTACTAGGGTGATCGACTCGGTTTTTCAACCGGTTTCAAAACCCGGTTTTTTCACCATATGGTTGTCGGATTTTTCAAAATGTTGATTTTTCGAATGTTGAATATTTCGGTTTTTTACAATATAAAAACCGGCTGAGTCGAATACTTTTCGATTTGTATATTTTGCAATAAAATTAGTTTTTACTATGTTAAAACTTACACCAACGTGTTCTGTTGATTTTCTGTTGATTTGCAGAACACCTCTCTTGCCGAGTTCAACTCACAATTGCAAATGTTATGCGATTTGCGAGTGTCAGAACATGCCCGTATATATACATACATATGTACTATACATACATACATACATAACGATGGCTTAATATAAAAAAGGCCTAACTCGAATTTTCGATATTTTACCGAAGAAGCAAAAAAAAATGAAGAAAAATCAAAGCATTTACATGCAGAAATAGTTTTTTAAGTTGCCATAAGTCCTTGATTTTTAACTGTTACGTACTAATTTCTTCAAGGAGGATGCAATTATACGTTGTCGCCCAGAAAACATTAAAAACGCGATTTCGAAAAAAATTGAGTTAGGTCCTTTTTATATTAAGCCATCGATAGATAAGTATATGAAATTAATTTTTATATTTTACCTTTTAATTTTTGTATTGTTTTGTAGTATTTACATGAACTGTTAACTCTTTTTCTTTAATGAAACAATTTAAAATCAAAATTTTTTTATAATAATTCTCTTACTTGAAAAAACCGGTTGACCGGTTTTTCCTGAATTGTAAAAACCGCAACCGGGGTTTTCATAATTCCAAATATTCGAACTATTCGAAAACCGGTTTCTGGAAGAAGTCGAATAATCGATCACCCTAATTTCTACGCTGTCATATCTTCGCTACAAGCGATAATGCAACAACTTTACAAAAAATCAAGTCAATCTATTTAAAAATTTGAGTGTTTGCATTTTAGATTATGCGGCTTTGCTTTTCCTATTGGTTTTACCACCTGTCATTCACTCGTATGTTTGATTTGCGGCAATCATCAACCTTGTTCTTATGTTTCGAAGCAAATTCTTGCTATTTTAGTTAAAATTTTATACTTTAGCCAACGTAAGCATGCAATTTTGAATTAGGAAAGTAGGAAATTTCAACTGCCACCACAACACTGCACACTGACATGCACTTTTTTTTCGCATTGATACTATGTTTTTGAAAATAGTCCAATAAAAACGCACTTGTGTTAGTTTGTTTTAGCAGGCAGTATGTTGCGAGAGAAGAGGTGTAATTTAGTGGCCATTTGTTAAATTAAATTTCATCTTTTTTTTTGGCTTAGATTTTTGCAAAAATGTATACCGAAGAAATGCTACTTTACTTTTGCAAAAATTGCAGCTAAAATGAAAAAGGGAAAAAGCCAGCAAATATATTGAGTTTTTGTGTGCGTATCGCACACGTCACGATTGTGGGTGGCAGAAGTGGCGATTGTAGGAAAAAAGTGTTTATTTTTTTTCATTTTATTTGCATATAAACTAACTAATTTTATTTTATCAATGATACGAGAATTAAGTAGTATTTCAATAGCAAATTAATGCAAATTTAATTATTTTTAGATTGTAGTCTTCCCGTTGAGTTAGTTAAAATAAAAATTAAAGCGTAGACAACAGATTAATAAAAGAAGTTAAAATTTTTTGTGAGTCTGACCGTCATAAAACAAGCATTAAACACATAGACCACAGCCGACTACCGACTACAATCTGTCCATAATAGAATACATACATTTATAGGAAAAGGATTACTTGAAGCCAAACCATCCATCTACTTGGCTACACAACTAACTCTGGTTAATTTGAATTTTTGTAATACTGGCTTCACACAAGGAGATTTTGGTTGAGCAATTTTTAACCTTATGGAGTGAGAGAGAGAGAAGAAGAGAGGTGCGAGCCACCATATTTTCCTCTCTCGTCCACAAAAAAGGTTGCTCCACTAAAATTGTCGTATGTGAGCCGGAACTAACATAAAATGAGCAAGCATAATGCTGACAATATCGTAAAAAATAAGAAAGTTATGAAATCTTAAAATTATTGCATATTATTTAAAAAAAGAACAACACAAAATTTATAAAAATAATTAAATTGATTTGTTTTCGTTAAGTGAAATAATTACATTTTAAAGAAGTATTTTATTTTTATAAATGTAAAATATTTAAAAGTGACATAACTAAAATATAAACTTATACTTCGATCAGAGAATGACACTGAGTACTCATATGTTTCCTCTCAAAGTAGCAATGCTCATAGCAGATTCCAACATACAAGAGCATCTCTCCTTCGTTTATGCGAAAAACTAAAATACGCTATAAATGAAAATAAAAAGGCACATGCGCATCAAGCGCATTGACTCTCTCTCTCTCTCTCTCAGACTTATAGTCTGAGTATGCTTATACTCAGGCTATGGATGTTTAATTGGACAAAGAAAATATACGAATAATACTTGGAATATTTATTCATCATTCGCCTTCATATAAATAAAAGAGAATGGGAAATGTGTTATGGCTGTTTGAAAACGTGCTTTGTATGTGTATGTGTAAAGAAACTAGTCCTGTATATACTTATCTGTAGCCGATTCATAGTCAGAGTATTTTTATAGTCATGCGTATGATTGTAGCTGATACAGTCCATACATTTTGTTTATAGTTGCTTGTGCTACGTAGTTTAAAAAATGTGTATAAACTTAGTTGTTGGATCTTTATAGTTAATCTAATTTCATTCGGCACAAAAGAATAATTTAGGTTATACTTTGGTATATTTCAACTTAAATGTTTTATTTACAGTGTGTAGAATGATGTTTGCTTAAAAAAATAAAGATTAATAGAGAATTTCTCAATTCAACTGTAAAATAAATAAATTTTTGAAAATCGGCTTGAACCCTTAAAAGTGCTCTCCAACAAAATGATCAAACATGACTTAAGCACTTTTTCCTTATTGCTACAGAAATTATGCTTGCTTATATTTAAGTGTGTCGCGCATTAAGATAGTTGTAGTTGGTTTTTATAGTGATGGTTTGAAAAAAAAAATTATAAAATCATAGAATCAAAAAGATTTTCTGTATGAAACGTTTTTAGGCTAAGGGGTATCTCAGCAGAAAGAAGCGAAGATTTTTTCTTAGAGATTCCTTATTGTTTTTATGTGGTAAATCTCATTAATTTTATCAAGAATTTAAGAAGAAATCTTATTATTCACAACTTTTTTTACTCAATTTTCGTTATTTTTGGCACCAAAAAAACAATGCATAGGGAACAACTTCTTGATTCCATTAGATTTTCTTATAAATTGTAAACTATAAGGATTTCTTATTGATTTTATTAGGTTGCCTTATTGATTTTTTGAAAAAGGTTTCCTTTTTGATTTTATTAGGTTTTTATATGATTATGTGTAAAGCATCTTATTGATTTTTTTAATAAGGAAATATTCTTGATTTTATCAGGTGTCTTGTTATTTCATATCTATAAATAGACATAGAGACAATCTTTTTCATTATCTTTTTAATTTATGTATAAGAATGTTTATTCAGGCTGCTTGTAAGCATATTGGTTAGAGTGCATGTCTATCAGGTAGAAGTTTGCTGGTTCAATACTTGGTGAGTAAGTTAGTTATGAATATAACATAATGTTTATGTATGTATGTATGTATGTATAAATAACATCTACAATATACTACATACTTATGTATATGTTATAGAATTTAAATGAAAATACATAAGTACAGAGAATAAAGACGCAATTTATTTTTTATTTTTTATGAGGTCGCCTAATAAAAACAAGAAGAAACCCGTATTGAAAAAATCAATAAGATAACCTAATAAAAACTAGAAGATTTTTTCTTCATTTTTTCAAAAAGGTTTTCCCTATGAAATTAATAAGATTTTCGTATTAAAAAAAAAACATAGAGATTTCTTATTAATTTTGTTTTATTTTATGAGGTATTTAGTAGGCACTGTTTTTTCTGTGTATGATTCTTTTATTGTTGTGGCGTTTTCTTAAATCTCTTTTATTTAAAAAACTCTCTAAATATCACTTGATATCTATAAATACTTCTATTTATTTTTCTCCGCCTTTTGTTATGGGTATTAAATACCCGTAATTCATAAACATAATATTTATCATACGCTTTGTGCGACAACACATGCATTCATATCACACTTGAATACATATGTAAATATATACTTATGCCTTGTGGCAATGGCCATTATCATCGTTAATCGATTTCAGTAAAAGCTACAAAAGGCTGCAAGCAAGCAAACTAAAAAAAATCACACAATAACCAAACACAACTTTAATTTCCTCGCATTTGTCTGTGCTTGGTTTTTCTAAAAAATTTTGAACAACGACTAACTTGACCGAACGAACCATTAATATGAGTTTTGTCATTTCGTAAAGTTGCCAGTAGGTGCTAGACGTGCCTGCCATTCCATTGAATGAAAAATAGTGACTCACAAAATAAATAACCACTCTGCCAACCCAAACAATACAAGTATTTATACCATACGCCAACCACAAGCGGAACCGAGTAAATTGTACATTCCCAGACTCCTTATTCCGTTTTGAAAGTCAGAAAAAAGCAACAAAAAAATAAATGAACATTTTAGTAAAAAAAAGCATATAACTTAAAAATAGCAACACCAATCAAATAAAACTACATACGGAAACTAAGTTTTACTTTTTTATGACATTCTCACACATTCGCGACTTTTAGCAGCCAATTTTTATGTCAACATTTCAATTGATCAACTGCCGTTGATGTACTTCCATGCACACGATGATGACGAAGAGTGTGATAATGATGATGATAATTATAACGTCTGTGATGTGGTTGATGATGATGCTGGTGAGGAGTTTGATGATAACTTTAACCACAATATAGCAAAACTTTTTGATTACTTTGTGTTAAGTGCAGCTGTGAGCCAGGCCAAATGATACTTTTTGTTGTCCGACTTTATTTTAATTTTTTTTCTCAAGCATACGGCCAATTAATTGCCTTTAAATAAGAAAAAAAAACAAGTTTTTTGCTTTCGAGTCTACGAAGGCAACATATTTTCTAGACATCACACATAATCAATTGAAAGTCTTCATTTAGTATTTGTAAGCTTTTTGGTTTGGAAATTTTGCAATTAAGTGAATATTAGACAACATAAGCAACAAGGAGATTTAATGAAAAAAGTTGGGTTTTAAAAGCTGTAAAAATAATGTTGTGGTTCAAATCCAGAGCTGTTAAATTTCGATTACGATTAGTAATCAATTAGATTAAATTTTGAAAAGAATTGTAATGATTATATAATTGCCTTCAAAAGAATTGCTGATAAATAATGGATTACAATTACGAATAACCGAAAAGTAATCTGAATTACTTTAAATTACTAAAAATAATCAAAAAGAATCAAAAGTAATCAAAAAGTAATCCGACTACTTTCAAAGATTACTTTTGATTCTTAATAAATAATCAAAAAGAATCAATTATAATCCTTACAAGTAATCGGATTATTTTTTTATTACTTTTGATTCTTTTCGATTATTTTTAGTAATTTTAAGTAATTCAGATTACTTTTCCATTATTAGTAATCGTAATCAATTAGTAATCGTGCGAAACTGAATATAATCGTAATTTAATCATTACTTCACCTTTAAAAAAAAGTAATCAAACAAGTAATCATTACGATACTTAGCAGCTTAACAGTCAAATCAGGGATATTCTAGTTTATGATGGTACAATAGAGACTATGCTTAAGCGGCTTCCGCCCCCCCCCTTAAAATAACGAAAGTGTCGTTTTAAGTACTCTTTGAGTATTGGCCTTCAAACAACTATGAGTGCGTACTGCTAAAAATAAAAACCACGCTCATATGCATCGCTCATTAATTTTAAACCAAATTCGTATAAATATTTACACATTTTTTAATTAGGCAGCACAAACAACTGTAACTAAAATTTATAGACTGTTTTAGTTATAATCACATGCATGAGTATAAAAATACTCTGACTATAAATCGGCTGCACATGCGTATATTTTATTTACACACACGCATTAAGCATGTTTTCAAACAGCCACACACACCCACATATTTTCCATTCTATTTGATACACACAAATGTATGTATATGGTAGCTAATGACAAATAAATATCCCGAGTATTATGCGTGTATCTTTGTTTGTTTAATTAAATATCCATAGGCTAAGTATATATAAGCATATTTAGACCGTAAGTATGACAGAGAGTCAATGTACTTGATACGCATTGTCTTCTTATTTGTAAGTATAGGGTATTTTAGTTTTTCCCATAAACAAAGTAGGGATGATATTGTGTGTTGTCATTGTTGCTTTAGAGCAAATATGTGAGCGTACGAATTGCTTAAGCTACAATTATACCCCTTATTGTGAATGGCGTCATCGACGTCACATCAAGACGACAGTAAATATTGTCACTTGTATATTCTTTACCGGCAATAATTGGTTCTTATTGACAATCTCTTACTAATCTCTAAGACTTTGTAAATTAATGGAGCATGTTAACAGTAGTCAATTGTTGTCGACAAAGAGTAGACAAGTGCCAATTTTTACTGCCGCTTGGGGGTATGATTACACGCTGTATCTAAAATTAAGACTATTTACTTATGTCTATTTTTTGTTGAGTACTCATTGTCCTTCTCTGGTCCCCACGAGCAGAATAAAATATAAAATTAATAACACTTTGCAGTTCAACACGGCAGCATTACATATATTTCTGAACTCAAGAGTGTCTATTAGACTGGTCGCAAAATTTGTTTGTCTATAATTGATATATTTGCACTATCTTAAATATGTTGTCGGTAGCGGTTTTAATTTTTTAGCTCGATCCGACGGTGCCTTCTAGTGCCTAGTGGGGCTTAAGGCACGCGATACACAGTAGGGGATTTTATTAAAAAACTGGAAATAATTCTGTATTTTCAGATGTTTTAGATTTGATATAAAAGATTTTTTGCGAATCGATTTTTTTTTTCTATTGTAGCTCTTGGTTAGAAAAAAAATCCAGTGTGTTACATTTATGGGTTTTCGCTTACAGTTTAGGAAATATTTGGAATGGAGAAGTCAAATCTTGTTCGATTTGGGAAAATTAACTTGTTATGAATTAAGAAGAAAATTTGTAACATTAAAACAATAATTTTCAAATACATTACAAAGCTTATAACAAGCTGGTATTTGATGTTTTGATTCTTATATTCGCATTTATCAAAAGTTTCGACAATCTTAGTGACAATGTCTTGCAATGTTGTCCTCAAATAAACTTACTTTTGACTTTTTTACTGACAATCTGAGCTACAAGTCGTGTGTTATGTTGAGTGACATTGTCAGTTAAGAACTCACACTAGCATTTTGTGAACAACAATCGATATATATGGGGAAATTACCGCTTGTGTGGTTTTCGCGGGATTTCGTGGCGATTTGTGCGAAAATCTCTTCAACGATTTATATGAGCTGCCGTCATTATGTCTTCCACGATTTTCTTTTTTCTTGCACCCATCGTTTCAAATGTGTGAAAGATATGGCCAACTGGGTTATGAATATATAAACACACATGCCCACATACGTACAAAAATACATACATAATCGCAAAAAAACTGAGAATCAACTCGAAGGACCTTAAACTTCTAAATATGATGAAAGCTCAATTTTCCAATATTGGAGTAAAATTATAATCATAATAATATAATAATTATAATAAAAACACTATACTGACTAACAAAAATTTTATTTGCTGTTGGTTTAAACTGAAATCCACAGTAGGCTAGGAACTTAAAAAAAACCAAATATAATTATTATGCATGTGTTGCCTATTTGGTTTTTTTCGTGTACGAAAATATACATAATCACTGCATGGATTTGTTTCCATTTTATACCGGAGAATGACAAAACATAAATTTTTTATTTCTTTGCACAAACAGTAACTCTGTGTCTTTTTGAATTTCCCGCCTCTTTGTTGAAATGGCAACACTTTTCCTGTCAAGAGGCAACTGTCAGTTGACTCCTGTCTAAATTTCAACAAGCTGTGTCATTTAGTTTGTGTTTGGCAGCCGTTGAGAAGAAAATTGAAAAAGTGAATTTCGTGTGCTCACTAAACATTATTTTTTGCCGATCAAACCGTCAATCAAACCCAGTAAAAGCTCGATCAATACTATGGGGACCCTGCACCATTCATTTAAATGGTAAAAAAAAAGTGGTTTACTGACTTTCGTTGTGGTCGCACAAGTACAAATGACGCTGAACGTTCCGGACGGCCAATTGAGGTCAGTATTCGAATAGTAAAAGTGCGTGAGATTGTTGATGCCATAGGCATTTCATACGGTAGTGTGGTTTCGATTTTAAATGATCAGCTGGGTTTAAGAAAGTTGTCTGCAAGATGGGTGCTGCGTTTGCTCTCAATAAACGCAAACGTATGACAACTTCAAAGGATTGTTTAGATTTGTTTGACCGCAATCTGAATAAGCTTTTGCGGCGTTTTGTAACTGTGGATGAAACATGGATCCATTACTGTACTGCGGAGTCCAAGCAGCAGTCTAAACCTTCTCCAAAGAAGGCCAAGGTGAGTTTGTCGGAAAATAAGGTGATGGCAACATTTTTTTGGGATGTACGCGGGATACTCTACATCGATTACCTTCAAAGGCATTGAACGGCGAATAGTATGACAACTTATTAGACTGATTTAATGAGGATTTAAAAAGAAAACGACCCCATATGGCCAAGAAAAAAGTTATTTTTCATCAAGGTAATGCACGAGTGCACACGTGTGCAGTCTCAATGGCAAAACTCTACGAACTGGGCTACAAATTGGTACCCCATCCGCCATATTCTCCGGACTTAGCCCCTATTGACTACTTCCTATATCCAAACCTAAAGAAATGGCTCGGTGGAAAGAGATTTAGCTCCAACGACCAAACAAACGTCTATTTGAAGGACCTCGAAAAATCCTATTTTTTGGAAGGGATACAAAAACTGGAGAAACGATGGACTAAGTGTATTGAGTTTAAATGAGATTATATATGAAAATAAGTTTTTGTTTTGTGAAAAAAACTGTGTTTTATTCAAAAAGTCACGGACTTACTGATCCGCCCACGTATTAGCGTCGAATTCGTCGCGGTGGGTGAAATTCGTCGTTCGCCGCAGTTGTGTTCACAGCATAAGAAATAAAAAGAATAAAACTTCCTTATACATCCAAACAAATGTTAAAATGTTAAACATTCTTTTAAATTTATATTAAAATTCAAAACAATTCTCTTAAATAATTTAAATGATTGCAATAGGCTTCTTCGGTTATAACCACAATGTTCGGTTATCCGTTACACTTAACAAAACATTATTCACTAAATTGCATAATAATGACATCATGAATTTCACTGCAGGCCATTAAAGTTTAAATTTTGACTAATTGCCGCCTAATATAATTAAAAGCGAAATGATGCAACAACAAAAAAAGGAAAGCAGCAGTACAGAGAAAAATATACGATTTCCGCAATATCTACTATAAAGCTTATGTATATCTATGTATGTATGTGTGTCTATGTGTGTGTGTGTCTATGTGTGTGTGTGTCTATGAGCGTGTGTACATCTTATGTAATTAATATTAGAGGTTAAAAAAATATTTATCTTTGCAATACACAAAGACAACGAAAAAAAAGAACAGCTTAAAATAAATTAAAATAATTTTTTCCAGTTCCCTTCTCTTGTTTGGACAGTTGTAAAATTTCTTTTTTAACCAAAAATATTAGACATGTTTTCATTTTATAATTAATTTATGTTTTCAACCCAAATTCCTTGCCACTTGTTAAGTAAATTTGAACAAGAATAGTAAAAAAAACTAAATATGAGCAGGAGGCTCTTTTGACTTTGACTCAGCAGAATGAAGGAACGAACATGAGCACAAGCAGCCGGGGTATTGGTAAAAAAGTTCGAAAAGTTAAAGTTACTTGACTACACTTGACTGGTTTAAACTTTTTCCGAAACTTGCTCTTCATTTCTTGTTATTTTCTTTATTGTTTTTCATGCTCTCTCTAATTTGCAACCAGCCTGTTTTTACCATGTTTCACACTTGATTGGTTGGACTTTTATAACCAACTAAATGTGTTATTAGTAGGCTAAACAAAAAAATATACCACAAAATTTACTTGCATATTATTCATTTTTGCAACAAAAAAAAACTTTGTACTTTGGCAAAAAGCTCAAAAAAAGGAAAGTACAATGAAGCAACTGAACTGTTAAAATCATTGAATTAATAACGAATTTGAAATGAGTTGCAGAATGATTTGTTTCTCTTCCTTAGCGTTGATTTTTAAAGGAATAAAAGTTTGAATGTGATAATTGTTAGGCATTAGGCTTTAATCGAAATTCGATGTTCGTTCGAGTTCTTTGTTTTTTAGAGTTCCGTAAAGCAAATTTCACCTATTGTATTCCGTACAATGTCAGCCCATCAGTCTGTCTGCCTGTCTCGGGCTATTTTCCCAAGAACCGTAAGAGCTACGGCCCGAAAATTTTCACAGAATATATACAACAACAAATATATGATAGTTACAAATTAAAGGGTGTTCTAAAACGAGCAACAAAACATGTTGAAATCCTAATGTAAAATACACACAATTATTTATGCACACTTGAAAATTTCAAAGTTAGTGTATTTTTAGGTAAACTACACAAATTAACACTGAAATTAAAAAAAAAGGTAATTTTGACCACTTCCACAATCTTGGAAACCCAAAGATGCAAACTCTTGAAATTTTCCATAAAGGTAAATAAAACTGAAACTTATGAAAAACTTAAAAAATTTCGAAACGAAAAATCTCCAAAATGAAAAATGAAAATATCACTTGAAATAAAGTAAATCGCTAAAACACAAAAAAAATATAACCAAAAGTAAAAAGATCGCCAAAAAAAACTAAAAAATGCCAAAATTTGAAAAAATCGCCAAAATCTGAAAAAATCGCCAAAACTAAAAAAGTAGCTAAAACTTAAAATACGTATTGCAAAAAAAAAAAATAAAACAAATGCCAAAAACTGCAAAAAAAAAATGCAAAAACAAACAAAAAATTAAAAAAAAAACACTAAAATGCAACAAAAAATCACCAAAAGTAAAAAGGTCGCTAAAAACTAAAATAATCTCCAAAAACTACAAATTTTTTTTTGCTTAAGTAAAATAATTCCTTCTTTTCCTTTTGGATGCTATTAATAATCGATTCCAGATACGTCAAAAATATACTACGAGGGCGGATCAATAATTCCGTGACTTTTTGAAAGAAACACATTTTTTTTTCACAAAACAAAAATGTATTTTTCAACATAATCTACTTTTAACTCAATATACTTAGTCCAACGTTTCTCCAGTTTTTGTATCTCTTCCAAAAAATAGGATGTTTCGAGGTCCTTAAAATAGGCATTTGCTTGGCCATTGGAGCTAAATCTCTTTCCACCGAGCCATTTTTTAAGGTTTGGATATAGGAAGTAATCACTAGGGGCTAAATCCGGAGAATATGGTGGATGGGTTACCAATTGGTAGACCAATTCATAGAGTTTTGCCATTGATACTGCACACGTGTGCAATCGTGCATTATCTTGATGAAAAATAACTTCTTTCTTGGCCAAATGGGGTCGTTTTCTTTTTAAATCCTCCTTAAACCGGTCTAATAAGTTGGCATAATATACGCAGTTTATTGTTTTCCCCTTCTAAAGGTAATCAATATGGATTATCTGTTGCCATCACCTTTTTTGCCAACAAACTCACCTTGGACTTCTTCGGAGCAGGTTTAGACTGCTGCTTGGTCTCCGGAGTACCGTAATGGATCCATGTTTCATCCACAGTTACAAAATGCCGCAAAAACTCATTCGGATTGCGGTTAAACAACTTTAAACAATCCTTCGAAGTTGTCACACGTTTACGTTTATGGTCAATTGAGAGCAAACGCGGCACCCATCTTGCAGACAACTTTTTTAAACCCAGCTGATCGTTTAAAACCGCACCACACTACCATATGAAATGCCTATGCCATCAACAATCTCACGCACTTTTACTATTCGATCGGCCAACAGCATATCGTGGATTTTTTTCAACATTTTCGGGTGTCCAGAATGTTCAGAGCCATTTGTACTTGTGCGACCACAAAGCAAGTCAGTAAAACACTTTTTTACCATTGAAATCGATGGTGAAGAGTACCCATAGAATTTATCGAGCTTTTGTAGTTTTTGGTTTTTGCAAAAAATAATGCTTATTAAAGCACACGAAATTCACTTTTTCCCATTTTCTTCGCAAAAGGCGAGGTAGTCTGTTATCAACGGCTGCCAAACACAAACTGAATGACACCGCCTATACAGTTCACTCAATCAAGAGGCGGAAATACAAAAAGACATTGATTTAATGATCCATCCTCGTATTATTGATACTTTAGAAGTAGAGAAAAAGTAGTTCCTGACTTATTACTTCCAATTTTTTTAACTGGGACCTAGTAGTTTCTCTGACTTTTGTCTATAGTTTTTGGTTAAAGTTAAAATGTTGATTGCAGTGATTTTAATTTTTTCTAAAAAAAAATCAAATCGCTTAACAAACAAACAAAAATGCAAGCAAATTGAGAACAACCCCTTTTTTGCTTTCTGTTATAAATAACATATCATATTTTAAGTTTAACATTTGTTAAAGCACAAAATACTTTTCAAATTATTTTTGTAAAAGTAATAATATAAAAAAACATGTTGGCTATTGAGTTCTTGTTTCAACTTTGATATTAGTTGAACTTCTCATTTGTTCTTCAATAATAAATTTTAAAGAATTTTTAATAAAAAATATTTTACAGAATAAGTGAAATAATAATTTGGAATTATTAGCGCATTAACAAATGTTAAAGTTAAATTCTAACAACTCTCCAAAAAAGCACTAATATATCATATTGCTAAAATTATTCCAATTTGAATGTAAGAATAATTTAGGAAACTCGTATCCCACAATGAGATATTTAAAACATTTTACCCTACATCCAACCAAATAAATGAGATATGTCTATGAGTGAAGCAAAAACAAAACCAATAACAAATAACAAGACAAATAAAAAAAGAAAAGATATCATAAAAACATAAAAAGTAACAAGACAAGCACAACACAAACAAAACGTGTTGCAAGTTACCAATATTTTCGTAGGCCAACAACAACAACAGAAAACTTGGATGCAACAAAAAAAAACACACACACACACAAAAATAAACTCTACAGACAAGAGTGAAAGTAGGAAGGAGGAAGAGATTGCAGAATGAAAAACTTTATGTTATATTCCGGTTTAGTGGTTATTGTGGCTACAAACGAGAAAACTCATTAAAGTTTCTTCAATTTCAACACTATGCTCTCGTATCGCTTCGATACGATAAGATTTGATTTTTTTTTCTCCATTCTATTTTGCAGTGGAATGGTTCGTTCGTTCGGCAGCAAACCGCTTGCTCAGAGGCAATATCTAACAGCCAGTCTACATGCAAAACCAATCGAATTACTTTATCCCACTGGACATGAGAGTTTAAAGCAAAAACATGAACAACAACAAGCAGATTAAAAACAAAACTATAACAACAAAATATTCTAACACTTTAATTAGAAAAATAAAAGCAAACTATGAATATATTTTTTTGCAAAAATATAAAAAAAAATTTTTTTCTAACGTTAAGGATAAAGTTTGGGCAGAGGCCAAATTTATGAAAGCATGAGATTTCATAAAATTCATTAGTTTCTACTTCGTCGTATTTCAAAAAGATTTTAATTAAATAGTTTTTTAAATTTTTCTCAAAGAGAAAAAAAAATATGAGCAAACGAGTGCACTCAGAAAAAAAAGATACATGTAACTTAATTTTAAATAGTTAATATTCTGTCCACTAAAATAATGCGAAATTAAGCTTGAATGCAAAACAATTTTACATATTATTTACCTCAATAAGATATGTAAAAAGCGACTATCTACACAGAGAAAAAACTGCCTCATAGAATCAAGAAGATTTTCTCTATGAACCCTTTTTGGGCTAAGGGGTATCCCAGCAGAAAGAAGCGAAGATTTTTTCTTAGAGATTCTTTATTTTTTTTATGTGCCAAATCTTAATAATTTTATCAAGAAGAAAACCACATAAAATCAAGAAGAAATCTTATTATTCACAACTTTTTTTTACTCAATTTCCGTTATTTTTGGCACCAAAAAAACAATCCATAGAGAAAAACTTCTTGATTCTATTTGGTTTTCTTATAAATTGTAAACTATAAGGATTTCTTATTGATTTTATTGGTTGCCTTAATAATTTTTTTAAAAAGGTTTTCTTCTTGATTTTATTAGGTTGCCTAATTGATTTTTTCAATAAGGTTTTCTTCTTGATTTTAGTAGGTTCCTATATGATTTTGTGTATGTATCTTATAGATTTTTTTAATAAAGAAATCTTCTTGATTTTATGAGGTATCTTGTTATTTCGTTTCTATAAATAGACATACAGACAATATTTTTCATGATGTTTTTAATTTGTGTATAAGTATGTTTGCACAATAATTTCAGTGGTTATTCAGGCTACTTGTTAGCATATTGGTTAGAGTGCTTGTCTATCAGTCAGAAGTTTGCTGGTTCAATACTTGGTGTTAAGAATATAACATAATGTGTATGTGTGTATGTATGTATGTATAAATAAATAACATCTACAATATACTACATACATATGTATATGGTATAGAATTTAAATGAAAATACATAAGTACAGAGAATAAAGACGCATTTTTTTTTTAATTTTTTATTGAAAAAATCAATAAGATAACCTCATAAAAACTACAAGATTTCTTCTTGATTTTTTCAAAAAGGTTTTCTCTATGAAATTAATAAGATTTCCTTATTGAAAAAAAGCATAGAGATTTCTTATTAGTTTTGTTTTATTTTATGAGGTATTTAGTAGGCACTGTTTTCTCTGTGTATCTCTAAGCGAAATCGTTGTATATCACAAAACCTCGGTGGACAAGAAATCACAACAACTTTTCCGGAAAAATGGCGATGGTATTGTTACTTGTGCGGAAGGTTTCATGAAAAGAATATTGTCCTGCATAATGATGAAATGCATGGTGGCACAGGTAAATGCTACATTTCCCGCACCCAAAGAAGGTCTAGTTTAACTTTTTAGCTATTCTTTAGAAAATCATAATAATTAATAAAAATATTACAATCTAAAAAAAAGAATTGGAAATACTAAACTAACTATTTGTATATAAGATGAAAACGAAATAAAAGCAAAAATCAAAAGTACAATATGTACGAAAATACAATATGTAAGAAAAATATTGTTATACTGGTATATTATAAATTTAAAAAATAATCCACACATATAATCAAACACCTTTCAAGAAAATGCTTAGATAAATATGTGTCATATCCTTCAAAAAAATCTTAAGCGACATAATTTTCGAACGTAATACGAATATTTGAACAAAATCGATTATTTGCTAAAGTAATAATCGATTTTCGTAAAAAAACGAAGTCCAAAGAATGTGTCGGTTAAGGTTTTTTGACTCGAATAAATGCTTAGAAAAAAAGTTTTAAAAGGTTTTTGTGAAAAATTTTCCAATGAAATATATAGACAATGCTTAACTACCAGCAAATAAATTTCAGTTTAAATGGACTTATGACGATATGACGAATACTAAATAGTATATAGGGACAAATTTTAATAAATAAAATATATATATTAAAATAGTAATATTATGTCTTTCTTACCCTTATTTTTGCTGCAATAGATGGTGATCTGAAAATAAAAGAAACAAAAATTGCTTTTAAAATTATTTTTTAGATTCGAGTATAAAACAAAAAAATTTTATACATAAGAAAAAAAGGAAAATTTTTCTTTGAGGTTTCTTAGCTTATTATTAACTCAATATTTATGGATGTAATTATTAATAAAATTTTGTGTAAAAATATAAAATTTTAAATTTTATCTGTTTTTTTTTTTTGCTTAAGTAAAATTTCAAATAAAGAGAGACATTGGGTAAGATGAATAAAAAAAGTATTTGCTTTTAACTTAAATATTAGTTTTAAAACCCAAAATATGTATGGTTGTGTTTTCTGTTTTTTTAAACAAATTTTTAAGTAAAAAGCAAATGCTTTTTTTATTCATACTACCCATTATGTCAAATAAATATACTTCGGAGTTTTTTAATATGTTTTTTTATATTTTTTCAATCATTTGTTCATTAAAAACTACTGAGGGGTTTCCTAAAGAGGAAAGAAATGCGTCTAAACGTGCTTAGCCAAGGAAATAACGCCCAAATAAGAAATAAAATAAGCCCCAATAAAATAAAACCCAAAAAATAAAATAAGGCCCAAGAAAAAATTTATGAAAAAATACAGAATATTAATGAAATAAACTAATACCCAAACTTTTTATTTATTCTATTCGAGCAACTAAAAAAAAGCAATCAAACACAAAAGATCGTACAGAATTGTGTTTGTTATTGATAAATGCTTAAATTTCTCTCGCGATTTGAATACAAAAACAAACCCTATACTTGTCAAACAAAATCTAGACCCCACTTGGTCATCTAAAGACTCATCGTTCATCCTGAAAATGATAAAGCTTCCAAAAACAGCTACTCCACCTGGAATATATAAACTAAAGTCCTGCACAAGACCATTTATAAGAACTTTCAAGACATGAGGCATTTTTCAAATGCTTTACTACAGCGAAGTCTTCTAAAACAAACGCTAAGCAACACTGTTTGCAAGAATTTGTTTCAGTTATTGCAAGTATAGGAGTAAAGAAGAAAATACTTCGTGACTGAAAAATTTGTGATGCTTGCTTCTTTCTACGCATGGGCGCGTATATAAGCGTCATGCATGTACATACACACACGTTGTGTGTATGCTCTTCTATTTTTCTGCACACAAACAAACGTTCACATGCATTTATATTAGTTGTGTGCGCTTGCTTAAAAAAACCCTCCCTTAAACACATAATAGCTTACCATCTACATCTTACACACACACTCAAACGTACAATATGGAAAATAACAAGCATACACGTATCAACACCACTTTGATGACTGTTTGTTCATAAAAAGAAGTCTTGACGACATTGCTTGTTAGCACTCATATACACGCACACAAATGCATCTATCGTGCTTTGCTTATAATACGACAGCATTTATTATTGGTTTAGTACAATGCAGCCACGAGAATACATTTAAAAAACAAGACGTATTTACATTTCAAGACTATTTACGCAGGTCTATAATATAAACAAACATTCAGTAGCATTATTGAGCTATATGCCAACGATAACTGGAATCTGTTATTTACCGATGGTTCTAAGTCACACGCATCCACAACATTTGCTGTAGTCCAAGCCGATAGTCGACTCGTTAAAGCTGGCTACATCGCCAAGCACTGTTCCAACTTTACTGCGGAGGCATTGGCCATATTTTTCGCAATGGACTTCGCTGCTCTTAACCTAGGAAAATACATTATTTGCACAGCTAGTCTTTCATCCATTCACGCTATACAAAGCTCAAAATACGACTGAACACTAATAAACGACATACGACACACACTCACGTAGAATGAAATGAATGTGGGTTCCATTACATGTTGGTATCTGTGGTAATAAGCATGCAGATACTGCGGCTACTGAAGCCAAACATAGACCTCTACTAGAATTCCAAACTTGGGAAGGCCGTGACATAACTAACGTTAGCTTATCCCATACCAACTCCCTACTTGAGCTTTAATGGACAGAGTGTCAACATACCTAAAAAAATTTTAACCCTGATGGCAATAAACCCGAAAACCTGTCCCAGGAATGTAATATCAACCATTGTTCGACTCAGGATTGGTCACTGTAAGTGCTCCCACAAGCACCTGCTGGAAAAATGAACTACACCAATGTGTACCCTTTCCAACACACAACTGAACGTCTTACATGTTCTGGACATAAAGTGCATAAAGTACAATACATCCGGACAACACATCTTTGGATCAAACCGTCCTACTGGTTTTTTTTTTAATATAATAATAATAAATAAATAAATAAATAAAATAAAGCGCAATTAAAAAGCCTAATAAAACTAAACTCAAGATGAAATAAGGCCCAAACAAAAAAAAAATAAAGCCCAGCCAATGTTAAGATGAAATAAAGTCTAACTAAAAATTATTTAATCATATTGGGACTTATTTCATTTTCTTATTTGGGACTTATTTCTTTGGCCCTTATTTCAAATCGCCTACAAATTTTTCATATTCGTAAAGTATATCTAGGGTTAAATAAATATACATAATGCGGTGTTTTTATGTTCGGTAGCGAAATTAAGGATTTTTATATTAAACCTGATAATATATGATTAAGAGTTAACGTGAACTTTAACTGTAAGTTCTTCATATAAAAGTCCCTGTTAGCTTTTAATTATACATTGTTGAAAAGGGCCGCAAGATGTATAATTGTAAATTGCATTTCCTAAATAATTTAACATATTGTTCATGCCAAATCTATTCAGTTAAATTCACTACTTCAAATTTACGAGTAAACGCACTTGTGACAGCTTATCAGTTAATAATTCTTATCAGATGATAAAACCTTTAAAAAGCACAGTTTCTAACACACACTCTTACACTTACATAAGTACATATCTAGCAACCAAAATATGCTTTTACATATCCATGTATGCTTATACATAAGTGTGTATGTAATTTTATATGCTGGTTACAAATGTATGTATTCACCTGTACATACTCGTATTATCGCTTTTAACAGCATGGCTAAACATCTTGAAGGATAAACGCATGAACAAACAATTTCACAGAAGTAAATTGTATACATTATCACACACACACACACACACATACACACACAAACACACTCAAACAAATAGCAAACAAATAAAACGTATAAAAGGGAAATAAAAACGGAAAAAACTTCTTAAATCTATTTATTTATAAAATCAGGTATTTTTATAACCGTTTGTCTTGCCTGACGCAGATACATATGTACATATATATATTTATATATATATGTATAGCGTATGAAGGGATGTACATTTACCCAGTTCGCCAGTTAACAGCAGCCAGCAGCCCTGTTTGTTGTACAACAATACGACTATAACCAATTTATTTAGCTAACGTAAAGTTTTATTCCTCTTTTATATTAAAACAAATTCAGGAGAATAAAAATATAATTATTTTTTATATATATAAGTAATTATTCAACCTTTTTATTTAAAGTATAATGCGTTTTTAGCGACTTATTCTATTTAGGCTTCCAAGGTCATTCAAATTGATATAAATGCAAATAAAAGACAATTTTATTAAATTTATTCATATCCGATGTTTCGTTAAACAGCTCTGGGTTGAAGAACAGCTCTCGCGTCATCGTTATTATTTCTTAAGTGCGGTCAGGCTCGTGTATCTTGTTTGGCCTTCGAAAGTTTTTCGTATCACTCGCACTGGTTGACTGATCTCCCGTGGATAACTGGGCATATGTTCTAGTTACTCCGCCCATATTTGTGAAACCATATTATGCAAATTTACTTTTTGTAATATGTTTCAATAAATAAATAAATAATTATTATTAATTAATTAAAATTAATTATTTTTAATGTTGCCAGATTTTATTAAAAATAGTATCCCTGAAGAGGTTGGAAAATCCCAACGAAACGTCGGATATGAAAAAATTAAATAAAATTGTCTTTAATTTGCATTTAAATCAATTTATATGACCTTTGAAGCCTGAATAGATTAATTCTATATAAACACATTATTCTTCTTTTTTATTTTTTCAATATTTTTAATGAACCGTTTTGTAGGGTTCTCTACACCAAAAGTGAAAAGGAACCCTATTGTTTCCGCTACGCTGTCCGGCCGTCATGTCGAGGATAGTACACACGTGGCCACTATAACAGCAAATATATGACAATTAAAAACTAAAGGGTGTACTATAGCGAGCAACGTAAACGTATTGAAATCCTAATGTTATATACAGACTGACCAATATATATAGGCACTTGAATATTTCCAAGTTAGTGTATTTTTATGCAGATTACACCAACTAAGCCTGATATCAAAATTAAAGGGTAATCTATCAGTTAATGTAATTTTGACAACGTGCTGTATCGTTGAAACCGTAAGAGGTAAACTTTTGAAATTTTCAAAAACGCTAAGGCTAAAAAAGCCCATAATTAAACATATGACGAAACGAAAAACACCAAATTAAATAAAAAAAAACGCTTAAATGGAAAATATTATTCAAAGTAAAATAAATCGCTACAATGCAAAAAATTACCTAAATTAAAAAGGTCTAAAAAATCGCCATAACACAAAAAAGAACAAAAAAACAAAAAACAATCTAAAAATCACCGAAATTAAACAAAGCACCAACACAAGAAAATCGCTAATACTCAAAAAATCGCCAAAAACTGAAGAAAAATTGTCAAAACTAACAAACGCTCGGGAATTAAAATATCAAATGAATTCCCGCGAAAATTTGTCCCGGGATTCACCTACTCACAAATTTTAGCAAAATATTTGTTATTGTTAAATTCTTAGAAATATACAAAATTGTGTAGTGGGATTATTATTTTAATTTGAACTACATACTCGTACATACACTCCGTTAACATAGGATAGCTTCACTTGAAATTTTAGAGAATAGTAGACATTTTCGCGATTCCTAAACAAATAGCAAATATATGTTTAAGTCATTCTTAAGAGGATACTCTGTTGCAATTTTGACAGCAGGTGAAATTTTAATATTTCAGTGTTAACTTAGATTAGCTTCAGTGATGAGTTTCCAATTAATCGTTGATGTTTATGCCAAAATACCTTTAAATGCAATAGAAAAACGTTTTATTTGCTCAAAGAAAAAGTATGAGGAAAAGCCGTGGAACTAAGTTTCACGGAAATCGCAAAAATTGAGACATATCACGATCTAGGGCTTTCTAACCACGCAATTGGCGGAAAACTTCGTCGCATCCCTACAGTTATAAGCAATTACAGGAAGAATCAATCAGTGTATTCCAAATGGAACAAAAGAAAAACTTACAAGAAGTTTTCACCTCGATATAGACGCAAAATTCTCTAAATGGTTTCGAATTCATCTGTGAGTTTAAGTAGAATTAGAGCTGCAGTCGGAGTTAGCGTCAGTAAAATAACTATTCATAATGTTATGCAAACCTCGGAGTACTTGAAGCATCTAAATCATCAAAAAAAGCCACCATTGTAAGACGTACATAAGCGACACAGACTAAAGTTTGGGAAAGACCTCATGACGTAGATGGTGCATCAAGGTCATCAAACGAACGATTGGAAAAAAGTATTTTTTTCTGAAGAAAATGATTCCTCCTTCCTGAGATTGTTTAAATAATAGCTATACCCATCTCGAATAGCGATATTAAAGCACTTTTCTTCAGCTTGGCTTAGTTGTTCTAAGAAATTTGGGTGATGGTTCCCTGATTATCTGCATTAGCAACAGTTAAATGCGCATAGGATCCAGCTAAATCCCTCAATAATCAATTTCAATGTATTTTTAATAAAAAATATTTTACTTACGTACCTTTTCACAATGTATGGTTAAAAGATAACAGACACTTTAACTGCAAGTTTTGTATGAAGAACTGTCAGTTAAAGTTCACGTTAACTCTTAACCATGCATTGTGAAAAAGGACGTTAATAAGTAAATTAATAATTTGGGATTATTAGTGCGTTTAAGAATTTTAAACTTAAATTTTAACACAATTTTTTTTTTATTTTAACAAGAATGTCGTCAATATGACATTGAGTAGATTTACCTCGTATATGCATGTGTCTTGGATAAAGTTTTGCAGACATGGCTAATAGGGTGTGTGTGTATACAATATGTATACTCGTACGTTTGTGTGTGTGCTATGTAGATGTGTATAATGTCTTGCTTGTATGTTTGTGTGCCATATTACTTACACATGACTTTGTTTACGCGAAGTCAAACGTGATATAATTTTTCCACTCTTGCAAACTTTAAGACTTCTTCATTCTCTAGTTCTTTTTCAAAAAAGTTTAGCAGTTTTTCATAGACATTGCGTATGTGTAATGTTGTCTTTTTGTGTTGTTGTTGTTGTTGTTGTTGTTGTTGTTGTTGTTGTTGTTGTTGCTGTTGCTGTTGCTGTTGTCTGTGGCATTTATTCATCTTTTGTAACAAAGTAAAAGATGAATGTGTCATTGTTGTATGTGTTCATTTCCACTTTTAATATTTTGATATTTTTCTACATTTGTACAGGGTATTGGTTCAAGACGTGTACAATGTCGCACTGGACATGAAATTGTGAGCAACATTTTGCTTATGACGAAACATAGTCAAAAGCCGGAAAAGTTAACAATATTTTCTCTGCTACACAGAGAAAAGTATCTTAAAGACAGTGATCCGCAAAATTCGATATGTTTGTATCGGTGAGAAAAATGAGAGTAAGATAAGGGGTGTGTTCGTAAATGCATCACTGCTCTACATCATAAGTGCAAACTTTTATTTAAAATGCAATACAAGTTCGCTGATAATCTGTTTTTTGGTAGTAATCATATTTGTAGAACATGTTTGACATTTATTTGTGCGTTATCTACGTCAGTGAACCAGTTTAGAACATTTAAATTTCCATTTGCAGCGCAGTGATGCATTTACGAACACACCCAAGGTTACAGTTGAAGAAAAGTTTTGTTATTTAAAATACATCCAGTGTAAGTAAGCAATTTAATAAAAACTTACGCAAATAGTAGAAAAACTAATAATACATTCAACAATGTAGTGAATAAATTTTAAATTAAATTTATTCACAGCGCTGTGAAAACTATTAAAATGTTTTTTTAAAGTATCTTTCCTATCAGTTTTAAATGCTTCCCCAGTAAAAACAGACACTCCAAAAAAGTCATGAAAATGTAGAGTTTGCGATCTGGAAGTAGTGCAAATTTCGATCCGATCTAATGATTTTTACATAGGGTTGTCATTGCAAGAAGTTCTCTTTTTCGCTGCCTGGTCACCGAATTGGAAGCGATTTTAAGAAAAATTTCCTTTTTTGTGTTCTATGATAATATTTTCATCTAGGAAAAATGGTTAATAGTTACTTATTTTAACAATTAGTTTCTTTTTATAGGAATTTAAACGCGAAACAGTGTTTTCATGTAAATTTAAGCAAATAACTTCAAAATTTTAGACCAAAATTAGTTCATAAGTTTCTTCAAAAAAATCGATTTTTTTTTAAATTCTGGTGAGTAATTTCTAAAACTATAAAGGTATTACCAGGTTTTGTATGACTAAAATAAACTTCTACTTGGTTTTCTGCTAACTATCGGCAAATTAAAAATATAGATTTTTTGGAAGCAATGAAAATGTACTTCCTTTAGAATGACTTCCAATTTTTTTACTGGGTTCATATCATAAAATGCATTGTATATTGCCAAAAGCATTTTTTATCATGAAATATTTCTCAGCTTCCATAATTGTTTTTTGCTGTACAAATTTAATAAATTTTAACTTTAATTTTGTACAGTGTGCTCAAAAAAACTAAACAAAAAACCAGGAAAAAATTCGTACATGCGTGCACAACTTCATTCGTCGCTTTCTCAGTGACGACTAAATGAAAAAGCATAAGCATGTGTGTGATTTTCTTATCCACAATTGTGGTATGGCGTGCGGTTCACTGCTTTGGGACATACCACACAACAAGAATTATAAAAAAAAAATAAAGTGCTTATAAAAAAGACAGTATAGGGGTCATTCACATATTACATAATGCAGTTTTCGGAGTTTTTATACCCCCACACCCACTTTTTACAAAACTTTCAGTATAAACTTTTAAAACCGTAACAAATTCTTACTGTCTCTCCGGCCTGGAGCGTTACGTAATATGGACAGCCCAGAGAGTGGTACCAAAACTTTTTTAATGTATCTGGACTATATAACCTTAATTCAGAATATCTGTAGATCCAGCGAGCTAGACAGTCCGACACTCACTTCTTTGATGGATACAGCTTTGTGAGCTAGCAACTAAACGTATTAGCGCACCTCTTTATTTAACTGAGCTTGTTTTTACACCCTGTTATTTTTGTTATTTTGTTTCATTCATTTTCTTACTCGTATGTTTCTTTTTATATATATAAATTTGTTTTTCTTATGTTGTATTTTCAAACAAACATTATTTTAGATTTATCATATTTCTTTGGTAAATGCCTTAACTTTTATATTCCTAAAGACACAAAAACATACCTGGGGCATTTTATTGGCATGAGTTACAGAAAAGAAAAACACTTTTTGTTTTGTTTATTTCTTGAAGTGAATTCTGTTTCTGATTTACTGCAAAAATGCTCACAAGAAAAATGTTTTACTTAAAATGTATCATGTTTATTTCTAAAATAAACTTGTTAATTCTGAAGTTTTGTTTTATATTTAAATTTTACAATTTTCCAAATTACAATTTGTGTTTTTTTGTTGAAAATTAATTAGATGATATCGATTCCTACACGCGAAAATAAGAAACTAGCTGAGTGCGTGCGCCCCCACTTGAATGCATAAAAAAAATTCATTCAAGTCGATCCATCCGTTTAGGTGCAATATAGATAAATAAGCTAGATACCGACTGCAGCGCCATCTGGCGGGCTGATTTGTAAATTTAAAACATACAGGGCGCGACCCAAACGCATACACAAAAATTCATTCAAATCGGTTCAGCCGTTTAGGAGAAGTTCAGTGACATACACACGTACAGTAGAATCATAAATATATGCAAAGAGTATAGCGAGCAATAGGTGCCAAAAAAGCTTAACCGATATATAATAAGCCGATAAGCCTAGGATTTCCAGCAAAACCTACCTGCTGCTGATAATTAGGCAGTGTGCTAGTCTTGTAGGCAGAGCGTCGCAGGTTCACATCCTGTAGACAAACCAAAGTAGCTTCGCATATTGTTTTTTAACTACATTTTTAATTTCAAAATAATAATGAGAGGTGTCTTACGACACTCAGTTAGAGCTATGTTTCTTAGCTATGTAAAACTAGTTTTATGTGTTAAATAATAATGCAATAAAATTATATTATATGATGATGTTAAATTCGCCGAAAATATTTCAAAACATTTCCATTTATTTCCAATTATTTCTCTCCTAGCTGCGTACGATTAAATTAATGTATTGTTTGTGCTCATGTGGAAAAAAACCATATAAAAACAAATTGAGCAATCATTCTCATTGTTTTTGTTTTATTTTTATTTAACTCACTTTAAAGACCGAAACGAAACACAATCTTTGATTTTCGTACTCTGTTTTTTAAGTTTAAAGAAGTCAAAACAAAAATATATTTATAACTATAATAGTGTCGATTATTTTTGTTACGAAAATCACGTCTTAGCTCCTATATCGTGGCATAAAGAGCATAGCTCTAATAAATCGTATGTGAAGCAATCAATTGAATCATATTGCCTTCAAATCCAATTCATGACGGTTTATATTTACCCCCATATTCATAAAATTCAAAATGAATTTGAAATGTATTTTATTTAAAATTGTTCATACAAAATTTTCCTAAAATCGATTATAAATTCATTTTATTTTTTTTATAAATATTGGGATTAGTGTTTATCTATAAAATGTTTAAGGTTGTGTCAGCTACAGCTTTAAACGCGTTCACTACTACGCGAGAAATACGTGTTCAATTTCTGGCTTGGAGAGGCCAACTGCCGCTAGAACAGAAAATTTTTCCGGTGTCTGTGCCGTGACACACGATCACGTAAGTTAAATACTTAAACACATAAAATGACTACATTAAATTAATTTCATGTTGCTTCAACTTGAAATAACTTTAATTCAACATGGTTCTTGGTGTGAAATCAGTATCATGTACACGTTCTTTCAACTTGAAGTAAACATTAATAATCATAACAGTTGTCTACCAGTTATTTTGATCTAGAGATGGAACCGTGAATAAATTTCCATTCACTTTGATGCACGCTAGTAATTCAAATGATCTGTTAAAACTTTCTTAAAATAAGGATTTAAGATTTAGAAACATATTCTTTATAGTGTGTTAAAAAACTTATCAGATGATCTACGTTAAGCATTTAATTTAAATACGACTGTATGTTTAATGTATATGTAAGTATTAAGTATTTAATCTTCTTAGCACATAAACATAAAATTGTACACTACTTCCTGGTATAATAAATGCAAGCAAATATCCTTATGAATTCAAAATTCACAAAAACACACACTCACACTCACAGTCCATAGCAACTTCTGTGACAATAAACTGAACAAAAGGTGCTTAAGAGTAAAAATGAACTAAACGAACTGTGACATATTAAATACAAACACAAATAAATACACATTTTGCATTTCCATACATTTCCATATACAATTAATAATTGACCAGCATAAATGAATTTATACGTACATACATATGCACATGTGACAAATTGGTGTCCTTTAGATAAAATAAATTAACAATTTTGCGACAGAAAACAAATGGAATCAGAAATGAAACCTGAGTAAAAGCTTCTTTAAATCAAATAAGTAATAATCATTGTAAATGTAATCTATGATTAAATTCCAATTGATTTTATATATTTTTTTCTCATTGACACATCTTACTCGTACAAATAATTGCCATAAATCTTAAGTTATTTTAGAATAAATCTAAATAAATTAAACCATTTGAATAATTCCATAATTTATGAAGACTCACACAAGAGTGGCTGTGATATTTTATGCAATAATTTAACCTTAGAGAAATTTTCAGTTAATCGTATATCATTTATATAAGAATTATGATTAGAAAACCAAAATCATATGCATACAGAAAATTTTTATATTGAAATCTACGAAAACAAGGTTAATTTAACATTTTTCGGTCAACGATTTTGCTTCAATATGTGTTTGATGTTAATTCAACATGATTTACAAAAATCTTCAAAGCAAATTTTTCTTTTTGCAATAATTTTATTTCAAGTTGATTTAACATTTTACATCAAAATGAAGAATCATGTCGAATCAATGTTTATTTCTAGTTTAAAGAACGTAAATGTGATGCTTATTTAACACAATGAACCATGTTGAATTTCAAGTTAATTCAAGTTGAAGCAACATGAATTTAAATTCATGTAGTCGTTGAATTTCATTAATTAAAATGAATGTATGTATAGTTGACTTTCCCGGCCAAGATTGGAACTAGATATCTTATCGGCCACAACAACTTTAAATATTATTTAAATACACACTAAATAAATACCTTCATGAATTAAATTTTAATTCAATATGATTTAATTGTTAAAAAATTTAATTTTTATTTAAAACTAGCTGACCGCCCCGGCTTTGCTCGGAAGTTTTTTACTAATGATTGTCCCCTTTGTTAGTTTGTGCGTAGAAAAAATGAGAAGTGAATAGTAGGCATTTTTTCAATTTTTTTTCTTTACAAACCATGTCCTGAAAATTTCTAATCGAATAAAAAAAAAATCAGCCAAATCGCTCCAGCCGTTCTCATGTTATGCGATTACATACATGGACCGTTTCATTTTTATATATATAGATTACATTTAAAAAAACACAGACTGCACAGTCATTTTGGCTTGTCTGCAAGATTCGAACCTGGAACCTTTCGACTACAGTACCAGTACACCGCCTATAAGACAACAGCAGGGAAATTTCTCTTAAAATGCGAGGTTTGTCGGCTATTCACGAACACTTAAAAACAAGGCACACAACTCCGCACAGCAGTGCATTATAACAAATAAACACCAAGAATAACTATATGTACTACACTGAAAGAATTTTCGGCCTAAATTCTATGAATTTCGACATTAATCTAATGAAAAATTCATTAAAATTCAACCAACGTCACGCTTCGTTGGATTAATGAAACCACTTTCGTCAAAATTATTTTATTGAAAACTTCATCAAATTTATTTAACAGTGTAATTAATGCAGTGCTATAACTTCATCGATACAATAAAATAATTTCATGAAAAGAATGAAATAACTTAAATATAAAGGGGTTTCTAAATAATTGGAAAACATTGTTGTCATATATCTAATAAAATATTCTTACGAAACCAGAATACCAACGAAGCAATTCCAATGAAATTCTTTCACAATATTCATGAAATTTTCATTGGATTTGTGAAATTATCATTAGATTTGTGAAAAAAATTTAATGAAATTGTTTCATTGGAGTTATGAAGCAAAATTCTTTCGTTAATTTATATATTTATAAATTGCATATTTAATTTTAAACAGCTTTTCTTCATAGAACAAAAAGGGCGGCATATCTCACGGGGCCTAGGGCGATATCAATTATAAATACGCCACAATAAGCTCTAAAATTTAAATTATATAATATTTTCTAAATAAACATTTTAAAGTTATGGAACTACTTATACAAAGTGAAGAAGTAAGTGTAAGTAAGATATACCATGAGGTGAATGAAAATATTTTCGTTGTTTTCGCCAAAATATTTTTTTTCTCGTAAATTTTTTTATTATTATTGCGGCTGCATAAATTTTTAACTTTAAAATTTTTCAATCGGTATCTATTCCTATTCACTGTTATAAACATTATCAGCTGCCTCCGATAATTTTAGCTTGGCAACACTGAATTTAGCGCAGCGAAGACAAGGTTGCATTTCAAACAACGTACTTAAAACTAATCCGAAAACGGCTTTAAGTTGCTTTTAACAATATTATTTTATATATGGGAAAGCCAGGTGTTAACTTTTGTTAAAACCTTGTCAGTGTGAAAGCACTTAAAGGTGGAGTTCTAGAGAACTTGTATATCTTAATAAATATTTTTTTTTTAAATGTGAAACAGGGAAGGAAAATGACTTCTTGGATTTTGTACCAACTATGAAAACAAAATGTACTTTTTGAACCATGACCGTACAATTTTTTTTAATATTTATTAATAAGAACGGAAACTTAAAAAAATGTGTAAAAGTTCAGAAGTAAACAATAATAAACAGTATAAAAAATAATATAAAAAAATATTAAATATTACATTAATAAGGGTACATTCGTAGATTAGACTTGTTAGAGATCGGTTATTTTACAAATTTTGCTTATTAACAGGCCTGTATTTTCATGCACTATAAAATCTAAGATATGCGCATAAAAATGCGCGATAAAACCTAAAACACACTATTGAAGTTAAGTAGCGATATGTAGTTAACAAAAATAAATATAACCACAGCCAAGGCGAGTTCATGTACGAGGTACTGTCTAGTTAAAAGGGTACAGTTAAGGTTTTAGATAGATTTTTTTGTTGCACACTTGACACCACCTGGTACATGAATTTGCCTTGACAACATCATTGCAACAAAAACTGAGAAGCTGACCGTCTGAAATAAAACACACACAATAAAATTAAAGACAACATAGACAAAATTAATTTTACCATATAGTAAAACATTGGCATTTTTAAATTGTACCAAGTAACTCGCTGTAGTACCACGGTACCAACGAGATCAAAAATGTACCATAAAAAGTGCAATTGTACCATGATTTCCATCCATGATGTGAAATGACAACGACAATACTGTTGTAAATTTAGAGATGGTAAAATTGAGCTTTTATTACAAACAAAGCTTTCAGCAAATTTTAATGCGATGAATCAAAGCAATTCACATATTGTATTTGCACTAAAAGTTTTTTCGTTCTGCTAGTGTTTGTCAGAATATTTACAATTAATTTTGGTGTTATTTATTCATTAATAATTATCACCTATAATTTGCTTTACAAACCTCTACAAACTTTAGCCTAATGAAATCATAAATGTGAAATTCTAAAATTTTTATTCAAGTGTTTTAAGTTTTGTAATTTTAAATGAAATTTTTGACAAAATTAACTTAAATTGCTCAGACAACTTCCTTACAGGTCAAACCATTTTTCATAAAAAAAAATATTATATGACATGCTACAGAAAGCATTTTATTTTTATTACATAAAATTGAACTCTTGCCCAGATTTATTTGATTTATAATTTAAAAGTATTTGCTTTTTCAAAAATCTATTGCCTTAAAAATAATCCTTGACTTTAAATTTGTGCAAGATAAATTTTAAAATAATTTTATTTAAATAAGATTTTGAATTATTATATGGTCAGCATGATGTCTCATATCTACCTACAGACACACAAATACAAATAAATATACACATTTATACACATCATGCGCTTAGAAAGTAGACCTACTAAATCCCCTTTTTATAATATCGTCGGCTTAGAATTTAAACCTGCTAAATCCACTAACTCCAACATATGATATTTTAATGCCATTCGAAACAGAAATAGACGCCTCATAGATTTGCTTAAATATTTATTTTAATTTGAAGCTCTATCTGTCGAAGAAACTAAATGTGTTAGGCTAATTTCTAAAGGTTTGTAGAAAAACCGTTCACAGTTTTTTGTCTTTACTGTATAATTAGTTGGAAGTGAGTTAGCATGTTTAAACTCTAAGCCGTCGATATATGACATTTCAATGACATTTTGAAAAAGAAAGAGACGCGTCATCGACTGGCTTAAATATTTATTTTAAATGAAAATTCTTCAAAACTTAATGTTTGAGGCTAATTTCTTAAGCTTTGTATAGAATATATAAACAGTTTTTTCTTTCTCTTACAAAATTTGTTTGAAGTGAGTTAGCAGGTTTACACTTTAAGCCGATGTTAGTCCTTATGCATTTGTTTATCAAAATATTTACTACTTAGTAGTTGAAATATTTCTAGTTATTTTTGGTTGTTCAAATGTCTATTGTATATGAAATAAGTTATACAAAATATTTCACAAAACTAATGCCATTCATTCTCTTAGTGTTCATTGTAATTGTTGCCATGGTTGAATCAACTGTTGCACCAGCCATGCATGGCTTGGCATTTAAGGATTTCATTTGAAATTACAGTTTAGCCATTACTAAAGAGAATAAATGATATGTAATTAATAAATCATCAAATAATTATAGATTGTAAATCTAAGAATTTATTGTATCATAGTTACTGTGCACATATGTAGATACGATGTATATATTTAATTAGACATTTCAGTTTAAATACTATGTATACATTTATATCAATACATAAGGAATTGATTTAACTAAAATTGGTCGAATATCTCAGCAGGACTTTTAGTGTATTAATTGTATATGTTGCATAAGTTTAAATAAAATTGATTATAACAAATATTAGTTTAGGTATTTGGATTAGATAGACCTGCTAATTAATAAAGAGAAAAATAGCTAGTTTTTAAAGTTTTTATCCCAACTTATATACGTACCTATCTAAGAGATTTTAAAAAAGTCCAAAAGTAAATGAATTGCCAGGATCAACAGCTTTACAAGGACACAGCAACATTTAAAGGTAATAACTTAAGTAAACATTTTCTGCTTTATATTTTAATAACAACTAAAAATTTTAAAACTGAAGAAAAATATTAAGTAAACAGGTGGGTTTTGCTGCTTGATTTTTAAATAAATAAGCGCGCACTTGCAAGATTTCACACGCTTCTTATAAAGTCTATAAAAGAAAAAGAAAAAGTAACGAAAATACAAACAAAGAGAAGAAACCCAATAAAAATTAGGTAAACAATGTCTTTCACTTACTCGTGAGTTTTTTTTTTTTTTTTTTACAATATCCTGTCGCCATAGAAGCCAGCTAATGACCAAAAAGTAATGACAACAAAAGCTTTTAAATTATACAATGTTTGAATACAAGAAGCATTGCGAAAAAAAAAGTGAGAATGGAAAGTAAACTAAAAAAACACACACAACAAGGAAAAAAACGCCATGACACCTACCGACATGTGCTTAAAAATCATCTAATGTCAAAAAAGCTAAAACAATGACAACAACAACAACAATGGGCAACCACAACATTCGCGACTAACACAATAAGAACTTCAAAAAAGAACTTACACACTAAATTTTCACAAAGTAGTTGATACAAATATTTATTTTTTTTTTTTAAATGTTTTCTTTTTACTGTTTTTTTTTCGTTTTATTTTAACAGAGCAAAAACACACCTTAAGAAGCATTAAATAAGCATATAAAAAATAAATAGTAAAGCCGCTTTCAGTTGTTCTTTCATTGTTTACTGCAAGGACAATTTTAGGGCAACAAATGATTATTTTCCCAGTAAGAAATAAAAGTAGAATTTGAGAAAATCAAATGCGAGTTGCTCTTAAGTCATGTAGTGAAAAGTTAAATATTTGATTTAGCTTAATATTTTATTATAGCTATGCTATTTATGGCGCGATACAGGAGTTAGGAAGTGTTTTTCGTAACAAAAATAATCGACACTATTGCAGTTATAAATTTATTTTTGGTTTGAGTTCTTTTTACCTCAAAGCAGAGTACGAAAATAAACGAATCAAATTCTTTGATTTTGTTTTGTTTCTTTTTTTTTGAAGTGAGTGAAACAAAAACAAAGCAAAAACAATAAGAAGGATTGCTCAATTTGTTTTTGCACATGTGCACAAACCAGAAAACACAGCCGATGGGCTGTAAGCCGGCTAGCAGCCGCCACCGGCCACACACAAAATACATTAAGCCTACGCAGCTAGAAAAGAAAATAATGGGAAATAAATGGAAACGTTTTGAAATATTTGTGGCAAATTTGACATCCTCATATAATATAATTTTATTGCATTGTTATTTAACACATTAAGTACGTTTTATATAGCTAAGCAGCATAGCTATAACCGGGTGTCCTAACCAGTGATGCCAACTTTTTCGGCTCTGAAAGTACATCAAAATTGAAAAAAGCACTAAAAAACATAATTTTGATATCTAAAAGGCGTAAAAAGCACTAACGTGAAAAACGAGTGAAGATCCAAACGAGTGAAGGTTAATAATGTTAAATATTTTCTAAGTTATTCTCTATGCTTTACACTGAAAAGTAAATATTGGTGTATTTACTTTTTCAGTGTAAAGTAATTTTAAGAAATATACAAATTTCTTAAAAGCACTACTTAGTGCTTTTTCTTACTTTGGCACTGACGGTCAAAATTTGGCGTTTTGAATCTTCTAAAAGCACTAAAAATAGTGCCAAAAACACCAAGTTGGCATCGCTGGTCCTGAGACACCTCTCTTCTTTTTTTCTTATTCACTTTTGATTTAATTTTTTTTATATATTATTTTTACTGAATCGTCAGTTGGTCTTCATATATTTCAAATTATAAATTTCTTCACACTGCGAATCACTTAAATAAGGAATCAGGTTTATGGTTTATGGTTTATTTGAATGTCTGTGTCAAATAGTGTCCTTTGTATGTCGTACAAACTTGTGCTTATAAACAATGTTTTTTAGTGAGATTATATGCAATTCATGCACGACCTACGACTGCTACAATACCCTGCAGGAAATCGAACTGTCACAAGACTAGTCACATTACCAAGTGATAGGTACCAGTCCTGGTTCTAACTCTTCCTATGAAGCGGACCAGTCAGTTAGGTTTCAGTAAATATTTGTTAAAAAAAAACTGTATAGAGCAGAAAGAGGCCCCGCCGTTTTCTTACTACAAGTCCACTCAGGTCTCGTTTTATTCGGATTTTCTTTATGCGGATTATAACGATTATTTGGATATCAAGAGCAACTTAAAAATTCAAAATCGCAAAGTTTAATGTCAAATTTTTTGCAAGAAAAAAATTTAGAAGCCCCTAAAAACTCTTTGATCTCGTCCCCTATTTACGCGATGAATTCTAGTGATGAAAATGATATTTTACCATATGATGACAATGTGATTATATCATCTAATAAAGAAAGTGACACTGAACCAATTCCTTAAGAAATGTTTTAGCTTAGTTTTTAGATAATTTTCAGTTTTTTCTGTAATTAATGAATAAATATTAAGGCTTTATAAAGGCTTTGTAGTGTGTGTCTGTGTGTCTGTGTGTCTGTGTATCTGTGCATCTGTGTATCTGTGTATCTCTGTCTGTCCGTTTCCACGTACAGCTTAAACGGCTGGACCAATTTTGATTTAGTTTTTTTCTGTTTGAAAGGTGACTTGATCGAGAAGGTTCTTAACGATGTTTGAAGAAAATCGATTTAGCCATTTAGAAGATATCAAATATTTTCTAGATATATCGGTGGTTTTTTAAAATTTTTAATTTTTGTTATTGTTTATTTTTTTCATGTGTTTTATTTTTATTCTTTAAGTAAATGAAATTTATATATTTTTGTTGATTGTTGATGCGTTTTTTGTTTTGATTTTTTAAATATAATTGGAATTTATGCGGTTTTTCAGAATTTTGGAACAAATCATTAGCTTTTATATGAAGCTAGAGTATCGTTTTATGCGAGTTCAATTTATGCGTTTTTTTAGAACGCATCTGCCGCATAAGACGAGACCTGAGTGTATACAGCACGTTAAGTCAACATAAACAGCAACAAAAGCACAACAGTAGCACAAGATATATACCAACACACTTAAATAACAAATTCGCACAACAGAATTCTGTTTAATTTAGATTTTTATAAAAATTGTTTTCAGAATTTGTACGTCCGCATTCATACAAAACATTTACTGATTCAATGAATTTGGTTACTGAAAATTAAATTTTATTTTTTCTGTAAATGCAGTGATCGCCTTTATTTTTATTTTATCCACTGTAAGCAAGATTTTTCTCTTTGTGATACTGTGAAGTGATTTTTATTGTTTCTTTTGCATTTTAAATTGAATTAAGAAATTAAATAAATATGTATCTCATACGTATTTTTTTAGATTTTACTTAATATTATGTACAACACGTAACACACTAGTGCGTATGAGTGTCAGTCATAGAACGTCAATTAATGTGTGTGTCACTCATACGCACTGAATAAATTATTTATAAAACATTTTATTGCATACCTTCGTGCGCACATAGAAATTAATGCAAATGTTCGTGTGTAGTAGTAAAACTATGATTTATTTATTTATATATTTTTATTTTTGTTCTTTGTAGCAAATTTGTACAAATATTATTTTTTACATAAATTAAAATTATACTGTGGGGATAAATTATACTCGCAGATAACTTTTATTAAATAAACTAACTAACAAAGAGCCGGCCACTTCAGTAGAAGAATTTTTTTTTTTAATTTTTAGAAATTAAATTATTCCTTTAGAATCGAAACTTAACGATAAAATATGATCTTTTAATTATGACATTTGGAAGTTTCAAACGGGGTTATAGGCAAATGTATGTAAAAAAAATTGGTACGACCACTTTCAAAAATATATCTATAAAATTTAAATAAAAATTTTATACTTTTTTAGGGTTCCGTACACCAAAGATGAAAAGGAACCCTATTGTTTTCGCTACGCTGTCCGTCCGTCTATCACAGCGTATTTTCTCGAGAACCGAAAGAGCTACGGACCCGAAATTTGGACACAGTGTGTAGACCTTTGTATGTATATGCACTTGAAATTTGTGAAGTTAGTGTATTTTTATACATACAACAATTAACACTAAAATTTACAAAATTTTAATTAGAGGGTGTACCATCAGTTAATGTAATTTTGACTGTGTAATTTTGATAACTTGCTGTATCTTGGAAACCGTAAGAGCAAACTTCTTGAAATTTTCAAAAACGGTAAAACAAAAAAATCCCAAAATTATAAAATCGCCAAACCGAAAAAAAAATCGCCAAAATAAAAAAAGCGCCAAAACGAAAAAAGCACCGAAATAAAAAAATTTCTAAATCGAAAATAAATCGCGAAAACCGGAAAAATTAAAAAATCGCCAAAATGAAAAAAATCGCCAAAACGAAAAAAAATCTCCAAAATGAAAAAAAATCGCAAAAATGAAAAAAAAATCGCCAAAATTTAAGGGTGCTCCAAAAAAAAATAGGCAAAACGAGAAAAAAGCAAAAAAAAAACATAAAAATTATTTCTGCTGAAAAAACGTAAAAAAACACTTTTTTTTTCGTGCGCGAGTCAAAGTCGCACTTTACTGATTTTTTTTAATTTAAAGCAATAAATTCATAATAAGGTTCAAGTTCAGCATTCTCTTCAGTTCAATTAAATTATAATACAAAATTTAAATGATTCTTATATTTTTATTTGCTAACTACAATGTTTTCAATATGTTATGCATGTCTGTATACTGCTAGTAAATTAAATGCCTTGTAATTCATATCTGGCATGATTTGTAACTATTAAGCCTTTTGACTGCTGCTGCTTATCCTTGCCCAGCTTTGGCAAAATAAAAGCACTCAAGTAAACTTATTGCCAAGTTAAACTTAGTGGCCTAAACGTAAACGAAATGTTACTAGACACAAAATCTTACTACAAAATATAATATACAAAAAATTTTATTTTAACATTTATTTCTTCTTCTTAATTTACAACGCAAAAAAAAAATAAAACCTTTATAGCGTTGTAGCGGGAAAAGTATTAAAAAAAAGTAGTAAAAGTTTGCACAAAACGCAGAGTAAAAAAAAAACAAACACTCGAACGGAGGCGTGTGGATACTGAAGTTTTCCTTTTTTTACTGCTTCTTACAATCCAATTTTAGTTTTACTAGTTTAACTTATATTCAAATAGAAGAATGATTTAGCTTTACTTTGGACAAAGTTATGAAACAAATGCAACAAACACGCAATTCATTTTAATAAAAGATAACACAAAGCGCTACACACAAGATACAAAGTGTTAGAAATTGTAAAGCTTTGCGAGAACCACTGGAAAGGTTTAAATATACATAGATAGTTCTAAATAGAAGTTCTAAGAGAAATTATTGAATTAAAAAAAAATTAAGATATTAAAAATTCTGTTGTTTTTTAGGAAAATTTTACTGTATTTAAATAATAAGTATCTCATGTAAATCATAGACTAGTTGTTGTAATAAGAAATTTAAAAGACCTAGAATAGCGTGCAGCTGCAAAAGTTAAACATATTTATTTATCACTTTCAAGACTACACTCGAAAATAATAGACAGTTAGAGAAATTCAATTTTCAACTAAGGTCGCAGGAACAGATCTTATGAATTTGTATTTGGTTTTACATTACAAATTATTTGCAGTATTTGCAAGGATAATGGGCTCTGCAGACGATCAAATAAACCTGTTAATCAGTGAATGTGTATTAGGGTCGTGTAATTTACGCTTTTTCGGAGCGTTCAAATAAAGTCGAAATCAATCAACATTTTAGTTTTGTATTAAACTATTTTTTAAACTCAACAATCATTAAGGACAAGGCGTAAGTGAAGACGAAAAAACACGACATACATGCACACAAATATGTGATTGATAATTAAATTTGATCATTTCTTGGTCACTTCAAATAATTTTCTATTTTAATTAATGAAATAACGTCCAATTAAATCAGTTCCAATAAAATAATTTCTACCAAAATGAGAGAGCTCCCAGGCCATGAAACCCAAGCTTTAATGATATAAAATTATACCAAATGGAAAATATATTATTCCCAATGAGAGAGAGGAGTTTTTACAACAATAAAGTTGTATAAAAAGTAAAATTAAGGCATTCGAGATCCAATTTCAAAAAATTTAAACTATGTTTGTACGGAGATTTCAAACGATATCGAATGCAACAATTCGACCCTTAGAGTTTGATCGCTGCTAGCAATGTCGAATGAACTATCGAGCAAAAATGACATTCTATATGTATGAAATTACCCCGTGATGACATTCGAACACTATCGAATCGAGTTTTCATACTAATTTCATATTATTTATATAAAACTTAAAACAAGTTGTCCTTTGTTTGTCATTTCATAACTAGCGAAACATGCGTTGGAAAGGTATGCTTTCACTGTGCATATGCGTCATACGCATACGTTTTTTTTTTTCACACAAAATGTAAGAAAATTCACTTAAATTTTATTATGAAAACCACTTCAAAAGTCGACTTCTTAAAAATAAACACTTCAAAGCAATAACTTTCTATAAAGAATGCATGAAATTTTTTGAGTGTATGACAATATCTCCATCGCTTTGTAGCTTGTAGGCTAACAAGTTGTAGAGTTACAAGTTGTTGGTTATAAAATACCACTTTCCACTTAGATAATAATTTGAAAAAATACTTTTTGAATTATGTACAATTTTTTCTTGCAACATTTAAACATACATAAACAGCAAATAAGAAAAACAAAATTCAAACAAAATAAAGTTAAATAGAACAAAAAGTTTTAAAGGAAAATATGTAGAATAGAGTTGAGATGGAGAGTAATGGTGACAATTTATTACTTTTGCAATAAAACTTAGCAAAATGGAAAATAAATTTTCAGAGAAAAAACAACATTAATTTAACAAACTTATTTATATCAAATGGACATTTTATGAATTGTAAAGCCACATAAGATCACAATAAGAGACAGGACAAGTTTAATAAATTTTAACAAATAAATTAGCAATAAATTAAAATATTTTGCAAAATTTAGTAAATATTTTCTTTTGGAGTTTACAAATTATTAAAACAAAAGTTGGCAAAAACTAAAAATTTCTAGAGCTGTTTTGAAAAGTTTTGTATACTCGTATTATAGGTTATTTTTAACAGCATTATGCTAGAAACACAACTGGGACTATGACTTCGTCATAAAAAATAAAACACATTTGCGCATATTAAAATGAACACAACATCACCGTAGAACGAAATTCGTCGTGTGTGACGAACTCTGAGATAGGTTTATTTCGTTTATTTTGTACGCCGACGAACGACGAAAAAACAATTTTCTCTCTCTCTCTCTTTGCATACACAATAACCAACTTTATCAATTATGACGACTTTCGTTATTGTACTTCATACGACGAATTTACTCAGCGAATTCTTATGGACGAATTCGTCAACGTGAACGAAATTCGTCGTTCGTCCCAACTGTGTTTATAGCATTACTTGCAATCAGGTTTGTCAATGGCAGTCAGAGCCTTGACTCCTCTTGAAACTGAATCTCCAGCAGTATTGGCACACATACCTAGACACAGCCTTGATTTAACTCCTACTATTTTTTCCCTGTGCGATTTTAGCCGACTTCTTTGACGCTTTAGCAGAAAAACTTCGTCGAGGGATAAAATTTGGATAATGATGATGTATTTAAATAAATAATAAACATTCGTCCGTATTGCGTATGTCGAGTGGAATATTCGTCTACGAACATTTTGTAGTAGCCTTGCATGAAATGGAGTTGATACAAGACTAGTCACGTGATCGGTCTTTAAGTGATAGGCACCAGTCCGAGTTCTAACACTTCCTATAAAGCGGACCAGTCACTTTTACATGGCGATGGCCTAGGATGGGGATAATTGATACTTTGTATACGCCTTTTGTCATGTCACTGAACTACCCCACGGTGACATATTCGGTGTCGAATAATATAATTATTTAAAAATGTCATTTCGACACTTAACTGTAACAAAAAAAACTTTTAATTTTTGTTTTTATTGTTGCTAATTCAATTATAATTTATTTTGAGCAGATATTTTTTGGGACTCGAACTGACAACCTCGTGCATGACAGGCTTGCACACTACCCACTCGACCACAGAGGCACTCATATTTCAAAAGTATAAACACTTGTTAAGCTTAGGTTAATATCTAAGTATAGTTACGGGGACTTGTTCCAGAGTGACTCTACGGTCCATTTATATCGATTTATTGTCTTTCCCAGCCAAGTCTTTCTTATATATATACTAAACAAAAAAAAAAAAAAATATTCGTAATACATAAAACATGCCCTAGCGGAGTCTTTCTTATATAGACATAGTAAACTAAAAAAAAATATTCGTAGTACATATAATATATAATATTCGTAATAGTGCCCTATTGAACTATGGATGAACTAATGGAGAATAAAAGTTAACGAACAAAAATATGTTCAGGTAACATTTACCCTATGAAGGAAAATATACTTGTTCCCAACTTGTTCCTCAACATACATCTTGATCGACGGCTTACATGGAAATACCACATTGACTCTAGCTAACACAAATGAAGCTTAAATTAACTCAGATACATTGGCTGATTAACTAGTAGAAATTCAATCCTCAGTCTAGATTGTAAAATTTTAATATACTTTTGAAACCTACGAAATTCAGCTAAGGATAATCTGACCACACATCCCGCTATTCAAATTTTCAATCTCTTATTAGATTATTATTAAAATGTAACTATATACAAATTCAATTCAATTATTTTGCTTAACTATCCCCATCCCTGTGTGCTTCGTAGTTCCGTTAATTTGTAGAATACAATTCTCATTATTAACATGTCATGAAGAGTTTTAAAATAATCACTGCATTCTTTTCTGTCGCAATCGGCGTTAATTCAAGTTTGTGTTTGTATTGATTTATAATCCTTGACACGAACCTTGTGCTTTAACAGAGCTTTATTAGTGTCTTAACAGAGCTATGATAAGCTATAATGCATTTCTAAATGACTTTTGCTGTAAATGAGGCAACACAGACGGAAAAAAGTAATGCTCCTCTTTTATTATTGCCCATGAATGTATTTCTGAAAAGCATGAATTTGAACTAGAACTCGAATTGCTGTCATTTTCTAAAGGATACGCACTTTTAGAAGTCAATGCTGTCGGCCAATATTGGTCATAGATTAATGTCCAAGTGGTCCTCTAAAAACGTTCATACTCAGAATTTCTTGAAGTTCGAGTTTTCAGGAGTTCTTCAAGAAAATTTTAAATTTTCCCTACCTGTTTTAACATTTTCTAATGTTAGAAACTGTAAAAACTGTCTATCTTAAATACATACGAAACTGTATATGTGCATATTACACATCCCGCTTTCTAAAACATATTTATTTTTAAATCCCTGTTTTTGATGGATCCTGTCCCGCTTTCAGCTTCCAATGTAGATAAAATCCAAAGAAAAAAAAAACATATATTTATATTAGTTGATAGGTCCTGGACTCAGCTACAATACTAGAACGAGTCCCAATAACTAGAACGAGTCTGTTGAAGCTTTTTAGCTTTTAAGATGTTTACTAATTCTCAATTACTTTATGGTAGATTTTATATAATTCCAATTATTTTTCAAGAATTTGGTTGGACATTTTCTGATAAATTTGCATTAACATTAACGTAATGCAGCGTATAGAAAATATTAAACAACATAGTTACCTTAATATAGAAACCACATAACTCATTTTTTTTTGTTTTTTTTTTTTTTTTTAAATCGATATTTTGGCATTTTTCAATATATTAGATACATCACGAAAGTGATGAATATGTAACCATTTACACGATATATCTTCTTTTCACCATACACTACGCCCTACTTTTTTTAACACTCCAATTTTTTCAAGTCCTACGACGAGTACGCTTAGTTCAATTGTCACCAAATTTTCTGCAGGGAGATTAAAGGAATTCTGACAAAACTCTCGCAGATGAATATTCGAAACCGACGTACACAATACGAATGGTTGTGTCGATAAAATTCTTCGTTATTTTGTAATCGATCCACTATATTTATAAATATGTATATGAAGGGTGTTCCAATGACGTTACATTTTGAACAGCCTGCCATTTCACTGAGATATTTAAAAAATATTAATAACGATATGATGATTAATTCTGCATTGTTAGCATTGACTTATGACCAAGGAAACTACAAAAATTGTTACTCAAAAATATTAAAAACAGGAGGGAAAGCAAATGTTTTATAAAGAAAACATTTTTTAAACAAATCGAATTATACAGAATTTATTTGGTTAAAGAACTAAATACACGTGCAAAGCACATACCTGTGTACATACAACTTCTGTTTCTTAAGAAGATACAAATACCCCCACGCACACATGGTAGTACAGACAAAACTAATATACACAAATAAACAACCACCATAAGCTGCTTCTTCTAATGATGCATATATATGTATACACACGTATGTACATATATAATCCATTGAAAATGCTGCTGAGATTGTCTAGACGTTGCTGTCACATTCTGGAAGCCTTGTGTGTAGTATAGAAAGGGCGACGCATCTGCTATCAGATCAGTCTATGACATAGACTCTATGTTCTACTATAAAGTCCGTCTATCAAAAAGTCTGTCTGAAGTTCAATGGTTGATTGCAAGGAGTTGTGTAATAAAGAGATCTTTCATTATTGTGAAGAAAGAGTAAATCTCAGTTAAGTGCAGTTGATAGTCGTAAATAAGTGTGTATAAGTAAAGCACTGAGTCATTGCAGTGGTATCAACGGTGATCGTCGACAGAGTGAAGGGGCACAATGAATCCGTCATACGTTAAACTTCGCCTTTTTCAACTGACATTAACGCAATGACGGAGAAGGTTAGCACAATGAGTACTTTATTGACGGAAGAATTTGAACAGTTTCTATAGGTCGATTCTCCATTTTATTTATTAAATTCAACTTTTTGTATTTATTTCGTTTATTTATTTTGTTTAATTTTATTTTTGCTGCCACGAAACACAAAAATTTAAATCAGAACATACCAAGAAACCAAACAATTAATATCTGTGAATCTACTCAAAGTACGCAAAAAGTTAAAAGTTTACCAAATTTTGTACTTTGCGTTGACGGACACGTACTGAATGTAACCGACCTCATAAGAACCCATGTATTTCAACTTAGCTGTCAGTTGAAAAAGGCGAAGTTTAACGCATGAAGGATTCATTGTGCCGCGGCCTTGAGTCTTGTCTGTGAAGAACAACAGAGAAAATGGGAATTGGATAAAAACTAGCGCAACCAGTTTAAGAGCGGTGCGTATACAACAGGGGGGAACACGTAGTGGTAACCAGTTGTATGTATTCAAGTAATTTTTATTGTGTGTGTGTATTTAAGCTCTTGATTGCGTTAGTTTAAGTGTATTGAATAAATAAAAATAGTGTCGTTCTTAATCCTATTCTTTTTTTTATTAATTTGCAAATCTTCGAGTTTACGGAAAAGCGTTTTTTAAAGTTAAAAACGTAACAACATGCCCTAAAGAAAAACCATTAAAAATTAAACCTTAACTTCACAGTCAAAATAGATCCCTATATCAGAACTAAAACTTTGGAATTGTATTTTGTATAAACATTCACTTAGATTTTTAAATAAAAATCGTTGCTCTGTCACATTTAAATAAACTTTTATGCACTGAAAATTTTCTTGAGTCTATACTGATGTAATCGGAGCAACTTTCGCCACAAATTTCAAAAACCAAATTTTTATTGAAACTAACTTCCAATATTTTTATTGAATCTTCAAAAGTTGGATAATTGTTGCGTTATTAGTTTTATTTAAAGCAACTGTTGTTATTAAAAACTTACAGCCTTATTTATTAAACTTAAAAACCTTTTATATAGCCTTAACAAAATGTTTTTAAAACAAACAAAAAAATAAAAGGTTTTTAATAAAAGGTTTTTATTTTAAAACAAAATTTCATGAAAAATTTTTCTTAAAAAGCCTTTATAAGGCCTTAATAAGCTTCTTATACGTACACATATAAATACTTTGACCAACATATTTGACCAAGCATATTAATATAATAAAAAAAAAATCTATTCAAATAGGCTCTAAACACTAAAAAAAAAATGCTAAAAATATGCGTGAAAAACTGAAATATTCAGCAACATGCTTCATAAGGTAAAATAAGCACAAATATGCCCTAACAAAACCCAGTAAAAAAAATTGGAAGTCATTCTAAAGGAAGTACATTTTCATTGCTTCCAAAAAATCGATATTTTTAATTTGCCGATAGTTATCAGAAAACCAAGTAGAAGTTTATTTAAGTCATACAAAACCTTGTAATTCCTCTCAAGTTTTAGAAATTACTCAGCAGAATTTTTAAAAAATCGATTTTTTTGAAGAAACTTATGAACTAATTTTGATCTAAAATTTTAAAGTTATTTGCTTAAATTTACATTAAATTACTGTTTCGCGCTTAAATTCCTATAAAAAGAAACTAATTGTTAAAATAGGTAACTATTAGCCATTTTTCCTAGATGAAAATATTATCATAGAACACAAAAAAGGAAATTTTTCTTAAAATCGCTTCCAATTCGGTGACCAGGCAGCAAAAAAGAGAACTTCTTGCAATGACAACCCTATGTAAAAATCATTAGATCGGATCGAAATTTGCACTACTTCCAGATCGCAAACTCTACATTTTCATGACTTTTTTGGAGTGTCTTTTTTTACTGGGAATTAATGCCGCAATACATATAAAAAGTTCTGAAAAGGATAAATATATTATCGCCGCATTAATAAGTCGCACAGGAAAAAAAACATTAATTTGCATATTTATGCTTTCCCTGCTTATGACATTTTTGTAGCAACTGAGTGTTACAAGCAAGAAACACACATTAGTAATTTACAATACTACATACGAGGGTGGATCATTAACTCAGTGTATTTTTGCATTTCCCGCCTCTTGATTGAAATGGCAATATTTCTCCTGTCAAGAGGCAACTGTCAGTTGACTCCTCTCTAAATTTGAACAATCTGTGTCATTTAGTTTGTGTTTGGCAGCCGTTGAGAAGAAAATTGAAAAAAGTGAATAATCAGTAAACATTCTTTTTTGCAGAAAAAAGCCGCCAATCAAACCAAGGAAAAGCTCGATAAATACTATGGGGACCCTGTACCATTGATTTAAATGGTAAAAAAAAGTGGTTTACTGACTTTCGTTGTGGTCGCACAAGTACAAATGACGCTGAACGTTCTGGACGGCCAATTGAGCTCAGTACACCAGAAAATGTCGAAAAAATCCACGATATGGTGTTGACCGATCGAAGAGTAAAAGTGCGTGAGATTGTTGATGCCATAGGCATTTCATATGTTAGTAAAGTTTTGATTTTAAATAATCAGCTGGGTTTAAGAAAGTTGTCTGCAAGATGGGTGCCGCGTTTGCTCTCAATTGACCATAAACGTAAACTTGTGACAACTTCCAAGAATTGTATAGAGTTGTTTAACCGCAATCCGAATGAGTTTTTGCGGCGTTTTGTAACTGTGGATGAAACATGGATCCATTACTGGACTCCGGAGACCAAGCAGCAGTCTAAACCTGCTCCGAAGAAGGCCAAGGTGAGTTTGTCGGCCAATAAGGTGATCGCAACATTTTTTTGGGATGCACGCGGGATAATCCACATCGACTTATTAGACCGATTTAATGAGCATTTAAAAAGAAAACGACCCCATATGGCCAAGAAAAAAGTTATTTTTCATCAAAATAATGCACGAGTGCACACGTGTGCAGTCTCAATGGCAAAATTCTACGAATTGGTACCCCATGCGCCATATCCTCCAGATTTAGCCCCTAGTGACTACTTCCTATTTCCAAACCTAAAGAAATGACTAGGTGGAGTGAGATTAGGCTTCAACGACCAAACAAATGCCTATTTTAAGGACCTCGAAAAAGAAAAATTTTCTGGAAGGGATACAAAAACTGGAGAAACGTTGGACTAAGTGTATCGAATTAAAAGGAGATTATGTTGATAAATAAATTTTTGGTTTGATCCGCCCTCGTATTATATATTTTTATATTAAAAAATATAATAAATTTATTAATGATTAAATAGCACAATCATATGCTAATTAGCTTCTCTTTTAAACGTTTGTTCAACTGCCAATAAATTCTTAAATATATTCCGGGAATTTTTTTATTTAAATAAAATACTACAAATGTATACAATTTCATTCTGTAATAAAATTAAGATTTTTTTTAATAAATCAATTTGCTGTAGAGAAAAAAAAACGTGGGAATTACCGTGGAAAAATCACGTTTATGTCATTCAATAAACAAAGTATAACACACGACCACTTTTATTAAATTGAAAAAAAATCTGTACACACGACTACTTGTGTTAACAAGTGCAATATGTGGTCAATTAAAAGTGGCCGACCGAAGTAAATGTCTTACGCCAATACCGAAGTTGAAGCTGAAGTTCGGCCCAATTTTATAAATTCAAGCCGAGACCGAACTTTATTTATTCAAATCACAAAGAGAAACAATTTTGATATTTATATTAATTAGAAGATGCAACTTTAATACCCAAAATAACCAAAAACCTAAAAAGTAGTTTAAAGGATTATATAGTTTGGCAGCCCATAAAAAATTCGAACAGATATGTATATTAGGGTGGCCGTTATTTTTTACTTTTTGGATTTATTTTACTCTCACCCTCCAAATCGGTTCAGTTTTATGTAAAAAAAATACAAAAAAATTTCATACCGATAAGTTGCGTTTTAGGGGGTGCGTCCGGCCCTCAAAGTTCGTCCTCAAGCCCATATATTCAATGTAATTTTTTTGTTTTTTTTTGTTTAGTTTTTTTTAATATATATATATGTATGAAATAATTTAATATATATAAGCTCTTATTGTACATGCTTAAAATAAAAAATTTCCATATAAATATAATTTTGTTGCATAAAATTTTTGGTATTTTGTTGGTTATTTTCCTCATTATTTTTTAAAATATAAATTTTAGCAAAAAACTTTCTTTGAGACTTATGTTGTTGAATTGAAGAGCTAAAATTTGCCATATGTCATATTCTTGTAAAATGATTTTTTAAAAAGATAGTCATATGCAAAAAATTATATTGAAAAATGGTCTTGAAGGCCAACTTTGAGGGCCGGATGCACCCCTAAAACGCAACTTATCGGTTGAAATTTTTTTGTATTTTTTTTAGGGGGTGACAGTATAAGAAATCGAAAAAAAAGTTCTCCATACAACTAACGGCCACTCTAATGTATATAATTATTTTTTTTATTTTTGTTTATTCCTGTTATTAAAGTTGAATTTTCGACTTAAGTATGTTCCAAAGCATATAGTATAATTTCATGACAAATATTTATATAGAATATTTCAACTACATACAACCATATTTTAAAGGTGATTTTTGAATTTTTTCCAAAAAATTGCAAAAAAAAATACCTATTTGCAGAAGAGTTAGAGGGTTAATGTATACCAATAAAATGTTACTTGTAATATTCTAAAGAAATATTCTGACAATACAATTTATACCAAAAGCCCCAGTATCACACGATTTTAAAAAATTTTTACTACACTAGGGTGCAACTTTAAATTGGCCGTAAAATAAGTTTCAGATGTAAACTTTTAAGACGCCGATATCTATTTCAGTCCCCTCTACAATAAGAAGCAGTTGACTCAGGATTGTTATTATTTTTGTGTGTTGGACAGTGTTATTGGCTGATTAAAATCTTTTGCACGATAAGAACGCCGAATCTGATTAATCGGTCGGCTACTATCAATTAATAATAATTTTATCCTATACACATATATATGTATACGACTTTTCAAAAATCAAATTACGCTAAATTCTAAAGAAATAGAAAATTTTATATATAATTTTTGTTTTTATTAATTAAGTTTTATAATAAGATAGGAACACTTTGTATTACTTTACAATGCTTATTAATAAATCAGGGAAACCGAACCCTAATATTCATTTAGGTATATTTTTCTTGGCATATATTTATTTTATGATTTTGAAATCGTAGTTCTTTTTTTTAATTTAAATTCAAATATAAAATAAATATTGGTAAGATTTAGCATATTTTTGCTTTTACTAAATAATTAATGATTAATATAATATTTGTTTGTATATTTTTCTGGTTTTCCTGGCCATAATTATTGAACTATGTGGTTGCAATGAATGAAGTCACTACCCAAATGATTTAATTAATTTTTTCTTATGACTTTAAAATATAAAACAGATCAACGTTTATTACTAAGACACCTTTAGCAATTTATATTAGCGAACTTTGGCGTAAAAAAAATTATTTGTGGAAATATAATTAAGACGATTGACTATAAATAAAATCTGAATTTTGAAAATGATAGTGCCGGTACAGGGTAATATATCTGATTTCCAACACACATATAATTAAAATTAATCAATAAAAATAGTTCACCCTACACTACAATTTATCTAACAGGCATTCAACGACATCAAATAAAAAGTTAAAATATTAAAGAAGCAAAGTTAAAAATTGCAAGACAAAAATTTCTTCTCACCACATAACTAATCAATAGCAAGAACTGGAATTTAAAAAATATTTCATATGATATTTCTATATATTTGTCGCTAATATACATATTGATGTTGGGAAATCAATTTTGTCAATTTTATTGAGCCTGATTCACGCCATGAGGTTAAAAGCCCTGAAAAATCCTCGACTTTTTGAACTTCCTGGTTTTTAAGTGAAATGAGAACACTGCTTCTATCAACTGTCAGTTGACTCTTGTCAAAATTGTATCAAGCTGTGTCATTAGTTTGTGTTTGATTTGGAAAGAAAATGGCAAAAAAAAATGAATTTCGTGTACTCAAACCAACACTAAGCTTGATGAAAATTACCACCACCAATTTCAATAGTAACTAAAAAGCAAGGACGTTTATTACGCCCAAAACAGTTGAAACAAATGCACGATATGGTGAGAGAGAGATTGTGGAAGCCATAAGTATCTCGCATGGTCCTCACTTTCTGTAAGATGGCTTGCGCAGAGCGAGTAGTTGCAACTGTGCACGAGTTATTTGGCGTTGTTCAACCGCAATATATAAGCACCACAACACACCAGATACCGAACAGCAGTCAATACCTTGGGTTTCTTGCGTTTTGTCATCCAATGATGTCATGACGAGCTTTTTTTTCGTTTAATCCACATTGAATACCTTCAAAGAGGTAAAACAATCATTGGCAACTAAAACGTCCATCTATTGGGTCGATTTAATCAAAGTCTGGAAGTCTGAAAGCAACCGCATTTGATTAAGAAAAAAAAACAGTAATGTGAGTCTGATCAGAGGGGAGATGAGTAAACATCTAGTAATGATTTTTTTTAATATTGGCTTATGGCAACTAAAATAATAATTTTTGACTCTACTGTATTTAAAAATCTATGGAAAACTCCATCTATATAAGTGGAATTATTAGTTGTGACCGTTTGTGTAGAATTGCTCATATGCAAGTGGAAAATGTCAAATAAAAATTTTAATAAAGCTTGCGACTGGGGGTTTGCAAAATTTCTATTAAAATCTCCAGCCATAATAATTGGCATGAGATGGAGATTGTTACACAATTGTCATGCACCAGCTTCAGTGTAAGGGAACATGTACGTAATGAAGATATGTTATAATCAGGGAAACCGCAAATATGCAATTGCATGTTTTTTCTTGTGCGACGGATTCATGCGGGGACAAGATATTTATCCGTTTCAGAACTTTTTATTAATTTTGGCATCGATTTGTTAGTGCATATTTTTGCATATTTTGCCCTTTAAAGCATATTTTTGCATATTTTACCCTTTAAAGCATGTTTTTGCATTTATCACTCTAATACGCATATTTTTTTAGCATATTTTCTAATTTTTAGAGCATAATTTACGCTTTTAGGTCATATTTTGAAATTAAATAAATAAAATAAAATAAATAAAATTTTTTATTTTAATTTGCTTACAAGCTTAAGTGTTGTACAAAATTTTAATTTTTATTTTTCGCCATCTAAGTCTCATTTCTAATGTTCCATGTAGTGTATACATTTTCGTAGTCATTACGGACGTTAGTTTCAATAAAAAATTCAGGTTTTCTATTTGTGACGGACTATACCCCGAGTAGACGTTGAAAGAACATTGTCAATATATATAAGTTTACTAGCTGACCCCGGTCCGCGTTGCTGGCCCTAAGCAAACATTAGTGTTGTATATGGCATTGGTGGTACAATATGAAAATTGGATTTTGCCCACGAATAAACTAACACTCCTTACGCCCCATAGAGCATGTATATAAAGTTTTGTCAACATCGGTGCAGTAGTTCTTGAGTTACGGTGCAAAAACACAAAAAAACTAAATATGGCGCCATCTGCCGGACGAACTTTAAACTACAGAAAAACACTCCTTACGCCCCATAGAGCATGTATATTAAGTTTGGTCTAAATCGGTGCAGTAGTTCTTGAGTTACTGTGCAGTAGTTCTTGAGTTACGGTGCAAAAACACAAAAATAATAAATACTGCGCCATCTGTCGGACGAACTTCAAACTACACAGAAACACTCTTCACGCCCCATAGAGCATGTATATAAAGTTTGGTCTAAATCGGTGCAGTAGTTCTTGAGTTACGGTGCAAAAATACAAATATAATAGATACTGCGCCATCTGTCGGACGAACTTCAAACTACACAGAAACACTCCTCACGCCCCATAGATCATGTATATAAAGATTGGTCTAAATCGGTGCAGTAGTTCTTGAGTTACGGTGCAAAAACACAAAAATAATAAATACTGAGCCATCTGTCGGACGAACTTCAAACTACACAGAAACACTCCTCACGCCCCATAGAGCATGTATATAAAGTTTGGTCTAAATCAGTGCAGTAGTTCTTGAGTTACGGTGCAAAGATCGGAAACATTTAGATTTTTATATTATTAAAAAATGGGCGTTAAAGTAGGCGTGGACGAATTATTATTTATGCTGGAGTTTGAGTAACATGCTGACAAAGTTTCAGAAGGTTCGATCCAGCGGTCTAGCTTCGTATACGGTACAAACATTTTGCCACGCCCCTCCGCCCCCAGGCCATTAATTTAAATAATAACTATCCTATTATCTAAGTTGGACCAAATTACATATATATGCCAATTTTCATGAATATCAGTTGACTCGTTTTTGAGTTTATTCGAAACATACACAGTGACACGGATTTTTTATATATTAAGATTTAGATGTGGCATGCAACGATTTTATTTGAAAATCTATATTTACCTAGATTGTTGTTTATTGCAATAAATATTATATATACAAATCTTGTCTTATTTATCGAAAATATAGTTCCAAAGTTTTAATTCTGATATCGTGATCTCTTTTGAACTTGAAGTTAAATTTTTACGAGATTATCAAAAAAAAAATAATTCGTATTATTTGCTTTAGTCGAAATATGTATGGCTATTTTGTTTCAACGTCCACTTCAAACCCAGATTATTGTTTTTAATACGGCAGTTATTCTTGGTTAATTTTTTTTTGCTTGCCTTTTTGCTTATTTTATATGCAAATGCTGTTGAATTTTTTAATTAAAAATATATTTTCATTTCAAATAAACCAATTTATTTTATTTTAAGAGCATATTTTTTCAGTTTTTTGTGCATATTTTCAATTTTTTAGTGCATATTGAATGCGCATAAAACACTTTTTTTAGAGCATATTTCTGGTTTTCCTGGTTATAATATAATATTATAAATTCTTTGTAAAGACTGCTATATATCTTTTAAACAAATATTTCACATTTAAAACGCTCTTTTATTTAGAAGGTTATATTTATTTTATTTATTTTATATTTTTCAACTTTTTAGCAAAATTATCGCCACTGGCAACACTATTACACTTCACAAACAATTTCTATTAAAATTAACATTGCTCCTGAAGGTATGCTTTAAAATTCGGTTGAGTGTATTTCTATGTAGCTGTTAAGTTTCTCTGTACTTCTTATTGGGAGTATGATTACACTAATACAGTCACATATAGCTCACACCGATTTGATAACGCTTTGCGATCTTACTCAAAATTTGTGATTGTATTGTGAAAAAGATTTCTTTGATGTTTACACACCAAAAAGTGAAATCTTTACAGTTTTCATGGCAAAAATACATGATTTAGGCTACAAGTTGATCTCTCCGCCGTCCTATTCGCCGGATTTAGCCCACAGTGACTATATTTTATACCCAAGACTGTTAAGATTGTTGGGCGGAAAGAAATTTGACTCCAAAGATAAAACCATCTTACAAACAGATATTTATTTTGATGGCCTTAGTTTTTTGGAAGGGATAAAAAAGTTGGAAAAGCATTGAACAAAGTGGTATACGACATTTTATTTAAAAACTTGTGTTTCATTTAAAGAATCGCGGACATTATTGACAGTCCAGTGCTAACACTGGTTTTGTAATTGTGCTGCTGCTGAATAGATGAAGCTGAACATTTTTGATATATTCTTCCAGAAAAAAGAAATCATGTTAGTTAAACTTTTCAGGCATTACTGAAAACATTTGCAACAAATATTAGGCCTAATCACGAGTGTCGTATTACGACTTCGACTACGACAATTTTGTACAAGACATACATACATACATGAATGTATGTATGCATCTTTGTACGTGCGTACCCACAGTCAAACATGAGTTATGATTTTATTTTTTTGAATTACAAAAAAAAAGCATCACATTTATGAATTTACATATTGATACACATCTAGGTCATTTATGTGCAAAAAAATTGTCTACAATGAGCTTAATTGTTGTCTAATTGATATTCCCATGGATATGGGAATCCCCTTTGTAGCATTAAAACGTAATAATTACGCTTAGTATATATATATATATATAAATAAATATAATTTATATGCACATTCACGCCAATGAAGTGCACATTGGGGTGGGTCAGAATATTTATTGTTCACTTAAAACAAAAAGTCAGAAAAAGATTTTATTACATTATTTAAAGGCCACTTCACTATCACAGTTGAACAATAATTTAAGATTTTTAAGTCGTATTTTGTTAATATTTTATATTACATATTGCTCCTTTATTGCAAGAGAGGCATAAGCCCAAAAATATAGTTCTGTATAAAATAAGTTTTAAATTTCCTGTAGGAAAGATGATGAATTAAAATATTTCCTTTAATCAAGATGTGCGTGTGCAAGCCTTTTATATTAAATTTTTATACAACATTAAATATGATAGGCACTATTAATTACAAAATGTAGCAAAACAAGTTTAAAGTGCAACACAAAATTTAAATGCCAGTATACTAACATTTTAAATTGGTTATTTTAACTGTAGTAGCAGGTAAACTTCATTATATTAATCAACAAGAACTGTTGTGAGTCAGGTGAGCCGCAACAACAATTCGCATTATTTCTATCAACCAACAAAACACGAGCCATAACTGTCAAAAAAAGCTTAAGCGACATATTTTTTCAACTTCAGTTTTTGACGAAAATCGAATATCTGCGATTGTAAATAATCGCACTCCGTCGAAAAATAAAGCTGCAAAATTTTGTCGCTTAAGCTTCTTTGGTGGGCATGGCGCGAATAGTTGGCTCATCTCAATAGCAAAAATTTTAGTAATATTCCTAGTTTTTTCGCTTATTTTTTTCATCTATAAAATGGACAATTTTATAATATTCTTAGATGTATTTCTTCTATCAACACCCTTAATTAAAGAAAAAAACAAACATCAATTCCATAATTACTCGTACTTTTGTTAATACATCTTTTTAACTAATTTAAATTTTAAACAAAACTTTCATTGAATCAATTAAAATTTTAATTAAACTTTTAATTTAATAAGTTTTTAATCAAAAGTTTGTTTGACTTAATTAATTTTTTAATTGAGGATTTTGATCCGTACACGAGAGGTTAAAAGGAATTCTATTTATTTTCGGTACGATGTCCGTTTGTCTGTTTGCTTGTCTGCCACAGGCCATTTTCTCGAGAACCGTAAGAGCTATGGACCTGAAATGTTCACATAATATGTAAAACTTCAGCTGCTGCAATAAATATATAGGGTGTTCCAAAACGAGCAACGTAGCATATTGAAATCAGACATCATTGCAAGTGGAATATGTGAATTGTTTTGATTCATCGTATTCAATTTGTTGAAAGCTTTTTTTTTTTGTAATGAAAGTTCAATTTTACCATCTCTAAATACACAACAGTCTTAGCATTGTCGTTTGTTCTTTAACTTGCTTATTTGTGTTCTACTTAAGACAAAATTTTTTGGTTTTTAGGGTTTCGTACACCAAAGGTGAAAAGAAACCCTATTGTTTTCGCTACTCTGCCCGTCTGTCCATCCGTCTGTCACAGGGTATTTTCCCCGAGAACCGTAAGACCTACGGGCCTGAAATTTGGACATATTTGTAGACTTTTGGCCGCTATAACCACAAATACATGAGAATTGGAAATTAAAGGGTGTTCCAAAACGAGCAACGAAAAATGTTAAAATCCCATGAAATATACATACAATTGTATGTATATACAGTTGAAATTTGTAAAATTAGTGTATTTTTATACAGACTACAACAATAAACATTAAAATTTAAAAAAAATTTAATGAAAGGGTGGTACCATCAGTTAATGTAATTTTGAATATGTATTTTGACAACTTGCTGTATCTTGGAAACCGTAAGAGCAAAACTCTTGAAATTTTCAAAAACGGTAAAACAAAAAAATCCCACTATTACAAAATCGCCAAACCGAAAAAAAATCGCGAAAACAAAAAAAAAATCGCTAAAACGAAAATAAGCACCAAATTAAAAAAATTTCTAAAACGAAAATAAATCGCGAAAAACCGGAAAAATCGCCAAAATGAAAAATCACCAAAATGAAAAAATTGTCAATATGAAAAAAATCGCCAAAATGAAAAAAATCGCCAAAATTAAAAAAATAGCCAAAATGAGAAAAAAGCGAAAAATAAACAAAAAAAAAATTATTTTAGCTAAAAAAAACGTCAAAAACTAAAAAAATGCTGTATTAAAGTCTGCTGTATTGAGTCAAAGTCGCACTTTACTGAATTTATTTACTATTAAGTAATATTTATTTAATTTTTGCAACAGGCCCATGGCTATTAATTTTTGTTAGTTTTAATTATTATTGTTCGAACTTTATTTGTTTCTATTTATAATTTGATCAGGCTAAAGCTCGTCTCCCTTTTTAATTTAATTTTTAATTACAATTAATAATTATCTGACATGTAATTTGGCTTAAAAAGCGATACGAACTTTAGCCTGATCAAATTATAAAAAGGGTATTATACTCGTTAACATAATTTTGACTATTTAATTTCTTGAAAATAAAAATATTACAAAATCGCCATAACAAAAACTCGCTAAAAATAAAAACATCCCCACAAGTAAAAAATCGCTAATAAATTTCAAAATCGAAAAAAGCACCAAGGCTAACGGCCTGTCGTCCCACTATGTTGCCAGAAATCGTTCGATCGACAGCTTGTATTGCAAACAATAATAATATTAAAAAATTTGTTGTTTTTTTCAATATAAGTATTCGATCGAACGAATTCTGGTGACATCGTGGGACAGGCCGTAAGAAAAAAACGTCTAAGTTAATAATATAGCCAAAAACAGAAAAAAGTTTACCGGGTACTTAAAATATTTTAAAAAATGTCTACATTAGGTGAGATATTCGATTATATCTATAGGCTAAAGCTCGTATAGTATTACATATGTAGTGTCCTTACGGAACACTTCGTGTGCTAGTCAAAACCGCACTTTACTGAATTTATTTTTCTTTTCTTTAATAATAGGAATTTTATATATTATTGTTATTATATTTAAGCACCGAAGAACTAGTTTTATTTTGCATTCATCTTTTATCTTAGAGAGCGTCAGTTGTTACTGGTTTGTTCACGTAAACTAAGTTTTTCAACTGGTCCCAGAGAAAATAATCCAGCCGCGTTAAATCACAAGAACGAGGAGGCCAATTGATATTGCCAAATCGAGAAATTACGCGACCGGGAAATTTCTCATGCAATAACTGAATTGTTTGGCCGGGTGTGTGGCTTGTGGCACCCGCTTGCTAAAACCAAACATTAGCAAATCTTGGCCACAAAAAATCGGTTACCATGGTTAGGTAGTGCAGAGAATTCGTGGTGACGGTGTTTCCTTGCTCATTTTCGAAAAAGCTAAGGGCCGATGATGCTGCCTGATCACAAACCGCACCATACGTTCATTATCTTTGGATGTAAGGGTTTTTCGGGGAATGTTTGTGGATTTTGTGAGCCCCTTGTGCGAAAATTTTTTTGTTTATATAACCGCCTAATTGAAAATGGACCTCATCACTAAATATGTTTTCTTTCAGTTTTTTACAATTAATATTCTTTGTTCAAGACTGTAGAGTTCCATGGTTAATATTTCCCAACTTTTTACTAAGTTAATGGCAAAGGATTACATCTCAATTCTTGACATTTTATCATTTGACAGTCAATTTACTTCCTAAGCTCAAATTTGTCCAGCCTTTATATCCTTAAGTTGCATACACACAAATTCGATTATAAACTTTCTTCACTCATAAGAAATTGTTATTGAATTTTTTTTTTTAGTATTACTAGGGGTTACCTTAGGCTGATTTTTTGATTTTGAATTTATTTAACCCCCGACCAAAAAAAGGTGTGTTATAAGTTTGTAGTGTGTGTCTGTGTATCTGTGTATCTGTGTGTCTGTCCGTGTCCACGTACAGCCCAAACGGCTGGACCGATTTTGATTTAGTTTTTTTCTGATTGAAAGGTGATTTGATCGAGAAGGTTCTTAACTATGTTTAAAGAAAATCGGTTCAGCTGTTTAGAAGATATCACATCTTTTCTAGCAACATCAGGGGTTTTTAAAATTTTTAATTTTTGTTATTTATATATATATTTTAATAATTTACTCAATGTTGTGAAATGTTACTCAATACTTGTATCAGCAAATGTCTGTAAAAAATTCAATTCCATAGCCAAAAAATGTTAATAAATAAATAAATGTAAATACAACGAGGAATGATTCCCGCGAATGTCATAAAACACTATTGCTATAAAAATACTTGCTATGCAATAAATTTGTTAAGAACAACTTTCAAACTATGTAAGTTAATTAATGATTGATATAGACTGATTTTTAATATGCAAGAGCTGTTGCATTTATGCACAAGTAGTGCTACTCGCCGGTCATTGTCACTCAGTCAACTGTGAATCCCACACATTAAGTATCTTGTTTACTTTTTAACATTTAAAGTCATAAAAAAATCGCAAACAAGTCTCAGTTTAGTTTTGTTCAAACAGCTTTAAGCATCTTAGATAAATTATATTGATTTTGTAAAAATAAAACAAATTAAAAAAGATAAAATTAAGTTATTTATTTCAACAAATAAACAAATAGCACACAAACTAAAAATGTATTTAAAACTCCCAAATAAACAATACAAAATGCTAAATATATTGTTAACAATTATTTTAATAAATTGCCAAGTTACTTTAATAACAAGTGCAAGTGTGGCATTAGAACAAATAAATAAAACAGAAACTACTACATCAGGCTTAGAACAGAACGGAAAACAGCTGGATAAAATTACAACAGAGGGTCCTACGCCCAAGAAAATGTCAGACATCGATACCGATTCTCTCATATTGGATGACATTGAACGCCAAATTAACGATATTTTTGTAGTTAACATCAAGCCGAAAACCACATCAGCACCCACAAAGTCAGATGATTTTAACTCTAAAGAAATTTTAACCAGTGATGGCAAAAAAATATCTTTGGCTAGTAGAACAAATTTTCGTTCTCGCTTAAACTGTTACTGTGTTATACGCAATCGCTGTGCCAAAAGTACTTCTTGTTTAAGGAACCAACAGCAAACAAAGTAAATGTTAAACAAATTTGAAAGCGGTCCGAGCTGAGAAAGAAGCAGTGTTCAAATTATTTTTAACGTATTGTTTTTCATCAGTTTAAGAGGTGATATTGCATGTATTATAGCTTATACATATCGTGCCATAACAGCCAAAAAAAAGCTTAAGCGACATAATTTTCGAGCTTAATTTTTTTTAACGCTAGTGAATAAGCGATTTTTGTCAGAAAACGAAGTTCAAAATATATGTCGCTTAAGTATTTTTGGTGGTTATGTCTCATTCACTTCAAAAACGTCTCTATCTCTATCTCTATCTCTATCTCTGTCTCTATCTCTATCTCTATCTCTATCTCTATCTCTGTCTCTATCTCTATCTCCATCTCTCTCGCTCTCGATCTCGCTCTCGCTCTTGCTAGATTTTCTTGTAAAAGAAAAATTTTATAGAGCAAAGCTAAATTCACGCATTTCTTTCAGATATAATTTTTGTGCGAACAAGATTTTTTATACATACAGTAGACTCTCGATAATTTTAAATTCAGAGGACCAGAGAAAATGGTTAAATAATCCGGAGTTTATATTAATAGAAAAGAAAATTTTCTTTTTCCATTTATATATTGTGCAGATTTCAAACTTTAAGCCCGATTTCGGTAAAACTAGTTTTTTTTTTAGTTATGACCTTTTTGAAGTAAATGATCGATATGTTTACATACTGTTGAAATTTTGTTTTTGAAGATTTTCTGCTAAAAGTAAAACTTTATAGCGTAAAGCTAAATTAACGCATTTGTTTCAGTTAAAATTTTTTTTCGAACAAGATTTTTAAAAAATACATACAGTAGACTCCCGATAAATTGAGATTTAGGGAACCAAAGAAAGAGCTCAAATAATCGACAGTTTAAATTAAAAGAAAAAGAAAATTTGCTTTTTTAAATAAATTGTGTGAAGATGGCAAACTTTAAGCCTGTTTTCGGTAAAACATGTTTTTTTTTTAGTTAAGACATTATTGAAGTAAATGAGAGATTTGTTAATAGAATATAAATGTTTTCTAAGTTTTCCTGTGAAAGAAAAACTTTATAGATTAAAGCTAAATTCACGCATTCGCCTGAGACATAATTTTTGTGAGAACAAAATTTTTTAAACATACAGTAGACTCTCGATAATTTGAAATTTTAGGGAATCAGCGAAAAAGTTTGAATAATTGAGAGATCAAATTAAAAAAGAAGAAAATTTTCTGCAGATTGAAACCTTTACTTTTATTTTCGGTAAAATAAGTTTTTTAGTTATGCCATTGTTGAAGTAAGTGAGAGATTTGTTTGCATGCTGTATTTTTTTTAGTTCTATCTGTAAAATAAAGACTTTATAGCGTAATTTTTGTGCGAAAACGATTTTTTTTATATATACAGTAGACTCTCGATATTTTGAAATTCATGGGATAAGAGAAAAATGTTAAATACCTATGATTAAGCTTAAAGCTGAGCAGAAATCATCACTTGTGTCCGTTTTGCATTGCATGGAAACTAAAGCAAAAAAGTTCATTATTTAGTTGTTTCAAAAACACGAACTCAATTACATTATTAGTTTAAATTATAAAGTTTAATCAAGCCAAACTTCAAACTATAGAACGTGGGCGATCAAGATTCCATTCAAGGCAACTTGATGTATTTGTTAGTGTATATTGTATTTGTTAGTGTAAAATTTCCTGCTATCGGAATATATCCGAACATTTTGCTTTGATTTGACACTAGACAAATTTACAGCTGATCATCAGTTGTTGAATCGAGATGACCTGATATGAATTCGCCCTGATACCATTCAAATAATTTCAAAGTACCACGGGGACCAAATTACATGGATTTTTTAAGTTATTGAATGCTTTCCAAAGGAAATGTGCAACAGTTTAGATTATCGCGATATTCTAATTAGTTTTGTTATCGAGAGTTTCATACTATCAAGAGTTCACTGTATATAGTTTTTTTTTTTTTAATTTTTTTGTGAATTCAGCATAAACTGTGTAAATATATTGAAAAAAATTCTTAGACAAAACAAAAAAATATATTTCCAAACTACAGTAAAAACACGTATCGTCGGGTTAGAGTGCAAACCGGCTAAATCTTTTTTTATAACATATGACATTTTAATGCAAGAAAGAGATGCCGAATGGACTGGCTGAAATAGTAATTTCAATTTAAAACTCTACATATCGAAAAAAACTAATGTTTTAGGCTTATCCCTTAAGCTATCGAGTCTGTTCTGAAAATCACTGTGATTTCTAGCCACGTAATTTCAAATCACATGAGTTCAAAAACAAACTATTAATAACTTACTTGGTAGTCGGTTTTTATTGTGTCTTAATCCTTTTATATTTATAACATAATATTTTCTTTCAACTTCCAAGGCTATAAACCAATCGAGCAATTTACATAAGCAATGATTTAACTCTTATTAAATTTCAGAAATCACAGTGAATTGACATGCCGCGGTTTTGCAGAATAGGTCCGTATGCTTTGGAAAATGTTAACAGTTTTTTGTCTCTCCTGTAAAATTTTGTTAAAATGAGTTAGCAGGTTTACACTCTAAGCCGGCGATATGAACGAATGGACTAGTTTTTGCATTGTGAAATATTATGATTGTTTTTTACTATATGCATTGTTGAACCTTTTTTTATAAAAAACTAAACTAGCCATTTAATTCCTAACTTGTTTTGAACCGGTCTCAAATTTAATTATTTCTCCCTGTTTTTTTAATTTATTTGCATAAACAAATAATGATTGACTTTTGTATAAAGAGAATATTTTTAATTTATAACAGAAACCAAACTGGAGGGAAAGGCAAACTTCGTATTTCACAATAAATTCGTCGACTGAAATTAAAATTATTTGTTATACATTAAACACAATCTCGACAACAGGCTACCGGCTACATGACCGCAAAGGCATCCAACAACAATAGTCGCCATGTACTTAGCTCTTTAATTAGTTTGGAAAAATTTTTTTAGTATTAAATAATTTTCAAATATATTCAAACGTTTTTTGTCTACTCAATACGTCTAAATTTAACTTTTTCAAAAATAACAACTGTTATGATAACTGATTCTAGCAGAGGAGATAAAATATAAATATAAGTATATCGGCCTTTTGAAATTCTAAATTTTAACTTCTTCTCATAAATGGATTGAAATACACACCCACACGTACAGCAACGACGAAAAGTTGCCGTCTGTCCAAATAGTAATAAGCTATTTTCACACGGGCTGTATTTTACATCTGATTTTTACCTGTACGACTTATACGAGGGCAGGTCAATATTTTAATTTATTTAGAGTTTTTTTTTTATAAAAAATTTGTTTTATACTTATTGGCTTGCCCTCGTATATAATTTGCTATGTTTGTCAAAAGCACCTGTTTACAGACAACTTATAGTTTTTTACTTTCAAACGCTCATGTTCTATTATTTCTGACATAACCACTTTATATTTCTTCCATTACACACACACACACTGCTGTTATACGAAAACAGCTGATGTCAGATGCTTTGTCAGATCAAAATGGAACGCGCTCGAATTGAAATTTAGTCATCTGACATTGCCACTGAATGTCGCTTGACGTTTACAGATGCAATGTTTTAGGGATTTCACATCGCGTGTACATTCTATTTTTATATTTTGCAGCGGGAAATATGACATGTTAGATGTAAAATGCAGGTCGTGTAAAACTTGCTTTAGCAAACGAACTAATTGATCACCACTACTTTGTAATTGCGATTAATTGTAAAATTAAGTGTTAATTTTAGTGCAATCTTATTAAATTAAAACTAATTAGTATATAACTTTGAGAAGCTGCAAGTAAGCTATAAAGTTTCACTACTTACATTTTTAAGCACAAAAAGTATTAAATGTATAAAAATTCATACCAACACAGTTTTCAACTTCGAATAAAATATTGTAATTTTTCTCAGAAATTTTCACTTTTTTCACAATTATTGTAAAGAAATTACTTTTTTACGCCTAATATTAAGTTAATTTATTGCAACAAGTAATATTATATTTATTGTATTGCATGTACATATGATAATGACATTTAATTCTATTTTTAATAAAAAAAATTAATAATATTTTAATATATTTTAATGTACTCGTATTCTACGACTTATTAAATTTGAAACAAATAAAAGCCTCTTTTAACGTTAATGTTTAGTATTATTTTTTGCACAATGGGTATTGTAGTGTGAATATTGTAAATAAAAAGCTTACATTTTATAATAATGATAAACATTCTTTGTTAACTGTTTTTCTTTTAATGTAAATAAGAATTTAAAAGTTTTGCAAATATATCTGCTGTTATAATACTTAAGGAAAAATAAAAAAGTTTATGAACAAAAAAAAAAATTAATAATGCGTTTACATTTGAGCATAGTCTAGTACTTATGAAATTTCGTTCAAAATCTAGCAGATTTCCCATACAAAAGAAAATCTAATTCGCCGCTAGATGTGGTCAAAATCTACTTAAAATCAAGTAGAGCTTAGCGATGCAGCTATCTTGTTTTTTTAAATTTGTACTAAAAAGTCATCTTGTGTACATAAAAAGGTGTGTGAATTGGCTACATTGCAGCTGTTTGGTTGTTGTTTTGGATGATTTTTCGTTAATGGGTTTTGTTTTGGATAAAAAATCTTAAGACTTAATCGAGACTTGCAATTTTTATTGCAGCAACTTTTTATTTTTTAGTGCAAAAGAGCAGAGACATACAAAAAGTAACACTCTCTCATATATTAAAGAATTTCTGCAACGAAAATTGCCAGTCTGGACCGGGACTAAGAAATGTGGAAAAATTTTGGCTTATAAGATAAAGATTTATATAATGAACTTAATTGAAATTTGCTAGATTTTGTGCAGGTTGTAAATGTCCTATAAATTACAAAAACAAAACACATAAAAAATTTACCAACGCTTAGAGCCTATTTCACCAACTTATTTAAATATCAATTCATATTTAAAAGTAATTTTTCCATACAAAATTTATGAAAATCGACATTTAAATATGAATTGATATTTAATTAGAGTTGGTGAAATTGGCCCTTAGTGTGGCGTTTAACAAAATAAAGCATTGAGTTTTTAGAGTAAATAAATATAAATGAAATATATTCGAATTGAGACAACAGACAAACAAGCCATTCTTTTAAACATAGTTTGCATTTTTTTATATTTTTTTTTAAGAGAAGTAACACTCAGCTAATGAATGCCTACTACTATTACCAGGCGTTATCTTCGTTAGGAAAGACAGGTGGCGAAGGAAGAGATAGAGGAAAGCTTCATTCTTTTACAACTCTGCTTATTTTGCACGTATTTAATAATGTAGTGTGGCAGCGCCTCTGGTGTCAATAAGTCGCATTAAATATAAACAATTAATTCAAAATGCCGTAAAAACGAGCGCAATTATGCATGGAATGGGGAAGTGGCCATTTGAGCGATATATTTTTGTTTGCCAATAAATATCATCAATTTTACACTTATCCATAAATTAATTGCGAAAGCTGAGCTCTTTATTAGTAAGACAGTTTAAATTATGACATTACTTTTGCGTTGCTTTTTGTTAACATAATTAACATAAATTTTAATAAATTAAAGCAGCATTGCTTGCTAATCTTAAAAAACTAATAACTTTTTTTTTTTTTTTAGTATATAAAAGCTTGGAGATTTCTATATACTTTCACAGTGCTAAACAGACATCTATACTTTAAGCATTAGATATAAAAAATTGTACAAAAAGAAATGAAATTGATTTTTGCGATTTTCGGCTGGTGCTTGGTGACCGCAGCTCTAAGTCAAAATCAAACTATTTCAAATCCTTTGGAAAAAGTTAAGTTTCATGTGAAGAGTTTTCTCGAAGCCAAACCAAACAATGCATGTGTAAGCGCGGAATATACAAGAGAAATTGATGAAATCATTGAAAAAATTCTAAAACACAACAAAGATTGTATATCACAAAATGAGCCAACTACGGACGACGAGACGTATCAGTCTAATGAGAAGGCTGCTGCAGCTGCTTATGGACGTTTGGTACGAATATTTTCAGCTATTGATGAATGCGTTAATACTAAATCTACAATGTAACAGATACATTTAAACACAAACAACGTATACTAATAAATATTGAATATACCCTGTAGTAAATAAAATAATCAATTGACAAAAAACACTAGCTATAATTTAATTATATTGCAAGTGACTACAAATTGGTTTAAATCTCATGCAGATATCAACCAGACGTATTGCGCATAGCAGCACACGTAAAAGCAAAATAAGTAAATGAAAAGAAAATAAAAAAACAAAGGAAGCTTGCCATGAAGTCAGACGTCAAATGTTTGTGTTGAAAAAATACTAATGGCATTTTCTTTTATGAAAAAAAATTTTACACTTATTACACTTTTCAATGAAAATTCGCAATAAAATTAAATTATTTTATCATCCCTTGATAGCTTGAACTTTTTCTTTAAACGCACGCTAAATTGAATTTTTTTAAATAACAAGTTAATAAATGGTACACCTTGTCCAGAAAAGAAAACGCCATAAATAATATCAATACTAATATGTATAATATTTTCCATGAACAGGACAAACTCGCATGGATGTATGTATGTATTTTTGTTTTATATATAAAAATACTAATTGTTTATACATACATATATACACTATATTTAGTATATGTGTATATGCTATACAAATGTATATGTACATGTACATATATACATATAAGTATATATTTATTTAACTATAATATTCATTGACTTCAAAGTGGTTGAAAAATAAGTAGTTAGTAGTCAATTTAAAAGTCGTGCAGAGATGGACACTTGACTACCGTCTGTGACATGTCTAAGTTAAAATAGTGAGTCGGCGACAAGGAAAAAAAGGTCACTTAATCAACTAGATGTGGTTATTAAAAACCAGTTTGAAGTTACTTATAAATGGGTTTGAGTTCCTAAAGGTTTACTTTAATTTAATTAAATACATATGTACATATAAATATTAAATTTAACTTTAAGTGCTAACTGCATAAGACATAAATGACTTAGAATCCAAATGTTAAATCTTTTTCTACTGATATTTAAATACAAACAGGATTGTAAGACGCGAATATCTCTCCCCTCCCCCCCCACAGCAACGCAATAAAATAAATCAATTAATTTTGATAAGAAATTTAAATTAATAAAAACAAAGAAACTTAAAAAGTTGTTCCCGACAGAAAAAACAAAAATGATGAAATGAAATATATTAGAAAACAAAATAGTCGTTTTTATTTAGGCGAGTTGACAAGAAAGCAAATCAATAATAAAATTATAAAGTGTCATCTTTAAAAGAACATGCGTGCAATACTCAAATTTTTTCTTACAATAATGGTTCTATTAAGCAGCAGCTTAAGTTTTTCCTATACAACTAACAACAAAGTTTTGAACACCAATAATAATCGTACGAGTAATAAAACTAATTCTAATCAACACAATTTTAAGAGCAGAAATATGGAATACAATGAAACGATGCAGCAAGACAATGCAATAGTTTATACTGGAACATTATTTTTCGCCAGATCCAATTGCAAGTGCAGAACAGTGAGTGGAAGATGTCTACAACGTAAAAATTGTTAGATAGTGATATTAGAATATATAAACAAAATAGCTTAAAATATGTATATTAAAATATTGTATTATCAAAATCTATCTACAAACGGCAAAACATTTTAAAAAATACACCAATTTTGAAGGTCAATTTATAAATTCTTAAATGTATCTGAAAAAGTACTTTTGCTTAAAAAATTCTTTACTCTTTATTACAAAATGTTTTTTCTAAAAAAGTATATTTTCTTAAAAAGTACATTTTCTAAAAAAGTACCTTTTCCTCAAAAGTACTTTTTTCAGAAAGTACTTTTTCCTAAAAATTACTCTTTTAAAAAAAGTACACTTTTAATTTTTATTAGAAAAATATTATTAGGAATTTTTTTATTATTATTGTAAATTTTTCCAATAAAATAAATATTATGCTAAATATTTTAATAGTACTTAATGCAATACATGTTTAGAAAGACCCCAACTCATTGTTTTATTGAAATCAAAATTTGTTTAATTTTTTGATACATTAGATGTTCTTCCATTGAAATATACAAAAAACATGATTTCAACAAAATAATGAGTTAGGACCTTTCTATATTAACTTAACGATAGGCTTGTTCATGCAACACTACACACAACGTCCTTTAAAGTCTCTTTGCTGGCAATTTGCAGGAGTATTGAAAATAGTACCCAATGCTATATTAACATCAGCAGTGTTGTTACTTTCATTAGTGAGATTATTTTCATCGACGATACTATTATCATATTTCGTAAAACTTCTGCCGGGTGCAACCACCAAATATCCCTCTTGATGTAAATTATGCTCACGCTGAAAATCCAAGTTTTCATTATAAGTTTTGCCAGGGCGATACACTCCAGATAATAATTCAAGACGATTATATTTTGCAGCACTATGATTTATAACAGAGTTCCGGTCTGGATTAGCGTATGACATTTCAATTTCTCGTCCTTTTACAGGTTGGCCAGACGAGATTGAAGAATTTTTTATAAAGCTTGTCAGCACAAAAAATATGATTAAATTAAACATATTGTGGTTGTTGTTTATTTTTTATTATTTTAAAGAAAATATTTTATTAGAAATTTTATTTTTCGTTTTTCGTGTTCAAGACACTACTTAACACGGCGTCTGGCAAATAAATGCACCTCGATGCATTCATACAAATATAATTCGTTCAACTGATGGATTATTATTTTAACAAAATTGCTTCTTATAAATCTTATCAGCAGAAAAGAAATCAGAGGTGTAAATAAATCTGCTACAGCAATGATAATTTTATAACAATTAATTCATTCGAAACAATGTCAATGACATATTTCAATCAGTGGCTTGAACACACTTTTCTTAAAATATACTTAAAATAAAAAGTTCTTTTTCTGGACAGCACTTCTTTTGTAAGTTAATTTATAAAAAAAATTATTGTACATCTTTTTAAAAATAGTCTGAAAGCTACAATAATGTATAAGTACCACGAGCCCTTTTTCCAAAAGAACGTTTTTTAAAAGCACTTTCATAAAAGCACATTTTTATAAAAAGTAGTTTTTCTCATAAAGCAGATTTTTTTAAAAAGTACTTTCTCTTAAAAATTACATTTTCTTAAAAAGTACTTTTTTCAAAAATAAATTTTCTTAAAAAGTATTTTTCTCAAAAAGTGTACTTTCTTAAAACGTAACTTTTCTAAAAAAGTACTTTTTATTGAAAAGTATTTGTTCTTATAAAGTACTATTTCTCATAAAGTACATTTTATTAATATATAAATTTTCTTCAAAATTAAATTTTCTTAAAAGGAAAATTGTTTTAAAAAAATAATATTTTTTCAAAAGTACATTTTCTTAAAAAGTAGTTTTTCTTAAAAAATTCATTTTCTTAAAAAGTACTTTTTTTAAATACATTTTCTTAAAAGGTTAATATTTAAAAAAAATGCTATTTCTTCAAAAGTACATTTTCTTAAGAAGTACTTTTTCTCAAAAAATGCATTTTCTTCAAAAGTATTAAAAAAACAGAAAGAAAAGAACATTTTCTTAAAAAATATACTTTTTCCTAATAAGTACATTTTCATAAAAAGTACTTTTTTTAAGTGCACTTCTTATTGATTCTAAGATTCTGGAGGATTCTTAAGGAAAATATCCCTGACATTTTTTTAATATTTTTTTTCATAAAGTACTTTTTCTTGAAAAATACATTTTCTTAAAAAGTATTTTTTCTTACAAAAAAAACTAAAAGAAAATTTGCTGAAGAAGTACTTTTACTCGTAAACTACTTAAAAAAGTATTATTTCTTGAAAAGCAAGTTTTCTTAAAAGGTACTTTTTCTCATAAAGTAATTTTTCTTAAAAAAATAAATTTTCTTAAAAAGTAGTTTTTCTTAAAAAAAGAAAGAAAAGAACATTTTCTTTAAAAGTGTTTTTACTCAAAAAGTACTTTTACTTAAAAAATACATTTTTTTAATAAGTGCTTTTTCCTAAAAATTACATTTTCTTAAAAAGTAAACTTTTTATTGATCCTAAGATGCTTGAAAGTGAATTATAAAACAAACGGGACTATTTCCTTGACAATTTTTTTAAGAAAATAGTTTTTCCTGAAAAAATTTCCTTCGCTCATAAAGTCATTGGGAACAACAAAAAACTAATAAGCGGCATCGCACATTTCGAAACCAGTTGTTTTGCCTGTTGACATTTTGTTTTCTATCTTTTCTTTTTGCGTTCAAGCCAAAAGTAGAAATAATTTTTTCTTTCTAAACTTTTCCTGGGATACCGATTAAATTCTCTTAACTATGATTAGAATGCACTATGATTAGAATGCACGACGAGTCACGAGAAAAACACTAAATAAAAATTAAATAAATCCCGATTAAAAAAAACTTAATGAAATCATAACCCATCAAATTTAAGATGAAATAAAGGCCAAAAAATTTAAATAGGGTATAACCAAAAATTAAACCAACCAAATTCAAGATTAATGAAATAAGGCCCAATTAAAAATTCCTTAGTTTTATTGGGCCTTATTAAATTTTCTTACTTGGGCGGTACTTCCTTGGGCCTTATTTTATAGCGCCCGATTCACTAGTCTAACAATCTTTAAAATTATTCGATATAGTATCATTTGGAAAAACAATATGTAATTTTACTCTAACAATCGTCTAGACGATTAAAACAAGATTCGCGAAATGATTGCGCACGTCAAATAACCCTGCAGGAAATCGAACTGGTACAAGACTAGTGACATGACCGGTCTCCAAGTGATAAGGAGTAGAGTTCTAACACTTTCCGTGTAGCGGACCAGTCACTTTTGCATGGAGATGGCCTAGGATGGGCTTAATTGATACTTTGTATGCACTTTGTGACTTGTCATTGAACTCTCCCATAGGGACCTATTCGGTGTAGAATAATATAAATTATATATAAATGTCATTCCGACATTTAACTGTAACAATGAACACTTATAAACTTTTTTATTTCTTTAAGTGCAATGGCATTTTATTTATTTTTGAAAATTTTTTGAGTTTCGAACCGACTAAACCCACTACCCACTCAAACACAGGGCCACTCATATTTCAAAAGTATAAATATCATTTAAGCTTAGGTTAATATTTAAGTATACTCGTAGTTATGGGACTGGTTCCAGAGTCACATTGGACGAAGCAGTTAACATTATATTTACAATATTTGATAGGTCCTGTATTCAATCACATCGATCATGTTCAATGCTGTTTACAACAATGCTAGACCGAGTCCGAATTAAATAGGCTGAAGATCAAGAGCATACATCACGAAACTGGTGAGTATGTAACCATTTACACGATATGTCCTTTTTTTCACTAAGTACTTTTGGTAACACCCCACATTTTCTCAAGTCATAGGACGAGTACGTTTGGATCAATTGTCACCAAATTTTCTGCAGGGAATCTTTCAAGTGCTACCTGGGATTACACACGTGCTCAAGTACTTATGTTATGTAATTAAATAAAGGTCCACACTAGAAATTCATTTCAACCAGTTTAAATGAAAAATTTTTTATTTGTCCATGCTGAACTTTATAAATAAGTATATTTTTTAATTATGCGATAAAATTAATGTTTTAATACTTGATGCACTTTCCTTTAAAATTTTTTTGCTTGCAATTCTTTGGAGGATCCAATATTGTGCGCATCTCAAAGTCAACTTCCTTATTCTCATCATTAGGATCAGCATATATTTCATTTTGCTTTCCCGTATAGTGAGAAGTACTTGTGAGTTTGTTGTGACTTGTATAATCTGGACTGTGATGACGATCCACTGGTATCTGAATCAGGCGATTATAAGCTGTTGCATAGTTTTGAGAGTTATCTGCACGATTTTGCTGCACACTTCTGCTATGAAGTTCGGAGGTATAGTAATGACTGTTTGGGTATTTGTAATCAGAATCACTTTGCAGATTTACCTCTTCAAAGTTATAGTTATTTAAATTTCTTCGATCTTCATGTACCTTCACAGATTGACTAAAATCTATAGATTTATGGGGCATCGCGGCGGTATTGTATTGCATAGTTGCAAGTACAAATAACAAAATAAATTCAAACTGCGCCATAATTTTGTATGACAAAGCTTTAAACTTTTTTTTAACTGATTTAGTTCTTTGTTATTCAATTTCTATTTAAGTACTAACAAATCAAATCAAAATGTTCTAAACCAAAAAACTTATTTAGTCAATTGTCTACTCAAGTATACTTGTGTATGTCTAAAATAAAGTAGCTGCTTTTATCAGATATTTAAAGGATTATATTTATAAATTTAGTATGCAAAGGTAGTTGGTTTGCGTAAAGTACTCGTATCATAAATTAATTAAAGCAAGTAACCATTTTCCAGCCCTGCAACAGTCTTTATGATTTTACTGACAATTCTGACACTTCACTTTAGAATCAAAGCCGCTAGCTTTTCTGATGCTTTGAATGATTTTTGGTGAAAGGTATGCAAATTGATATAAAAAATAGTATTTTTGTTTTTATAATTGTTTTCTTTGGAATTTACTGCAAAGAAAAAGATTTAGAATGGAAACACTTAGTTTGAATTGAATAATACAGATGTGAGCTAGTTCTAGAGCACATTTAATTTTAGATGAAATTATCAATTTAAATGTCTGTTCTTTATTTGTTTTTATTAAGCTTCTTATCAATAAATAAAAAATTGTAAACAATTTATGTCTATGAGTTTTTTTTCAGCAACTTTTTTATGTTCTATAAACTTAAATGATAAGAGAATAGCGCTGTGAGATTCTAACACATTCGATTATTATATAGGATTCCATACATTATATTCGACTATTCGACATACTAAATAAATTTTCGTTAGTTATTCGAATACTTAAAGTTCTTTTACCGATTATCGCAAAGAGATACACTTGTCAGAATGAATCGCTTTATTTTTTATTTTAGAGAAAAGTAACACTTAGGCAATGAATGCCTACTACTCTTGCGATGTATTAACTTCTTTAGAAAAGGGATAGTGATAGAGAAGACAGGTGGCGAAGGAAGAGATAGGGGAAAGCTTTCATTATTTTGCAACTCTGCTTTTTGCACGTATTTAATAATGCAGAGTTGCAGCGCCTCTGGTGTCAATGAAGCGTATTAAATTTTTAAATCTGTGTTTAGTAGCCATTTTATTGGTTATTTTACTTAGCCGACGATTCTGCTACTCAATACCGACTAAGGAGGTTGCTCTGATATTACATTAGGATTAGTATCCGCTGAAGCCGGTGTAGTTAACTGACCAGTGTCTATGCCTTCATCACTTGAACTTTCCTACAACAACTGATACAAAGGGATACTAATAGACGTCAGAAAAATGCGTGGTGTTGTTATTTCAGGACTTTCGAAGACCGAGCTCGAACCCAGAACCTTCGCTTTAGTAGTCGCAGCCACAGCCACCCTCAAAATATCCAAATTTAAATATAAAATCTCGTTCTGATATGCATACATATGTATAATTCTTATTTGCATAATTAAAGTAATCGAGTAAAATATGTCCATCACTACATTAACACGAAGCACATGCGACTGATGGATCTGCGTATGAATATTTCGAAAGAAATTACAATCGAAAAAACGAGCGATAGACTTAAGAATAATTTATGAACAAAATCACAGCAAACGATTTTTATTTAAAATAATTTTTTTAAACTTTTTGCACATTTTTCTTTATCGGTGTAGCGCACTCTTCAATGTTTAGGTTTTATCTGATTGGTGATTGTTGTTTCTAATTCTACAAGTGTTTACTGAATGATATTAAATTCTCAAGTTGGGTAAAAAATTAGTAAAAAAAAAATTCCAAGAATTAAATAATAAAAATCGCACAATAACACTGGACTGCAGCAAAAATAGTCTTTAATTAAAAATGTATGGAATATATGGGCAGCGCTGGATTTACATATAGGACCGTGAAGCCCGGGCCTAGGGCGGCATGGTTTTAAGGGCGGCAAAATTTTAAGAACCCTAAGAATTAAAATTTTCAATAAGTTGATATTGACAATTTCTGTCAACCGTTGCCCGTTAATTTATAGGTGTAATGTAAGTTTTTTTACATTGAATGGGCCATTGAGTTGAGATTTAATGACAGTTCGGCTAAGTGTATTTGACATGTTTATTTACGAAGCCAAAGCGCACTCTACATAGATAAAAGGTATTAACAAGCAGCGTTTAAAAACTTCTGATTTGTGTAATTGCTTTTGCTTCCGCTTACGATTCTGCTTCGGAAAATGTAAACAGTCCCAGTCAAAGCGAACGCATGAAATGAAAAATTATACACAACGGAGAATTTCAGCAGTCTGTATGTTTGAATAGTTGTCGGTTTGTGCATTAATTATATAATTTTCGAAAAAAAAAATGTGAAAAACTAAAATTTTTTAGTTAAAAAGTGCTCTGTATGACCTGTTAGGGTCAGATAATATTGCCAAATGTTTCTAGCAAAAAATTAGGAGTCTCTGTTAGTTATTCTGAAAGAAATGAAAAAACATTTTTTACTTTACTTTTGCAAAAAAAAAGTGCATGAAGAAATAGTTTTTTCGACGTAAACTGCTAATGAGATTTATTTAGTGGACTCTTAGCTACATTATTGCCATATTATAGTAAGACGCTAGCACTAAGTCTGAATTAGCCGTTGGCCAAAAACTGATGATACCATATTTTGAGGGCATATTGAAATCTTTGGAGATCCATAAAAAAGTTGGCCACCAAAAACGCCAAACTGAGTACAGGGTTTTACTTCCCTTTGACAATACTATCGAACCTGATACTGTCAGGAGCGTGCGGATTTGCACGTGTAATGCACACTGTAGTTTAAATATTTATAAATTTCATAGTTTTAAAAAGCTTTTCTTCATAGAGCAGAAAGGGCGGCATATATCACGGGGCCTAGGGCGACATCAAACATAAATCCGCCACTGTATATGGGGCATGATAACTTCCGATTTCGATCAAATTACCAGCAAATGATTTTAAGTAAAATTCTCTCCTCCACTCATCTAAACCCTTTTTTAGGGTTCCGTACACCAAATCTGAATAGGAACCATATTTTTTCGCTACTATGTCCGTCCGTCCGTTCGTCTGTCTGTCACAGGCTGTTTTCTCAAGAACCGTAAGAGCAATTTTCACAGAATATTTAAAACGTTGGCCGCTAAAACAACAAATATATGACAGTTAAAAATTTAAAGGGTATTCTAAAGCGAGCAACGAAAAATTCTGAAATTCTAACGTAATATACAGACATTTATATATGATAACTTGATATTTTAAAAGTTAGTGTATTTTTTATACTGAAAATTAAAAAATCAAAATTAAAGGATTTTCTATCAGTTAATGTAATTTTGACTAGGTATGTAGTTTTGACAACTTGATGTACCTTGAAAACAGTAACCATACGGCAGACTCTTGAAATTTCAAAAACGCTAAAGCAAAAAAATTTCAAAAATTAAAAAAAATGCCCAAAGGAAAAATCGCCAAAACGAAAACAAATGAAATTAAATAAATTACGAGAAATGAAATAAATCGCTAATATACAAAAAAAAAAACCCTCAAAAGTAAATATATTAAAAAACCGCCAAAAACCGAAAAAAATCGCAAAAAAAAAACAAAGAAAATCTCAAAAACGAAAAAAGCGTTTATATTACAAAATCGCAAAAAACCAAAAAAAAAAAATCGCCAAACTAAAAAAACGCTAAATTTAAAAATATGTATTGCAAACAAAAAATAGCCAAAACCAAAAAACCTCACAAGTCAATAAGCGCTAACACTAAAAATCGACAAACACTCAAAAACTGTCACACTAAAAAATTGCTAAGACTAAATATATGCATTTTAAAAAGCAAACAAAAAATCGCAAAAATCCTGAAAAAAATCGCCAACACTCAAAATGCGAAAAAAAATCGCCCAAAAAGCGCAACTGCCGTCCGGAACCCTTTGTAAGCGAGTCAAAGTCAAATTTTACTGAATTTATTTTATATTTTCAACTGTTTTGGAGATATTCAGATATCAGTCAGGCACCACTAGGATGTCATATTTACAGGTTCTCTTCTCATCTGCTGGTAACGCTAAGGATCAGTCGTGCTCTATGCGAGGTCTTTGACCACCCAGTTTAACCTAACCTAACCCAACCTAACCTATATCCGAACATGTTATGTATATCTTCTCTTTAACAATTTTGTTACAAATGTTACTTTATATTAATTGTGTGAATTAGAATTTTTCACTCTATACAATTTCTTTTTTCGCTTAAACCAAAATTGGACCAAACCATTTACTGAAATAATGAAAAATATTTACTGAAACCAAATTTTATTTCAAACAAGGGTGTGTTTGAAAGCTTTATTGGAATAATTTATCTGTAAAGGGTCTTCCAATAAGAGGTGTCGTTTTGATATGTAAAAACACTATTATTGGATGTTTATTTAATTGTAAGAAGCAGGGTAACCTCAAAGAAAAATGTCTAAAGAGGTTTAATCACAAGATCTCGTTGGTAATCTTGGAGAAATAACACGGTCAGGAAACTTTACATGACATAGGCTGATGCCGTCGTTATTTGTAGGGCACGTAGAGCCGTCTTGTTGAAAATAAACGGTTTTACTGAGTTATTACCCAATGCCCAATTTTAATGATCGACGAGAAATGGATCAATCAAAGGTTTCCTGTGCACTATGGGCTACAACATTAATATTATAATTTTTTTAAGAAACGTGCTTCAGTTCGATGCTTCACATCATTGACTTGCCTTAAAGTATAAAACTTGCGCACTAGTTTCACAATTGCTGGCCGAGGTGCTTCATGATGACCCAAAACTGCTTCAGTTTGACGAACTCAGACCGTGAAATTTTCATCATATTTGTAATGAATTTTAATCACTTCAATGCGTTCTTAGAGCATTTATCGCTCCATTTTTATGATCATTACATTATTATTTTATTAAAAAGATGTTCTATGGCGTGATTTCCATATATAACAGAAAATCCATATTTTTGGTACACAGAAAAAAAATGCCTGCAATAAACAACTTTAATTGAAAATAAAACCAAAAATCTATTAAAAATGTTATACAGAATATTAAACTTTTGTCTAAAAATCAAATTACCTGCAATAAGCAACTTTAACTGAAAATAAGACCAAAATTCAATTAAAAATGATACTGAGTCAATTACACTTTGTAATTAATTAAAATTTTAAGCAAAAGTGTAATTGACTTAAGTACTATTTTAATTGAATTTTAGTTTTATTTTCAATTAAAGTTATTTATTGCAGGAGTATTTTATTTTTAAATAAAAGTATAATTGACTTAAATACAATATTAATTGATTTATGGTTTTACTTTCAATTGAAGTTGTTTATTGCTGAAATATTTTTTTCTGCGTAGAGAGCGTCTATAAAGTTCTCGAAAACAATAAATAATTCTTGAGATTTCTTATTGAGTATCATGAGTATCAATTGTATTAGAGTTTTCTCTTTCAGTAGCCTGCTTGTCCTTCAAACCTTAAAATTTTTATGGAAATTATAAATGAAAACATCAAACAAACTACGCATAAAATACCTGAATTGAAAAAGTTATTATTAGTAAAAGTCCGTTGATTAAAAAAATATATTTTATTATAACTAAGTTTACACTAAAAAACATGATTAACAAATATTTCTTCTCGAACATCTGCCATTTACCACACATGGACAATTAGCAATAGATCTTAATAGAAAGCGATCATCAAATGTCATTTCTTCTCCTTCCTTCGCAGCATCTGTTGCACTTGTATCAGGATGATGATGTTCTGGATTATGTTTAGCAAAGTTTTTGCTCATCGAATTAAATTTATTAGCTCCACTTTGATAATTTTCTATGTCATCAACATCATGGCTAGCGTCTTTCGGATACAAAATAGATTTGCTTAACACTATACCACTGTTCAAATTATTCACTTTGTATCTTTCTTCTTCTTCAGATTCGGTGGGGAAGATTATTGAATGTTTATTTCTAATATTTTTAGGTAGACCGCAAGTCAAATTTATTAGCACTAGCAATAGAAAACTAATTTTAATCATGTTGTTTGTTTGAAAGGGTCTGCTTGCTCTATTCATTTTTATGTATTTATATTTTTTTTAATTTAATATTTTTTAATATTTTATTATATTTATATTTTTTTCACTTTGTTTGTAAGTTGAAGCTTGTACTATGTTTGACAAGTTGTTGTGCTCAACTGTTTCGATCAAATTGCGATTAAATAAATGAACTCAAAACCACTTGATTGAAATAATTGTACATAAGTACGTATACATATATGCACATTCATATTCGTTTATATATATACATATATGTACATAGTACATGCATTAATAAACATCAGTATTCTTATCAAATAAATTTATATTTTCTTCTTCTCATCACTACAAAGTAAACAATAAATCATACACACACAGATGTTGACGCGGACTTCCCTCATACGAGGGTAAACCAAATATACATACATACATCATATTTATGAAAATGATGTTTCTCAGGCATTTGATAAAGTATGGCACGAAGGCCTAGTTTTAAAACTGAAGACATACCTACCAATAAACATACAAAAGCTTTTTGAAAGTTATATCCTTGATAGGAAATTTACTGTTGTGGAAGGAGACTTCATGAGTGTACCCGAGTCTATATCTTCTGGTGTGCCACAGGGCAGTATTCTGGGGCCAGTCCCAGTAAAAAAAATTGGAAGTCATTCTAAAGGAAGTACATTTTCATTGCTTCCAAAAAATCGATATTTTTAATTTGCCGATAGTTAGCAGAAAACCAAGTAGAAGTTTATTTTAGTCATACAAAACCTTGTAATTCCTCTCTAGTTTTAGAAATTACTCACCAGAATTTTAAAAAAATCGTTTTTTTTTTTAAGAAACATGAACTATTTTTGGTCTAAAATTTTAAAGTTATTTGCTTAAATTTACATTAAATTACTGTTTCGCGTTTAAATTTCTATAAAAAGAAACTAATTGTTAAAATAGGTAACTAATAACCATTTTTCCTAGATGAAAATATTATCATAGAACACAAAAAAGGAAATTTTTCTTAAAATCGCTTCCAATTCGGTGACCAGGCAGCGAAAAAGAGAACTTCTTGCAATGACAACCCTATGTAAAAATCATTACATCGGATCGAAATTTGCACTACTTCCAGATCGCAAACTCTACATATTCATGACTTTTTTGGAGTGTCTTTTTTTACTGGGGTCTTGTATCTAATTTATACTTGTGATATGCCTGTGAGCAATAACATCCACACTTCTACATTTGCCGATGATACAGCCTGTTTGAGTATTCACAAAAACCCTAATGAGGCATCCCGCAATCTCCAAGCACACATTACCCAGCTTGAAATATGGTTGAACTTATGGAGAATTAAAGTAAATGAACAAAAGTGTGTTCATATAACGTTTACCCTAAGAAAAGATACCTGTTCCCCCATTCGAATCAACAATCAAAATATTCCTCAACATTCTCAAGTCAAATACCTTGGCATACACCTTGATCGAAGGCTTACATGGAAATATCATATTGACTCTAAGTTAACCCAAATGAAACTTAAATTGACTCAAATATATTGGTTAATTGGCAGAAATTCAACACTCAGCCTAGACTGCAAACTTTTGATATACAAGTCGCTTTTGAAGCCCATATGGTGCTATGGAATTCAGCTATGGGGCACTGCTTCAGCTTCAAATATAGAGAAAATCCAACGAAGGCAAAACAAAATTTTACGTTTGATAACATCTGCTCCATGGTACATTAAAAATTCAAATATTCATCGTGATTTAAATATGCCACTAGTGAGTGAAGAAATTGAAAAATACGCAGGCAAATATTTAACAAAACTCGAGTCACATCCTAATCCGCTTGCCCGTAATATTTTGAGCTTTACTGGACACATCCGCTTAAAAAAGAGGGACACAAGGGCTCATATACTCAACACTCCAGATGGGACTGCTTAAAAATACTTCTTTTTTTTCCTTTTTGATTATCACTACTTATGTATTATTTGTAACTATCACTAAGTTTATGTCCGATACTGGTCGGGCCTAATTATTATATTTAGATTTAAGATTTGATTACTTATTCCCAGTAAAAAAAATTGGAAGTCATTCTAAAGGAAGTACATTTTCATTGCTTCCAAAAAATCGATATTTTTAATTTGCCAATAGTTAGCAGAAAACCAAGTAGAAGTTTATTTTAGTCATACAAAACCTTGTAATTCCTCTCTAGTTTTAGAAATTACTCACCAGAATTTTTAAAAAATCGATTTTTTTTAAGAAACTTGTGAACTAATTTTGGTCTAAAATTTTAAAGTTTTTTGCTTAAATTTACATTAAATTACTGTTTCGCGTTTAAATTCCTATAAAAAGAAACTAATTGTTAAAATAGGTAACTATTAGCCATTTTTCCTAGATGAAAATATTATCATAGAACACAAAAAATTACATTTTTCTTAAAATCGCTTCCAATTTGGTGACCAGGCGGCGAAAAAGAGAACTTCTTGCAATGACAACCCCATGTAAAAATCATTAGATCGGATCGAAATTTGCACTACTTCCAGATCGCAAACTCTACATTTTCATGACTTTTTTGGAGTGTCTTTTTTTACTGGGTTGTTAGTTAATTTTTGAAGATACAATAAATAAATATATATATGAAAAAAAAAAAAAAATATTTATGAAAATTTATCATCAACATATCTACCCGGTCTCCGAAAGTCTTCAAATAATAACACCACGCATTTGTTTGCAGTGTATTAGTGTTCCTTTGTATCAGTTGTTGTAGGAAAGTTCAAGAAGGTCACTAAACTACACCGGCTTCAGTGAATACTAATTCTAATGCAACATCAGACTGCCCTACTTCGTCGGTATTGAGTAGCAGAATCGTTGGCGAAGTAAAATAACCAATAAAAATGGCTACTAAATACAGCTTGGAAAAATTTAATACGCGTCATTGACACCAGAGGCGCTGCAACAAATACTGCATTACTAGAAACGTGCAAAAAGCAGAGTTGTAAAAGAATGAAGCTTTCCTCTTTCCAGTGTTCTCCAGCACTATCCCTTTCCTAAAGAAGCTAACAACTAGTAGTAATAGTAGGCATTCATTGCATGAGTGTTACTTCTCTTAAAAAAAAGGGCAAAAGACCTGGGGCCGGTTTCTCTTTGTAATTTCTACAAATTACAAAGAAAGTAAAATTCGCAAAATTTTGAGTTAACCCCCTTAAGAGGAAAAAGTGGGATATGTATGTACATATATCAAATTGAGAAAATAAATATAATACCAAAAATGTATCATTAATACTTGTATTGCATTAACATGTTGATTGCACTCAGTACTAGTTTACAGAAAAACCCGATTGGGTTTTTTCTGCAGCTGTTTCAATTAATCTCACAAACCAGTGTGCAAAATTTCAAAATGTTTGCCAGTGCGGCTGTAGACATATTCCCCCTTATCGGGAATAAAAGTTCACGTGAAATGTGTGCCCTTTCTCTAAATTAGCAGTTGCCAATTTTTGTGTTGTTGTTCTATCAGTATTGCATTTTCTCTTTTAGTTTACTATCTTTTGTTTAGGGGAAAAATTTCACTTAAACAAAATGTTCACCACCTTTTATTCCCGATAGGGGTGATTATATATTTTCTTATGTTTGCTGCCTCAAAACTCTATTAATTTTTTACAGATATATACAAATTCAAGTTATTGTTTGAGAGAATATACTTTATGGGCAAAAACAGGGAAATCGATTCCTACGAAATTTACTTCTCAATTAACTGTTATTTATCTTTAAGTGTCACTTAAGTAACGAACTAATTTTTTCAGTACAAAGTTGAGAGAGATTTAAATGCCCAACCTTGTGTACTTAAATCACACTTAAGTTTTACGAGCATAACATATGTTATTGTGCTTGTGTGTGTGTGTATTGAAAACATGTCCATGAACATCGTGTGGTCGTTTTAAAAAGAATTTCGTTTAATTTTCATAATTATATAACATATACAATATATAGTTTCATATCATGGAAAAATAAATAAAAAAAATGAGTTCTGATGCTCTTTTTGTTTCATAAAATGGGGTTTTTTTTTGCAATTTTAGTTTTCTTCATTTTGATAACCTAACTTTCTTATTCATGATAAACAGCTGTTGTTTAAAAAGCCTTCCATAATACTGGGAAATTTTGTAGTGCTGCCGTACCTTCAAAGTAATTTAATAAGAACTTTAATTAACCACTGAAAAAATTAAGGTACATTTAAGTGCCACTTAAATTTAAGTGCCAATTAGCTAAATGACATATAATTGGGACGTAAATTATTGGGCCTTAGGATCTGGTAATGACACAATCTTCTGTTTATAAAATGTTGCCAAGCGTAGGCATTACAAAATAAATAATCATTTTTATGTACTTAACACTAATCGATTCTTTCGAAATATTGCAAACATAGTGTGCTCTTTTAAAACCGCAGTTATGAATTTAGAAAAGTGGTCGGTCTTGGTTCGCAAAAAATAAAGCATTTTTGGGCCATTGTGAAGCAAAAAAAACTTCGTTTGTTTAAAGTTAGACTCTTAATACGTTATTGAGAAGCGCAATATACAAACATAAAAAGCTTAAAAGCCTCGAACAAAAATCTTTACAAAACAAGCAGCTTCATTCGATTTTGCATCTATTTTATTTTTCACCACCTTTTTGCAATTAGCTGGCATACTGGGCAACAATAAAAGTATTAAAAAGCAAATATACTTCGGTATTTCATGTATGGTAATACTGGTTCAACAATTTTAAAGTATGCTTTGTTTTGACTATGAATATGCGCCGCTATTTTACATATCAAACTGAAACCTTTTATTGCAAGGGAGATTTTTAAAATGGGATTTAAAAAAAAGTATTTAAACAAATATACTTTAAACAGTTGAACAGAATTTAGTTCCAACTAAAATTAAACATAATTATATGAACAGGTTTAATATCGTGCCATGACCGCTAAAATAGCTTAAGCGACATAATTTTCGAACCACATTTTTTGACCAAAATCGATTATTTGCGATCATAAATAGTCGATTTTCGTAAAAAAAACGAAGTCCAAAAAATGTGTCGCTTAAGCTATTTTAGCGGTTATGGCTCGATATGTTACCTACATGCAGGTTCATTCAAAGTCAATCACTTTTAATCAATCGTTCGATTTCAGCTGCTTATTAATTAAACTTTTACATCAGTTGATCATTAAGAGCAAATGAGTTTCTTTTCGATTTCTTTTGTGTGTGAATGGTTGCCGCTTTGGGAAAACCTGCATCTTTGCAAAAGCATTCATATCAGTATGCAATTTTTCTTATCATTGCACAACGTTATAAAGTCTGGCAACGTAACATTTGTGGCCAAAAGCGATAATTGGAATAGTTCGTATCTGCTATATACGAGGCTTGTCGCAAGAGCATCATAGAAATATGTAGAAAAAAAAACAACCACGGAGAAAAACACTTTTGTGATAATATGAAGCACACATAATCGAGCAACTTCTTCTCTTTTTCAGTTCATAAAGAGCAACTTATAGTCTCAAGAACATCTACTTCTTTGGTTAGAAAAGGGGAGAATATTTGTCAAAAGATCCACATATTTTGTTTTATAAAAAAAAACAGATTTTCCAACCCTGAAACCATATTTTTTATCTTTCTGATTTTTAATACTAAGTTATTATTTTCTAAAAAAAAACTTAGTTTTACTCAGTTACTTTTATATACAGCATAAAAAGTTTACGTTTTCCAGCTCTGGAGTGGTGTTTTTTAAATTTTTTTTTTAAATTTTTTTTTTTAATTTTTATACCGAAATTTTCTTTCTAAAACATCAATTATATTTAATTTCTAAAGGAAAAGAAAAAAATTATTTTTCTTGGTTTCTTTTATGAAAAAAAAAATATTTTCCAACCCTGGATTCATCCTTCTACATTTTATTGATTTTTTATATCAATCTTTTTCTCTCTTAAGTACAAAATATGTTTAATTTATAGACAAAGAAAAAAAAATTAGTTGTAGTATGCTACTTTTATATACAAAAAAGAAAAAGTTCCCGTTTTCCAACCCTGGAATGTTCTGTTTGATTTTTTTTTATATTTTTGATACCAATTTAATTCTTATTGAACTATGAAATAGGTTTATATAACAAAAAACAAAAATTAGTTTTAGCTAGTTAGTAGTTAGTTATATGGCAAAAAAAAGTTTAAACTTTCCAGCTCTGAAACCATTTTTTTAGATTTTTTGTGATTTTCAATAACAATTTATTTTGGACCATTTCTGACACATCAGTTCAAAACCGAGCTCGGGAAAACCGATTTCACGTACAGACAGATTGACCGACATCACTTATTCGTCCTCCCTATTCGTAAGGACCTAGAATATATATACTTTATGTGTCGCATATTAATATTGTGGAAATTCCACACGGAATGATTTAAACATATCCTTTACCATTTTTGGTGAAGGGTATAAAAAATACTCGTATTTTTTCTATTTAATTTGATGTCGTGCTGGCTGTGTCGTTTCATCTTGAATATCTTGGTATTCGTGTTTGAATATCTTGGAATTTGTGTTCGGATCGTGTAGTGTTGGAAAAGTTCTACACGCGCTCATCCCTAGTTCCTAGTCAGGGTCCTACAACGACGTTTTTTTTCTAATTAGTGTTATTAATAGCAATTCCCGTATGTGTTGTTCTTAGGATGCCTTGAAAATTGTTCATAAGACTACTTTTTGACTAGACAATACGTAATTGATTTAGCTAGGTCACGTTTTATTTTAATCAGCCACAAGGCAGTAGTATTATAAAATTAAAATTTAGCTGATAATAAAAGAACAAACGATTCACTGCTTTACAACACTTATTTAGTTTAGAAATTACAGGGTAAAATGAAAATAATAATGAAGAATTTTTTTCATTCATTTTATCAATATCTCTTGATTGCATCATCAGTTAGCCACAATTTTAATAAGTATTAAGACTATTAGACGATTGTTACTCAGAACAGAGTAAATTACAGCGATATACAAAGATAATTTCATCAGATGGAATTTGAAAATATTATGAAATTACAAAGTAATTTATTTAATCTTGTTTAAAATGGAAAATGGAAGAAGTCTATTAAATTTTTAACAACTTATCTGCATTTACTTCAGTATTATCACAAATACAAAAAAAAAATAGTTTTCAAGAAAACGTGTTTAAGGTTTTACACTTTCATACAACTCAATGAAGACATAAAATATATTTTTCTCTGGCGAGGTTGTGGTATAAGCTATTTATATGAAATTTGTTTTGCGGGATCAAATAGAAAATGTCGAATTATTCTGCATTATTAACTCAAAAAAAAGCGTTGTCAACTTTTAAATTTCAAAAAGCTGTGAAACCAAGAAAAAAAACGCGTAATTTAAGTAAAAAAATCACCAAATTTAAATTTTATTTTTTTTTTTAAATTCAATTTAAATATGTATATGAAAAATATAGGAATCGCTTGACCTTGCATTCCATCCCTAAAACTTCAAATTTGAAGCATCCGATACACATTTTAATTCTATAAGAATCAGTGAAATCTAAAGTCAATTTGACCAAGCCTTTTGAAGTTATTATAAAAAAAATTTTAATTTGTTTTCGTCAACGAACAAATCAAACCCCTGAGTTACGTCAAATTGGGTGTAATCGACAAGTCTTTGTGAGTTTAAAGGCTGGTCAGATTTTTAACTCTATGGGCTTAATAGTTAATTATTTTTTTTTTAAATCAAGTCTTACATAATTTGATTTTTATTAAACTATACTGTAAAACCATTCACCCTTATTCCAGTTGTCGACAACGACGTCACTTTAACACAATACCCAAAAATTGATCATAAGATAGTAAGCGAAGGTGATAGCAAAGTGATAGTGATAGTGGTAGTGGTAGTGGTAGTGATAGTGATAGTGATAGTGATAGTGATAGTGATAGTGATAGTGATAGTGATAGTGATAGTGATAGTGATAGTGATAGTGATAGTGATAGTGATAGTGATAATGATAGAGAAGGCAGGTGTGAAGGAAGAGATAGAGGAAAGCTTTATTATTTGACATCTCTGCTTTTTGCATATTTTTTAATAATGCAGTGCTACAGCGCCTCTAGTGTCAACGAGGTTATTTTACTTTGCCGATGATTATGCTACACAATACCGACGAAGGAGGGCGCTCTGACGTAGCATTATTATTTGAATCCGCTAAAACAGATTCCGTTCCCAAAGGTCTAGAAAATAGCATAAACCTGCCAACAGGAGTCAGTTGTTTTCGACAACATTTACACAAACCCCAATTTTTTTGCATTGTGGTACGGTAAAGTGGTGACGATGTCGACAACTGGAATAAGGATAATTCTTTCGACTGCAGCTCAACTATGCGACAAAGATAATAAATTTTTAACAAAATAAAAAGGCTGTCAAAAGTGTTGTGCAGCAAACGCAATGTAAATAACAAAGCTATAAATTAAAAAAATGTGATTTGGAAGTTTATCAAATTATATAAAAAATATTCACATGTATTATTATTTTAGAAAAAAAGTAACCGAAATGCAACAATATTCGACATTGGGGAAAAAAAAGTTAGCAATTTTGGTTAAAATATATTTTGTAATGTCAATATCATAAGTGTTAATATGTAAAGAAAATGTAGAGGAATTATAATAAAAACAAGTAAGAGTGCTATATTCGGCTGTGCCGAATCTTATATACCCTTCACCACTAGTTTTGTTCAGTAAAAAGGAATGGCTTCAGGGAAATGAAATGGAACATGCCCTTAATTTATTTTATAGCTATGACTGTTCTTTAGCGATTAATTTAATTTGTATCTCCATTTATCAAACATTAATAAGAACTCGTTACAAGGTATCAACTAAAGACCATCAATTTGAAACATAACTGTTCTGAGACCATAAGAAACAACATGGCAAAAACCTTCATTTATACTTAAACTAGATATCCATATAAAAATTAAGCATATAAATAAAATAAATAGATAAATCTTGAGTAAAGATCTTCTTAAAACACGAAATATGTTTAACTGAAACAAAAATATTATTTCTTGTTTTTTTTTTTCTCAAATTTTTTTTTCAATTTCCAACCCTGGAACCACAATTTTGATTTGTCTGGTTTTAATACTAATTTATTTCTTTCTAAGATATTTAATTTATTTAATAACCAAAGAAATAACTAGTTTTATTTAATTGGTTTTATATATCACAAAAAGTGTACGTTTACCAACCCTGGAATCAACTTTTATATTTTACTAGTTCCTTATACTAATCTTATTCTTTAAAAGATATATAAAATATGTTAAGTGAACAAAGAAAATAAGGAATTAAGGAAAAATTAGTTTTGTTTAGTTACTAATATCCAAAAAAAATTAAATTTCCCAGCTCTGGAAATTTTATTTTCGTAATTATCTATACCAAACTTTTATTTTCAAAACATAAAATAATTATATTTAATTTATAAAGAAGAAAAAAATTAATTAGATCTAGCTAATTTGTATATCACAGAAAGTGTAAGTTTCCCAACCCTGGAATCATCCTTTTAAATTTTTCTGATTTCTTACACCAATATTTTTCCTTTAAGAACGTAAGATACGTTTAGTTTATAGACAAGAAGATAAATTTAGTTTTAGTAAGTTATTTTTATATAACAAAAAAGTTAAAGTTTTCCAACCCTGGAAACGTCATTTTGATTTCTTTAGTTTTTTTTTATATTTTAGTACCAATTTAGTTCGTGCTGAAACATAAAATAAGTTTATTTACTAAAAAAAAATTAAAGTTAGTTTTAGTTTTATATGACAAAATCAAGTTTAAGCTTTCCAGCTCTGCAGCCGTCTTGATTTCGCAGATTTTCAAAGCCAGTCTATTTTGGACCATTTCTAACACACCAGTCCAAGGCTGAAGTCCCTAGCTTTTCTGGGACCTTCGGAAAACCGATTTCACGTACAGCAGAAAAAGTTGGCATCACTGACGTTATATTAAAAGTGCCCTTTGCAAATGTAAAAAGAGTTTGTATAATTTTGCTTCCAACTGTATGCATGAAATAAAATATATTTTATTAATAAATAAATTATAATTTTACTACATGTGAGTTTTTTCATTGCCAAATCAGATGTTTAAATACATAAATCATAATTTTGCTACACATGAGCTAGTAATCTATGCAATAGAAGATCTAATACACAGATAATTCATACAGTGCGTATGAATGACACTTACAGTAATTGACTTTCTATGATTGACACTCATAGGCAGAAGCGTGTTTGCTACGTGTTATAAATTTATTAAATATATTATCTCAGTAAGTGTAGTAGTACATGTTTATTTAATTTTATAATTCAATTTAAAATGCAAAAGAAGCAAATAAAAATCAATTTAATATGAAAGAAGCACAAGTTAATTTTTTTCAATTCAAATGTTGTTGGTAATTTCTATAAAAAACATTTTTTTTATAACACTATGCAACAAATGAAGACTTTGGGAAAAACACATAGACTGGACAGTATACGTTCTATAGTACTAATAAAAGGTAATAAGACCCTATACTGAATTTGAAGATTTTGGAGACCATTTTTTTTTATAAACCACCAAGGATTTGGAAAATCAGTACGTCCTTAAAAACTGGTGTCATCAGTTTTTGGAGAACAGCTTATTAAGACTTGGTGAGAGTTCTAAAGTATATATGGCAATAATACTCGTATAGCTAAAAGTCTACCAAATAAACCTTGTTAACCTTTTAAGCCAAAAATATAATTTCTTCGTGCCCTTTTTTGCAATTATTAAGAAAAGAACATTTTTTTTAATTTTTTTCAGAATAACTTGCAGGGACTCCTAATGTCAACAATATTTGGCAAAGTTGTAGCTACGGTAAAGTTGTTTCAATATAATCGCAACTTTAAGGATTAAGCCCGGACTTTAAGACCGGTTTTTGTATGGAAGTTTTGTTTTAACGTACACTTCAAGCAAACGTTATTTTTTGTATATGGGGCATAAGTCGAAAAAAATAAGCGCTATATCTTCCTGAAAAATTGCACAATATAATACAGATTTCGCCCAAGGGTAATTTTGAACATTTTAGCCATTAGCTCAAAATGAGATTATTTCAATTTAAGCATTTTTTCATTTTTTCCCACAAAATTATGTTATATATGCATTTGGGGAATTAAGGTACATTGTCCAGGTAAACCCCCGAAACTTATATTCTAAATTAATGGCAAAAAAGTTTGTAGTTTTCTTTTGTTTTTGGAATAATCACAAAAATGCAAAAAGGTACACACGACAACGTTATATGCCGTCAGCTGGAAAGCAAAACCACGTAACTAGCATTTTTAATTAATAATTGGGTGTTATGTACTTGGAACACATGTGTATACAACTTTTAAAACCATAATTTTAAAACAATAAATCAAATTTAAATTGTAAATAAAGAAATTTTACTTAACTTCCTGTTTTTTCAACACAGACGGTCTACTTGAGTATAAAATTTATATGGAAAGCACTAATTTTTTTCAGTGGTTTTCATACCAATTTTCTAGACGAGTCGTCTGCCTTACTTGTGGAAACTGCACATAAGTCACTTGAATAAATTTAGTTATTTTTCTTCTATCTTCTATAAAATTTTAAAAATTTAGTTACGTGATTTTGCATTTCAATGAATGTCATAACTCAAAAAATGGAACTTTTGAGTAAATCATGCAGAATTAATCCTCATATCGTTCTTCATATTGTTGTAAAACTTTCATTCAAAAATCTTGTTTACCCAACTCTTGAGAGAAAAATCAATCTTTCTTTTTCCATTAAGTTGTGTGTAAATTGAAAACTTAAAACTCGTTTGCTGACAAACTGTTTTTTTTAGTTATGACGTTCTTTAAGTAAATGAGCGATATGTATGTCCTTAAATACACAAAAAAGAAGACCTAGTACCAATTTATTGCCAAAGGTGCGACGAAGCCTTATAGAAACTCTTACAAACTAATTGAGAATTATTAAATATATAAACCTCATTAGTTTAAAATCTTTAACAAAAATCGCATTATATATTTCGTTCATTATTTATATTGACCGGCATAGAATAATGGAAATAATTAATATCTTAATTGAATGTGCGATGGCTGAAGTAGTTAGCACGTTGACTACAAAACCGAAGGTCCTGGGTTCAATCCCTGTATCCAACAGTCATTGAATAACAACACCACGCATTTTTCTGATGTGCATTAGTGTCCCTTTGTATCAGTTGTTGCAGGAAAGTTCAAGTGATGAAGGCATAGTCACTGGTCACTGAACTATACCGACTTCAGCAGATACTAGTCCTAATGAAACATCAGAGCGCCCTCCTTCGTTGTGTAGCAGAATCATCGGCGAAGTAAAATAATCAATAAAATGGCTACAAAACACACCTTCAAAAATTTAAAACGCCTCATTTGACACCAGATGCCGCAGCAACACTGCATTATCAAAAAGCGTGCAAATAAAAAAGCAGAGTTGTAAAAGAATGAAGCTTTCCTCTATCTCTTCCTTCACCAAGTGTCTTCTCTGTCACTATCCCTTTCCTAAACAAGGTAACACCTAGTAATAGTAGTAGGCATTAATTGCCTGAGTGTTACTTCTCTTTACAAAAAAAAAAAAAAAAATGGAAGCTTTTAAAAAAGAACAACGAATCGCTTTTGTTTTAGACTTCCCTTTTTTGTTATACTATTCTGCTTTAAAACAACGCATGTCCAAAGGAGTACTATTTTTCACTCAAGCAACTTTAGTTACAAGCCTTGCAAAAACTCCAGATAAGAGACTAAAAATATTTTTAATATCTAATAAAAAAAATTAAAAATTTGACAACTTCACCCTTGAGATAGTTAAAAACTCTGTTAAAATCTAATGAAATTTAGAGGTATACACGATTTGGATTTTTTGTTTTGCTTCTAAAGTAGAATTTTATTATTTCTTAAAAGTTATTTAAATTAAATTTAATAATAATTATTTTTTTTAATAATACTGAAAATTTTCCATTCATAGATAATTTAGCAAGTACACAGTACTCAAATAATTTTCAGAATTTTCTTAAAAATGTAAACTTAAACAATTGGGGTTTGACAAAAGTAAAGGCTAGGACTCACAATCCTACACAATCGTAAAACTTTTTGAAGAAATGCATCCCTAATGAAATGCATACTTGTTGTCTTTTCAACATTTTCATAAACTTCATCACAGCAGTGTTGTTTTTTTCTCAAAAGTCGTAGGATTGTGTAGGATAGTGAACGCTAGCCTTAAGCTCCATGGGAGGAACAGCTTTCATTAACAGTTCTCCCTCTTTGAACATCTTCCAGAAATAATGCAATCGCAGTTAAGCTTCGCCTTGTAAACTGTTCGAGTGCTACAAAAAAAAAATAAAATAAATTTTTTTAATTTAAAAAAAAAATTTTTTCTATTACAATGTTACCGGATTAATAAATTAAAACAACACCCAAAAAGTTGGGATTTTCCAACGAAATGTAGGATGAAATAATAAAAATAAACAATATTTTATTTTAATTTAATTCTTTGCCGTATAGTTAATAACAACCTAGTAGAGGAACTCACTTTTCGTTGCATATTTAGAATTGTAGGGTATATGCAATAACTGCCTTCTACAAGGCTTGAGTGTTTTTGTTCTTTAAACAAATGTAAAACTAACATAACTGCATTGTATAAAAAGTTTCATTGCAGTAGTTAATTACAATGTGAGTCCGATCACAGGCGAGATGTGTAAACATCTGGTAATGAAATTTTTTTTTTAATATTGACTTATGGCAACTAAAATAAGATATATAAATTTTTGACTCTACTGTATTTAAAAATCTATGGAAAACTGTATCTATAGTAGCGGATTTATTAGTTGTGGGGGTTTGTGGAGAATTGCTCATATGCAACGTCAAATAAAAATTTTGATAAAGCTTGCGACTGTGGGTTTGCAAAATTTGTATTAAGATCTCCACCCATAATAATTGACATGAGATGGAGATTGTTACCCAATTGTCGTGCACCAGTTTCAGTGTAAGGCAACAGTACGTAATGAAGATATGTTTATTTAAAAGTTTATATTTATTTTATTTTTTTTATATTTTTCAACTTTTTAACAAAATTATCCCCACTGGCAACACTATTACACTTCAAAAGCAATTTCTATTAAAATTAACATTGCTCCTGAAAGTATGCCTTAAAATTAGGTTTAGTGTATTTCTATGCAGCTGTTAAATTTCTCTGTACTTCTTGTTACACTAATAATACACTACACTAATACACTCATACATAGTTCACACCGAATTGATAACGCTTTACGATCTTACTCAAAATTTGTGATTGTATTGTGAAAAAGATTTGTACCCCCTAGCCTATAGATGTTTACACATCAAAAACGTTACCACTTAATACTAGAGATGGGCGCATGACGTGTTTTTTCGTGATTTCCCTTGTGTTCGAGTCGTTTCGTGTTGAGCAAAGTTGACACGAAACACACGAAACGATTTTAGATGTAAAATATGTATGAATGAATTTCCATTAGAGAAAAAATGTAACATTTTTTATCGTCAAACACACAACACCAGCATACTTGTTGATATTGTATAATCCACTGAAGCTTAAAGTTCTGCACGTAAAAAGAGAGTATCAGCTGGCAGTGACAACTTGGTGCAATATTTTGAAAAGCGACTCTTGAAAAAAGTTAATTAAATTTTCTGATTTTCAAATAACATACCAATAAGTCCTAATTTACACTCAGCAAGTCTTATTGCTAAGCTTATTATTTTGTCGGAGAGAGCGACTAGAGGAACATAATTTTTTTTTCCCTCATCTCTCTCTCCGACAAACTAATAAGCTTAGCAATAAGGCTTGCTGAGTGTAAATTAGGACTTATATTTCGTGCGTGTTGTGCAGTATCGTATTGACAAAATACGATACTGCGTGTGTGTTTCGTACGTGTTGAGCGTTTTAGTATTCGTGTTCGAGTCGGGTCGTGTATGAAAAATTCGCAAAGTGCCCATCTCTACTAAATACGAACGAAAATACTTTTATGCACTCTAGCAAGAAAATTGTTTGCTGGGAAATTTTACTTTTGAATAGTTTTTTTTTAAATTGCGAAGCAATATTTTTATGTATTTAATTATTAGCAAGTTCTTTTTGTTCTTAATCAATTAAATATAATCATTGTAAGCCATACGCTTGTTGTGCTTCAATCGGTTTTTATTGTCTTATCAGTAGTAAATAGGGAAAGTCCTATGTCTGCATGTTTTATCTAAAGCATTCACATGCCTTTGATATCGAATTCAATATTGAAATTGATAACAATTAAATCAAATAAAATGCAAATAAAACTGTTCACTATTTAACAAATATTTTTTATTTAGTCTTAGAGTATTAATGAGAAGGTTATTTCTGTCGTAAGATATTATTACAAAAATATAAGGCTTATGATTTAGTGCAAAGTTATGTATTTGCCAGTTAAAGTGTGATTTAAACATTTAAATTCAAATATTTTTCTATAGCTTTAAATTTACTAACCCGTTAAAGGCTATCTCACGTGAACAAAGAAAAAATTTAAAACCGGCGCCTTATTTTAATTGTATCGAACTTTAAAACTAAAATACCACATTAATTCTAGAAACGAATAACACGACCATTTTTATATTATTAAAGAAAGTGCTTTTTAAAGAACTAAAGCTTGCAACAAAATTTAAAAGGCCTAATTGTCTAAATCACGTCACCAAGTGATATTTATGTGAAAGCAACAACAACATTTTGAAAATTAGATTTTTGCTTTTCATACAAATTCTAAAAATTATAAAAGGCCATAAGCAAAGCATTGACAAATTTTATATGGAATAAATGCAAATTGCAAAAAAAAAAATTCTAGTACAATCTGGCAACGCTTAGCGTTGCGTTTTGCCTTATAAGGCCCTAAATTTAATTGCCTTTGTATAAACAATATTTTGAACGTTTTTAAAATTCTTGTTTTTGTTGTCATATAAATATCACTTCGATGAAGTGCTTTAAGTAATTAGGGCCTAAAGGCGCATGTTAGCCGACTGTAATGTAACTGTAATGTAGGAAACAGCTGATCGATATTTTTGTATGAAAAGTAGGTTACGTTACATTACATCTCTATAACCATTTTCATTACTTTTCACATAATAATATCGATGAACTGTTTCCTACTGTTGCAGTTACTTTACATTATAGTCGGGTAACAGAGCCTCAACCATTTTCATTACTTTTCACATAACAATATCGATCAGCTGTTTTCCACTGTTGCAGTTACTTTACATTATAGTCGGGTAACAGAGCCTTAACCATTTTCATTACTTCTAGCCTTTTCGCGATAATAAAATACCACAAAACTCTACAATTTTAATTTTAAGTAACATACACAGTACGTTTGTTTGTTACAAACATTAAAAAAAAATTATTTATAACTCAACTTACCCCCTTATTACAGTTCGTTGTTCTTGGCCCAATGTTAAATCCAAAATATCCAAATGTGCGTTCATCTCTGACATTTCCAACTGCTGAATATTACGCGTCGTTGCCTGATTGATTTTACCCATTAATAAAATGGTCAACAGTAGTATTGAAAACATTTCAACGATAAAAATACTTTTAATTGTAATTTTTTCTATAATTTATTATCTTCTTGTTTAGAAGATGACCTTAGCCGCTCAGCTTAGTTAATGAAAAATATTACAAATACGAGTATTATGCAGCTTGCACCTTAGTGATCTCTTGCTTGAATGCTTTAAGTTTATATTCTGCTTAGCCTTGTATAATTTCTTTTTCTAACTAACTAACCAACCGTACGCATCGAATGAGTAATAAAATGCACTTTTTAAATGATTCGATTTTTCTAAAATTAATTCATTCATAAGATAATTTCACAATGTTAAAGTGTGTTATGTTTAGTTTATTCTTTTTTTTTTTTTTTTTTGCATAAAACAAGTCTTATTGGAGCTTAATAATATATATTTGTATACAAAGTTATTTAATATAAGTAAAAAAATCACCGTTTTTTTAGTTAACGAATGAAGCAAGAGAGAGCTATATACAGAGAGAGAGAGAGAGAGCGTTTTGGCAAAAAATCTTACCGTCTAACTGAACGACTGATAGCGAAAGTGCTCAGAGATATATTAAATTTTGTTGTAAATCAATAACAAAACTGCAATCGCCATTTGATGATTATATATATTTTTATTTTAAGTTATTGAACATATCTTATCTTTAAGAATATCCCTGTAGGAAATGGAACTGACACAAGACTAGTCACGTGACCGGTCCCTAAGTGATAGGGACCAGTCCGAGTTCTAACACTTCCTATGAAGCGGACCAGTCACTTTTACATGGGGATGGACTAGGATGGGGTTAATTGATACTTTGTATGCACCTTGTGACTTGTCACTGAACTATCCCATAGGGACCTATTCGATGTATAATAATATAAATTATTTATAAATAAAATTTCGACATTTAACTGTAACAATTAATGCTTATATATTTTTTTATTGTTACAAATGCAATGGCATTTTTCTTTAATTTATTTTTAATATGAAAATTTTTTGAGATTCGAAACGACAACCTCGTGCATGACAGGCTGGCACACTACCCACTCTACCACAGGGCCACTCATATTTCAAAAGTATAAATACCATTTGAGCTTAGGTTAATATCTAAGTATAGTTACGGGACTGATCCCAGAGTCACATTGAAGGGAGCAATTAACATTATATTTACACTATTTGATAGGTCCTGTGTTCGACCACATCGAACGTGTTCAGTGCAGTTTACTACAATACTAGACCGAGTCCGAATTAAATTGGCTCAAGATCAAGACGATACACCACGAAAATGGTCAATATACCACCATTTAAACGATATGACTTTTTTCACCATACACTACTACGTACTTTTGATAACACCCACATTATCTCCAGTTATAGGACGAGTACATTTGGATCAATTGTCACCAAATTTTCTGCAGAGATACTATAAATAAATGTCTTATTGTTGTTGCGTTTTTTTTTCTAATTTAATTAATTGATACGCAACAAATTTCGTTAATTAGAAAATTTTTTGAAAATGTTAAATTCTTAGTAGAGTTAAAATGAAAATAAGGAGGTAAAAGGGAATACCACAATTTAGTTAATTAGAAAATATTTTAAAATTTTTTATTGAAGCTATGAAAAATGAAAACTAAAGCGCCATCTCATTAGCCATAGCCGAACACAAGACAACCAAAATTAAATGTGTCCAGCACTTGCTGTTTTCTCGTGAACCCTTAGAACTACAGATCTGAAATTTTAACAGAATACATATGTATCTAAAACTTTGTCTAGCTACAACAACAAATATATGAAAATTAATTATTAAAAGGTGTTTTAAAGCGAGCAACGAAACATGTTGAAATCCTAATGTAATAATATATAATGTAATAATGTATAAAGACAATTATGAATATTTAAGAAATTTATTATTCGACTTATTGTCATAAGTTTATTTTAATTTGAAATTTATTTATTTATTTATTTTTTTATTTATTTTGAAATTTATTTATTTATTTATTTTCAAATTAAAATAAACTTATGACAATAACGTACCTTTTCACAATGTATGCTTAAAAGATAACAGAGACTTTAACTCCAAGTTTTGTATGAAGAACTGTCAGTTAAAGTTCACGTTAACTCTTAACCATACATTGTGAAAAGGGACGTAAGTTGAATAATAAATTTCTTAAATGTTAAATTTAGATTTTATTTTTCATTTTGCCTTATAATTACTTTTATTGTTATCCAAAGGATTTCTAATTGTATAAAGGTGTAGAAAGATAGAATAGATTCATATCGAATATAAATTATTTGCTGGGTTTTGTATAAGTTTCTAAGCCTACTATGCTTATTTTTCTTTTGTGATTTTCAAAAATATTATTATTTGCGAATTCTCGAATAGTTTTTGAAAGTCTGTACATAAGATGAGAGGTTTGTGGCTGTTCAAAATGTGTGGTTGAAGTCTTCTGATGATTTGTTACAGCAACAATGAAATGCATATAGACATCGCTGAACCACCAGCAAATAAATTTCAAATTAAAACAATTATATATAGACACTTGAAATTTCTAAGGTTAGTGAATTTTTATGCAGAGTAAATACAGCAATTAATACGCCAACTTATAAAAATCAAAATTAAAGAGTATTCTGCCAGTTAGTGTAATTTTGACAACTTGCTGCATGTTGGAAACCGTAAGAGGCAAACTCTAGCAATTTTCAAAAATTTTAAACTAAAAAATCCCAAAATCAAAAAACGCCAAACAAAACAATCGCCAAAAATCGAAAAAAAATCGCCGAAAACGGAAAAGTGCCAAACTTAAAAAAATTCCCAAAAACGAAATAAATGCGCCAAAATTGCGAAAAAGCTCTAAAGCTAAAAAAAAATCGCCAAAAACCGAAAAATATACCGTATACTAAGAATTTTTTAAAAATTGTCTACATCAGTTAAGATATTCCATTATATAGCCTAAAGTTCTTATAGTATTACACATATACGTCCGTACGGAACCCTTCCTGTTCAATTCAATGTGGCACTTTACTGAATTCATTTAGTTCTGATAAACATTATGAATTTTTTTTTAATAAAGAATTTTTAAGTGAAAATAATAATAAGGACGAAGTCGTCAAAAGGAAAATATTGTCAAGACTAGGAAAAAGCTAAAACTAAAATAAATCGCCCAACCGAAATAAATCGCCAAACCGCAAAAAAATCGCCAAAAATGAAAAAAAACACCAAAATTAAAAAAAAGCCAAAAAAAAACAACCACAAACGAAAAAAGCGCCAAAAATAGAAAATAAAATTTACCTTACACTTAAATTTTTTTAAATATCTACATAAGGTAAGATATTTAATTATTTAGGTTAAAGTTCGTATAGTATCACATATCGATGGTCACAAGTAGAAAGGACCTAACTCGTATTTACACGAAATCGAGTTTTTTAGTGATTCCAATACAATTTACAAAAATACAACTGGTCACAAAAATTTATTGCAATAGTGTTAAAAATTACGTTTTAACAAGCAGTTGTACAAAACAGTTGTACTGTTTATCATTATGGTTTTCATGCAATTTTCGTGAAATTTTACCCTCTCGTAAATAAAATGTCAAAAATTTTATAGAAATTTATTTACACAAACTTGTTTAGTTTGCCCAATAATTTTGGTCCGTAAACTTAAGCTGTGCAATTGTGAATTTTGTAAACAACAACTTCTTGCTTTTTTGGTTTTCTTTAGACATTTTTAGACACATACACACACACACTTTTTTATTTTCTAGAAATATATAAATATGTTTTTAAATTAAAAATTTTTTTAAATTTTCTTATTTTATTTTTATGAAATGAACTTTTTGATGTTTGTTTCAAAATTTACATAAGCTGTTTGCGCAAAAGCTCAAAAGGGGTTTTATGAAACAAGTCTCGCAAGTTTGCCCAATTGCACTGCACAAATGGCAATTTGAGAAGTTCTCATGAAAACCCTTATTATGTTTTTACCTTCTCCTTTTAAACTAAAATTATTGAGCTAGGGCCTTTCCACTTCTGACCAACGATATGTAGTGTTCTCGCGGAACCCTTCCAGTGCGAGTCAAAGTCGCACCTTTCCTGAATTTATTCAGTTCTGATAAACGCTAAAAACTAAAAATGTTTGCGGTTTAAATTCTTTATGATTTTTTTCAAATAAAAAACTTTTAAGTGAAAATAAAAATAATAATAAGGAAAAAGTCGTCAAGAGGAATAAAGCTCCAAGACTAAGAAATAGCAGCCAGTGCTATCAATGTATATATTAGTGTTATATTTTATATAATTTTAATATCAAGTAAATAAATAATAAATAAATATATAAAATAAATCGCCAAACCGAAAAAAATCGCCAAAAACGAAAAAAAAAACACCTAAAGTAAAAAAACGCTAAATACCGAAAAAAAAAATCCACAAAGAAAGCACAGCCAAAAAAGAAAAAGCGCCAAAGCTAAAAAGTTGCCAAAAACAGAAAATAAGTTTACCGTATATTGAAATATTTTTAGAAATGCGTACATTGTAAATATATTCGATTATATAGGCTAAACTTCTTTTTATATACATATGTAGTGTCCGCACGAATCATCCGCATGAACTTTTAGAATTTGTTTAAATAAATTGATCTTACATTATTCAAATTGTAAGATAGTAATATTTTTTAACCCCCAAAAAGGGTACTTAAGGTTTGTGGATTCGTAAATAGGACCTGGACACGTCTAACATAACTCAGCCCATGACAAAATAACGTTACAAGCCATTAATTTGTGTAAAAAAATAAAGACCAGTCGACGTGTTCCTTAAAAACTTACAACTAATTTTTTACTTGTATTACGATACAACACTTACACTTTTTGAAAAGCAGGCCCTAGTAGCTTAAAATTAAAATAAAAATCTGAAACCAAACGAAGGTCTTAAAAAAGCACCAAAAGGAATACACATATTAAAGGCACAACATGTCGCTCGTTTATTGCAATACTAACATAACTCAAAAAATTAGTTTTTTGAGTTAATAATGCAGAATTATGCGGCATTTAGTATTTTATATTGTCTAAAAATTTCATATAAATAACTGGCACCATCACCTCCTGAGAGAAGAATATTTTTTATGTATTCATTGAGTTCTACGCAAATTGAAAACTTAAAATGTATTTTCTGCAAAATAGTTTTTTTTTTGAGTTGTAACACTATTGAAGTAAATGAGCGATATTTTCTAAGAACAATAAGTGTATGGGTGCTCCTGCGGCTGAGTGGTAGCGATGTTAGCCTCTCAGTCCAGAGGTCGTGGGTTCGATTCCCACCATAGACCCTGGGTGTTTTCCGCAGACAAGCTAATCGCTTTGCGGGTTATGTTTGTTCTTTAAAAAAAAAAAAAAAAAAAAAAAAATCCATTTGAAACAAACGTCTCATAAACTAATTACTCTTAAATGGCAAATGTCACTTCAACGTTTATATAAAACACAATGACCCATAATTGAACATCCCTACAACTAATACGAGTACGATTGTCTAGTAAACACACCCAGCGCTATTGTACACTCAAACTTGGCGTAACGATTTAATCTTACAAAGGAACTTTCATACCCAAAATTATTAGTTGCACAACACATGCAGTTTAAGTCCTTATATAACTACATAAATATTTCATTGTAACAATAATTAGAGAAACACGTTGTTAATTTAATAATTTTATTATTAAAAAAAACCGATATTTATATATAACAACACAAAAAAATCCCAATATATATAAAAATTAAATAAAACATAATGACAGTGTAATACTTATATAAATAAATATAAAATATGTATGTTTGTATTTATATGAAAATTACATTCATTCCACTGAAAGTATTTGATGAGGCACTTCCGCCTGAAATGAATATTTATTAGAAATAAGTTGTGAAAAAATGTCGCCTTTCTTAGCTTCAGTTTAAATTTCATTTAAACTATCACTAGGCCTGGCAGTAGTTGTAGTTGTTGTAGTTGTAGTTGTAGGATCTTCAAAGCCCTGCACCACCAAGGCGTCGCCAAAAATGGGCTTGAAGAATAAAACAAAACGGGCATAACGTCTAGCAGTATTCTGTAAAATAATTTAACATGGCAAAAGAAACTTTCAAAACTTTAAAACTTTTTCAAGCTTTCTGTTAGATTACAGCCGAAGCTTTTATTATAGCAAACAAAAAGCTTTTGCTTATATAGCTAAAAAAAATACTTGCCATAATTAGCCGTGATATGGATTTTGAAACATTCGTTACCGTTGCAAAGGACTGATTAAACAGTTCGTCTGGTAAATCTAATGAAACATTGCTGCGGTCAAATTCTGGCGTATCAGCGGGATAAGCTTGTCCTGTGCCTACTCCTGCACGTTTGACACGTTTGTGTTCAAGCTAAAATAACAAAAATATTTTCGGTTTAATAAGAAAAAATGCTTTAATTTAAATTACATATTAAAATACCCTTGAACCATAGTGCGGTATATGTAAAAGCGGTTTGTTTGTTTGTTTGTTAATCACTTTAAATTAAACTATCTGTTATCAAAAACAATAGTTTAAAATTATAATAAAAAAAGCTCCACCACCAAACGAACTTTTCATAAGATAACTTTTTTTTTAGCAAATGGTTTTTAATGGTTTTTGTGATTTATGTGTGCAAGCTTTTATTAGAAAATAAAAATAATGACACATATACATAGTCAAATTAAAGTACAGTTTAAGAGTTGAAATCCAATATGTTGTATGGCAGTATTGCTTTCAAATTTTTAAAGTATACTTTGGTAATACTGGTTTTATATTTTTAAAGTATTCTTTGTTTTAACTATGAAGGTATGTAAATTAAAATTTGGAGTATGTGAGGAGATAAAATTAGGGCTTCTGATAATACAAGAGAACAAAATTATAGCCGGAACGTTTGTTTTGTTTCGATATATTAGAAAACTTTCGGAATGAATTAAAAACATTCTTGTGCATGTACAGATGTGTGCATATAAAATAACTGAACGCCTAACGTCCCTTTTCACAATGTAGGGTTAAGAGTTAACGTGAACTTTAAATGACAGTTCTTCATACAAAAGTTGCCGTTTAAGTCCACGTTAGGTTTTAATTGTAGATTGTGAAAAGGGCCGTAAGGCATATAAAATTTCTTTATTTCCGGTTGAAGTATATACATGGAAAAATATCAATTCTTTTCATACTAGCTAACGCCCGTTATACGAAGAGGTCACACCCGTCACATTTTTGAAAAAGTTTTTAGAAAAAAATTGTTTTTCTAGACTTTGAATAATTTACTACACCCAAAATTGTTGTCTGCGTTCTATAAAAGATTTTATAGGATAAATCCAAAAATGAGTAATTTTAGGAAAACCAAGATTTGTAAGGTCACACCCGTCACAAGGTTCTGATGGTCTTCTGTGTAGAAATCATGTTTTTGCAGTGTGTGCCTATTGCTAAATTATTTTCAGATTAATATACTTAAGAGCCATGCCCCTTTTTGTAATTATAAATATTATATTTTTGAACTATAAGACAAAATTGTCACACCCGTCGCAAAGGATTTATTCCATCTGATTTAGTTTTTAAGAAAATAAGATACTTAAATTAGATAAACAAGTTTACTAAAACTAAATTTAATTTTCATCCACAGTTTGTCAAGTATTAAAAAAAAACTATATGAAAAAAAAATCTAAAAATTTTATTTATTTTGTCCTGCATTTCTTATACATTCATATCGAGCCTTATTTTCGATTTTATCGTAAGCGAAAACAGACTTTTTAATTGAAATTAATATTTTATGGGCCTACCCATAGTTTAGAATTATCAAAATGCCAAAATTGTTGATAACTTTTTATCGTAAGCGACAATTTACGTACAAAAACATATTTGAATATTAAAAAAAAACCTTCTCCTGAACAATTTAATTTGTGTCGCTTACAATAAAATCGATAATAAGGCTCGATATGCTTTTTAATACATATGTGAATACATACATGACAAAGACAAGTAAAACTCTCATAACGGACAATTCCCATAGCCGGACCCCTCTAATAACCTGACAAGTTTTGTAGATCCAAAATTAAAATAAAAGAATATGAACCTCTCTCATAAACGGACACCTCTAATAACCGGACAAAAATACCGCGACAGTGAGTGTCCGGTTGTGAGAGGTTTCACTGTATGTTACGAGTGCATACAGATATTAGTAAAATATTTTCAAAACAAATTTTTGCTACGAACTTAAAAAAGTTTGTTTGTTGTTTTTAAGAATGTTTATATGCATTTCGTTGCTGCTTAAGCAACATCAGCACATCACTAGACTTTAACCAAAACACAAAAAGCTTGAAACCCCCAAATGTTTATAGGCAAACTTCCCATAAACTATAGAGAGTTATAAAACTTCAACCATAGTAGATTAAAGAAAGTGTTTTTAAGCACAACAAAACAATATTATTTTATAGGTGTTGCCTGTTTTGTTTTTCTACTAACTTTTTACATTACTATGGTTACAGTCTTGCAATTACCAATTGTTTCTTGGAAGTTTTTATATAAGCATGGTAGTTTGTTAAGCTTTTTTGAAGTGTGGTTTAAGGAGCTTAACTAACAGCCAGCAAACTTTTTTTTGAATTCGTATTTATTTTGGTCTGAGTTATATTATAATAAGATATAATTACAATATTTGATACTAAAATAAAAAATAGTGCTTTAGATAACATTAGAACTATATTTTAAATTTAAATTTCCCATGCTTGTTTCATCAGAAGCACTCGGAGCTTGTATAGGTTTTGTATCGGGTTTTAACCCTTGGTAGCACCAATATTATTAATAATAGTAGACGTAGTGGAACTCATTTGCTCAGCAACATCTCCTATCATTAAGGCAGCAGCAAAAATCGGTTTGAAAAGCCCAGCAAAGTACAAGGCGCGCCTAGATGAATTCTGTAAAAATCTTTATTAAAAATATAATTTTTGAGCATAAAAACTTACTTACCTTGATAAGATTTCCAAAAGTTTTTGAGACATTTACTGCCGTAGTAAATGTATTTGTATAAAGTGCAGCGATACACTCGTACGATCAAATATGACTGTATCAGGAGGATACATTTTTAAGGTGATATTAAAATTTTTGCAGAGATCTTTAAATGAAACATGCGAGTAATTAGTATGTAATTGTTTTGCAACCAAGTTAATTTTAATTACCAAATGCTTGCTAAGCTTTTGCATGATGATGCGATTTAATGGATTTTATTTTAAATAAACTTCACATAACTATTAACATTCTCGTAATTTGTTAGTCTTAATCACTACACTGTACTATAAAATCACTTCAAGACAAGAAGCAAAAAAAAAAAATATCTTAAATAACTTTTTGCGGCTTAAGACAACGCATGATAGTTTCATGTAACTTTAAAAAAAAAAAATTTAAGTGTTAATTTGTGTGATGAGTTAAGCTGCGAGCGAGTATCTTTTAAAATCAAGTTGTGTTACAAAAGCTGCATATCCAACAATAATTTCATTTATTTATAGCTGTTGTGGCATTGTCTTGGTTAAACCCACTTTTTTTGTATAACTAGTTCACAAAAAATTTTTTTTTACATATTACAATGCGCCAAATGGAAAATTATTTAAATTGATATGAAGTTGATTATGACATTTTTTGCGTTATATAAATATATAAAGAGCTTAACAATTAATGATAATAAATTAAACATTTGGTAATTATCAAACCAGGCAGATATATATTTTTTTAAACGTACATTGGCTTGTCTTATATTTTGTTGAACTTTGCCAACTCCCTTTTAAGTTTTTTCAGAGGCACTTTAACCTTTAGCCAAGTGACTCAAAATGAGGAAAGTTCCGTAAAATGCAGTAATTGGAAAATGAAAAATGTAGAGGGCGTTATTTTTAATACCAATGAACTTACAAAAGGCTTTAATACAAATACAGGAGAGGGAAAATCTGGATCAGCTGTTCAATGTTTATATTTTATTATGAACTAACGTAAGAGTTCAGTAATATAAAATTACTAACTGCCGTATTCATAAAAAATATTTTAGGTTTGACGTATTTCTATGGGAAATTTGTCAAATAAACCTGTAATAAACCTAAAACATTTTTTATGAATACGGCGGTAAAACTTTTATGTTTTCATTGCCAATAAGATTTGTGTGTTTATAAAGGGTGATTTTTTTAGGGGTGTCACAACTCTGAGTTGGCATCACTGCTTTATTTGAGCACCCATTTAACAGCTGATAATTGCTTTTTGTTTAGTTTGCTATGCAATTTCATTATGAACCGACTTATATCAGAGCTACGCGTGCAAATTGTTGAAATGTTTAATCAAAATAATTGTTCTATTTGTCAAACTCATTGTGCAGTTCTTCCATTTTCCGATGAAGCCCATTTCTGGTTGAATGGGTACCTAAATAAGGACAATTGTCGCATTTGTGGTGAGGAGAATCCACAAGCTTTTGTGGAAACACCATTGCATCCACAGAAAATTACTGTTTGGTGCGCTTTATGGGCTGGCGGAGTCATTGGCCCATATGTCTTCAAAAACGATGATGGTCAGTATGTTACTGTCAATGGTGAACGGTATAGGAACATGATTCTAAATTTTTTCGTACCTCAATTACATGGCATTAATCTTGCTGATATGTGGTTCCAACAGGACGGAGCTACATGCCGCACTGCGGGCGCTACAATTGATTTACTCAAAGAAACTTTTGATGAAAAACTAATTTCACGTAATGGCCCAATTAATTGGAAATGAAGATCGTGTGATTTAAACCCATTGGATTACTTTCTTTGGGGTTATGTTAAGTCACCTTGTCTACGTCAATAAACCACAAATAATTGAACACCTGGAAATCAACATTCAAAGATTTAGCGGCGAAATACGGCCGCAAATGCTGCGAAAAGTTGTTGAAAATTGATGTTCCAAATTGCGCCTGCTACGCGCCAGCTGTGGCAGCCACGTGACAGAAATCATATTAAAACATTAATTTTATAAAATGTTCTTCTCAATAAAACTCGTTTCATTCATATTAAAAATATATTTCCTAGTCTTATTATGATTTAGATTTGTCACTCTATAAAAAACACTCTTTACATATTTTTTCCTCGACAAATTGTAATTCATAATAGGGGAAATGGAAAAAAGGGAACAATTTCCCCGGGGAAATTTTTATTCCTAATTCTTCTGATTATCACTTACCTAGCGCCTTCTTTGTGAAATTCGTATTTAAATAAAAATGGCAACGAAGCTAACTTCGCAAGGCCTTATTTACAAAAACCACTAAGGCCTTATAAAGGCTTATCCCCTATTTCTACAACCCAGGCGGTCGACTTAAGTATAAAAGTTATATGGAAAGTGCGTGATTTTCATAAAAAGGTTCTCGACAAGTCGTCCGCCTGACTTGTGGAAACCGCACAGTAATAAGAAAATTTTTTTTATGAAAATCTGTTTTATAAACCCTTAATAGTTTTTAAAAATAAGTCTGATAGTACTCAAAACCAGTTTTGTATGGTTTAATGATATATAAAATTTTCGGCCCTGTTCTGTAAACCAAATCCGAATAAATTGCTCGTTTTCAAAAAATTAATAATGGTCCTGCAGACGTGCTTAAAATATTACACGATAATTTTCTTTCAGATATGATATTTAGGAATCTATATAATAAAAAAATTTTAAAAAATCTAACAAAATATTTCTATTGTCGCAGTTAGTTTTCTAAAACCGTGCGGTTTCAAATCGATCGGTTTACAAAACAGGGCTGTTTGAATTCGAAAAACAAACTCACTTAAACGATTATCTTCAACGAAGAAGGACATTATAACGAGTTACAGTTATTCGTATTCGAAATGTTTTTTTTTTTGCAAATACACAACAAAGTTATTCGAGTTCGAAAAAAGTTTTTGCAAAATACACAACAACTCACACTGATTCCCAATGGCCTACATTAAAATAACAACTTTATTTTAGCAAAAATTAAACAAATGTTTTCCTATATAATAATTTATTACAAAAATTAAAAAAAAAATATAATAAAAAGTATGTATGTATTAATATTTTATTAAATATAGAACGAATAAATGTAGGACGACCTTTCGAAGTATTTGAAGATAATACAGTTATTTACAATAGAATACGAACAAAATATAAAATCAAAATAGAAAACAAGTCACATGAAAAAATAAGTATAAAATAAAATAATTAATAAACAATAACTAAAAGAAAACATTTAGCATACCTTAGGGGTGACCATAAAGTATTTTCTAAAGCATATCTTAAGTGATAAGAATATGCAATAGAATCGCAATTCTTAAGGCAAAAAGGAAAAAGTATTTTGTTTTATAAATTATACCAAGTTTTTGTGTTTCGTTTCTTTCCTTATAAATATGTATATTCGACTTTCAGTTTTGAACCATATTTTCACTAAAATATACAAAATGAATTTATTATGTGCGTATGGAAAAAAAAATTCCTAAACTAAACCTAAGAAAATTAACAAAAATTTACAACATGAATTTTGTTAAAGGATGTTTTTTTTAGGTACATATCTAACACGTAATTATACCTAAATATGTTTTTCTAATTTTTAGTAGCCAGCCTCATCGGAATCGGGAGCAGCTGTAGTACTTCCGCCGGCAGCACCACCTGAGGAACCTTGCAATATTGGTCCAGAGAAGCTAAGGAATTTCGACACTACATTACCCAAACCAGCATTGCCGCTATTACTATTGCCGCCCGAGGAGCTGCCGCTGAAGGCAGTAATGGTTGTCAAAACGCCCGTAGTCAAATCATTGGCAATATTGCCAATGGAACGTATTTTGGGTTGAACAATGGCAGTGATTAAAGACTGCAAATCATTGATTGCCACCGGTTTTGGAATATCATATTGCTTATTTTTCTCAACATTGGCTCGATCCAATTGTTCGATTACTCTAGTCTTGGTATCAAGCAGATTGTCGATTTTCTATAAAACACAAGTAGAATTATTGAAAGGAAAAGAAAGAAAGAGAGAGAGAGAAATACAGATTAGAAACGTTCATATTGAATGGGAAGAACTAAATACTCACGCCAAAGACAAAACCCAAGACAGCATTTTTAGCCTCGAATGCGGCATCAGGCAGTTTTCTTTTATTACGTTCTAACTCATCACTAGGTAAAGCCTAAAAAAATATTTAATTGATTGGTTTAAGGATAAGAAATTAAATTATTCATTTAGTACATACATATAAGTTTTAGTTTATCATTTAAAAATCACACAAACTTAAAATTGCAATAGTCCCATTGTCTAATTTAAGCTTAAGACAACTTCACTACTTTTTCCGTTTCTCCCTAGATTTGTGTGGGAAACAAGCGAATTTAGTTTCTGTAACAGAATAAAACTCGAAAGTTTTACATTTAAAATTTCGCTTTGACATCGATATTTTGAAAACATTTTACGAAAAAAAATATCTTTGGTATTATTTTTTCTTCATCACATTCCCAGGGCATAAGTTTTTGGGAATATTGTATCAAGTACAAGTATTTACCGACTGCTTTGAGCGGTTAAAATAATGATCTGTGCGGCGTTAGGGTTTGAATCAAAGTAAATAGAGTACCCTAGTACTCTTCTGTAAGAGTTTTCAGTGACTCTTTTTTTCTGCACGAAATATGACTGCTAAATAATTCTTTAAATAGTCATGTTACGAATAAAACGCTTTTTTATTGACATTTTGTCATCTGACATTGCCGCCTGACTCCTACAAGATGCCAAGTTTTACCCCTTGTTTCTACAACCCAGACGGACGATTTGAGTATAAAAGTACTCATATTTTTTAGCGATTTTCATACAAATTATCTAGACGAGTCGTTTAGTTAATATTTTAACGCAATATGTACATATGTATTTTGCGTTGGGAAATTTGACACGTCATATGTAAACTGAAATCCACTTAGGGAAGAGCTGTTAGGGTTGCATAAAAGAAAAACGGAACCATATTAACATGAGTACTTCTTTCGCCCCCTAGTCCGTTTGTCCACCCGTCCGTCGCCGAATGCAAAAGTAAAATATCTATGCCTCAAAGTAATCATGCGTTAAACGTAAAATCGCCAAAATAGAAAAAGCGCTTAAATGAATAATACCACTAAGAATCAAATAAATCGCTAAAATGCAAAAAAATCACCAAAACTTAAAAGGTCGCCAAAAAAACTTTAAAAATCTCCGAAAACCGAAACAAAATCGCCAGAACTATAAATATCGCCAAAATTAAGGAAATCACTAAAACTAAAAGACGACCAAGAAAACGAAAAAAAAAACAGAAAAATAACTAAAACTAAAAAAAGCGCCAAACTAAAATAAAAAACGCTAAAATTAAAAAAAAAATTGCAACAAACCGGAAAAAATCGCCAAAACGAAAAAAAGCGCCAAAACTAAAAAAAAATGCTAAAACTAAAATAAATCATGCTGGGGTATACTCCGCCTAGGGCTCGACATCTTGAAGTGGTTTGTAATTGTATTTGTAACATTTAATAATAAAAATAATAAAAAAAATATTTTTTTAATATTTATACATGAGGTAAGATATTCGATTACACAGTGCAACACGAAAAAATAGTAATGCACTTTTTTTTATTGAACCCCAAAGATTTGGGGCCTCGGAGTTTTTTTGCATTTTCTCAAGCTCATATCTTGCAAACCGTTCGGAATATTGATTTACTCTCTGAGGCAAAGTTGTAGCTCTTGTCATAAAGAACAAAAATTGTGAAAATATAAAATCAAAAAAACTTCACCTCACAGATCAAAATCGCAAAAAAATTAAAAAAAAAATATTTTTATTAATTTTTTTCCCTGTTCAGGGCCACAGGTAGCAAACCGTTCAAAATTCAAGGAAATAATCAGCTACAAAAATGTACCTAGGCTATCAGTAAAGAACTTTCTGGAACATGTGAACTTCCTAGGAATGATTCTTAACACCGTTTAGGTAGCGCTTAAGTAGCCGCTAAAGTGAAAAATTTCCCGAAAATTTTTTAATTTCATTTGTACTATACGAACTTTAGCCTATATTATTACATATATATGTATTAGCCGTACAGAAATCTTCCTGTACTAGTGGAAATCCAACTTTATTGAATTTATTTCAAACCTTGGATATCATCTTGTTAAAGGGTAATTTTGACCTCTCCGAAGCTATCTAAGCGACTTTGATGTAACACAGGATTTCCGGTTTAAAAAATTGTTTTTCCACATTTTACGAATTTTTAAATTTGACGCTTTTCGTCATAATTAAGGATTTTGATATGTTAAGCTTTTTTGGGGGAATTTGAAAGAACAATTGAAATTTGAAAATATTAGACAACAGCACAGGAAGGCTACGACTCGCACGTTGGCAAATTTATTACACACAGTAAATGGTAGTTTTTACCATTACTCTTCCATTTAGTTACTTAAAAACTATTTATGCACATATAACTATGTATATCATTCGTTTTGTTGGATGCGGGTGGGGGGGGGGGGGGGAAGATAAGCAATATTCCATTTTTCTTCAACCAGTATCCGCTCCTGGTTATGAAATATAATCAAAAGCATAGTAACTAAGTCTTAAGACTCTGCTTTAAGCTACAAAGTAAAAATAATACATATTGATTGTAAACGCAAAATATTGCATTATATTGTTATATTGAAACAGTTTTGCTATTGATTAAAAAACAAAAATTAATAAAAACTTGCACACATGTTGTACAATTTTGTTGGCTGTGCAGCAATAGTCACGCTTTTTATTATTCATTTAATTAACATTTTAATGAGAAAAATAAATAAATATATACATATGAATATATACATATGTATATATATATAACCACCAAAGTATATCAAGTCTTATTTATACAGATTTTCAAATATACTAAATATTTAATTGTACTAATCGACGGCTGTTAAACTTGACCCAATATCGCTGCAAGAATGTTATCTTATTAAGATCAGTATGTCTTGGAAAAAAAGTTAAATCATAAAAAATATATTTTTGTTGCACGTTAGATTATAAATCATTCAAGGCTTTTAAGCGATTAAAAAAATATAGAACAGCGATTAAAAAAAAAATTAATAAAACACATTAAACATTAAACACACCTTAAAATTATTAAATTATATTATTTTAATATATAAAAACTTTGACGTTATTAACTTTTAAATCAACGACGACGACCTTGAGATTAAAACACACTCTCACTCTCACCCACGAAAGTAAAAAAGAGAAAAGCAAACTAATAAAAACAATGACTTCTTTATAAAGCAGAAGACAAGGTAAAAGAAAAAAATCAATAAATCACAATGAACGACAATCGTCAAAAAAAATTAAGTTTTGGAAAAAACTCAACAACAATTTGTGGGCTTATTTTTATTAATATAAAATAATAAAAGTTTTAATGAAAAACAAATTTATTTGCAAAAGTACGCCATAGTGCCAAAATTAAACTTTCGCAGCTTACGACAAAGCTACAAGACTAGAATGCAAAACATTAGGGCGGCGTTGTTTTTAGCTTTTGTAAGAACACCTGAAGTCACTTGTGTAGGGCCAATCCCACGATGTCGACAACGTTCGACTTGTCGCACACTTCCATTTAAAACAAAAACAAATTTTAATATTTTGTTGTTGTTTCAAATGTAAGTGTGCGGACAAGTCGAACGTTATGTCGACAACGTGGGATTGGCCCGTAGTTTTTGTTATTAATTATTTGCGACTTAGAAATCCGTTTACTAAAAATATAATCACTTATTAAAGTGATTATGTCAATGAAGATATAAGCTTGACTTTGGATTACCATACCATAGACCTTTTTTATAAAAAATAAATATAGTTGATCCTTATTTTTATAAATAAATAAATTTGGTAAATAAACCCTTTATAAAAAAAACTTATATTTTGGTAATAAGGCAGCATTTTTAAAATTTTTTTCATAAAATTTCTACTCAAGTCGACCATCCAGGTTATAAAAACAGGGGTTAATTTTGATATTCAAAATTTTTTAAAAATCAAGTCCTGAAAATATTCTCTTTAATATGTGAATTTTTTTCTATATATTTGAGTCTTATGCAATTTTGATTTTGCACTAAATTTTCACCGAAATTTTTGTATTGAAAAGTAAAACTTTAAAGTAACAAGGAACTATTTTTTATGTGACGGGTGTGACCAGGGCACACACTTTTTTTGTAATAATTAAAAAATATTACATTCATAATTATAAAAAGGTGCGATAAACAGATGGACATGAGGTTGTGACGGGTGTGACCTTGGTATTTTGCAGAATTTTTACTGTTAAGCTATGTACAGACGGTTGTCAGATCTTACAATATTGCCAGTAAAATGTACACAAAATTTCTTACAACCGTGTGAACTGACAATTTTTGTCAGACGTCGTTGCCAGAAAAATCATTGTCAGTCCATTGCAAGACTAGCAGCTGACAACAAATTGTCAGACATCTTACAATCGTGTGAACACATTGCAAAATTATTGCCAGATATTTGTCAGACATTTTAATATTGTCAGATACGCGAAGTTCGTGCATCTGACAATGGCGTCATTGTAAGAGAATTATTTCTATGGGCAACACTGTACACGCTTGATTTTAAAGAAAATATATTTAATAAAATATATGCAGCCAAAATCATTGCAGTTGCTTCTTTATGGTCCATAATAATTAATATTTTCACTTTTTACATTTAACACCACCACAAACGATTGATATTTAACAATTTCTAACAAGCGCTTTGAGTCTGGCAATTTTTGCATATGACAACCGTGTGAACTTACAATTTTTTTGCTGACGATTTTGTCAGCTGATTTTATTGTCATACAATCATCTAGCAATAAATTGTAAGATTTCCTGACAAATTTGATACAACCGTGTGAACTGCCAATCTGCCATACACTTGCAATTTTTGATTGTCAGTACAATGTCAGCACATTGCCAGATCTAACAATATTGTAAGATCTGACAACCGTGTGTACATAGCTTTAGGCTAAATTTTTTTTAATAGTCTGTAATTTTTGTAAGAAATTTTATTATTGCATTTAATACTTATTGCCTGGAAAAAACAAAGTTTTCTTTAAAAAATGTGACACATGTGAACCTTTTATGTGACGGGTGTGATCTAGTGTAAAAAATCGAGGAATTTTGATGTTTATACGTATTAGAGTTACTAGAGATTCTAAAAAATTCTTTAAAGAACTGCTCGTTAACAACAATTATCTTTGATAGACAAAAGGTTACTTGTAACTTCAGTGACGGTTTTTTTTTTTGATGATTTTAAAAGTACTAATGGTAGACGTGTTCAAAACACTTATATTTTGCCATTCATCCTTTTTCCGTTTTTGTTTTGCTCTTTCGTTTCCTTTCGCGACAATTTTTTTCTTTCTTCTTCCAATAAGAATCAGTGATGCTACCTTCGAACCTCTGAGTATGTTTTTTTAATGTAGCTTTCTCACTGTTTCAAAGACGACTTTTTTTGCAGATTTTTATTTAAACTGATTTCTGAAATTTGCACCAGATCATGTCTCTACACACTCCTCAGCATTTGTAGAAAGAATCCTTTTTTCCAAAATATGATTAATACTAATATAAGAAATCATCTTCATGTAAATACTGTAGCATCTTTAATACAATCGAAAGATTTTATGAAGTTTAGTTCTGAAAATTGTTATATTAATAACATTTATAAAAATTATTAAGGCTTTATAAATACTTAATAAGAAAAAATTTGACTGGAAATTTGTTTTAAATACCCTTTATAAAACCTTAAAATCTTTGTATAAACAAGGCTGTTATTTTTTATTATATTACTACTTCATACATTTGTTTTTATTTATTTATATTTATGTATTGGTCCTCTCAAAGGTATTTTTGCCATTTTAAATCGTTAATTTGATCATAAACCAAAAAACTCAAAATGTATTTTTGATTCTTTACTTATTTATTCCATCTCCTTCTTTCTCTATTTCTAACTCTACCTTTATCTCTATCTTTATATTTATCTCTATATCTACCTCTACGTCTACCCATCTATATCTACATCTATGTATCTCTATCTCAATTTCTGTATTTATCTCTAACTCTATCTCTATCTCTATTTCTATTTCTATCTCTATTTTAACTCAAACTCTATCTCTATCTCATACTCTATCTCTATCTCTATCTCTATCTCTATCTCTATCTCTATCTCTATCTCTATCTCTAACTCTAACTCTAACTCTAACTCTAACTCTAACTCCATCTCTGTCTCTATCTCTAACTCCAACTCTATCTCTATTCTTATCTGTAACTCTATCTCTATATCTATATGTATCTCTATCTCTATCTCTGTCTCTATCTCTATCTCTTTCTCTATCGCTAACTCTATCTCTTACTGTATCTCTATCTCTATCTATATATCTAACACTTCCTCTATCTCTATCTCTAACTCTATCTCTATCTCTATCTCTATCTCTAACTCTATCCCTATCTGTATCTCTATCTCTATCTCTATATCTATCTTTGCCTATATTTCTAACTCCATCTCTAGCTCTTGCTCTATATCTATCTCTATTTCTATCTCTAACTCTATCTCTATCTTTATATCTATATCTATATCAATCTATATCTCTAACTCTATCTATAGCTATATCTCTATCTCTATCTCTATCTCTATCTCTATCTCTATCTCTATCTCTATCTCTAACTCTAACTCTATCTCTATATCTATCTCTAGCTCTATCTCTAACTCTATCTCTATCTCTATTTCTATCACTAACTCTAACTCTAACTCTAACTCTAACTTTAACTCTAACTCTAACTATATCTCTATCTCTAACTATATATCTATCTCTATCTGTATTTCTATCTCTATCTCTATATCTATCCCTATCTCTATATCTATATTTAAGAAATTTATTATTCGACATATTGTCATAAGTTTATTTTAATTTGAAATTTATTTGCTGGTGGTTCAGCGATGTCTATATGAATTTCATTGTTGCTGTAACAAATCGTCAGTAGACTAAAACCACACATTCTGAACAGTCACAAACCTCCTATTATTATTTGTGAATTCTCAAATAATTTTTTAAAGTCTGTCCATAAGATAAGAGGTTTGTGACTGTTCAGAATGTGTGGTTGAAGTCTACTGACGATTTGTTACAGCAACAATGAAATTCATATAGACATCGCTGAACCACCAGCAAATAAATTTCTATATCTATATGTATCTCTATCTCTATCTCTATCTATGTATATTTCTATCTCTCGCTCTTTCTAATACATTTTTTTTTAATTTTCTCCCTTTGTTTTCGTTTCTAGTGTTTGACATCCATTAAAACAATAGCGCTTCAGCTTTATTATGGCACTTGTGACCAAATATTTCGTTATAACTAATTACTTTGAAATTTATTTGCTGGTGGTTCAGCGATGTCTATATGAATTTCATTGTTGTTGTAACAAATCGTCAGTAGACTTCAACCACACATTTTGAACAGTTACAAACCTCTTATCTTAAATATAACTAATTACTCGAATATTAAAATGGAGGTTCACAAAATTTTGTTATATGATTAAAAGCGCTGACTTTTCTACTGTTGGAAAGCATCACGTATTTATTATGCACAGTAACAATTTCATTATATTTTTTTAAATTTTTTTGTGACGGGTGTGACCGAAAATTTTAATATTTAAATTAAGCCAAGAAACCTCCGTTATAAGACACACGCATGCCTATTAGTTCAAATACTTTTAGTGATTTACATATGAAATATGTGAAAATTTTAATTATCTATATATTTTTATATAAATGGTGACAAACACTCGTAGTGATTTAATGATTTTCATATGAACTAAATGAGAATTTTGTTTATTCAAAGAAACACAGACTTATTGACGTGGGCTCGTATGTTCACTTCTTCCTCCAAGGAATCTTAAGTTAAATTACACTATATGCTGATATACATACATACATACATATTCTTAGTGATGTCCAATCTAATTTTAAATGCAATTATTTTTTCTTGTAGTTTTATTTCACTTACGATGAGTAATTATATGTGAACTGAAAAGCAGTAATCGCTGAGTTTATTTTTATGTGCCATAAACTATAATTTTTATTAAAAAATTCAAGTCACATATTAAAAATAAAACTTAATGGTCATTCTTTTATTACGCTAGACCGGTAACATATTTAAGTCCACCAAAAAAAAAACCCCGTGGTTATTTAATTAGTATTCTGGGTTTTTGACAATACATATGTACCAGCAAACATCAAATAGCATTGATATGTTGAAGGAGAATCAATAAATTTGGAAGCATTTGATTGCTGTTAAATAAAATTGTATTACTTATTATCATGTCTAGGTCTCAAAAGGTCGTAAGTTAAATATTAGATAAAACATGTTTTTAATTTATGAGAAATGTGTTCATCATATATGTGATGTAAATGTACAACGATTGATGAAATGGGATATATTTGTTAAGGGTCAATGATTTTAAATTAATATTTTCAATAAAATCTGGTTAATTAATTACCTGCTTCCATGCCTTTATAAAAAAATTTGGAATATATAACAAGAAGTAACTTATTTGTATTATTTTAAATCTAACTTTAAATGGTAATTTTTTTATTCTCAAATAAAAATATATTTGTAAAACTTGCTAGAATATATATACAGTTTTAAATGCATCTGTTAATTCAAAGTAAGAAGATACTAATTTATGAATATTTCATTTTTATGATTGTTATGCTTGTTAACATTTTATTGTTGTTACCAAGCTGCTTCATTATAATTGAGTGAATGGTTCTGGTCAAGTTCAAGTTTGTTTTTATTTTATGGCTTGGCCTACGACCACTTGTATTGAAAACAACAATAAAATAATAAAATTAGTTTTTGCTTTAAATATAAGTAATCGATCGCAAGATTAAAAATTTTTAAGAAGGCCTGAAAGTGTTTAGTGTCCTAAGAAAGAGAATGTAAATTTTCTATGACTGTGCAGTTACACTGAGAGAAAAAGTATGCATTCCGTTACAGCTTCATGGATAATTATTCATAGCATGAAGTGTTTCTGGAAAGAATGTTGGCATTTTATAATATTTTTGTTTTGTTTTAATTATAGACACGACAAATTCTCTGCCAATTGGAATAGTAGCTTAAGTAAACATAAGAAATTTTAATTTTATTGTGCTGTATTATGTTCCAGTTGGAATTTGCAGGGATTTAAATGGCACACAAGGAAAGAAAGGATCACAGTAAGGTAGAATCATGCGTTAGCGTCAAAACTTCCAAAAAAAGAAACACTGCTTTGCTAAAGTCGACTTAAGCTATTATTCCATATTGCCACAGAATTTAAAATTTTTGTTTTTGAAGCCTTATTGAAGAGTTAATATCATACGAAGAGTCATACTGCGCTCCCTTTTTCACATATATGATCAGTATACTCTGAAAAGTTATCACAAATATATTGAAGCCCAGGCAACGCTATAAAATTTTTCGGATTTACTTTCAAAATCAGTTATCAATTCGCACAACTTATAGACAATGTTTTATGGCAAAATTGTGTTCAGCGATGAGCCAAAATTTAGGCTTAACGGGTTATTAATAAACAAAATTGCAGCATATGGAGTGAAATTAATTCACAAGGGCCCCTGCAAACTTCTTTACTTCAAAACCAAGCCACAATGTGCTGCGGGTTACACGCTGGTGGCATCATTAGATGTTATGGCTTCAAAAAAATGAAGCCGGAGCCCACATTATGGTCAATTTTTGTTTGAAAATATAAGTGACATTTATGCGAGCGAAATTAGGTTCGAACACAGACGTTGCACAGAGAAAACAGTGACTACTAAATACCTCATAAAATAGAACAAAATTAATAAGAAATCTCTATGGTTTTTTTTCAATAAGGAAATCTTATTGATTTAAAGAGAAAACCTTTTTGAAAAAATCAAGAAGAAATCTTGTAGTTTTTAGCTTATTGATTTTTTCAATAAAAAAATAAAAAAAAATCTGTACTTGTGTATTTTCATTTAAATTCTATACCATATACATACATATGTATGTAGTATATTGTAGCTGTTATTTATTTATACATACATACATACACATTATGTTATTTTCTTAACTAACTTACTCACCAACTATTGAACCAGCAACCTTTTACCTGATAGACAAGCACTCTACCCAGTATGCTAACAAGCAGCCTGAATAACCATAGAAATTATTGTGCATACATTCTTATACAAAAATGAAAAAGATTATGAAAATAATTGTCTGTATGTCTATTTATAGAAACGAAATAACAAGACACCTCATAAAATTAAGAAGATTTCCGTATTAAAAAAATCAATAAGATGCTTTACACATAATCATATAGGAACCTACTACAATCAAGAAGAAACCCTTATTGAAAAATTCAATAAGGCAACCTAATAAAATCAAGAAGAAACCCTTATTGCAAAAATCAAGAAGGCAACCTAATAAAATCAAAAAGAAATCCCTATAGTTTACAATTTATAAGAAAACCTAATAGAATCAAAAAGTTTTTCTCTATGGAGTGTTTTTTTTGGTGCCAACAATAACGGAAATTTAGTAAAAAAAAGTTGTGAATAATAAGATTTCTTCTTGATTTTATGTGGTTTTCTTCTTGATAAAATTAATAAGATTTACCACATAAAAACAATAAGGAATCTCTATTAAAAAAATCTTCGCTTCTTTCTGCTGGGATACTCCTTAGCATAAAAACGGTTCATAGAGAAAATATTATTGGTTCTATGAGGCAGTTTTTTCTCTGTGTGACAGGAAAAATTGACTTTTTGACATAAAAATTTGGCAAAACAAGTTGATTTCGAGAAATGGACGTCTTAAGTAGCCTACAAGGTCGTGCAATTTGATACCTCTCTTATTTTTGTGAAATAACTGTTTTAAAATATTAATAAACTAGAACAATTGACGCGTTGAAATTCAACATTAATTATGTTATTCGTGACATACGACCTGTAATAATCGCCAAACGGCCCTAAATATTACGTCTAGAATATGAAAAAACAGTTGTGGCAACCATATGACATTATCCAATCTTAATTTAAAAAATAAACAAAATTTTTTTTTAAGATATAATTTTTGATATATAGAAGTTAATGTTAGATTTTAAAATTCAATGCAGAATCAGTTTTTAAATTGATGCAAACGAAAATTAATATGAATGAAATATTATTTGTAAAAATGATTTAGAAAGACAGTGTGTTCTTCCCCCTAACCATAAATGAATTTTTACATGCAACGCACAGTTATTTGTTACTGCTTTTTATGTTTGTATATTTTCATAATTCTCAATAAGTTTTTGGGAATTTTGTGTATAAGCAGATTGAGAAAGATTTTGTTTGAAAATATTTTTGAGTAATTTTAATTAACTATCTAATAGTGTATTTACACTTTTTTTATTTTTTCTTATGAAAATCTATACCGTTTACCGTTTACCTTATACCATTTTTTATCCAACACATAGTCCATTCAACTGAAATTATTCCAAAACTACAAGCCAAAAACTGCATTGTAGCCAATTCACACACCTTTTTACTCGTACATACACAGGATAGATTTTTAGTAAAAATTTGAAAAAAAAACTGCGGTTCCTTTATAGGGCATTTATTTACATCAGCACAAAATCTAGCATATTTTGATTAAACTCTTTATGAAAATCTTTACGGTTTACAGCAGCTTTTTTTGACATTTATCAAGATTTGTTTATCCAAAACAAAACCCATCAACTGATTTGTTTCCAAAACTACAACCAACCAACTGCATTGTAGCCAATTCACACACTTTTTTAAGCAGACCGTAGCTAATTCACTTACCTTTTCTTATACAGGGCAGTAAAGAATAAATAAAAACATTTGATTATTATTAGATTTCCTACAAATCTACTTTAAAATTAGATTTCGTTTTGTATGGGAAATCTGGAAAAAGGCAGCTTTATTTAGCTCGAAAGTACTAGATTTCGAGACAATGTAAATGCACTATTAATAAGTTCTACCAGATTTTAGCTTTGGCAAAATCTAGGGACAAGGTATGAAAAATTTACTAGATTTTGCTCGAAACCTCCTAAGTACTAGATTTCGTTCAAGTGTAAACGAGCTATTATGGCAAAATTCTGTATGTGTTTTGCTTTCGAAATTAAAATTTTTTCTGTATAAAATTTGTCAACGCTTAGCATTGCTTTTAAACGTGTTTTTGATTAATAAAATTATTTTGCACAAAACAACTGTTTTCCTGTGCATTTTTCGCCTCAGTGCAATGCCTTAAGTATGTTGTCTTGCTCCAAAACATCACAACATTTTTCCGTATAACACTGCTTTAAGCGGCCATTACACTACAACAGCATGCTCGCGCAATCAAGCTATCGAGAAATTATGCTCGAACAACACAACAGGAAGCTGCATATTTACTCTTTCACAACTTTGCTCAACCGAGCTAATTTCCCCAGATACAATACCATCAAGTTGATACCATCAGCAAAATATGAAACTCTATTTGACATCGCTACAGCAAAACGTACAATCACACAAAATGGCCATACACGTTCAAACCGCTGGCACAAACACTTGATTGTGCATGCATGCTGTTGTAGTGTATTGGCCCCTTTACTGGTTGAAACTTAAAAAAAAAAGCCGCAAAATACTGTTAAGAGCTGGCACTAATAGAAAATATTCAATTCTTTAAGCAATTGCACAAACCACATTAGTTGTATTTATATATTTTGCTTATATTTAATATTAAACAATAAGGTTTGTTGCCTTGATAATAAAATCAAATTGATTTCGAAAATTCGTATATCCAACACCCAAAAAGCATAATGGGAACAGTTCGAAGTATTTTGAGAAAAGCAACTTGTTTTGATCATAGTGCAAACGTAATATAAATCATTTTCTTCAAAAATGGTTGTTGTCTTTGATAATGAAAAGTAAAATACTATTTTTATACATACACCCAAAGAATAAACAGCCTAAAATTAATAAAAACCACATTGAATTAATAAGAATAACATTAACGAAAGTCCAGACATGTTGAAAATTTTTATTTCAATATAGAAAAATATTAATTTACAGTATTAATTTATTAATTTTATTTACTTTTGAGTATCTCTTCATACATGTTCTATTATATTGAAAATTATTGAATTAATGTTACGGGTTGTTATTTTTAAGTTGCAGCTTTTCCCTGAGTGTACATTTTATGTTTTATTTTTTTATATTATTTGGACTATTGTATTTGTATATGGCAAAAAATTCTACTATTGCCATGCTTTTAAAACACAAAAATTAAACTAAAGTATATATTATACAATAGTTTGAAAAATATATAAATATATACAGACAAGACAATACAATTTTCGAACAGAATTGGGGCATTAGGTTAGGTTAGTAGGCTGCTGATAAAGAAGGGTTAATTAAATTTAGAGGACAGCTCACTTGGGTCCAATATAATGATCTCTTTGTGTTACCTGCGAGTTGAATAGAAGAAATTGAAACAGGCTGATAGGGAAGGGATAGTGATAGAGAAAACATGTAGGTGATGAAGGAAGAGATAGAGGAAAGCATCATTCTTTTTTTTTTGCAACTCTGCTTTTTGTACATTTTTAATAATGCAGTTTTGCAGCGCCTCTAGTGTCAATGAGGCGTATTAAATTTTGAAGCTGTGTTTAGTGGCCATTTTATTGGTTATTTTTCTTCGCCTATGATTCTACTACACAATACCAACGAAGGAGGGCGCTCTGGTGTTACATGAGGATTTAAATCCACTGAAGCCATTGTAGTTCAGTGACCAGTGTCTATGCCTTCATCACATGAACTTCTAAATATATTGAATCGAAGTTAATGCCAGTATTGATACTTCTAAATTATATTTAATATAAAATAAATATCTTTATATTAAAATTTAATTATAATTGCAATCTTCTTGCATAATAGAATACTTTTATTATAATGACAGTATTTTATTGTCCAAATGAAAATTTATGAAACAATTTAACAAAACTAATGAAATTTTTTTTGCTCATTTAAATCAACAACGTCATAACAAAAAAAATTTTGAATTTCGAGTTAATAATGGAAAATTATTCCTCATATTGTTAATCATATTCTGTAAAAAGTTTCATACAAATATTTTGTAGTCTCAGCTATTGAGGGAAAAATTAAATGTTCTTTTTTATTAAAATTTCTGTGAGTTTAAAACTTTCAACTTGTCTTCTATGAAAATTAATTTTTTTAATTTTGATGTTGTTACAGTTAATGAGTCATAAGTCGGTCGATTAAATAGTTTGATTGCATTAATAATTTGTTTTTTAATATCAATGAAATAAATTCTTGTTACAGCTGGAAGAAAATTTCATAATATAATATAATGAAACTTTAAGAAACATTTTGCATTAGTGCAATGCTCGTTAATAATGCAGAATGCATTGATCGAAGAAAAATTCTCATATCTGGATTGGTAGGTTTTCTCTAGAGCAAATAATTCTCAATTAATAAGTATTTATAGAAGAAAAAACCCCTCCCACTGCGAACACTTTTGAACCCTTAAATATCCTAAATGGTTATTCGAAATGAAAATTCATGAGAGAGACCTAAAAATAATTTTGAAATACCTGTCGAATTATAACCCATTTTGTTACAGTTCGCCGACTTTTAATTTTTTTTTCGTATTAACAAAATGGCGTATTTTGGCCGCCATATTGAATTTTTACTACTGTCATATCTGTAGTGACACTCCCGCGATAAAGGCAAATCGATTGACGATCGATTGAATCATCAAAATCGGTTCACGCGTTCGGTTTATATAGTGCCACAAAGGAACACACATATGTACATATAGAGACTGATAAACACAATATCCTTGTTTGCGTTGGGCAGTCGGGTAAATCAGGGGGTCTAGTCTGCTGTAATTTGAAACGAAAGAAAATGTTTACGAATTCGATTTGTTAATAACATGCAAATTCGAAAGCATCTTCGTTCGTTTCGAATTACAGCAGAATAGGCCCCCAGATCGGGTTTGCAATTGCATGAAAAATTTTGATATAGAAAAAACGAGTATTTTCAGGTGCAGTTATCTGTTGTGTATTTAATTGCAAAGAGAATGGTATGCTATTAATAATGGAAAACAATATCCGGTACGGCTACCTTTGCACGACCAAAATCTTTTAATGAAATTTTCTATAAAAAATTCGTAAATTTGAGGCTCATGAAACTCACTGATTACGTCAGGTATTCCTTTTTTGACGTCGGGAATCGATTGTGTGCCACTGGCAAAGATCTAATCCTTCAAGTGATCTCCAAAAAAAAAATGTCTAAGGGAGTGCAATCATAAGATCTTGAATGGAAACTATGGACCTGTTTCTCTAAATGCGAACGATAGATTCGATCGAACATTTATATTAAAAACAAAAACAAAAAACTGAAACTTGTTTTTGCTTCCAATATTAATATTCGATCGAATCTATCGTTCGCATTTGGAGAAACAGGGGGTATGATTGCTTTTTTCGAAATCACACTGTGGGAATAATTTTCACGTAAAAGAGCAATGACCAATAAGGTCATTGTAGCGCCGATTTATTGAAAATAAAGCAATATCTTCCAATACCGATTTAGGCGCAATTCATTCACCATAATAGTTGTTCTAGCATCATTTTCGCAAAATTAATGCCGAGTACTCACTATGGCTTTTTGTGACATCACAATAGTTTGTACTAAGGGCACCGTTTGCCATTTACAATATTTTTTGTTGAGTGGCATTGCTTTCCGCATAAAAAAAAAACGTAATGTAAGCGGCATGGCACACATTTTCAAAATGACAACACAAGAAGTACCAGATGTGTACTTGGAATAAGCTTCAATGACCACGCCACACAGAAAACCGTACCAACAAGTTAAGCCAAAGATCATATCTAGGCGGACAATCCTCTAATTTTGGATCATTTCAAAAACAACATTTGACATGTTATCACCGAGATAAGGGCCGAATTGTTAGAAAAAAGGGTCGAAAACTAGAGGCCTTGCATCGAAATCATAGCTTATGTAAGCTTAATTTAACCAAAAAAAGATGGTGTCGCCATTAATGGAATTTTATTTCCAAAATAAGAAAATATGTACATTTACTGAACTTTTCAATGAAAATTCGCAATAAAATATTTTTTGTTTTTAATAGAGAGTTTGTTAAAAATTATTTTATCATTCTTCACGAGCGTAAATTTTAGCTTTAAACGATCGCTAAATTGCACTTTTCTTAATAAAAAGTTAACAAATGTTGCAATTTTTCTTAAGAAAAAGAAAACGTTATTTAGTTCTAAATATTGCCACACCTTTAACATTTAACAAAAGTTTTATTTTATTTTATCTACAGATTAATTTAAGCATTCAGTTGGCTTTTTAGTTGATACAAAATTTAACCCCAAATTAAAGCCAAAAAAATAAAGACTGGTTTTACCTTTAAGACATTATAGTGAATGTTTGCAGAAATAAATGTAAATAATCCAATAAACCCCAAATTAGATTACATAAATACATTCACTTTTTTTCTTAATATTTTTAAGATATTTGGTTTTTCTTTATGCAGCAGTTAACAACAATAGCAAAAATTTAATTTGCCAGAAAAAAAATTGCACAAAATTTATGGCACACAGATACACAAACGCGCACAAACACACACACAAACAAACTTAAAAGTCATTGGCAAAGTTGCCAAGCATGAAGTCAATGCAACTGTTTCTAAATGATACATATTTTTTTTTTTTCGAATATAAAAAATAAATCCACAATGATTTAAGCCCAACAAAATTCAATTAAAATTAAGTTGAAGAAGGAAATTAGATAAACAACACATATGTACCTGAGCATTGAGGGGATTCAAATCTGTTTCGAGATCTTCAAATTGCAGTGACGCTACAGATTCATCATCGGCAGCGCGTATATAACGTCCTGGCCTGGCCACGCACATGTGACATAAGCCCAAAGCAACCACTAGACTTAAACAGCTTTTGAGCGATGGCATTTTGCTGGCTTGGCTGTTTATATTGTTAACGATTTATTTTATGCTTCTGCTTAATTTTCACAATTAAATTTTTTATTTCAGCTGGTAATCGTTACGCTTTGCGTTGTTCGGAGCGAATAAATATTTTTGTTTTGAACAAAAAATATATAAAAATGTATGGCTCTGGTTTTATGTTGGCTCTTTCTTAATGTCGGTTTGTAAGAAATTTATTTCATTAAACATACACGACACAATAAAAAATACTTTTCTATTGCCTTAAAAATTTCACTCGAGCAGGTAAAACTTTTTTTTTTTGTTGAATTTTTATTTAAGTAAAACTGCAAAGAAAATAAAAATATTTTTTTTTTAGTATTTAAAAATAAAAATTGTAAAATAAAAACTAAAAACTTAATACATATGTAAATATTAAAAGATCTTGAAAAGAAAATGCTTAAAAATTTATATATATATATAAAATTTTTTTATTAAACAAGCAGCTATTTACCAAATTTACAAACACGACACGCTAAACTTCGGCAGGAGCAACTTTACAGAGCGACGGTAGCAAAAATTTACGTTATAACTACGTTCAGTAACTTTAAGCAAATGACTGCAGACATAAGTTTTGGCTGTGATTTAGCAGTGGCCAAAAATTGCGCTTACAACAATCCACTGGCAGGCGCACTACCACTACAATTGCACAAAACTTGACTACCACACCACACTACCAGCCAGCCAACATTGGCTTAGACATGAGTGCTCAAAATTTTTTTTATTGCTGGTCGTAGGGTGAGGGTTAAGGGGGGAGGGAGGCGGGCAATATATGCAAGCCAGTGGCTCCCTAAACATATGCGATGACAACTTTAACAAAAAAAAATTTATATATATTCGGTAATAATTGCTTAAGCTTGCGCTTTACACCATTAAATGTAAGAGTGTTAAACTATAATTTGCTCAGTGCTGCAAATTAAATAAAGCTTTAATAGAGCTGCTCTGTAGCAAAAGCTCTAACACAGCAAACGATTTGTTGTCATTGAAAAAAAAATGATTGTTAAAATATTCCAAGCCCCTGTTTACAAGTGTGGGTATCAAAGCCGTGCTCTCAATTAATAAAAAAAAAATAAAATACACTAACACCATAAAGCCTTTTAAAACATGCTCAAAACTTAAAAAGTTTTGAGTGGATTTTGATTTTTTCTCTACCAACCAACCAGCAGAAGAAATAAATAGTGAATAAAAGCTTTTCAAAAAAAAATGCAATGTGAATGTGCAAATATGTATTTAAAAAAAAAGCTGCAAAATTGTAAAAGACCTAATTGAGCAAAAAATTTATTTGCCTACATTTCAGACCTTTACGACCCTTGAGTCATAGACTTATTAATAACAAAAAATATTAAATTAAAACTTAATAACCGCAACAAGTGCGAATTATTTCGAACAAGCTTATTTAGTTTTTATTTTATTTAAAACTTTTTTCAATCTAAAAACAGTGCGAGCTCGATTTGCGCAACCACCAATTATTAAAACAACCCGATTAGCGCAACAGGTAATATTTTTTTTTTTGCATTTCAGTCTTTATAAGTGCATTTTTTTCTTGTTCAACGATTTACGAGCACCGAAAAATCAGTTAATGCGTTCCAAAAACATGTTTTGGAGGTGTCTCAAGAGGAATGGAAAAAATACTATGACAAATGGTTTGAACGAATGCTATTCCTTATCAAGGGGAATATTTCGAAAAACAATAAAGCCATACTCATTTAAGCCATTTGTTATTATTTGCTAGTCCTGAAATATAAATAGTAGCCCTCGGAAGTGTTGACCTTTTTAAATTTAGAATCTCTATTATCGCTATTGCGTATAATAAGAGTTTAAGAAATTTAAAATGTTGCACAAAATTTATTCCAGTTTAATTTTACATAAATAGTTGGTCACATCTTTTACATAAAGTAAAATATTCCCATAGCTTCCTAGAAATGTTCGCCAAATTCAGCAGCCTTTTTACACGTGGTTCGAATGTTAACTTTCAAAATTTGTGCGCAAGCATATTTTATTTTGCCTGCTCTGTCAGAACCATTGATTATGACCTTCTGTTCTTGGAAACGAATTGGGAAGATATCAATAAAATAAAATTTATAGAAAAATGGATTCAAATAGGCATTTAATGGAATTAAAATGGGAAAGACCTTTTACAGAAAAAAATCATCTTGGTTAACAAAACGTTTGTTTAACAATCAAATTTCCATACAAAATTTTGTTTTGTAAGCCTTTTGCAAGTCAAAATTATTTTTTTGGAATATGGCAGTACACAGAGAAAAAACTGCCTCATAGAATCAAGAAGATTTTCTCTATGAAACGTTTTTAGGCTAAGGGGTATCCCAGCAGAAAGAAGCGAAGATTTTTTCATAGAGATTCCTTATTAATTTTATGTGGTAAATCTTATTATTTTTATCAAGAAGAAAACCACATAAGATCAAGAAGAAATCTTATTATTCACAATTTTTTTTTATTCAATTTCCGTTATTTTTGGCACCAAAAAAACAATCCATAGAGAAAAACTTCTTGATTCTATTAGGTTTTCTTATAAATAGTAAACTATAGGGATTTCTTATTGATTTTATTAGATTGCCTTCTTAATTTGTTTAAAAAGGTTTTCTTCTTGATTTTATTAGGTTGCCTTATTGATTTTTACAATAAGGGTTTCTTCTTGATTTTAGTAGCTATGTGTAAAGCATCTTATTGATTTTTTAATAAGGAAATCTTCTTGATTTTATGAGGTGTCTTGTTATTTCGTTTCTAAAAATAGACATAGAGACAATTTTTCATGATCTTTTTCATTTTTGTATAAGAATGTATGCACAATAATTTCAATGGTTATTTAGGCTGCTTGTTAGCATATTGGGTAGAGTGCTTGTCTATCAGCCAGAAGTTTTCTGGTTCAATACTTGGTGAGTAAGTTAGTTAAGAATATAACATAATGTGTATGTATGTATGTATAAATAAATAACATCTACAATATACTACATTCATACATACATATGTATATGATATAGAATTTAAATGAAAATAAATAAGTACAGAGAATGAAGACGAATTTTTTTTATTTTTTATTGAAAAAATCAATAAGATAGCCTCATAAAAACTACAAGATTTCTTCTTTATTTTTTCAAAAAGGATTTCTCTATTAAAATAATAAGATTTCCTTATTGAAAAAAAACCATAGATATTTCTTATTAATTTTGTTCTATTTTATGAGGTATTTAGTAGGCACTGTTTTCTCTGTGTAGATGTTGGAAATATGTCTGGTGTACAGAAAAAAAAATTTCCTTGAGAAGATTAGTGGCGACTTTGGTCAAATATGGTATTGCACATCACAAGAATGGGTCGCTTTATAGGGCCCTAAACGTGATCTAATTGGTCACATTTTCTGAAATAATTTCGGAAGTTGTAATAATAGATTTTGTTGCTTTTGTTTTACACAGCACTGTATACTGTAATGTACATCTTGAGTTTGAACAAGAATTTCATTAATACAATTAACATTGCAACAGAAGTTACATCATTTGTTCACAAAAAAATAGTTAAGTAAAAATATTCTATACTAAAAGTAACCCAATTGACCATTTCCTGAAATAATTTTGGAAATTGAAATAATCGATTTTAAAAGCGATTTAGTTGCTTTAAGAGAGGTAAAAATTTTCTTAATAATTTGAATAAGAGTTAATTCATTAAATTAATACATATAACACTCGCAAAGGAACTACATCATTCCTACCCCAAACCTATTGCATATTAAATAAAAATATTGAACATATTACACTCATTACCAATCGAAATTAAATTTACTATGTTGTTCTTTACAAAAAAAAAAGATCTTATATTTAAAAAATCTTTGATTCATTAACATCAAAATAACAAAATTGTCTCTCTCGATTGCGGTGTTTTTATTTTGAAATAAAAATTAATCAATTTCATTTTGTATTTTTATTAACTAAAAGAAAAACTAATTTAACTGACTTTTAAACAATAATTTTATTTAAATGTATTCCCATTCATTTTTTTTACATCTTTTTTATATGTATTTTGTAATTAAATTTTAAAACCAGTTATGAATTTAGTTTACGAAAAAAAAAACACATAAAGTTTTGCACTTTAGATACACAAGAAATGGTAATTAATTAATTTATTTTCTGTAAATATTGTAACTATTTCAAAATTTATGCTTGTATGTTAATGGTTAATTAAAGATCAAGGAATTTTAGTTTAAAGTGGTTAAATTCAATAGTTTAATTTGAATTTTGAAAGGAATATATGAAGATAAGATTCAGTGTTATATATATGTATATTCTTGGTAATAACACCTTGATTTATTAATTTCTACTTCCTTTAATATAATTTTTAAATATAAACAGATGTATGTATAATTTTAAAACACTCAAGACGTTACAATTTTTTAAGAATTTTAATTCGTTTAAAATCAGCGTTGCCGTTAGTGATACTTGGTGTACGATTAACACTTTTGCAATTTGTTTAAAGATTCTCTGATATATTTTTTAAATTACCCTTTTTCTAATCATTTCAATAAAGTTTTAATTTTAACTGCAATGCCAAATATGATATAAAAATAGATATTAAAAATGTTTGCTCACATTTTGAGAACAATAAGCAAATTATATTGAGTTCTCAGGTACATATAATTATAGCAAGCTTTTATAAAAAATTATGCCAGAAAAGTATGCATATAAAACATTTAGAAATATATATGTAAGATATAAAAAAACAAATGTACTGGTTAAGAGCTATACTCAAGAGGTAAGCGCAAAACATTAAAAAGTGCACAGTATTGTATTTTTTCCAAGAACGAATATTTTTTTTACTGTCACACCAAAAGCAATACTTCATTTCATTAGACACTATTGTCAATCGGTAAGCAATAGTGAAATATGCTTTGACATTACAATAAATAATTCTATTGCTTGCCAGGTAAGCAAATTCTATGGCAAGCTTTTGATAAAAGTGAATAACAGTTTTAGTGCTCTCATAAAATCAAGCGCAATAAAAAAGAGATCAACTCAATAATGTACATTATGAAGATTAAGCAAGCGAATGTTTTGTGCTCACCTCTAATACATACATCGATGCATAAATGTTTTATTTTTATTTATTGATGTACATACATATATATGAATGTAAAACCATTTTATTAAAACAACAAATTAAAATAAATTCACTAAAAAGCGACTTTAACTTGCACACGAAGGGTTCCATATGGAAAAGACTATAAGAACTTTGTTATCGAATATCTTAACTGATGTAGGCCTTTATTATGAGCAACTTTCGATCTTCGACTGTAGCCGAAAGTACTGCGGGCAAATCACGGCATTCGATACGACTCGTAATTTAAAAATGTTTCCATATAAACTCTATTGAAATATTTTTAAATTACGAGTCCTATCGCCTGGCGTGATTTGACCCCTGATCGAACGAATTTTCATTTCGACAAATAATATCTTTATTGTGAACATCACCCAAAATAATTTTATAAATTTGCAACAACTTTAGCTAAAAATAAAAAACATTTGTTATATAAAAATACTTCATCGAAAATTAAATTCTTTTCGATAGAAAATTCGTTGGTCAACAAAATTTTCGATGCTGATAATATAAATTGAACATTCCATTTTCGATGTTCGATAGCCAGCGAATATCGAAAATCGAATGCAACTCATAAGGGCCGTATAATTTTTTTTTGTAATTTTTGTTTTGGTGTTTTTTTAGTTTTAGCGTTTTTTTCGTTTTCTAATTTTTTTCGGTTTTTGGCTTCTTGATTTTAATTTTGGCCCTTTTTTCTTTTAAACGATATTTTTTGGTTTTTGGCAATTTTTTCGGTTGTTTTTTTTTTAATTTTTCCTATTTTTTTCGGTTTTGTCACCTTTTTACTTTTGGTGTTTTTTTTGCATTTTAGCGATTTATTTAAATTTTACTGACATTTTTCATGCAAGCGCTTTTGCATTTTGGTGGACTTTTCGCTTAAGACATTTTTTAATTTTGGGACTTTCCACTTTTAGTGTTTTTGAAAATTTCACGGTTTTCAGGCCGAGGCAAATTGTCAAAATTACACTAACTGATAGAGTACTCTTTAATCTTGATCATTTAAGTTTTAGTGTTACTGAAAATTTTAAGTATCTATTACTACGTTTATACGGCGTCTTATTTGCAAATAAAAAATTGCAAATAGAGAATTTTTTGTTTGCAAATAGCTAACTCACAAAAACATTTCCTGTTTAACGCACTATTCACAAATAAAATGGTTGAGGTTGCCACGCTTAGTCCTAATTTACACTCAGCAAGTCTTATTGCTAAGTGATTAGTTTTTTAGGAGAGAGAGAGAGACGAGGGGAAAAAACGTTTATGTTCCTCGTGTCTCTCTCTCCCCAAAAAACAAATCAGCTTAGCAATAAGCAAGTCTTATTGCTAAATAAGATAAATATTGCACAAAAATATTGATAGAATAAAAATATTTATTCTTGTCTGATGTGCAAAAACAAAACAACAAAAACATAGCAAACATCACAAAATAGTTGACGGAACCTGCAGAAAGCTTCTAAAAGCAGGAGCATTTGCTTTTCCGATTGTGACTGCTTGGTACTTACAAAAGCACACAGACTGCTTGAGCTTTTACTAGCGAAACTAATCAAAAGCAAGAGCAAAAGCAAGAGCAAATCAAATTCAAACTTTTGACATCGTCGAATGTTGAAAGTGATGCGCAATTGTTCATAGTTAGTTTTCTGATTCTGCTTCTACTGCAACTGTTGATTATTTCCACAACCACAAGTACGGGCATTGGTTAATTTTAAATAGTTGGCAAACGCCAAAGCAGCGAAAAGTCTAAATTTTACGACTTTTGCTACTTCGACTTAAGATTTTTAAACACTGGACACAAACAGACGGACCGTAGATCGTAGCGAAAATAATAGGGAGCCTTTTCACCTTTGGTGTACGGAACCCAAAAAAAAAATAGGTGGAATGAGCTGAAGTGCTCTTCGAGAATTTTTGGGTTATATTTACAATATTTCACGATTAAAGATTGAAAGCGAGGAAGATTTTTGAAGTTATAGGCATGTCATATGTCTCAGTGGTTTAAATTTTCAATGATCACTTGGGCCTGAGAAAGCTTTTGCAAGAATTGTGCAAACTGTTCGTAGCACACATTTTCGTAGAAATACTTGGCATTGTTCGAACTTAATATGGACAACTTTTTGTGGCGGTTCATAACCGTTTACGAAATGTGGATTCACCATGACATGGTCAAAACAGTGGAGTTTCTCGTGGGGACTCGTCGCCAAAGAAGGCCCAGCCAATAAAGTTATGGGGACTGTTTTGGAATACCTGCAGTATAATCCACATTGACTATCTTTAAAAGGGTAAAAAAATCAATTGCGAAAATTATGTGAACTTGAGGATTTGAAAGAAAAAACTGACAGCATTTGAGCAAGAAATAAGTTCATTTAATCTAAGACAATACAAAGGTGCTCGCATGTAGAGTTTCCATGGAAAAAAAAATCCATCGATTGGGCTACGAATTGCTAACACGCCTGCCCTATTTTCCGGCCTTAGTCAACAGTGACTATGTTCTGTTTTACAAGCTGAAAAAATGGCTCGGTTGAAGGAGATTTGACTCCCACGATTAAATCATTTTACAAATAAACTATTAGCTGAGCTCGACAAATCCTTCCTATTATAAGTTATAGAAACGTTTGACAAGATGTATAAAGCTCAAAGTAGCAAAATAAGGCTCAATGGTGGAAAAATATAATTTTTTATCCCAAAACCCTGTGTTTCAATTAAAAAAGTCACGAACTTATTGAGCTGCCCTCGTATGTGGTTACATTTAAAATACTTTTCTTCTGAATACAAATTAACGTACAAGTCAATCATGATCAAATTTTAAAAGAAATATATATGTATGTTCCCATCACTACAGTAAAAACAAAAGACTTAAGAAACAAACATTTTGTTTCTAAATGAAGATTTTTATCAAAAACTCAGAAATTAAGTAATAACACCTGTTATATATTGAAAAAAATAAAAAGATTTCCTAATTTGTTTTTATCTGATCAATGAAAAAGAAGCAGTATCGTTAAATAAGATGCGCAAAATATTGAAAATATTTTAAGCTGCAATGAAACAAGCACTCACTGGTGGTACACTTTCCAAGCATTGCTCACTATTTCTTTTACTATGAGGTTTACCCAATTATTTAAAATATGTTTTTATACTGATTAACTTTTTAAAAACTGCAATATTAGTTTTTTTTTGTTTGAGGGTTTTTGCAAAATAAAATGGTTGTTAACAAATTTAAAAGATAAGTGTCTTACAACATCAACATCTTCAAAGCAAGCGTCATTTATATGATAACATACGACGAGTATGTATGCAAGAGAAATAAAGAAAAAAAATTTATATTAATGGTCAAAATGGGCAACAGCCAAAATTTAGGTTATGGATACTAAATTTATTAACGTGGCATTAATAATGAACTGCAAACTTAATTATACACTCCTATAAAAACGCATTCACACACACGCACACACACGCATAAATGCAAGAGTGTGTTTGTGTGAACAATAAAATTATAATTTTAATTGCAGTACTAACTGCCAAACCAAAAAAGAAATAACTAAAGTCGAAAGAAAGATGAGAAGACAATCGAAATAAACATGAAAAAGTAAAGCAAAAAAATAAGACAAACATTTAAAAAAAATTTATGGATGCGTTCGAATAGCTTAAAGGTTTTTATTTTTTGTTTATTTTTTTAGTAAACCGGTAATAATCTCAAGGTCGTTTGTTAAGCCAATGAGTTATTCGACAGAGCACGGCAATGAAACTGTAACAAACACGGCGTCTACGATGCTCATTACTACCCATATATAGTGGTGATGGCTACAACAAAGCCATTGATAATAAATATTTATGGTTCAATTTAAAATACAAAAAAAAATAGTGCCCGGGAAACGACAAGCTTTTATATTCATTAATAAAAATTTATCTAGATCGAGTTAGGTAACTGTTTCGCCGTAGAAATGATAAAAGAAAATTCCTCAAAAAAAAAACCAAACAAACAAAATACAATAGGTGCTAGATTGAATTAAAAACCTACAAATTATTGAGCAGGTCAGTTTTTTAAACCTATCAATTAACATATCGTTACATTAATATAGAAAGGCCTTAACTCGTAATATTTTTTAAATCGAGTTTTTTGTATATTTCGATAGAAGAACATCTAATGTCTCGATAAATGCAGCAATCTCGATTTCAAATAAATTATGACTTGATTTGGCTAAAGTTCGTATCGTTGTATTCATCTCGGCCAAGATAAGTATAACTTTTTTATACAATACGGTATGAGTATTAGAGAATTGCAATGAGTACTCACAAAAAAATACATATACATACTTAACTACACCAAAAAGCTCATGCGCATCAAAGGCATTGACTCTCTCTCTCTCTCTCTCTCTCTCATAATTACAGTTTGAGTATGTTTATGTGCAGGCTATGGATATTTTGGAAACACAATACGCTGATACTAGGGATATTTATCCCATTCCACCATTCCCCACCGTATACATACATTTGTGTATATAAAGTGGAATGGAAAATGTGTGGATGTGTGTAAGTGTGGCTGTTTGAAAGCACCCTATAGGAACTCAAACCCATTTGTAAGTAACTTCAAACTGGTTTTTTAATAACCACAACTGGTTGATTAAGTGACTTTTTTCCTTGTCGCCGACTCACTATTTTAACATAGGCATGTCATAGGCGGTAGTCAATTGGCCATCTCTGCATGGCTTTTAAATTGACTACTAACTACTTATTTTTCAACCAATTTGTAGTTAATTAATATAATAGCAAAAAAAATATATATATGTACATATATTTATATTATATATATACATATATGTATATATTCATATATATCTATGTAAATATATAAATACATACATATATGTCTATATAAATATTTATTATCATTACCCTACGTCTACACCTAATATATTTTTTTCATGACAAATGTCAAATTCCATATAGAAAAAAAGATCTCACATAAAAAAATTATTTTTAACATAAAGTTTGACTTTTGTTATGATAAAAATATATCAGGTGTAGACGTAGGGTTATATTCACTAAAAATAAAAAATTCGTACATATATACAATATATGTACATATATATATCCATATATACGAACACAGAAAATATTATTGAAATTATATATACATAAATTTTTTTTTTCAACACAAACATTTGGCATTTGTTTTTATGGCATGCTTCTTTTTGTATTTTTTATTTTCTTTTCATTTACTTAATTTGCTTTTATTTATTTCATACGTGTGCTTCTATTCAATATGTTTGGTTTAATTAATTATAAGTTAATTAATTTATAAGTTAGTGTTTTTTCTCAACTGATTATTTTATTTACTACAGGGCACTCTTTATTTACACATTGTGTGTGTGTAAATAAAATAGCCTTGTAGATACGCATGTGTAGCCGACTAATATTCAGTGTATTGTTATACTCATGCGTCTATAAATGTTAGTTATAGTTGTTTGTGCTTCGTAATTTAAAAAAAATATGTAGCAACATAATTGTTGGATATTTATATTATACGTAGTCGGTAAAAGGTTAGTGCGTGTTTTTATGTATGTATGAGCGTGTTTCTTTTTATTTTAATCAAGACTATACTTTTTCCATTCTCTGATGATTATATTAAATCAGCGCAGAAATATACAAGCTCGCCAAATGAACACATTTAAAATTCACACAAAAAGAAACAAATTGCGAAAATTAAAAAATTGTTTGCCCTTTTTCATCATAGTGCGCCAAAATGGAAATGTTTCTCAAAATCGCTTCCAATTCGGTGACAAGAAATCTTAAAAAAGAACTTCGTGCATTGAAGAATCATTAGAAATGAATCAAATTTGCACTACTTGCAGATGGCAAATTCTACATTTTCATGATTTGTAATTTCCTTCTATATTTTCCCTTAGGTTGAGCTTATAAAAATTAATTAATTAAAGAGATAAAGTTGCTTGGAATTAACTTTGGATATTTTGAACGAAAAGCATCCCTTTTGGAAACGTGATTTAAAAAAAAGGACTACTCATCTCTCATTTATGGGCCTGCTTGGGGTGAAGCACTTATTTCGCATGGTTAGACAAAAAAGCATTGAAATTCCAACATTTTCTAATCCACTGCAACAACATTGATTTAATCAAAAGCTATAAAAAACATAATGTCATCAATGCCATCATAATAATTTTTATGGCATTTTATACTAATAAAATAGAATTTTATATAACCTGATTCACAAGTTTCTAACTAGTACATCTTAATTATAGGTTATTGGTAATTTATTGGCACATTGTTAAAAAAAATATATGTATGTATAAGGCATATATTTGTCATCACATACATATAACTTGCATAACAATGATAGACCTTAAACTATTAAAAAAAATAAAAATTTTGATAATAAAAACGTCAATCATGTTAATTATAATGTAAATACAGGTCTAGTGATCCATTAGCACTCGTAAAACAAATTAAAACAACCTTATTTCATTAAGGCATACTATTTCAAAAAGGAACAAAAAGCATTAGATTATTTTATGTGTTCCTAAATTTAAAATTGTCAACATGCCAAATTTTATTTGCGCTTTATAAAGTAATGCTGAGTTCAGCTTCAGTCTACACGTTTATTTAAAGAGCTATTTATACCAGACAACTTCTTTAATGCATGATATATTTGAAATAATATTTCAATCCCTTAAACAATAAGCAGAAAACATGATTTTTACCTTTTCAAGATAAAAAATCATAAGATCGTAAAATAAACATCATTAAAAAAAAACATCTTCTTTGCAATAGTTGTTTAAAGTAACACAAAATAAATAAATCTTGTGCTAAACCGCAACAATCTCTCACAAATTAATTTTTAAATGCCTTCATTTTATGTTAATAATTGCAATTGTTCGCTATTAATGTCAACAGAACAAAGATATGAAACATTATTTACAGTGAGCACCAGAAAACTAAAATCACCAGATTCTAGGTAATGGATTTTCGCCAAATCACACCAATAGAATTTATACCCGATTAAAAACTTTGTTCTGATTAAAATTCACTACAGTTAAATTAAATTTTAAAATGTCTTACGTAAAAAAAAAATTATTTTGACCTAGTTACTCTTTTATACCAAAAAATTATGTATGTAGAACTTTGACAAATAAATGAGAGTCAAAAATTAAAGGGTGTTCCAAAACGAGCAACGAAAAACGTTAAACTCCCATGTAATATACATACAATTGTATGTATACTCTTATAGACTACAACAGTTAACACTAAAATTAAAATTAAAGGGTGTTCTATCAGTTAATGTAATTGACTATGTAAAACAAAAAAATCCCAAAAAAGCAAAAAACGCCAAAACTAAAAACTGCCATATTAACAAAACGTTCAAAACCAAAAAAAAATCCCTAAAAGGAAAATAATTACAAAACTAATATTATATAGGCTAAAGTTCGTATAGTATTACAATTTAATTCCCACCGAAATATAGACTAGGTTTAATTACACAGAGAAAACAGTGCCTACTAAATACCTCATAAAATAGAACAAAATTAATAAGAAATATCTATGGTTTTTTTCAATAAGGAAATCTTATTAATTTCATAGAGAAAACCTTTTTGAAAAAATCAAGAAGAAATCTTGTAGTTTTTCTGAGGTTATCGTATTGATTTTTTCAATAAAAAAAATAAAAAAATTCGTCTTTATTCTCTGTAATTATGTATTTTCATTTAAATTCTATACCATATACATATATATGTATGAATGTAGTATATTGTAGATGTTATTTATTTATACATACATACATACACATTATGTTATATTCTTAACTAACTTACTCACCAAGTATTGAACCAGAAAACTTCTGGCTGATAGACAAGCACTCTACCCAATATGCTAACAAGCAGCCTGAATAACCATTGAAATTCTTATACAAAAATGAAAGAGATCATGAAAAAATTGTCTCTATGCCTATTTATAGAAACGAAATAACAAGACACCTCATAAAATCAAGAAGATTTCCTTATTAAAAAAAATCAATAAGATGATTTACACATAATCATATAGGAACCTACTAAAATCAAGAAGAAACCCTTATTGAAAAAATCAATAAGGCAACCTAATAAAATTAAGAAGAAAACCTTTTTAAAAAAATCAAGAAGGCAACCTAATAAAATCAATAAGAAATCCCCATAGTTTACAATTTATAAGAAAACCTAATAGAATCAAGAAGTTTTTCTCTATGGATTGTTTTTTTGGTGCCAAAAATAACGGAAATTGAGTAAAAAAAGTTGTGAATAATAAGATAAAATTAATAAGATTTACCACATAAAAACAATAAGGAGTCTCTATGAAAAAATCTTCGCTTCTTTCTGCTGGGATACTCCTTAGCCTAAAAACGGTTCATAGAGAAAATCTTCTTGATTCTATGAGGCAGTTTTTCTCTGTGTAACAAAAAAAAATAAGAATTATTTTTCCCTAGATACTTTTTTATATTATAAAATAGTTTATATTTTCCAGCTCTCATTTTGCAGATTTTTCAATACCAATCTATTTTGTAACCATTTTGACAGACTAGTCTAAGACCTAGTTTCTAGCTTTGCTGGGAAACCGTTTTCATGTGCAGACAGAAAGAGATCGCTTATTGGAATTTCCTACTCATAAGTATCCTAATGATCCTAATCAATCAATTCGTCGCCGTTCTCAGCAAATGGCTTTGTGTCCTTCCACTTTATGGAAGATTTTACGAAAGGATCTAGCCTTAAAGGCTTTCAAGATTCAACTTGTGCAGAAATCAAAATTAAACGACCATCGTATGCGCCGCCAATGCGTCGAATAGGCTGAAGCACAAATTGATATTGATTTTGAATTTCCATTCAACATTTTTATTTCCAATGAAGCCCATCTGTGGTTGAATGTGTACGCAAATAAGCAGAATTAACTTATTTGGAGTGAGGAGAATGTACAAACTTTTGTCGAAACACCATTATACACAGAAAATTACTGTTTGGTGCACTTTATGGGCTGGCGGAGTCATTGGCCCATATTTCTTCAAAAAAACGATGATGGTCAGAATGTTACCGTCAATGGTGAATGGTATAGGAACATAATTCGAAATTTTTTCGTACCTCATTTATGTGGCATTAATCTTGTTGATATATGCCACACAGCGAGTGCTACAATTGATTTACTCAAAGAAACTTTTGTTGAAAAAATAATTTCACGTAATGGCTCAATTACTTGATCACGAAGATCGTGTGATTTAACTCCATTGGATTATTTTTTTGCTGTTAAGCCAAGTCATTTGTCTACGTCGATAAACGACAAACAATTGAACACCTGGAAATCAATATTCAAGGAGTTATCGCAGAAATACGGGCGCAAATGCTGCGAAAAGTTGTTGAGTTCCAGATTGTGCCTTCTACGCGTCATCCGTAGCGACCACATGGCTGAAGTCTGTTTTAAACATTAATTTCATAAAATTTTCTTTCCAATAAAGCCCCATTCATTTATATTAAAAATATATTTCTTTGTTTTATTACGTTTTAAACTTGTGACACTCAATAAAAACACATAATATATAGTTTATGGGCAGCATATCAATATTGAGAAAATTACACACGAAATGACAAAACATTTTTGGCGAAATGAAAAATTAAAAGTACAAAAAAGCACTGTAAATATTCGTTTCCCTCAAATGGGTATTACAAAATTTCGGGAATTTGCAAAGAAAAAAAAAACACCAAAAATTTGCCAAAATGGCAACGCTGCTTATGGGCTTTACTACTTTCATAGCGATTGTTTCTGAAGTAGAAGACATATTATGGTTGATGATTTAATAATAATAAATTTAATAATTTTGGACACTGAAAAATCAGCGCAAAATTGGTGTAACCAGGGTTGGGCAGTATTTGAAATACATGTATTTGAAATACGTATTTAAAAAATTTTTAAAAAATGTGGGTTACACCGTATAACCCACATTTTTTTGTTGCTGTTCTGGTGTTAATACATTTCCACATTACCAACTATCAATACAAAAATAAAGTAGTTCAGCTTTTGGTGTTTAAAATCGTTAAAAAAATCGTTTTTGCACAGAACATTAATAGAACAATTAAATAATTAAATAGTTTGGGGTTGCACAACTTTTGCGCTAATAGCCTAAAATATTGTCACAAAAGAAATAATAATGCAAAAATAAAATAACTTCTTTAAAAACAAAATTGTATGTAAATGCTCTAAAAAAAGAAGAAATCAATTTTTTCTTTAAAACTCTAACGATCAAGTTATAACTTTGTAAATTTCAGGAAAAAAAGTATGTATGCTTTTGCTGTATAGTGTTGTTACATTTTAAAGTCATCTTTACAAATGATCGAATGACCTTTGGGCTTCAAAACGTTATTGAAGACTGAATCATTTGTTTGAATGTACGAGTACAATAAATAATTGTTTTTTCTGTCTGCCTGTGCGTCTGCGTGTGCGTTCATGCACCTTTTGTCAGCAGGTTAAAAGCCAAGTTCGTTGCTTAAGTCTTTTGATTTAATGTAATTGTTCTAGAAGAGATCATTGGAAAATACATCTATCTATCTATCTTTATATACATATGTATACATATAATACTTGTCTAAACATGTTTGTACTTGTGCATAAATCAATAATTTTAAAATTATTTTCATAAAATTTAACATTGAACAATAAGAAGTTTTTATTGAAAATTAGTAACATTGTAAAGTTAAATAATTTATGTTTATGCCACACACTGGTATTAATTAGATGTTTGAATTGCCATTAAACGAAAAATTCTTAATGTCATACTTTTTATTAGAAATACACTTTTTTTTTTTTTTGTTTAACAAACATTTAGCATTCAAGAAATAATAATTATTTAAGACAAGTCTTCAAACTATAAATGCGCAACAATATTTGTAAGTTTGTTTAACATAAAATCCATTAATATGCCTAATAAATAATAAACAGCAAATAAGACAAGCTTTTAATTATACAAAAGAAAGACACAGATTATTTCATTCAGTAAAATAAATTGGCTCCTGTGGCTTTACTATTAACATAAATCATATCAATCTATCTTTTAACCTCAATGTGGAAGTGACACCAATCTAAACTTTTAAACTTGCAAGCTAAACATTGGACTTTAAATACAGCTTAATTTTTTTACAAAATTTTTCTTATGAAATTGTTTTAATTTCATGAATTAGAACAATTAAAATTCACTTAAGTTAATTATAATTTTGAAATTCTTGCAAAAACAAATAAAACAATCGGCAAAAGCACTTAGCAAGTCTCTACATTTAGAACATAATTATTCTACAAGTTTATAGGTATTAAATGAACAAACAAACAAAACAAGTGTCTAAAGTTCTTTATGTAATTTTTCATTCAACTTTGAGTTTGATTGTCATTTTGATGAGATAATTTATTTTTTCATGATAACACATAAAAATGGCGGTTCAGTTGAAGTCAGAATTTCTGAGGAAAAAAATTTTTTTTTGCTTTTTTGCGAATTGTAAGATAAAAAGTTCAGCATTTTTAACGCACTTTTTCTCCAAATGAAATTATTACTTCCCAGCAAAAAATTACACACTACCATCAGAACTACTTGCCATATAATGACTTACTTTTCTGATTACCAAATTTCATTACTCGCTTACAAATCACATTACCTAAAATTTAAAAAAATTATGTACAAGTTGCTAAATGAGGAGAATATTTTTTCTTAGATTAAATAGATACGTGAGCAAGGTGCCAAATAAAAAAAGTAAATACTTCTCACGCCTTGTTAAAATCATTAAGTTAGTAATCCAGTAAGGAACAACTTCCCCCAAAAATGCTTAATTCCAAACCCGATTACCTTTTTTGAAATTTTTTGCTGGGTTGATAAGTAAAATATTAAGCCTCATATTCATAAAAAAATATAAATGTATTTGAAATCTATTTTAAGTTTATTTTTTGTTAACAATTTTAAATAAATTAATGAAATAAAGTTGAAATTATTTATAATGGTTGGTGTGGAAAGGAAGGGGGTGTGGGGCAAGATAATTAATTCTCAAAAATACATTGAAATATATTGAAGGTTCTACCAAATATTATTAACAAGCGGGCTCCGAATTTAATGCAACTAAAACTTGATTTTAGGCGCTTCTAAAAATTTTAAATTTAAAAAAAATTTATATTCTTTTACCCACCCAGCTGGCATTTGGGTAATAATTTTTTACAGAAATCTTGTATGTGATTTTCCTCAGATCACTTTTGATGATTAAAAACTGACTTATTACTTGGGTGATTCAAAAAGGATTCACTTATGATTCATCTATATGATCAAACAAGGATTTCTTGAAAATAGAGGAACAAAATAGAAAGAAACCGCCAAAAGGTCATTTCATGATATAATACTACCAGAAAATTATTCAAAAATGAGTCAGCTAATCGTATCATAAATGATTCCTTGGTATGATTTATCTGTAGGGTACTATTTTCTCACAACAGGAGTATCATGTATGATCGAAAAATTAGCTCATACGCGGTTACTTTTCCCGTCAAGCTGATTCGGAAAAGATTCCATTATGATACAAAATGCTAGCTGGGCTCGTATATGTAGTATACAGATATATACACAATTACATACATTCATACATGTTGGTGTTGTGAAAAAATTGATTGGTTTTTGCTCTAGTTTAATTTTTAGTAAGTGATCGCTCTCAGTTTTTTATGATTAAAGAATTTGTTTCAAATATTTTGTTTCGATATTAGCAATGAGTTCAATATTTTATTCTACACTCTGTATTTAAGAAATATTTTGCATTAAACTTTATTCCAGTTGTCAATAACGACGTCACGTCATCCAATACCAAAAAATTAGGGCTACTATTTAATAATCCTAAAATCTAAAATCTCAATTTAAACATCTCATTGCAAATAGAATATATCGCGGTATTACCTGTTCAGCACAAAGGAACGGTTTCTGAGAAATGAAATGGAACATGTTCTTTAATATATTTTATAGTTATGACGGTTCTTCATTTACTAAAAATTGATAAGAACTCGTTACCAGCTGTCAACGAATTACCATCGATTTGAAACATAACTGTGCTGAGAGCATAATAAGCAAAATGACACAAACTCTAGTTTATACTCAAATTAGATATCCATATAAAAATTTAACCTATCGCTCATTTACTCAAAGAACGTCATAACTCAAAAAAACTAGTTTGCCAGAAAGCGAGTTTAAGGTTTTCAACTTACATATGACTTAATGGAAAAAAGAAAATTTTATTTTGCTCCCGAGAGTTACACAATATGAATGAACGAACGATATGGGGATTAATTCTGCATCATTAACTCAAAAATTACATTTTTTGTGTTATGACGTTCTTCAAGTAAATGAACGAAATAAAAAAAATATTTAGTGAAGATTTTCCTTAAACCTGAAATATATTTAATTGAAAAACAATTGTTTTTGGTTTTTTTACCAAAACTTTTTTTTTAATTTCCAACACTGGAACCATATACATATTTGATTTTTCTGGTTTTTAACACTTCTTAAATATTTCTTATATATAGAATATACTTCATTACCAAAGAAATAATTAGTTTTATTTAATAAGTTTTGTATAACAGAAAAAGTTTACGTTTTCCAGGTCTGGAGCTATGTATTTTAATTTTCTAATTCTTATGCCAAATTATTTCTTTCTAAAACCTGCAGTATACATAATTTGTTAGCAAAAAGATAAAATTAATTTCACCTTGTTACTTTTATATAAAAAAAAATTTTTTCAACCCTGGAATCATCCTTTTAGGTTTGTCTGATTCCTTTTACTAATCTACTAGTCCTTAAAAAATATATATAAAGTATTTTAAGTGAACAAAGAAAAAAATTAAATAAGAAATAATTTAAGTTTTATTTAGCTACTTTAGTATCCAAAAAAAGTTCAAAGTTTCCAGCTCTGGAGCTGTAAGTTTATTTTTCTAATTCGCTACACCAAACTTTTCTTTCCAAAAACATAAAAAATATATAATTGAATAAGAAAAAGAAAATTAGACTTGATATATAAAAGTAAATATCACAAAAGTGTAAGTTTCCCCACCCTGCAATCATCCTTTTAGATTTTTTCAATTTCTAACACTAATTTAAATCTTTTAAAAATAAATGATATGTTAAATTAATAGAGGAAAAGGAAAATTAGATTTAGTAGGTTAGTTTATGTAACAAAAAAAGTTAAAGTTTTCCAACCCTGGAAACGTTAAAAGTTTATTTTACAAAAAATAAATAAAAACTAGCTCTGAAACCGTCTGCTAGACTTTGCTGATTTTCAATACCAATCTATTTCGGACTATTTCTGACAAACCAGTTCAAGACCGAAGTCTCTAGCTATTCTGGGAGCTTCGGAAAACCGATTTCACGTACCGACAGACGGACCAACGGACAGACATCACTTATTCGTCTTCCCTATGCATAAGGATCCAGAATATATACAGGGCAGTCATGAATAAAGTTTCGCGTGAAATTTTTCCCGGGGAACAATTCCAACTAATAGCAAGTAATAGGGAAAACAAACAATTATGATTTTGAAAAGGGAGAAATTTCACGCCGAATTTTATTCATGATTGCCCTGATATACTTTATGGGTCGCTTATTAATATTGTGGAAATTACATACAACCTATATATACCCTTTTAACATTTTTGGTGAAGGGTATAAAAATAAAATAAGGGAGGGCTTTAAAAATTAAACGATTTATTGGAATATGCTTTTCGATAGTTTTATTAGAGCAGTAATTAAAGCTACGATTTTGTTGGTAGTGTTTTTATTTCTATTTCACTTTTATCAACGTTCAATTTTTGTTTGCAAAACAATAAAGACAATTTATTTTTATATTGTCTCAGGTCAGGGACAATTTACATATCAAAAAGCTGTCACACAGATACACACACACATAAAAATACATGTTGTATGTAATCATTTCAATTAATTATATTAATTATTAAATGAAAATGCAATTATTGAAAATTATAATACTTGTCTAAGTAAAAACGTATATTTCTTTGATTTTATTGAAACTTTAATAAGTGGCATTAAATTGTTTAGTGCTTCATAGAAGTCTTTTATAGGAAAAGGTAAGATTTAAAATATTTTTGCACGAGGGTGAAATATCTTAACTAAGCCAATATAGAAAGAAGGCTTTTTGCTCGGATTGTGATGGATTGGATGGCAACTGTATGAGAGAATTTAACAAATTGCAGAAAGTGTACTACAAATTGTGTTTTGATTCAAATTGTTTGTAACTGCTTTACATTAGTTAGTTTAACCAATTTCGTTGGTTGGAGGAATTTTAGTCATAGAAATCAGCCAGATTTACATTAAAATTATTTTCTGTACATGTTACTGCTGGGATAATATTTATATTTTCTACTGGCGATATTACTATCGACTGAATGTTTTTACTTGAGAGAGAAAAATATAAAAAATTGTTCATCAGGCCACAGTTAGTTTTGTTTATCACTTTATTGAAAGTTTATAGTCTTTTTATTTGAATATGTATGAAGGTATCTACAAACGTTATTTTAGGTGACAGCAAAATCGAATTTATATTAAAACTAACGTCCGTAATAACTGCGTTATATATAAGAAAAATAAATGAAATAAGAGCATAAGCAAAATATGACATAAAAGCGTAAATTATGCTCTAAAAATTAGAAAATATGCTAAAAATATGCATTTAAGACTGATGTATGCAAAATATGCTTTAAAGGGTAAAATATGCAAAAATATGCACTAACAAATCGATATGCCAAAATTTATAAAAAGTTCTGAAACGGATAAATATCTTGTCCTCCCTGCATTAAAACGTCACACAAGAAAAAATATGCAATTGCATATTTGCGGTTTCTCTGCTCATGATATAAAAAGAGAAAAAATAGTTTTTTGCTAAACCGATTTCGAATATTAAAATTTAAATTATGAAATCCGGTCCAAAGAATTATCTGGCAAAGAAAGGACACGCCAATTTATTTCAAAGCTTTTGTGCTCAACGAATTGATTCGGATGTGGCTAATTTAAAAGAAAATAAATGTCACATTGAGATAAAGCTAAGATAAAGATGCGGCATTTGCCGAGAGCGTATCACATGTTAATTACAATTTTCTTTAGCCTTTTCTTAAAATTATGTTTAGCACAAGGCCGAGCTAAGCGTTTTTTTTTTTTTTTTTTTTGTAAAAAGGATGTTGAAAACAAATTGATGAGGGTGCTGTTATCTGAAGGAGTTAGTGCGTGACTTCAAAGCAAAAAATTGCCTTCGAAAGCCCAAGTTCAATACTCGGCCATGCTCATGTCTCATAGAAATTTCTGATATCCATTAGTGTCTATGCGAATGCATACAACAGCGAACTCTTCCATACATATTTCTGTGGCAAAAAGCAAAAAGTACTTAAGTCGAGATAAGCAGTTTTTGAGTTAACTGTAGACCTTTAATGTCCATATTCGAAAGTTATCCTGGGCAAAATTTTATTTATTTTGTGCGCTTTTTCAGGCAGGTATAGCGCATATGGAATAACAGCTTTATTTCGCTTATACTTTAATATATGTATTTCAAATCAAATGCATTATTTATAGTGTGTAGAACGAAATTTTCTAAAAAAAAATTCAAATAAATACCGAATTTTTTAATTCAACTGTAAAAGAAATAGATTTCTGAAAATAGACTTGAAAATTTAAAAGTGCTCTACAGCAAAACAGTCAAATATGACTTAAGCACTTTTTTTATTATTGCCACCGATTTATAGCAGTGAATTGTCAGCTAAGTAAAATAAAAAGGAAAATAAGTAGAATATGAATCAAATTTGGCCTTAAAGGCTTCATTCGTAATTTATAAATAAGCCAATAAACAAAACAAAATGGCCCCATAGCTTAAAGTAATGCGGCTATTTTACACCAGAGGCGCTGCAACGATACCATAAAAAATTAAAAAAAAAAGTTAAGCTTAATAATGTCTTCACTATCGATGTCTTAAAGAATGTAACACGCATGCATACATTTGTTGACTGAGTAAATTTTAAGTTTTCTTTTAAAAAAAAATCTGACACGGAGACTGAATGCGTATCCTTAAATTTATATGGGTGTGAAGATAAATTTAAAAATTTATAAATTTATACCCTTATTAACATTCAAAGAGATAACGAAACATGTTTTTTTTTCTAATTTATTCTAAAAACAATGACCACAGTTTTAACCTGATTACAGATTTATTATTTCAAAACCTTTAAAACTGCTTTAAAACATCTTAAATTTTTTCTTTTAAGACCAGACTTCACCTTCTGATACAGCCAAGTGACAATATATTTAACTGAAAACTCTTTAAATATTGTAGAATAATACAAATATAATAGTTAATAGTTACCATAAAATATGTTTAATTAAATACAAAAAAATACTTTGAGTCAACTCATCTTCAAAATTAATTTGCTATTAATATTTATGAAATTTATTTTTTTAGTTATAAAATATTTGTTCAGTTCAAGCAAATAAGTATTTTTTATTTTTATTTTTTGTTTAGTTAATTATTAACAAGTTTTTAAACATATTAAAATATTTTGTCTGTTGAAAATATTTATAAAACACCACTAATTATACGTTGTTTGATAGATATAATGATTTTTTACAACGCTTATATTTTATACATCTAAGAAGCCGGACAAATAGGTTACCATATACTTAATAAAAGTTCAGAAGAATGTTGAAGGGAATATGAATGACTTTGAGTTGATTGTTAGTACATAGTTGAAGTCAAATGCATAAGAAGTTATTGCACTTCAATTGTCTTAACAACACAGAAAAAACAGTGCCTACTACCTCATAAAATAAAACAAGATTAATAAGAAATCTCTACAGTTTCTTTCAATAAGGATATCTTATTAATTTCATAGGGATAACCTTTTTGAAAAAAAACCAAGAAGAAATCTTCTAGTTTTTATTAGGTTATCTTATTGATTTTTTTAATAAGATTTTCTTCTTGTTTTTATTAGGCGACCTCAAAAAAAATTAAAAAATATTGCGTCTTTATTCTCTGCATTTATGTATTTTCATTAAAATTCTATACCATATACATATGTATGTATGTATGTAGTATATTGTAGATGTTATTTATTTAATATACATACATACACATGTTATATTCTTAACTAACTTACTCACCAAGTATTGAACCAGCAAACTTCTACCTGATAGACAAGCACTCTAACCAATATGCTAACAAGCAGCTTGAATAAACATTGAAATTATTGTGCAAACATTCTTATACAAAAATGAAAAAGATCATGAAAAAAATTTCTATTTATAGATATGAAATAACAAGACACCTCATAAAACCAAGAATATTTCCTTATTAAAAAAAATCAATAAGATGCTTTACACATAATCATATAGGAACCTAATAAAATCAAGAAGGCAACCTAATAAAATCAATAAGAAATCCCCATAGTTTACAATTTATAAGAAAACATAATAGAATCAAGAAGTTTTTCTTTATTGATTGTTTTTTTGGTGCCAAAAACAACGGAAATTGAGTAAAAAAATTTGTGAATAATAAGATTTCTTCTTGATTTTATGTGGTTTTCTTCTTGATAAAATTAATGAGATTTACCACATAAAAACAATAAGGAACATCTATGAAAAAATCTTCGCTTCTGTCTGCTGGGATACCCCTTAGCCTAAAAACGTTTCATAGAGAAAATCTTCTTGATTCTATGGGGCAGTTTTTTCTCTGTGAACAAAATATTGGATTTCTGGAAGCAATATGTTTTCGCCAAGTTCAAACTGAAGGCATATATTTTTTAATGTATTCAAAGACTGCCCAACATTAGTTGGCTATTTTAATTTATTTGTTTTACATATTTTTATACATAAGGTTTGTTTTTATTTATAAGCCTTTAAAGCTAAAAATGCACCATGTTATGAGAACTTACTTAGAAACATGGGACTAGCTTTTAATTCCGATAGAACTTTAAATTGTAAGAAAAACAACACTAAAAACTTAAGGTAGGATCACACGATTGCAGCAAATGCACCAATTATTGGTCCATTTTATATGCCAATCTTGTGATTTTACAATTTATTGCTCCCATACGACAATAGGGAACAAAATTGGAAAATACGGAACAATATTGTGCTCATTTGTTGCAATCAATCTGGTGCGGAAATCGTGTAAACGCTTGATACACAACTATGCCCCCCAAAAAATTAAAAAAATGCACCAATATTTATTGTGTTCTCGAGCGGCAATAAAAGTAGCCAATACGCGACAATTTCTTAAACTAATTTATTTTTCATGTGCGCCAAGTGTTTTAGTACGTAACTTATTTGAAACGTTAACATGGAACTGTGAGCCAATCTTTAACTTATATATTTACTTTTTATTCATTTGAAATACCGAAAATTGCCTTTGCTTTGAATATTTAATGATCAATATATATAATATAAATATACATAGCAGAGGCAATTTTATTTCTTTTAGACGAATAAAACAAAACAAGCTTAAATTTACCAAATTTATTTGTGTTGCCACAAGTTGGGTCAATCGTATGACTGGGCTGCGGCAATTATTCATTCGTTCATTCTTCGCCAATCTGCGTCAATCAAATTTTTATAAAATGGGGCAATAATGTGACTGAAACGTATTTGATTGGGACATGTTAAATTAAAATTTTATTCATGATGGTCAATATTTAATGTGTATCTAAACAATATTTGAGGTTCTTATGCCTGCAGAGGTAAGCGCGTTGACTATCAGCGATGAGTTTCGCGATCGAGTCTTGGCCGGGGAAGACAATTATATACATAAAAATATTTTTCTGATGCATGTGGCAAAATATACACAGAACTTAAATAATTTATAAAATTAAATGCAATGAACACGTTAAATTAAATTCATGTTGTTTCAACTTTAAATAACTTTGATTCAACATGGTGCTTTGTGTTTTTGCAGAAACGTAAGAAAATGTTTTTGAATTTGTATGCAAATAACATTACAATTCGAAAGCATTTGTTATCATTTCGAATTACAGAGCAGAGCCCCACTATCGAATTTAGGTTGCTACAACATGAAGTAACTTTGATTCAACATAATTCTTCATTTTGATGTAACAGTACGGCAACGTTAAATCAACATGAAGTTAAGTTATTTCAAAAGGAAAAATTTTCTTTAAAGACTACTAAGTATCATATTAGATTAACATGAAATATAAAATGAAACAAAATCATTCGGTAAAAAAGGTTAAATTAACCTGTTTTACGTAGACTTTTATTTGCAATTTTCGTATATTTTTATTTTTGAACAAAAAATATATTTTTTTTTGTGTATAATGTTACTTAACCATTTTAAAATGTGGCACAGTGTATTGCAAAATTGTTCTTAATATTTTTATTTTTGGCATATGTCAAGTTGTCATTTAGTAAAGAAAAAAAAATAAATAAAGATGCGCTATTGTATGGAAATTTTATGTCATATAAATGATTACAAAATATTTTTATTTAATGATATCAGATTTAAACCATGACATTATCAACAAAATAGCTGGCTTTAAATAGCAATCAACAAATTATTTTAAATTAATGGCTAAAAAAAATTTGCTAAAGAATTAAGTAGCAAATCAAGAATAAGTAGTAAATAATCATGCAAAAAATTATATTTTGTAATAAAATTTACCCTTCGGTCGTATGGGGTTAAGACAAATTTTGTCGTGTCAAGAGAAGCTTTTTAAAGGGCTTTACAGAATGAAGAGTCTTCATGTCAAGAGAAGCTTTTTAAAGGAGCACAGCTGAGTGGTAGCGATGCTAGCCTCTCAGTCCAGAGGTCGTGGGTTCGATTCCCGCCATAGACCCTGGGTGTTTTCCGCAGACAAGCTAATTGCTTCGCAGGTTGTGTTGTGTTGTGTTGTGTTGTGTTGTGTTGTGTTGTGTTGTGTTGTGTTGTGTTGTGTTGTGTTGTGTTGTGTTGTTTTGTGTTGTGTTGTGTTGTGTTGTGTTGTGTTGTGTTGTGTTGTGTTGTGTTGTGTTGTGTTGTGTTGTGTTGTGTTGTGTTGTGTTGTGTTGTGTTGTGTTGTGTTGTGTTGTGTTGTGTTGTGTTGTGTTGTGTTGTGTTGTGTTGTGTTGTGTTGTGTTGTGTTGTGTTGTGTTGTGTTGTGTTGTGTTGTGTTGTGTTGTGTTGTGTTGTGTTGTGTTGTGTTGTGTTGTGTTGTGTTGTGTTGTGTTGTGTTGTGTTGTGTTATGTTATGTATAAAAAAAATAAAAAGACAATACCTCTTGATTTATTTTTAAGAAAATCTCCAAAGTCCCAACATCAAAATATGCATTAAACGAGACCAAATATGTATTTAATCTCTATCCCAGTAAAAAAAATATTGCAAGTCGTTCTTAAGGAACTACATTTTCATTGCTGCCAAAAAATCGATATATTTTTAATATGCGGGTAATTAAATTATTATTAAAAAACGCCAAAAAGGAAATTTTTCTTAAAATCGCTTCTAATTCGATGATGAGGAGTCGAAAAAGGGAAATTCTTGCAATAATAATGCCCTAATTCTGTTCGACGAATGTATCGTCTTGTCTATGGACGAAAAAAAGAAGCAGTTTTGATTCTTTAAAACGATTATTATTTATTGTCTATGCTAGAAGGTTCGTGTATTTGCTTTATGATTTTGTTCTAAACATTATATCCAACACATATTTTTTAATGTATTTTTCAAACTATTGTATAATATTTTAATTAAATTTTTATGTTTTAAAAACATGGCGATAATATTTATATTTTCCATTACCAAAGACAACAACCATTTTTGAAGAAAATAATTTAGAGACTTCAAAGACAAGAACTCAGAAGCATTTTCAAACAAAAACTTCTTCTTACTGAATTAGGGCATACGACTTTGTAAGAATCATTAGAAATTATTAGAATTTTGCACTACTTCCGGATCGCAAACTCTACATATTCAAGACTTCTTTGGAGTGTGTTTTTGTATATGGATATTAAGTATTCTCTGTTTAACACAAAATTTTGCAACATGGCAAGTTATGATTTTTTTTTGGTTTACTACTTAAGTTTTTATAACTTTAACTCTGATTTATTTAACCAAACGTGTTACAAATAATTTTAATTTTAACATTTAATAATAAAAACTCAAATATGTTATGAAGAGTGTAATTAATCAAGTGGTTTTGTGGGCAATTATATTCGAATTATTTTAAGTTTTATTATCTGCGTTTTATATACAAAAACACTTTGTGCTTTAAATCAAAAGTCTTAAGAGAGAAACGTGATTCAACATTAAAATTCGCTGTCGCAACTTTGAAACGAAATTCCGCATAAATATGAATGAAGTTTGAAGTTAAATTAAAGATTTTCAAAATTATTGTATGTATTTACCTCTTTCAAATGTTAGATTTAATTAAATGTCAGATCAAAATAACACCATCAAAGTGTAAGTCTGCAAAAATATTGCAAAAAAGCAATTTAAAAAAAATAAATGCCGAAATTTAATGAAGAGCTGCTATAACTAATAATAATAAGCTTTTTTTTTTAACAAAATTTTTTTTACAAAACATTAAATAAGTGGCTGGGTTTTTTTTTTTGCTATTAAAGTAAACATTCTTTTTTTTTGGGTTTTCTTATTCTTTCCGTTTCCTTAAAAATTAGTTACAAGTTGCAGACAAAATGCGGAAAACAATGTGCTCTTTTTTTTATTAATTTATTTTACACTTATGCTTTATTTCTTTTTATGTTTCGTTAATTTATTTTTATTTTCGTTAGATACAAAAAAAAACTTTTTAAAGTATCTTTCATTTATGCTTCAAGTACACCAACGAAAGATCCACGCGTAACTGACATTTTTCATTTTTAGTAAAGTGTGTTTATATTTTTTACTCTTTTTTTTTTGTTTTTGTCTTTCCACAATGGCATTTGAAACACGCACAGAAAATATTTTAGGCCAAGTATTTCTTAAAGAAGAGTGTCATAAAACATAACGGAAAACATAAATAAAATAATTAATACCAAAAAGAAAACGAAAAAACAAAATCAACATATTATTATAGAAGGCACAAGCATGTGATATTGAAAACTGAAAAAAAATGTGCTTGGCATGAATAAAAATAAATATAGACTTAATGCATTGAAGTAAAAATCGAATCGGGTTTCTGGTAGTTACTATAGCATTGAGCAGAAGAACGTCAAATAACTAGTAAATATAAATTTCACTTTAACCCATTAAGGGGAAAATAAGATATTCAAAAATTAAACAAAAATTTACTTTTAGCAAATACGCTTCCTGATGTGATAAAGAAAATAACAACAAATAAAGCACTGCTGGCCAAATTGTCACCAGAGTACACATGCACCAATACATTTGTCTCGTTGGCCAGCATTGATATAAGGCCAATTACTGACGAGTTCCAGATTATCAGATTTTTCTCGTTAATTTTATAGCAAATATTATCAATAAAAACAGCTTAAACCAAATAAATAGATCTAAAAAGAAATGTTTAAAAATTGTCACGCGTGAGAATTGTGCGTGAGCGTGAGTGAAAAAATTTTTTGTTTTTTGCTTTAATATAAAAATAATAATAAAGAAAAAAACTCTTTTTAACATTTTTCGAAAATTTTTATTTACTGTCACTTCATGAAGTGAGTGTGTGATTTCATAACATAAAAGCAGCTTAAACCAAATAAACAGGTTTTAAAAATGTTCACACAGCTTAGGCCAAAAAAAAAGGTCTTGAAAAGATATTTTTAAAAATTTTCACGCGTGAGAGTGCGTGAGCGTGAGTGAAAAAAGTGTTTAGTTTAATATAAAAATAATAACAAAGAAAACAATTATTTGAAACATTTTTCGACAAATTTTTATTTAATGTCACTTTATCAAGTGGGTGTGTGGTTTCAATTAATGCTTGAGTACAGTAAAGGTTTTCATAATAAAAATGTATAGCCGTCAAGTTTTACTAGGCAAATGTTATCAATAAAAGCAGCTTCAATCAAAAAAAGGTCTAGAAAGTAGTTTTTAAACATTTTCACGCGTGAGTGAAAAAATATTTATTTGCTTTAATATAAAAATAAAAATAACAAAGAAAACAAAAATTTTCAAACATTTTCAGCAATTTTGATTTACTGTCACTTTATCAAGTGAGTGTGTAACGATTAAATGTAGTGAAGGGTTTCATAATAAAAATTTATAGTCGTCAGGTTAAAGCTTAAAACAAATTAAATGGTCTAAAAAGGGAAGTGTTTTAAAATTGTCAGCGAGAATGAATGAGCATGAGTGAAAAAAAATATTATCTTGCTTTAATATAAAAATAATAGACCAAATCGTTTTAGTTACTGTCACTTTACCAAGTGAGTGTGGGATAGTCACGCATGAGAGTGCGTGAGCGTGAGTGAAAAAATGTTTTTTTTTGCTTTATTATAAAAATAACAATCACAAAGAAAACATTTATTTTCAGAAATGTTCAGCAATTTGAATTAACTGTCACTTTATCAAGTGAGTGTGTGATTTCAAATAATGATGTGAGTGTAGTAAAGGATTTCATAAGAAAAATGTATAGCCGTCAGGTTTAAACTAGTCAAATGTTATCAATAAGAGCAGCTTAAATCAAACAAAAACGTCTAAAAAGGAGGTTTTTAAAATTTCCACGCATGAGAGTGCGTGAGCGTGAGTGAAAAAATATTTTTTTTGCTTTATTATAAAAAATAACAATAACAAAGAAAACCATTCTTTTTAACATTTTTCAGCAATTTTATGAATTTTTTTGTGCGTGATTTCAAATAACTATTGAGTGTAGTAGAGGTTTTCACAGTAAAAATGTGTAGCCGTCAGGTTTTACTCACCAAAAATGATTTATCAATAAAATCAGCTTAAACCAAATAAAAAGGTGTAAAAGAAGGCATGCTTCGAAATTGTCGGGAATGCGTGAGCGTGTGTGAAAAATATAGTATATTGCCCTAATATAAAAATAATAGCAAAGACACCAAATCGTTTTAAAACTTTCGACAAATTTTCATTTACTGTCACTTTATCAAGTGAGTGTGTGATTTCAAATAAAGGGTTTCATAATAAAAATTTATAACCAGGTTTTACAGGTTTTACTAGCCAATAAAAAGCAACTTAAACCAAATAAAAGGGAATAAAAAAGGAGTGTTAAGAAATTATCACGCATGAGAGTGGGTGAGCGTGAGTGAAAAAAAATTTTTTGCTTTAATATAAAACAAGTAGTACAGAAAATAGTTATTTTTAAAATGTTTCTATAATTTTCATTTACTGTCACTTTATCAAGTGAGTGTGCGCTTTCATATAACGATTGAGTGTAGTAAAGATTTTCATAATTAAAAATTTATAGATGTCAGGTTCTTCTCGCTAAAACCAGCTTACACCAAATAAAAACGTTTAAAAATTTAGTGTTTAAAAATTTTGAAGCATTAGATTGAGTGAGCGTGAGTGAAAAAAAATTTTGCGTGAGTGAAAAATATGAATGAAAAAATATTCTTTTGCATTTAACATAAAAAGAATACTAGGTAAAAAAATTATATTTAAAATTTTTCGACAATTTTGATTTACTGTCACTTTATCTGCTGCTTTTTTTCATTATTTCAAGTAACAATTGACTTCAGTTAAGGCTTTCATTATAAAAATGTATAGTTTTTGAAAATTAAAAATATATTAAATAACGTTGAAGGTGAGTTTACATATTAGTAAATAGTTGTCATGCGTGAGAAGACGTGAGCGTGAGTGATAAAAAATATTTTTCTTAGTAATAATAAGTGAAAAAAGAACTTTAAGGCCAGGCTTTAGAAGTTTGATCCCAAAAAATCATTTCAATCGGTGTTGCCGTTTGGCTGTAATTAATTATGACCACAAAATGGGTAAAATTACCTGTAGTGGTATGAAGCGAAAGTGTGGGGATAAAGCGCATTTATACATATGTCCCCTTATTCAGTGATTCGCTAAGGTAAGTTGGATTACTAAAATGCTGAAGATATGCAAATTGAAAATTTTTTGGCGATTACATAAAACAAGAAAATTTTGGGGCATTACTATTGCCAGATTTAGCAATATATGTTTTAAAATTGCATTCGTTGCCGAAAATCTATAAATTGACATTATATATTTTTAGCGATAGAGATTTACCTTTAGCGAGTTACAGAATAAAGGAGGCTGGACTTGGTATGGGAAGCATTAAGACTTAGACCTTAACGTCTATAGCTGTTTTGCTATTGTCATTTATTGTTCTACTGCATGTTAGAGTTTCCTAAGGTATTTAAAGAGTTAAATCTTCTGACGCGACTTCTTCTAAGGTAAAAAATGTAAAGAGCAACTGCTTACGATTGCTGTCAAATACAGCACAACCGCTGTTAAGACAATTTTGGATTTTCCAAAAACATACGACAGGAAAATATTTAACCACAAGAAGGCACAAGAAAATAAATTAAAAAAGCTTTTCTTGAAGCAATTGTTATTATTGTCAGAAACACTGGCTTCCTGGCTTTGAATTCCACCAGCAAGTCTTCATTCACTTTAAAATTTAAAAAAAGCTTTAACTTTAAGCCAAAGCAGAGGCAAAACATTATTTATTTATTTACTTATTAGTTTTCCATTTCATTTTATTACACATTTCTTCGTTTTGCTAAGCGATTTTTATTTTACTTTCGCTTTCATTAATGTGGTTCGTGTTAGCTGTTACCACACACACACTGGCAAAAAGAATGAGAAAATAAAAAAAAGCTACAAGTGTAAGTGCTTTAACTGTCTTGCGGGTTTTTTAATGAAATATTTAAACAAGGCCTCAGTGTTTAAAAAATTTTATTTATATTAAATAGAAACTGCTGTGTTCGTATAGCTTTTGTTTAGCCTTACGTGATTTCAGTTTAGTTTCAGTTTATGCTTTTTCTTTAGTTCAAATGCATTTAGGATTGTTAGGATTTTTAGTGGTTTCATTTAATGGTCGTATTTGTGTTTTTGTCGTAAAATATAGCAAATGATTTGCTATTAATGTTTTTTTTTATTTTTCTTTTAATGTGGTGTATGACACAAATATCGCAAGAGCTATAAATAGCAAATGGCTTTTCAGGTTTTTACACAAATAGCGCATGCTCCAGCAAATTGGATAATAAATGTTTGCTCGTTTTTTCGTTTTAATGTTGCTCACTCAAGTGTGACCTTCACTAACAAAATAAATGTTTTTGTTATATCAAGGAAGTACCCAAACAAACCCTTCAAACTAATTTTTTTTTTTTAATTTTTTAAGCATAAACTTAATCTTAATAATTTTCTAAATATGGAAGATACGTGATTTAAGACTTTTTAAGTTATGAAATGTAATCTTTTAATTATCGTGTATGCAATGACTCGCAAAGTGGTTTTTGCATGTTTTTTTGTTTTGTGAGTTTGGATGTGAAAATAAATGTTCTAGTTGAAATTTAGGAAACACAAATTAATAGTATATGTTGTACATCTCATTACATTCGTTTAATTCATTCCATTAAACACTTTAATGGAAATAATCAACATTTTTAAAAATTTTTTTATAATAACAAAAATTAATTTTTAAATTTTGGCAATGCTGGTAATCAGGGCTGGGGCTCTAATGCAAATAACTGCATGTTTGTTTTTGGTTATAGATAATATCGATACTATCCAATATGCAAAAACTGTTTTTTGGATTCGTTATCTTGGTACCCTAATTATTTATACGATATGTCTCGTTTCAAAATGCTGAAATTTTAATGGACGTTAGATAACTTAATGAAAAATATTTTAAGCTTGGCACTCGGGTCTTCGAGCTCTTCTGAGAAGTACAAATTTGCATATTAGATAGTTTGGTAGGGACGATATCGTCTACAAATTTGGAAAAAAAATATATTGCCTGCAGAAACGAAGCATGATTTTTAACTAATCTGGGTGCTGTGAATTCATCTTCTTCATTTTTAATCTCATGCTGGCAATACTGTAAACAAGTCAATACTGACCAGCGTTACCATATATATTTTTTAAAAAACTTTCCTAAATCTGAAAAAAAAACTTTTTTTCCAAAACAAAAACCTTTTTTCTACAAAAGTACCAAAATTTTAAAAGAAAACATCTGATCGATATTGTTATGTGAAAAGTAATGAAAATGGTTAGGCTAACTAAACCTTTAGACACTGTTGCAGTAATAAGGGAGTGAGAAAATATAAGATCGTTTTATTGCATACAAACATTACTTAATATTTTCATTCAATATACACATTCATTCTAAGTGTTCATCATAGTAATAGCGTTTAAAGATGTTAGGGAGATCGTATGTTACTGATTCAAGCTATTTCTGCTTTGTATGTGGTGAATATTTGGTTGGAAAAAGAAAGGATATGGATATTTCCACAAAAATTTCAACTTTTTGTAGCGTGCGACACCAAGAAAATATGCTTGTTTTGTTTTTCAAAGAAAATAAACTTATTTGTGTAGGCCATCAGCAGCTGTATGTTAGGTAAAATTTGAAGAAAAATCGAGTCAAGTTGTTCACAAATACAAGGTTAATTGCTTGGTGTCGCACGTGACAAAAAAGTGAAATTTTTCGGTGTAATGCTCATATCCAATATCAAAATGATTAAAATATGCATACACTCAGGGAAAAGATGAGACTTAAAAATAACGCGTCACATTATTTCAATAATGTTCAATATAATAGAAAATGTATGTATATTCATATACTTAAAAATAAATAAAATTAATAAATTAATACTGTAAATTAATATGTTTCCATATTGAAATAAGAAATTTCAACATGACTGGATTTTTCGTTAATGTTTCTTATTAATTCAATATGGTTTTTATTGATTTTAAGTTGGTTTTTCTCTGGGTGTAATTATAGTATTTTGGTTTTGCTGTCAGAAAGTTGAACAAATCGTGTACACCGACAATATTTTGCAATAGTTGCTGAACTGTTTTACACAAGTGGTCAATTCCAGTACTTTGGAGACCCTCTCCAAACGATTGTTATTTCGGTTTAACAAAATTTGCTGGATTCAATAAAAAAAATTTAAAAAATATTACTTGCGCGAATGTCCCAGCGATTTCCAAACCAGTTCAACGTCCACTAAATGATCCATTATAATCATTTCCAGACTGGCGTATAAGGAGAGTGTGTTCACCAAGGTTTAGTGAAAATTTAAAGAAATTATCAAGGATTTGGGGACAAGAGCATACTGCAAGACTATAGATGGACTCTAATACGTGAAACCGAACTAAAAAAAATACAAACGACGTTGGAATAACGCCATTCAGTTTTGAAAATTTTAAATAAACTAATGATTTTTTATGTAATAAAAAAGAAAGCCCGACGTGATAGAGAAAAACCAATTACTGATTCGAACTCAGCCCAACAAATTCCTGTAGGAAAGTTAGTTGTTTGCTCCAGTCCAAAACCTTGTTGGCTAGTGTTATTTATCCGAATCATAAAATTTTAACTAATTTGGTATCGATTTGTGTTTGCATATTTTTTGTTATATTTTTGCATATTTTGTTGGTAAGTGCATATTTTTACATATTTTGGCAAATAATGCATATTTTTGCATACTTAACTAATCAATTTGTTTGCATATTTTTTTGGTAAGTGCATATTTTTATATATTTTAGCAATAAATGCATATTTGTGCAGTCTTAACCATTTTTAATGCATATTTAATAATTTAAAAAAAAAATAAATAAATAAATTATATAACGAATAAATTGACGTTTTTTATTCAAAATATATTCTTTTAAGTGAAACTATTACACTACTCCCTTAGTATACCAAGAAATTATTTTGAAGAAATAAAAAAGTTAAATAATAACTAACTAATCAGTTAAGCACAGCATGAAAAAAAAATTTAGTACGCCTCATTTAGCACTAGAGGCGCTGCAACTCTCCATTATAAAAAAAACGTGCAAAAAGCAGAGTTGTAAAAAAAATAATGAAGTTTTCCTCGATATCTTCCTTCAACACTTTGCTTATCTATCACTATCGCTTTGCTAAAAGAAGGTAACATTTCTTCGAACATATTTTTTTTGCCAAGTAAAGGAAACAAATTTTTCCGCTTTTTCCAGAATAGCTCCTAATTTTTTGCTAACAATATTTAGCAAAGTTGTAGCTCCGGAAAAGCTAAACAACTTTTGTTAAAATATCAATACAATCTGAACGTTGCCTAGGTATGTAATAAAGGGTGTTTTTTTAAAGTGTCATAACTTTAATTTAGCATCACTGCTTTATTTGAGCAACCATTTAACAGCTGGTATGTGCTTTTTGTTTAGTTTGTTTTCAAATTTCATTATGAATCGACTCACACCAGAGCAACGCTTGCAAATTGTTGAAATTTGTAATCAAAAAATGGTTCTATTCGTCAAACTCATCGTGCACTTCTTTCAAGCACATTTCTGGTTGAATGGGTACGTAAATAAGCCGAGTTGTCGCATTAGGAGTGAAGAGAAACTTTTGTCGAAACACCATTACATCCACAGAAAATTACTGTTTGCGGTGCGCTTTATGGGCTGGCGGAGTCATTGACCCATATACTCGCATCTTCAAAAGCGATGATGTTCAGTATGTTACTGTCGATGGTGAACGCTATAGGAACATGATTCGAAATTTTTTCGTACCTCAATTACGTGGCATTAATATTGCTGATATGTGGTTCCAACAAGGCGAAGCCACATGCCACACAGCGGGCGCTACAATTGATTTACTCAAAGATACTTTTTATGAAAATATAATTTAGCGTAAATGCCCAATTCATTGGCCACTAATATAGTGTAATTTAACCCCATTGGATTATTTTCTTTGGGGTTACGTCTACCTCGATAAAAAAAACAAATAATTTAACATCTGGAATTCAACATTCGAAGAGTTATTGGCGAAATACGGCCGCAAATGCTGCGAAAAGTTGTTGAAAATTGGTGTTCCAGATTGTGCCTTTTACGCGCCAGCCATGGCGGCCACATGGCAGAAATCATATTTAAACATTAATTTCATAAAATTTTCTTTCCCATAAGGCCCGTTTCATTGATATTAATGGTTATTTTAAAAATCTTTTAATAGGTCGATTCGATAAGATTCTTTATAAAATATTTGTAAGATAATCTCTAAATAAATCTGTTCTGCATATGAATCGTCTAGATGGAACAAACAGTATCTTCTATAATATTCACTATCATGAGAAAATATTAAAAAACAAAAAAATAAGTTCTACCCTGTTTGGTAATTATAAATTTAAAAAAGAATAATTATTTATATTTAGTAAGACCTTAAGATACGACCTTAAGACATGACCTCTAAGCTGATTAAATTAGATTAGATTAGATTAGATTAAATAGCAATGAGTTTAAAAAATTAATTTTTACATATCAAGCAACGCAACGCAAGACATTCGTTTGCCATTATTAGTCCAAATTAAAAGAATTGTCTTTTATTGTTGCGTATAATAGTTTGAAAAAAAAATCAAATGCCCTTTAAATTTAACTTTGCCAAAAAAAATAATTGCAAGACATTTAATTGTTAACTACTTATTTCTTGGGTTTCTTCTTTCAAGTTTAAATAAATTAAAGTGTGTTTTAAACCTTTTTTTTTAATTAAAGATTGGGAAAAAACGATACAAAAAAAAACTAAATTTAAAGCAAAAAACTTAAACAGGTGAGTAAGCAAGTCATTGCATTGTAATCCATATTCGAGTACTAAAAGTAACTGAGACACCCAAACTATTACAATTAAAGTTATGTCATCTGCATGATTTTGTTTATTCCCCACCGTTATCAATGTTACGGATGGCATGGTAGAGCAGCTTAACCGTTTCAATCGCACTTGAATAATTACATAATGGGTAATTAAAGCAAACGTTTGACAAATATTTTCATATTTATAAAATGTAAAATTAATTTCCGTTTTAGAAAAGCATTTAACTACGAGTATGTTGGTTTTTCTTTCATTCCACATGTGGTAGTCTAAACTGCTAAAAAGGTATCTGAAAAAATCATAAATCTCTTTACAATAGCTTCAAATTTATTTACCAACGAGCCCTTTTTTCAAGTTTGTATACCCAAGACAATCTTAAAGAACTAAATCTGGCGAATAAGGTGTGAAGCAATTAGAACTTTAATTCATTGATTTTGACCACAACAATAGTGGATAAGTGAACTGGTGGATTGCCATCCTTATATAGGGTGATTTTTTAAGAACTTTCGGATTTGATTTAAAAAAAAACCCTAAAATTTACAGAAATGTATGCAGTTAATATTTGAGTCGGCAGAACGATCTATATAATTCAATGTTTTAACATGATTTCATTTAAATGTTGACCGCGGATACGTCATATCGCCCGGTATCGCACGAACAAATTCTTAAGTGCATCAACCGTTGCGGGCTTGTTACATGAGCCTTAACATATTCCCACAATAAGTAGTCTTAAGATGTTAAATCGTATGATCTACGCGACCAATTGACCAAACCCAAACGCGAAATAAACTGTTCACCGAACTCGCCCCTCAATTGGTCCATTGTTTAGTGTGGCGTATGTCTTGCTGAAATCACATGTTAGCCAAGTCCAGCTCTTAACAGAGTAACAGAGGCCCACTTGCTGAGAATGGCGCCGAATCAATATTTTTTTTTTAAAGAGAAGTAACACTCACGCAATTAATGCCTACTACTATTACTAGGTGTTACCTTCTTTAGGAAAGGGATAGTGATAGAGAAGACAGGTGGTGAAAGAAGAGATAGAGGAAAGCTTCATTCTTTTACAACTCTGCTTTTTGCACGTTTTTAATAATGTAGTGTTGCAGCGCCTCTCTGATGTTAAATGAGGCGTATTAATTTGTTGAAGCTTTGTTTTGTAGCCATTTTATTGATTATTTTACTTCCCCGATGATTTTGCTACACAATGAAGGAGGGCGCTCTAATGTTACATTAGGATTAGTATCTGCTGAAGTCGGTATAGTTCAGTGACCAGTGACTATGCCTTCATCACTTGAACTTTCCTACAACAACTGATACAAAGGGACTCTAATGCACATCACGGTCATCAGCAATACTGGCGGATACAGCTGCTATATTTTCCTCTGTCCGGATTCTAAGTATGCGTGTTGGTGGTTGAATCTTCAACCATGTAGTTTTGGTGCGAAACCTAGTTACAAGATTCCGAATAGCCGCCCCAGAAGGTCGTCCAAACTGACCCTTAAATGAAAGAAGTGCAGGATGTATTTTCTTAAACGAGCATGAATTTTGATAATAAAATTTAACAATCTGCAAGCGTTGTTCCATTCATGGTTAAATAAGAGATCAAACTGAATATGTTTAACACTAGCATGATACACGGAAACAACTGAGTTGTTAAACACGGTGTTGCCAAAAGAAACTTGCTAAAAAATCACCCTTTATAAATTTCTTTTTCGCCAAATGCGACCTTCTCATCATCATTTGAACGCAGCATAGTACTCGGCGTTGATTGTTTTTCCTTTTTTGAAAATAATCAAAAAAAAAAAACAAATGTAATGACCTTGCATGTATACTGACTGGCTGTGGTCGTCTTCTTTGGATACTATTCTTCTATTTCAGTCCAATGCTCTGACTGTTTATTTGTCTCAGGTATGAAGTGGTGGACCCATGTCCCATCTATGATTACAAATCGACGCAAAAATGATGGTGAAACTCGCCAAACACTCTATTGAAACATCTTTCCAACGCTGTTGTGCTTCTATTGTAAGAGCAAAAGCAGGGCATAGATCTTTCCTCTTTAAAATTTTCTACCTTTTTCCTAATTATCTGATTACTCTTTTTAAACAGCTAAAGTATATTTGATATTCTATTTCTTACATACAAATACATATAAGGGCATATGATGAATAAATACTCTGAGCAGCATGCGCATATTTATTATGTCCGAATAAATATCCCTACACTGAGTATTAGCATACTCCGAGTATAAGTATGGCAGATACTCAATACGCTCAATATATAAGTGTCTTTTTATTTATAATTGTAGAGTATTTAAGTTCTTCCAAATATTAAGTGAATATGCTCCTGTATGTTGGAATCGTCTATAGTTATAGCAAATATATGAAAATACCTACCTACTATAATTTAGAGTAGTCTTAAGTATAAGTTCTTTTAGTACTTATTGTTTACCTGGTGGTACACTTCCGCCCAATATTTTCAATATTTCCCCCAGAGTAGAATCTAGCCTGACTTTAATATTATTTGAATTGAGGGTGACGTTGGCTGAAGTAGTTAGCACGTTGACCACAAAACCGAAGGTCTTGGGTTGGAACCCGGTATCCAGCAGTCATTAAATAAAAACACCACGCATTTTTTTGATGTGCATTAGTGTCCCTTTGTATCAGTTGTTGGAGGAAAATTCAAGTGATGAAGGCGTAGTCCTAATGTAACATCAGAGCGCCTTCCTTCGTTCGCTGTGCACAAGAAGCATCAGCGAAGTAAAATAACAAATAAAAATGGCTACTAAACACAGCTTAAACAAATAAATTAATACGCCTCATCGGAGAAGCAAAATAACCAACAAAATGGCTACTAACCACAGCTTCAAAAATTTAATACGCCTCATTGACACCAGAACCACTGCAACTCTGCATTATTTAAAAAAAAACGTGCAAAAAGCAGAGTTGTAAAAGAATGAAGCATTCCTCTATGTCTTACTGCACCAGCTGTCTTCTCTATCACTATCCCTTTCCTAAAAGAAGGTAAGGTAGTGTTAGTTCTCTTAAAAAAAAAAAAAAAATATAAGTAACAAATTACACATTGAATGTTTTCATTCATTTACAGTTCATTTGTGGCTTAATATAAGTGTAAAGAATTTCTAAAGTCTGCAATTATTAAAGTTATATAAAGTACGAGTACCAGCAAATTTTGTTATATTTTTCATTCCGGCAGATTTTCTTTCGGAAACAACTATTAAATAACATTTAAATGCATTGGCTGTAATTAAAATTATACCGTTTTATATTATATGTACACATTATCATTTAAGGGAACAGATATTTTAATAATCAAGTTTTTCTTTGATACTTCCTCAACAAAAAAAAAATACTTTAGTTTACATGCTTTTCCAACAAAATCAATCACCCTTAAAGAAGTCGTTTGTCAAAGTCTATTGCCATTGTCTTTATAAACGCACATAACAAGTAAAAGAAAAGCAATTGCAATCAATAAATTGTATATCACTTAATTTGACACAAATGAGGTAATTGAACGCTAAATTGAACGTATAAAATCAAAAACCATAAAGTCTAAGCGGCACGCCCACCGCCAAGAAATTAAAAACAAACTGAAAGTAAAAAATTGAAAATTCCCTATATAAAGGCCAAAGAAAAATATTTTTAAAAACAGTTAATAACGGAAAACTCTACCGGTCGTTTACAATTTTCAAACAAATTATTTACATTATATAAAAAAAATTTAATAAAAAAATGCTTAAGTCATGTATACTCTTGAGCCTTTTAATATTGATGATAAGCTCAAGGTGGTGTCACTCTAAGCCAGTGCAAAAGATTTCTAAACTTAAGGCTCAACTAAATCCTTATTACCTCAAAGCCATGGCAGCCTATAAAAAATTGGAGCCCAAATTAACGCGCGAAGAATTACGAGGCATTACCGCTATTGGCATTTTAAATGGCGCCCAACAGGCCGAAAAACAAATTGAGAAAAATCTCATAGAAGTTGTAAAAGATCTGGTGCTTAATACAAATATGAGTGATAAAAGTTTAGTCTTACCTAAAATTGAAAAAATCGAACAGCAATTAAAAAGAGATCAAAAAGCTTTGGAGATTTTAACCAAATCTTTAGATATGGCCACAAAATTAAAAGATGCCAAAACATTCAGGCAAGAAATGATTGAGATTTTAAAAAACTATAAAAACTCGGCGGCACTAGTGAACGGCGATACGTTGGGACAAAGTGAAAGTGATGTAGGCAAAAGAGTGGGCCAGCTAAGGAAACAGATACTTAAGCAAGTGGACTTAATACAAAACACTATGAATTATAAAATCGATTATACTTTGGATTATTTAATCGATCATGCCGAGACTGATGGTCCTTTAGCCAAGGCCAGCAGTAAAATGCTAAAGAAAAGACATACTGAAGAAAAGGAAGAACCGGCACGTATCACGCAAATTCGCTCAATACTCACAGAGGTGATTATGGAAAATTAAAAATTATAGCTTATTCTTGGTTAGGTTAGGTTGAAAAAGGGGAACGGATTAAACTTATGCTCCCACAGAATAAATAGAAAGGAGTTCCCAATAAAAATAACCTATAACCTTTCCAACATGATTGGGTTAGGAGACTATTTTCCTCAATATATTTTATTAAGTTTTTGCAATTCGGGGCCCTAAAGATATTCTTTGTCTGTTATATTTTCTATATATACGATTTGTTTTCTGATTTTTGCAGTAGGAAGACTCTTACTTGCGTCTAATTTAAAGTTTATTTAAACTAACTTTCCACAATTCATCCTGACTTTTTTGTGGACGGCAGTGTTTAGCACAGAGGAAAGTAGACGGAAAATTAGTTGTGTATGCATATGGTCTCGCTCACTCAATCACTGCGTCCGTCTTTTTGAAAGCTTCTTTCGTTGTAGCATTTTTTGGCGTATTTTCATTTTATACTTTATAACTTCGTTCGCTGTGCGATTTTTGTAATCAAAAGGTAAAAATTATATTTTTGAATATTTTTTAATTCAATCAAGGATTTTTACAGCTTATAAGACAAACGAGACGGAAAAAGTAATGCGAGTTTGTAGACAAAGTTTTTTTTTTTACCAGTTTTTAAACTTGAGGATTTTTAAGGAATAAGCATGTTTTTTTTGTGGAAACCAGATAACATGGGCGGACAAGGGACGGACGAGGGAGTATAGGGCCATAACAAGGTGATTGCAATAATCTCGATTTTTGGCTCGATGCTTGACTTCGTTCCACTTCATACGCAATCTCGAAAGTTCTGTTGTCAGCAGCCACTTCCAGGTATGCGCTGGTCTTCCAACTCGTCTACTTCCCTGCGGGTTCCAATCTAGGCATTTATTGGCAATATCATGGTCCGGTTTACGGTTGGTGTGAGCTTTCCAACTTCATTTCCGCTTGATTATTTCCATTCTAATACGCTGCTGATTTGCCTCTATCCAGAGTTGGTTGTTGGATATTGTTGCAGGCCAGAAAATCTGCAATATTTTGCGGAGTCATTGTATATCATGTGGTGTCATCTTCCAAGTCTAACACCCATATAACAGAGTGGATTTTATATTCAGGGTAAATAATTTGATATTGGCTTGTTTCGATATATGAGAGAATTTCCAAACCCGGTTTAACTGGGCAAATGCACTCCGCGCCTTATTTATGCGACCAGATATATCTGCTGCTGAGCCACCACCTGTATCAATTGTGCTACCCAGGTAGCTGAAGGACTTAAGAGCTTCAATCTCTTGATCGTAAACGAAGAAATGGCGATCTGTGTTACTATTGATGCGGAGCGATTTTGTTTTGGGTATATTTATCTTCATCCCAACCAATTTTGCGATGTCACTGATGATGGAGATTTTCGCCTGCATCTCTGAGAATGAGTGGCTAAGTAGACATATATCATCGATATAGTCTAGGTCCTCCAAACGTCTTTGTAAGCCCCGCTTAATACCTCTCTTATGATGGCTTGTTACCATCTGCATCACAGCATCGAGGACGCAGTTAAAGAGTAAAGGCGATAAGACACATCGTTGTCTAACTCCAGTTTTCACCGTGATCCTGTTGCTCAGTTGTTTTTCATGCAACACACGGCAGGTGTCATTTTTGCACAGGGCTTTGATTAGCCGTATTAGTTTTTCGGGTACACCCTTACACACCAGCGAGTTCAATATAGCGTTATGGTAGAATGTCTCAAAGGCCTTCTCAAAGTCACTGATTGCTCAACGATAATCCTAAGACTGTTTACTTGGTCGACGTAAGATTTTTCGGAGCGAAAGCCAGCTTGCTCATTTCTGAGTGATGGGGAAATTGTTGTCGAGAGTCTTTTGTTAATAACATGTACAATTACCTTATTTACCATGCTTAACAAGGTTATGCCTCTCTAATTTTTCTTGTCGGTCAAATCACCCTTTTTTGGGAAGATTTATAATGACTCCAGCCGTCAGCTCGTCGGGTAAGGATTCATGGGCCCAAAACGCCTAAATAATGGGTTACAGCAATCGTGCACTGGTTGTTCGGTCAATGGGCGGAATATGGTGGTCACTTATTAATTAGCAGGCTTTACTCTAATTAAAAGCATATTAAAGCTTGAGTATGCAAGAGTTTTTTGAAAAGCTTTAAGTTTCCACTGGCATTACGGACATTTCCAAAGGTGTGAACCAATTAATTTTTTTTTGGAAACCAGACAACATGGGCGGGCGATTATAATCACTTATTAAGGAGCAGATTGTTTGTTTGATTGTTTCGGAGGGATCTTATATTTTTTAATTACACACAAATATATTTTCTATACCTATTTAAATGAAAATTTGTTTGTTACAAGCAGAGCAAGTTTTTTGTGGCACGAAGAATAGTTCAAAATGGCTGGCAAAAAGTTCTGACACATTAAATTTTATTCTAGGCTGCAAAAAAGTTATTTAATGGCAAGTTGCACTAAAAATTACTTTTTATGTCAATAATTGAAGAAATGGCTAAAATGGCAAAACTGGCAAATTTCACAAAAAAAAAACTTGCCCTGGTTACAACTAAAAAAAAATTAAAATTATACCAAATATTTTACAAAGAAAAGCTCTTACTATAAAATATGCACTTAAAAGTAAAATACGGGAAAATATACCTTTAAGAGCAAAATATGCAAAAATGTACGGTAACAAATCGATATCAAATTCTTAAAAAGTTCTGAAACCTTATACTCGTATACTTGTACAACGTCTAGAAAAAATATGATTTATTATATTTTTTATTGCTCTGGTAATCACTAGTTTATTTCAAAAAGTGATTAACTCATAATCTTCCAAATCCGATCTTGTGGACTAGAAAAGCTTAGGAACTATTCACATATTACGTAACACTATTTTCGGACTTTATATACACCCCCCATTTTTTTGTTGGCTTATGCACATGAATTCATAATAAAGCCTCCAGAAGATTATACTGCATACTATTGCAAATTTTAGCTTTTACAGGCAGCCATTTCACGAGAAAATGGCTGACTTGGGTCCTTGTGTGTTCCGTTGTGCAAAGTTATAAATAATATATAAACATGTTATAAGTATTTCGGAATATAATATCAAATCCGTCCTGTACATTTTAAAAGCAACAATAAATAAAGGGCAATAACAACAAAATTTAAACTACATATACCCAAAATAAATTATGCCAAGCAACGATAATACTCGTTACGAAAAAGATCCTAAGTGCATAAAGTGCATTGCACCAGCGCACAGTGCCGTGATCAGTGGGAATAAATCAAAAAATGTATATCAAATGATAGATAAGACTTTCATTAAGAAGAATCCAAATTTTCACTGCAATATATGAAGTTTTGAATAAGCTACAGCCTTTTAAAGTTCAAACTTTTTATGGGTTTTTTTGTGAACTTTTCGATTTTGCGCATCATCCAAAAAAATTAATGCTTTTAGCACATTTTTTGTACTATTCAAGTATTTTTTTTTTAACTTTTAAAAACATAATAAAGAAAAATGGTTTATTAAAATTGTTGACAAATAAATGGAAATTATTTATAAAAAAAATATGTTAATATGATCAAAAAATTATGAAAAAACATGAAAAATGTTTTGTTTTGACCGTCAAGAAAAAAAATGTCCAAATATGTTTAGTTTTATTTAAACATTTTATTTTTGTATGATTTGTTATCTTTTAGAATCCTATTTCTCTTCATCCGATTTTTTCCGATTCTTCGAGATATCGCGTTTTGAAAAATGTTCTAAAATGACATTTTGCAAGTTATTTTTTGAAAATATAGATTAAAAACACGCATATTGTTATAAAATAAGCTAAATTTATTTTTTTTTTTGATAGAAAAAGTGCATAGAAAATTATATGTAGTATATCTTTAAAAAAAAAGGTATTGAGCAACGGTTTTCAATATTAAAAATTTAAAGCTGCCTTCTTGCAAAACTAATTTTTCTTTTGTTTTTTTTACTGGTTTTAATACTTTAAAATTAAACTTAAAACGAGATATATTCATTTATTTTTAATTTTGACTCTTATTTTAAGCGCAAATAATTGAGTTTAGTAAAATCCAATTTGATTTTTAAAATCAGTGACCCATATATTATAATCATGCAAAATTTCATAACAATCGGACGACTCCTTGTACTTTTTCCTCACTTTTGTATGGGCTCACCGCACTGTGCAGCGTTTCCAAACCTGATCACAACAAGTGGTTTTGTGATTTTCTTGCATAAGGATACATCATATAGTTTTGATAAGAAGAAACTGTCCCATCTTCTAATTAATGGCATTAAGTCTGGCAGCCCTGGTTCAGTCAATTAAAATTTATATTTTACTTTAGCTGATTTCTTAAACACTAGCAGAAAGGTGTATGAACATATGCACCGAAGTTTCTCAATATTTATTTCAGTTTCTTTTTAGGAAAAATTCAACTTTTAGTGATTTTTCACTTTATGAATAATCGGTTTAAAATCAATATAAAATTTTATATTTATGCACATAACTATATCGTTACCTTAATACAGAAAGGCACCACTCATTATTTTCTAAAAATTGAGTTTTTTCTATATTTCGCTAGAATAATATATAATGTATCGCAAAATACAAAAATCTCGATTTCAAAAAATAATGAGTTAGAGCCTTTCTATATTAAGGAAGCGATATGTATGTACACAAAAATAAGTACCTACAATATATTTGTAATAAGTATGTATTTCAGCACAACATATTGCACTGAAGCATTAAGATTGCATTAGTTTTTCACTGTGTGAAACAGCATTTCCTTTAAGAAAAAAAAAGAAAAACAAAAGATTTAAGCAACAAACCTCTCTTTTCTATGCTTACATAATTTCGCCTTAGGATGACTTTCGCAACAATTTGATTGAAATGCCAAAAGCAGATAAGCCAGTGGACTCTTTGGAAGATGACCATTTAGTGATGGCAGCCAATGTAAGTGTTGAAAGAAATTATAAAACTGTATGAACACCATTTAGTAGCTAAAGAAAGGCTGGGTGCAGTATACATTAAATTATTATTTCAATAACATTATTAAATTATAATTATTTTTAATAAAAGAAAAATTTTAAATATATTCTTTTGTCTAAGCAAGAATGTGGTAGAAACAAATCAGACAAAAGGAGTCGTTAATATGGCCAATGTTACAGTGAATAAAACAAATACAGCTGCTGACAGCAACAGCAACAACAACAACACAAGTCCAGCCAAACAGGAAGAGGGTTCACCGGAACTCTTTGACAACGACGATCAGCCACCGACGGGTGGTGGTGGTCTGGTTGGTATTATAACCAGCTTAAGTGGAGTAAGTATATGAAGTGAGAGCAGATGGCAAATTAATAATTTTAAAAGTGTAATTTATTTTATATGTGATTTCAATAATAGGGAGAAGGTGGCTCAGATATTGGTGCTTTAATAGGTGCCCTAACGGGCGTTATATCACAAATATTTGGTGTATGTATAACAAACAATTAAAGCATTCTTTAAATGAAAACTAATATTTATAAATATTTTCAGCCTGGTGGCTTGGATATAGAAAGTTTGATTGGTTCTGCTACTGCTTTGATAGCGGGCCTTTTATCCGTATGTGATTTTTTTTTTTTGCATTAAAAACTTTGATTTTAAATATATTTGTTATTTAGGGCGATAAGAACTTTGGTACTGTCTTGGGTATATATGTGGGTACAGCCTTTGATGGTCTTTCTGGAGGCGGAGGAGCTGTAAGTCGTTTATATAAATACTCAATTTTTTATATATTTATTTAATTAAATTTTCTTTTCAGATAAACAATGGCCAATTTATAGGCAACTTTCTGGGAACTGTGGTAGCTTCATTGAGCGCTGTACATAACTTTCTTATTTAGTTTTACAATTTTCTCAACTAAGTTTAATTTATATTACCCCAATCTTTCTTTTATACTTATTTGATTGTGCCATTTTTAACAATAATATTAATTTGCAATTTTTCCCCAGGATCCCGAAGAAGATAATGTTCCTCCCAGGCCTTTTATATTCTTAAAAAATTTTGTTACAAGCTTTATAGAAGCAAAAAATCGTCCCCTAAATGAGGATGAGTCAGCAGAGCGTAGAGAGAACAATGGTGGCGATACGAAAGGTGGGTCTGATTCAGCAGCCTTTATTAAGCACGTCGTATCGCATATTGTGGGTGGTGTAGTAAGTCTGATATTAAATACTGCCTTGGGAGCCTCTAGTGGTGCTTCACAGGCCTCTCATATGATTTTCGGTGGCAGTTCAGCAGGCCATAAGCCAGCAACGGCGGAAATTAAGGGTTAATAGTAGTATTTAGCCGTATTTTATATTTAAATTTAAATTATGGATATTAACATTTTTATATATAAGTTTTTTATTTATTTAGGCATATCGTTACCTTAATATAGAAAGCCCTATTTCATTATTTTTTGCAAATCGAGATTTTTGCATTTTTCGATACATTAGATGTAATTCTGTCAAAATATAAAAAAACTCGATTTCAAAAAAATAATGTGTTAAGGACTTTCTATATTAAGGTAACGATATGTATGTATAACTATTTATATTATGACCTCGAGTAAAAACCAAGAAAAAACCAATAAATTTCTTTTTAATGGATGAAGATTTTTGGGAAGTAAAAAAAGCATTTAAATTCTTCTTCAACCCATTATTTTTAAAGGGGCGGGGGCGGGCCACACTCTTAAATCTTTAAAGCAAAAATTACAATTAAATAGTTTAAAAACACGCAATTCTATGGACATTTTGCACACACATTGCCCTTGTGCAAGGTTATAATTTTACGTCATAAAAAGTAGGCGTAACCACGCCCAAATAAATGTAACCTTACGATTCAGATTTTAATCTATTATTTACGTATTTCTTATTAGTCGCTTTTTAAGAAACTTTACAAGCATCTTAAACACTAGCCAACAGCAATATATTAAGTACAAAAAAGTGGGCGTAGATACGCCCATAAATATATTAAGTTACATATTGAGCGAGAGAGCCGAAATTCGCTCCACAATTAGGTTCACGTAAGTAATTCACAAGAAAAATGGGAAAACCCAAAATTTTTTACAAGAGAGGCCGAAGCCCATAAAAACTTAACGTTATATTTAACAGTAGCGAGTCGAAATTTGCTACACAAGTAGGCCTATGTGCATTACTAACTAGAAAAATCGAAGAATAGAAAATTTTTAACCCGGGAGGTGCGGTCACTGCCTTTAAGATCGGAATTATAAATAAAAATTTAAGGTTTTTAATGCAAGCGATTCTATTTAAGCTTTACATACACATTGCACTTATGCAAAGCTTTATTTTTGAGTTTTCAAAAGTGGGCGTGACCACGCCTAGAATTTTTTTTATATAATAGTTAATAATAGTTTTATTTAATGGAATATAAATATAATTTAATATAATAGTTTTATAAAAAAAACGTTAAAACAATACTCAGATCCTTTCAAAAATATAAATGTGAAACAATGCCAAAGTCCTATCCAATTTTTGGGCCGTCAAAGGTACTGAGGTCAAAATTTAGACCAAGTTCTTGTCTTTTTTTTTTTTTGTACAATATACCTTTTCTTAGAGTCTTCTGGTGCATTTTATTTTGTAATCGCCAGGCTGCCATCTCATATTTAGGCAATATTTTTTCCTTTCCAATATAGGAGAGAATTATGAATATCGGTTCAAGTCTTAGCAGTTTGCCTAGAATTAAAAGCCAGCCTGGCGATGACAAAATCGATAATAGGTATTGCATCAAACAAGAACAAGGATAACGAAGCGAAATGGCACAGATTCTACTTAACAAAAACTTAATCCAAATTTTGATCTCAGTACTTTTGACGGCCCAAAAATTTTGATAGAAAGTTGGCCTTTTTCACATTTATGTTTCTGTGACCTTTCGTCATATATAATAACGAATTAGAATATTATGAAATGCAGCCCCATTAATTGCATCGTTGATTTATTACTAAGCCCAATTTAAAGCCGAGTCTGGAATACAATTGGCAGTGCTATAAATTTCCAAAAAATTATGCGGCACGAAATTTATACCTAAAAATAAAATCCCAAATAAATATTTTTAAAATTAAACCCTTTGTAACAGTTGTTGTAGAAAAGTTCGAGTGGTGAAGGCATAGTAGTCACTGGTCACTGAAATATACAGAGTTCCGCAGATACTGATCCTAATGTAAGATCAGAGGGCCCTCCTTCGTAGCTAGTGTGTAGCAGAACCATCAGCGAAGTAAAATAACAAATAAAATGGCTACTTGCTCGGCTTCAAAAATTTAAAGTACCTCATTGACACCAGAGGCGCTGCAACTCTGCATTACTAAAAAAACGTGCAAAATGCAGAGTTCTAAAAGAATGAAGCTTTCTTCTATCTTTTTCTTCACCAGCTGTCTTCTCTATCACTATCCCTTTCCTAAAGAAGGTAACACCTATTAGTAGTAGTAGGCATTCATTGCCTAAGTGTTACTTCTTTAAAAAAAAAATGTTTTAATTTTCATAGGCTTTACTAATTTTCAATTCAACACCATCTCTGAACATAACAAATGCTTAACATAACTACACATTATCATAATTTAATATTTAAAGAAAAACTAAAAAAGATATTTATTTGTATATACGAGTGTAATAGTACCAACACCTGCCCGGCCTTTAACAACTGTATTTTAGATTTAATAAATTTAGAGCAAAATCGTAAAAGTTGAATGAACTACACACAAATCCAATTTGTATTTCCATGTGAAATATCCGCCGCTGATAATCACTTTAAGAGTTTTTAACATAAATTTACAAAAAAAAATAAAAAATAAAATAAAAAAATTATTTTAAAAGAAATCTAAGCCATTGTGTTTAAGCAAATACACGCTATAATTTGAATTTCTGTTTAGAAATACACATACATACATGCATACATATCATATAAAAATAATCAAATTAAAAGACTAATGTTGAATGGTAACAATTTGCAATGAAATAAAACCATTAATTTATTTTGCAATCTATTTCTTTGACACTCCTCTTACAGGCATTTAATGTTGCACACTGAATTTAAAGTTACAGTAAAGCAAATAGATTTCTTAGCTTACCCCTACAACTATATTAGTTTTAGAAAATTTTAATTTTAAATTTATTTGCTGGTGGTTCAGCGATGTCTATATGCATTTCATTGTTGCTGTAACAAATCGTCAGTAGACTTCAACCACACATTTTGAACAGTCACAAACCTCTTATCTTATGTACAGACTTTCAAAAACTATTTGAGAATTCGCAAATAATAATATTTTTGAAAATCACAAAAGAAAAATAAGCATAGTAGGCCTAGAAACTTATACAAAACCCAGCAAATAATTTATATTCGATATGAATCTATTCTATTTTTCTACACCAGCAAATAAATTTCAAATTAAAATAAACTTATGACAATAAGTCGAATAATAAATTTCTTAGTTTTAGAAAATTTTACACGTAATATTAAAGTGTTATTTATGGAGGTCTGAATTTTAAGCTTAACTAAGCACTTGCTTAATAGATTGTATAAGAACTTTTCCTAGTTTACAATCCATAGTGTTATTAAAACACAACTTTGTGCTTTAAAAGTTCTTAAAAAAGTCGAGTATCCCTTCGAATGGCCTAGTGAGTGGAGTAAATGTGCAATGCAGATTTCTTAGGATGACAAACTTATATTTTGTACCATTTTGGGCTGATGGGCAAATAAATTAAGTCTTCGAACTTATTCTGTAGATTAAATAAATGAATAATAGTAATAGTAATACAGGGTGTTTTTTTAGAGGTATAGAACTTCGAATTGAAATAAAACACAAGAAAATCGTTTTAATGTCAATCAATTTGGCTTTATTGGAAGGATAATTTTATGCCATTAATGTTTAAATATGATTTCGGGCATGTGGCCGCCGCGGCTGGCTCGAATAAAGCCAATTCTACAGGTCCAATTTTCAACCACTTTTTCGAGCATATGGGGCCGTATGTTGGCAATAACGCCACGAATGTTGGCTTCCAAGTCCCCTAACGTTTCTGGTTTGTTGGCGTAGACGAGCGACTTCACATATCCCCAAAGAAAATAATCCAATGGTGTCAAATCACACGATCTTGGTGGCCAATTGACAGGTCCATTCCGCGAAATTATGCGCTCATCGAATGTTTCCTTCAATAAATCGATTGTGACGTGCGCTGTGTGGCATGTAGCGCCGTCTTGTTGGAACCACAACTCATCCACATTCATGCCATCGAATTCGGGAACAAAATAGTCGGTTATCAGCTCCAATTGCTGTGCACGTTGGCGAATCGATTCATTCGGGTCCTCTTCAACACTTTGCTCTACAGCGGCAATTGTTTCTTCGGTGCGCACTGTTCGACGTCTCTGCGGATGCGTATTATCACATAGAGTAAACGTAGTGCTCCATGTGATAATACGTATTGCTCTGATGGACGATTATGTCGACCATAAAATGGACGGAGCTTGCGGTAAACTTCGCGAACTGAACCATTATTTTCGAAATAAATTTGCACGATTTGCAAGCGTTGTTCTTTTGTCGACCTGTTCATGATGAAATGGCAAACCAAACTAAATATTAATCACTTGACAGCTGACAAAATGGCCGCCAGTTAAAAAAGTGATGCCAACTTAAAGTTCTATACCTCAATAAAAAACACCCTTTACAATAATTGAAATTTATTTGCTTCTGACAATGTGTCAAATAATAAGTTTGTTCAAAGTAATAATAATATTTTGTAACTTAGTTTTAAAAATACTCTTTTTTATCAGAAGGTACTTTTTTAAAAGATATTTTTTATATAAAAATAAATTTTACAAATGGTACTTTTTAGCCGACTTCAAAAAAAGGAGGAGGTTAAGAATTCGTCTCTATTTTTTTTTTTTTTGGGAAGTGCTAGTTGCTTCACAACTCGGTATATTTTAAAAATTAAAAAATTCTTTTATTGTCTGAGAGAATAAAGCTACTCATAAGTCCCATTGTAAAAAGTGGGAGGGGGAAACGCCCACAATTTTGTGTAAATTTAATTTTATGATATTCTACTTATTTGATTGCTGCGAAACGTATAAAACACCTTTGGTTCTTGTAATGACACCATTTTAAAGTTGAACAAATGGGCGGGGTTGCGCCCATTAAAATTTATTATAATATTTCACGCGGTTCTACTTAACCGATTTTTACGAAACTTACCACACACTTTAAGCTCTAAAATAGGCACAATCCTCTATTAAAATATAATATTTTATTTTAAATGGTTTTACTTTACCGCTCCCTGAACTATGAAAAATACACAATCTTGCATTTAAAAAATGGGCGGAGGCACGCCCATTAAATTTTAATTTTATATTTCACGTACTTCTTTTTATCTTCTTCTATAAGATCTTTGCATTGAAGTCGGTTTTTTGTGGCAGAAAGAATTATTAAAGGCACTTTTTCAGATACTTTTTAAAAAGTATTAGTTTAAAATTAATTTTTTTATAAGGTACTTTTCAAAATTTTACCTTTTGGAATATGGTACTTTTTGCAAATGGTACTTTTTGAGTATGGTACTTTTTGAAAATAGTACTTTGTACTTGTACTTTGTTAAAAATGTAGAAAAACATTATTAAGGTACTTCTTTTGAAATGAATTTTTTTGTTAATACTACTTGAGAAGTATTTTTTAAATGTTCTTTTCTTAAAAGGTCCTTTTTGAAAATGTTACTTTGTAGAAATGGTAATTTAGGAAAAAAAGTACTTTTTAAAAATGGCGCTTTTTGGAATTAGTGAAAATGGTAACTTTGTACTTGTTAAAAATGTAGAAAAATTTTATTAAGGTACTTCTTTTAAAAGGTATTTTTTATACTTCTTAAGAAGTATTTTTTCAAAAAGGTCCTTTTTGAAAAGGTGCTTTTTGAAAATGTTAATTTACAAAAATTGTAATAGAACTTTTTAAAAATGGTACTTTTTGAAATTAGTACTTTTTGAAAATAGTACTTTTTGAAAATGGAACTTTTTACGTCTCTTTTCACAATGTTTGGTTAAGAGTTAACGTGAACTTTAACTGCAAGATCTTCACACAGAGTTTGCCGTTAAAGTCTCTTTTATCTTTTAACCATACATTGTGAAAAGGTACGTTAATAGCTTAAGTTTTAAAGAAGTCTTTTTTCAAAAAGGAATTAAAAAAAAATTCCTGAAAAGTACTTTCGTAAAAACGTACTTTTTATAGTAATTTTTGCAACAGGTACTTTTCGCATGAGGTACTTTTTTAAAAGGTGCTTGTAGTTTGTTAAAAAGATAGAAATATTTCATCAAGGTACTTTTTTAAAATAATATTTTTATATAAAATAATTCTTAAAATGTATTATATTAAAGGACCTCTTTGTAAAAGGTACTTTTTAAAATTGTTACATATTTTTTTAAAAAGGCGGTTTTTGAAAAAGGTGAGTTTTTGTAAAAAGTTTAATTTTAATAAAATGCACTTTTATGACCCAAATGTTATTTACTTTTCTTCAAATGTAATTTTCTTAAAAGGTACTTTTCTTAATACTTTTCATAAGGAGTACTTTTATTAAAAGGTACTTTTATTAAAAGGTACTTTTATTAAAAGGTACTTTTATTAAAAGGTACTTTTATTAAAAGGTACTTTTATTAAAAGGCATTTTTATTAAAAGGTACTTTTATTAAAAGGTACCTTTATTAAAATGTACTTTTATTAAAAGGTACTTTTATTAAAGGTACTTTTCTTAAAAGATAATTTTCTGAAAAGATATTTTTCTTAAAATCTACTTTTCTTAAAAGGTAATTTTCTTAATATATACTTCTCCTAAAAGGTACTATTCAAAAAAAATGTACTTTTCTTAAAAATAATTTTCTTAAAAAGTACTTTCATTAAAAAATACTTTCTCAAACGCTTTTTGTTTTACAAAGTACTTTTATTATAAGGTACTTACAAGTTCCTTACAAGTTTCTTTTCTTAAAAGGTACTTTTCTTAAAATGCATTTGTTTAGCAGGTAATTTTATTAAAAATAACTTTTCATGAGATAATTTTTTCAATCTAATTTTTTCAACAGGAATTTTCTTAAATCTAACTTTTTCTAGGGCAGTTTTTTACACTTTTTTAAAGTACGTTTCTAAAATGGTACTTTTCTTAAAAGGTACTTTTTCTAAGAGATACTTTTTTTCAACGGTACTTTTCTTAAAAGATAACTTTCTTTAAAAGTACTTTTTCGTAAAAGCTACTTTCCTTAACAGGTAATTTTCTTAAGAGGTACTTTTATAACAGGTACTTTGCTTAAGACGTACTTTTCTTTAAATGTACTTTTTAAAAAATACTATTTTCTTGAAATGTACTTTTCTCAAAAGGTACTTTACTTAAATGGTACTTTTCTTAAAATTAACTTTTCTTGAAAGGCAATTTTCTTAGAAATTACTTTTCTCAAAAGGTACTTTACTTAAAAATTAACTTTTTCCTAAAAGGTACTTTACTTAAAAAGGAACTTTTTCCTAAAAGGTACTTTTCTTAAGAAGGAACTTTTTCCTAAAAGGTACTTTTCTTAAAATGAATTTTTTTAGGCAGAGATTAGATGAAAACTCATTCTTGAAATTATATATAAATTTATAAATTTTTTTAAAGGTTGTAGAAAGTATATTTTGGAAATGGTCTCAGTTAAATCACAAGAGTTCGCCAAGGGTGCATAATGTCAGCACTACTTTTTTTGCTTGATATTATTTATAAAGCCGGCAACGGTCGAAAACCGGGCCGCTGTAAGGTTTTTTCACGTAAGGTTGGACAACCTCTATTGTGCAAATGCTAACTACATCATTTCGAACAGCTACTCTGATATGTCTAAGAAACCTTTAGCAATTATCGAATATATCAACAAAAATAGGGCTGAAAATAAACATCGACTTTTGCACAACAAAAGTTATGCAAATTCGATCAGAAAACTCACACACAAACACATTATGCCGGTCAGTAGGTATAGCCAAATATATTTATGATTAACTGTCTGTAAAACTCCATTGAATTTAAATGAAAGCACTAACTAAATTAATTGTAATGACTTAACAAAATTTACAAGATAAAATTAATAAAAAATTTATAATTAAATAAATTGAAACAATAATGTTGAAATATTAACACATTTGTATTAATAAATGATGAAATTAAATTTTAACGAAAATATAAGACAAAAAAAAAAATAGCTGGAAGATAAAAACAAAAAAAAATTAAATGCAAGGTTTATTTAATAACATTTGAAGGTCGCAATAAAGTACGAGTAAGCCGTCTTTTGTGTATTTTATAAAATATGATCCTGGCTTAAAATTATAAAACGATGGCTGAGGTAAACTAAAATTATTACGAAATTATAATATTTTTGGTTAAGTTGCAAGATTGTGAATTTTAAAAAGCTTGAGTTCTCAATTTTTGGCTGGTTAACTGGTTTAACCACAAAATTCTTCTAGTATCTAAGCTATTTCTTCTCACTTTTAGTTGAAAGTGTTCTCACTTGATTTTCTAGCAGCCACTAGTTAATTGTCTATCTTTAAATATTTTCCTAAGCAGAATGATTTATTTTATAAAGTTAACAAATTATCTTAGCAGCATGTGTATATGTATATAATATTTTATCGTAATATGCTCTAATAATTCTAGAGTCTATAGTTAACACGAAAAACATATAATTCTTTTTATTGGCACTTTTAAATTTTGAATAACAACTTTAGATATTAATAAAGCTAAACCTTATTCTGTGCTTTAATAATAACTTTGTTCTAACACATTAAAAGAGTTCAAATGTTCATGTATTTTTTTTTCTTTTAAATAAAAAAACAAGGTTATTTATTGCAAGGGGAGAAACCAATTGCTTGTAAGAAAATATTAGAATAGTTAATTTGACACATTAAATACCGGATTTAAATAAGAGTTAAGATTTTGTAATTTTTTTTTCTTTTTAAAGCCAAAACAAAAATAAAACAATTATTGAAAATATATTAAAATACTGTAGGCGCGTTTCGAAAAAAGAATAGTTAAATAAGCAAATCTTAGTCATTGAAATAAATAAAAACTTAAGACACGAACTGGAAAATTCATGTAAGTAAATAGAAATCAAAAGACTTAAGATACATACACGCACATGCATACACATACAAACATACATACATACATGCAAACTTTGAAAAGAACTTGTACTCGTATTAAAATTAAGCAAAACAAGTATAAAAGAAACCAGTGCTGTTGCAACAATTCACATTTAAGTAATTTTGTTAATTTTACTAATCGCATTAGTCATGATCTCGTCAAAATCAATCAAATCTCATCATGCATATCAATCGCATTACATATTTATATTAAACTTATTTTGTAATTTTACACGAAAAAACAATGTATTGATGTAACTAAGCATTAGAAAATAACTTAATGATTGCATTTTAAAAGAACGAAGTCGTTAGTTTCTTGAAATGATAAAGTAATTTAAGCTCAATTGTCTTTAAATGAAGTGCGTTTTCAAAATATATAATTCACTTACTTATCTATTCATATTTTAACATGACAAGACCTTACAGCTACACAGAGAAAACAGTGTCTACTACTTTGTTTTTCAATAAGGAAATCTTATTAATTTTATAGAGAAAACCTTTTTGAAAAAATCAAGAAGAAATCTTGTAGTTTTTATACGGTTATCTTATTGATTTTTTCAATAAAAAATAAAAAAAATTGCGTCTTTATTCTCTGTACTTATGTATTTTCATTTAAATTCTATACCATATACATATGTATGTGGTATATTGTAGATGTTATTTATATATACATACATACACACACATTATGTTATATTCTTAACTAACTTACTCACCAAGTATTGAACCAGCAAACTTTTAACTGGTAGACAAGCACTCTAACCAATATGCTAACAAGCAGCCTGAATGACCATTGCAATTATTGTGCAAACATTCTTATACAAAAATTAAAAAGATTATGAAAAAAATTGTCTGTATGTCTATTTATAGAAACGAAATAACAAGACACCTCATAAAATCAAGAAGATTTCCTTATTAAAAAAACAATAAGATGCTTTACACATAATCGCATAGGAACCTACTAAAATCAAGAAGAAAACCTTATTGAAAAAATCAATAAGGCAACCTAATAAAATCAAGAAGAAACCCTTTTTAAAAAAATCAAGAAGGCAACCTAATAAAATCAATAAGAAATACCTATAGTTTACAATTTAAAAGAAAACCTAATATAATCAAGAAGTTTTTCTCTATGGATTGTTTTTTTTGGTGCCAAAAATAACGGAAATTGAGTAAAAAAAGCTGCGAATAATAAGATTTCTTCTTGATTTTATGTGGTTTTCTTCTTGATAAAATTAATAAGATTTACCACATAAAAACAATAAGGAATCTCTATGAAAAAATCTTCGCTTCTTTCTGCTGGGATACCCCTTAGCCTAAAAACGTTTCATAGAGAAAATCTTATTGATTCTGTGAGGCAGTTTTTTCTCTGTGTAGTTTTTGCCAAACAGACTAAAATGATTTTTTTTTAAGAAAAATTGCTTTTGCGCAATTTCTTTCAATATTTTACACACATACACAACAGGCGTCTCAAAAGAAAGATTTTATTTGTTGAACTTACTGCGTGAATGTAACGAAGCGTAGGACATTCGATTTATGAAAATTGGTAGCTTGGCTCTTGGGTATTCAGTTTTGTCATTCGATAAATATTCGAATATTCGAAAAAAATTTAATTTTTGGTGGGACGAACAATGACAAATATTAAGAACGCCGCAAGTAGTCAATCATTGCATCGGTTTCAAAGTTGCTGTTCATGGTTATAATGTTTCGCTACTGTGTATATGTATGTACATGATATAAATAGTGCATCGGAAATGTATACGAACTTTTTATTGATACGTTGTGGAAGCCAGAGAAACTTGATGTGCTTTTGGAGCTATGCTCTTTATGGCGTGACACAGGAGTTAGGACGTGTTAAGTATTTCGGCACCTCAACAGACTTGGCATTGAGAGTAACAGCCTGTGCAGATTCTGTGATTACGAAGATGAAACTCCAGAGCATATTCTGAAGGACTGTGAAGCGTTATGCCACAGAAGATATAGATAATTGCGCAAGCACCTATTGGAGGATTGGAACTGCCAATTCTGGACCCACTGGCAATCTTGAGATTCATCAGGAGAGTAGGTCTAGATGAGATGCTTTAGCACCTGGCAGGGAATACAATAGATCTATTTTGGTCGCAGTGTCCTGTGCTTCCCGTTTTACTTAATTCATTAATTCATTTCGACACTATTAAAGTCATGAATTTATTTTAGTGTCTTAGAACACCCGGTTATAGCTATGCTGCTTAGCTATATAAAACAAACTTAATGTGTTAAATAACAATGCAATAAAATGATGTTATATGATGATGTCAAATTCGCCACTTATATTTCAAAACGTTTCCATTTATTTTCCATTATTTTCTTTTCTAGCGGCTTAGGATTAAATTAATGTCTTGTTTGTGGCCAGCTGCTGTTCGCCGGCTTATAGCTGAACGGCTGTATTCCCTGGTTTGTGCTCATGTGCAAAAGCAATACAAAAAAAAATTGAGCAATCCTTCTTATTGTTTGTGTTTTGTTTTTGTTTCACTCACTTAAAAGATCGAAACAAAACAAAATCAAACAATATGTTTCGTTTATTTTCGTACTCTGGTTTTAAGTACAAAAAAATCAAATTTATAACTGCAATAGTGTCGATTATTTTTGTTACGTCCTATCTCATGTATCGCGGCACAAATAGCATAGCTATAAAAAGATCTTGTAGAAGCTAAAGAGCTGGATTATCGGCTCTTTTGAAATGATTATTTTAAAAGGAGCAATGAGAACTGTAGAAATTTTTTTAGTAAAGTGTTAAGTTGAAGTACCAGTTTTGGTGAACTATAAAATTTGCAAAGGGTCTTGCAATAGTGACTTCAAAGCTTTGACAATTGATGGCAACTGTCAAATTACCTCTCATTGTTTTATGAAAATGCGTGTTCTGTTCGCGAAACGTTGCGCGCGCTTCGCCTATTTTACGGTCGATATAATCGTCCCCCTTAGAGGACTTATTCGTAATGCGGTAGTTAAATTTTAGTCCACTGGTTCTAACAATCAACCAACACCCATACATCGGTGAAACACGAGCTAGATCCACCGAAAATATCGCCAGTAATCATGAGAGTATGCAGGTTAGCTTGAGGCAGTTGATTTCGCTGCATTCACAAGAAGTCTGCCTTTCACACACCTTAACTTGGTTAATTTTGCAGCATGACTTGAGGCTGCGCCTTACAAATCTTAATTGACCCAGAAGCTGATGGTAAACGAGGATTGACAATAACGCATTTTCGCTAAATGAGGTCTGAAGCAATTGGAAACTAATTTAAAAATCATCTTCATGGATAAGGCCTATTTCTAGATGAATAGGTATGTCAACAAACAAATTTATCGTATTGGGGATAATATCAATCCACATGACATCCTCGTACAATGCATCATAAAAAGCCTCTGTTTGGGGTGCATTTTGGGCTGACGGCATCAGCGGGCCATTGTTATTTGAGATCGACATCGGCCAGACCATCACCGTCAACAACGAGTGCTATAGGTCGGCAATTACCAATTTATTTTGATCAGAATTTGATGATATGATGTGCAACTAGTTTTATAAAACATGCTTAATCTAAATTAGCTATTACACATATTTTCCCCATTTTCGTTTCTGACTTTTTTTAATACTTAGAAGCTTTTGCAAGCCCTGCAAGACTTCTGAATTTTCATTTGGCTTATTGTGATGATTAATATAATTTTTTCTTTTGCTTGCTTTTGAATTTTGCACAACTTTTAATAACTCATGCCACTTAAAATCAAGTCATTTAAATAATCATACGAGTAATCAAATCAAAAGTGTTATTTTTTATTTACTTGTCGTCTTTTTTTTCTCTTAGTGTTACTGCGACCGCTGCAGAGGTTTGCGTGAGTTTTGCCATGGCTCAGGCTATTGTTAGTGTTTATGGCAGATTTTTTTTTTTTTGCTAATTTGATTACTTGGCTTCTGTTGTGATTGCATTGATTTTAGTAAAAAATAAAATAAATAAAAAAAACATTTCAATCACCTTAAACTATTATTTAAAACTCGTGTTAATATCAAAAATACTCGCTGTAACGAGTGCAAGCAAAATAAAACAAAAACTTATGTATGGCACATGTGAGACAGTTATTCTGAATCGTTTTCTCTTGGGGCTACACAAAATCGAAAAAAATTACTTAAATATTCAAATTATACTAGACTGTTTTCATGAAATTTTGGCGCATGTGCAATTTGATTAATTAATCGAGCTTCTTTATTGAAGTTTTGTTTAAAAAAAATAGTTGATTAATTTTTAAATTTAATTCTATTTCGTTGGTATTTTCCAAAGACTTCAGGCTCTTTTTATAAAAATATATAAGCTTTTTATGAGAAAATTTTATATAGTCCAGATTATCATGGATTTTTATATAAGAAAAAATTTAGTTTACTTAATTTTAATAAAAATCATTTCACTGATGCCCACAAGAGTATGAAAATTATGGAAAAATTAAGAATCGGAAAAATTAAAATCGGAACTGAATAAACCTCAAAATGTCAAGCGCTAGCATACCACCGCCTCCCAGAGTCTGGACACACCTGACAAATTTCCGTATTTTAGTTTTCTTTTTTAAACACAATCTCCTACAAAAATGGGTTGGATTGAATTCCCATTCCGAACGGAATTGAACTCTGTAACATGGCCGCATATAAAATTTTTAATTTTTATCGTTTTTGAAACGCTTTGAAATAAGCACATATTGAACACTCTGTTGTCCTTTTTTTAGGTTTGGCCTTTATTTTATGTTTTCTTTTATTGTCTTCATCATAATTAGGGCAAAATTTTGTAAGGCGAAAACGCAAAATTTTATGTGGAAAAAAACATAAAATATTTTTCAAAATTAGGCCCTAAAACCCGCAATAAGTGAAAATACTATACTCTTGTTTTTTTTTAGTTAAGTTTCGCTGTGTATTATAAGAGTTTTGTGGATATTTTGAAATATTAAAATTTACGGTCACACCCGTCACAGTAAAAATTTAAAAAGTTTAATAAAAAAAACTATGATCACTGAAAGTACAATACCCTTGTTTGCTTGCAGTTAAGTTTCGTTTGAATTTCATTGTGAATTATAAGTTTTGTGGATAATTTTAAATTATATTTTACAGTCACACCCGTCACAATAGAAATTTAAAAAGTTTAATACGATTTTTGCTGTCACAATAAAAAAGTGATATTGGATAGAATCAATAAAAATATAAGAGCAATTAAGTTAAACAGTTTGTTGGTCACACCCGTCACACCAATGCTGGAGTGCTATTGTTAAAAACAGAAAACGGCAAGAAAGGAAGACACTTAAAGAAAATAATGCAAAATTCGAGCTGAATTTAGCTTTAGCGAGAGAAAGAGTTAGGAAAAGATGAAATTCTAAGAAATTTATGATGGATAAGCAAAAATTGGAAGAAAGGACAAAAAATTATGCAGAATAAATACAAACCAACAGACAAAGTAAATATGATAAAAGTCAAACTTTAAGCGTTGCAAAAACATCAACAACTCGTAGTTTAAAAAAAACAGTGTTCATTTCAAATTAAAATTAAAAATAACCTTCATTGGAGTCCACCAAAAGAATTGCTGTTATCAAGCAGTTTCTCAAAGGGCTTCCTCTAGAATGTCTGTTGCCTCCAATATGCACAATAAACAAAGATTTTGGTTCTTCAAACTTTTCGGGATTTTACACAAGGTCACACCCGTCACATTTTTAGCAAAAGCTTAAATATATCATTAAAAAGACTTGGAAAATTTTGGAACAATAAAAATTTATTGTGTACGTTATGCGGAAGATTTTGCAGAATATATCCTAAAAGTAATAATTCTGTAAAAATTGACATTTGTGAGGTCACCACATCCATCACAAATTTCTGTCTGAGTAGAAATCATATTCCTTCAGTATCTGCCTATTATTATATATTTATAAGATTAACCTCCGTGGAAACTGTCTCTTATTTTATATTTTTAAATTAAAAAAAAAAGATTTAGCATCATGGTCACACCCGTCACAATGGAATTACTCATATTTTACATACATATGAGTAATTCCGTTGTGACAGGTGTGACCATGATTGTAAATCATGGCGTTAAGATTAGTTTAGATTGAGAGCTTTAGAGCCAATTCGCTTTCAGCTGGATATATTTAGCTTTCATTTTGAATTCTTTCTATTTTTACACGTTCCATTTATAAAAATAAAATTCAGGAAACAATTAACTAAGCCAACTGATTCTAAGGATTTAACTACTGATGAGTTAGTCACCAGCTACATTCCTCAATAGCTTGTAGAAGCCAGTCCCATACCCTAGTTGTTTCTCTTTAAAACTGATCGGACAGTGACTTGTTAACCAGAGCCGTTTTTAACCCTGTGCATTCCGAACATTAGCTTTTGGATCTCGCCAAATCAAGTTGAAGTCGTAAGAAGTATTTAAAAAAATGCAATGATTTTCAAATCACACAAAAACATAAAACGATTTATGAACAATTCCGCAGCACATTTAACAGTCGACGATTTGGACTTTGATTGATTTGCTTTTGAGCTTGATTTGCTTTTGCTTTTGCAAGTCGCAAACAGTCACAGTCACAGGATAAGCAAAAACTGTTGCTAGACCCAAGAGTGAAGATTGTATATAGAGCTTATCCGAACTGTTAACAAGCAAGCGCTACCCAAGTAGATAGAGATGAATATAAATGCCAGTATTTCCCCCAGCTAAAGTCTAGTTTAATTCTTCTTGTCTTCATTAAAAAATCACATTAATTAATATAAATATTTCACTCTATAAGAAGAATTGCAAATACTGAACTTGAGGCCGATTAAGAAATTGTACTTGATTAAAATTCATTCTATTTCAATGATATTTAAGATATGTATCATTTAAAAGTAATTTAGTTTTATGAACTTCGAGATTCAATAGAACACACTTCACTATTGCATTTCCAACTAATTGGTGGTTACTGATGATTCAAACTATTTTGACTTTAACTGTAAGATATTTGTCTAAACAAAAATTTATAACAAATGTTTCAGTTAAATGATAATGTATGGCGAAATATATCAAAGCATATAAATTTAAGCTTATACTCAATAACTAAAACAAATATATCAATATTACAAAAGGGCATGATGACCCGTATAAAAATACCAAAAATTTATATGCAAATGAAGTTTGGTGGCTATTTATTAATCAGTTCGATTTAAGTTTGCAACAAAAATTTAATATCAGTAAAACCATTTAAAATAAAATTTATTTAGTTTAGAGTTTTTTTCAAAATTGTAACGCTTTTCTTAAAAGTCATCTTATTTAAAAAAAAGCATTTGTCATTCAATTCAAACGATTATTATGAAACCCGATTACAACAAATTATATTTATACCAGTTTTATTGAAATAAATAAGATAACTATTTCACAAGCATTTCCTGCAAAAACAAAAATTTTTTTTAATTATTATTGTTTGAACTTGATTTATTTGGCTAAAGTTCGTATCGCTTTGTGAGCCAAATTAATGAACAAATAACAGCAAAGTTAATTGTAATTTTTATGACAAACACGTAGTAGAACGCCCCATTGACTCCAGATGCGCTGCAACTCTGCATTATTTAAAAAAAAACGTGCAAAAAGCTGAGTTGTAAAAGAATGAAGCTTTTCTCTATCTCGTCCTTCACCACCAGTTCTATCTAGCACTATCTCTCTCCTAAGGGAGGTAACAACTATTAGTAGTAGACATTCATTGCCTGAGTATTACTTCTCTTAAAAAAAACAACAGAGAAAAATATAGTGGGCGTGTCTTAGCCCACTTTTTTTGCAATGGGGCCAAATGGAAGTACATAAACCCTTTCAGATAAAAAAAAGAAGAATTTTTAAAATCGATTTAAAAGGTAGTGAGTTATGTAGTAACACACATACAAACGAATTGATACTCTCTGAAGTCTGTTAATAAATAAAATTTTAGGAGTTCTCAAGAAGTTTTAGGCTTCTAGACGAACTGCTTTTGAAACTTATTTCCATTTTAACTGGAAAGAGATTGAAATCCATCGTTTTATTTTTGCAAATTAATTTTTAGAAAGTCTGAAAATAATTTAAAAAATGTCACTTAATATGCTCTTTAATTCAAAAGCCATCAGGAGCAGAATAGAATTCTTCTATTTCCCACAATGACTACTTTTCTTTCCAAAATATGACCTTTTTTAAAACTAAGTTTATTTATTATTTATATATGTATCTGTAATTTGAAATTTATTTGCTGGTGGTTCAGCGATGTCTATATGCATTTCATTGTTGCTGTAACAAATCGTCAGTAGACGTCAACCACACATTTTGAACAGTGGTTGAAGTCTACTGACGATTTGTTACAGCAACAATGAAATGCATATAGACAAAAAAAAATTCATATTAAAAGAAACTTATGACAATATGTCGAATAATAAATTTCTTAAATTTATATATCTGTAGTATATGCAAGTGGTATAATTTCATTAATCGAATCTCGGAGCATGTTTTCCATTATTTATTTGTTGAGTACAGCATCAGTCGCCGTTCTTGCAGTTCGCCACCGAAATAATATTCATTAGTTTTACTAGTACTGTTAAGTGCTTAACAGGACGCTGTTAACTGCAAAATAGGCTGTGCAAACTTTTCGGGTTTTTGTCTCTGCTAGTTAAATTCAAATTTAACATCACAAAATATACAACAAAAATATCCAAATTGATACAAAAATGTATGATCTAATTCAGTAAACAGATTTATGATGTTTTCGTTTGAAAATACTTTTGAGTTCTTGCTTTTGAATTCATTAAATTATTTTCCTCAAAAATGGTTGTTGTCTTTGATAATGAAAAATGAAAATATTATTATAAAAATTAAATTAAAGTATTATAAAATTTTTTGAAATATATACAAAAAAAATATGTATTGGATATAATGTTTGGAACAAAATCATAAAGCAAATACACGAACCTTCTAGCATAGACAATAAATAATAATTGTTTTAAAGAATCACAACTGCGGCTTTCCTTCGTCCATAGACAAGACCATACATTATTCGTACCTATGATACCTCTATGATACTCTCCCAGTATTTTGTAGTGTTACATTGTTTTTATTCCAAGTCTTGAGAAATCAAACTAAAGATTGCGCACCTCTGCTTTCAATTAAACAATATTGTTGCAATATAAGACTGCAACTAAACTTTAAACTATTGTATGCCATAGTACATGGTTATTGTAGCGTTTTTAATTTTATATTTCATTTTTTTTTTTTTTTTTGTTCTCTTCACTTATTATTAAGAACAACAACCAAGAAGTCGGCTTTTGGCAAGCAACATGTACTAACAAATAAATTAACTTTGCTCATAACACAATATTGAGAAATCATACATACAAATTATGATCATAATGATAGTCATGGAAACTTGTACAATATTTTGGCTTGTGTACCCGGCGTATACTTGATATAACACACACGAGTCCAAGAGGAGGAGGACAAATGCTAACATGCAGACAGCAACAGCAAAAGAAGTCAAAAGATCATGACAAGAGGCGGAGAGTTTATGAAAATACGAAAAAAAAAAAACAATTAAACCACTACAAAATCTAAGTACGACTATAATTCAATCTAGTTTAAAATGTGAGTCAATATACTCGTATATACATACATACATACATAAATATGTTTTTTATGTGGTATATGCATACACTTTTAATTGAGAGTGTGTGCTGGCGAGCATTTCTGGCCTTAAAGTCGATAACCGAAAGACTTTAAAGTCTACAGCTGCAAAGCCAGCGAATGTATTGCCTCAAAGTTGTAGTCCTTCAAAGCGAATCAACAATTGATAGTTGTTTCTTTAAAAAAAAACACACACACACACATTCGAGATTTGTCTCTACTGCTCCACTAATGATTTGAAGGTAATCAAAATATAAAAATGAAATATTTAATAAACGAAAAACTAAGTGGACAAACAAAAATTCAAATTTTGCTAGTAACAGTATGCATGCAATGGGAAAGACAAAAAAATAAACCAGAAAACTTCATAAAAAATTAATTGCAAGCATCAATTGTCATGATGATTTTCAACTTCCGGCATATATATCTTTTACTATATCGGTTTCGGTTGCTCAAGAGGTTTTAAGTATTTAAAACATTACCTAACATTAACCAAGCATCATTATTATTGATAATAAACTTTTTCCTCTTTTAAAAGAATTTTGTTTTTTTTTTTAATTTTCTAAACTTACATTTTTAATTATGGTTTTAGTTTTTTTTCTCGATATGGCACCTGTTTTAAGGTGACAAGTAGTTTTCTAAGATTTTTAACTGGCACAGACGTTTTTATTATCAACTTTTATGGTTTTTAAGAGTTACAAAACCGAAGAGTTTTTATTTTATGATTCAATCTAAGACTTTTAGTTTAAAACAAACTACTATATGCTGTCAAAATATTCAAAATTTTATACTTCTTGGCACTGGTGATGGTTTGAATTAAAACAAACCGGAATTGAAGTCGATGGCCAGAATTAATTACACATTTAATTTGTTTTTAATAATGTTAATAATTTCGTTAATGATTGTGTTCCTTTGAAGAAAATTATATTTCATGCCGAAAGAACCTCTGATTGAATGGTATTTTTTTTTTGTTATATTATGGAAAGAAATACTTGATTATTCATTCATTTAAATTACTTTTTAATATACCTGCAAAAACATCTTAGCATAGATAATACATTGAAATTTTCTTTAAAAAATTGCAACTTTACCAATCCTAAACCGATTTTAATAGCGGAAATCATTTCTCATTGCAAACTACTGGTGCAAATATTGCAGATGTAGCAAATCTGGAAAATATGCTATACTCTGCAATATTACAACAACAAATCATATGAAATTTAAATTTCCTACACTAATTCCTATACATATACAACAAAAAAAAATCATTACGGACTGACAAGTGCAAATGTTTTGCAATGCTAAAACAGCTGTTTTATTGTTTGTTTCAAAAATCAAAACAACTCAACTTCGGCGCACGGTTAGGTTAGCAATACAATGATCCCTTGGTGATATCTGTGAGTTGAAGAGAAAATAGTGAGAGAGTGTGATAGGTAGATAGAAGAGATAGAGAAAAGCTTCATTCTTTTACAACTCTGCTTTTTTGCATGCTTTTTTTTAATAATGCAGTGTTTGTTGCAGCGCCTCTGGTGTTAAATGAGGCGTGTTAAATTTTGAAGCTGTGCTTAGTAGCTATTTGTTCTTTTACTTGACCGATGATTCTGCTACACAATACCGACGAAGGAGGGCGCTTTGATGTTACATCAGGTTTGGCATCCGCCGGTGTAGTTTTAGTGACCAGTGCCTTATGGCTGCATCACTACAACTTTTCCCACAACAACTGATACAAAGGACACTAATGCAAATAAGAAAAATGCGTGGTGTTGTTATATTTAGTGACTGTCAGAACCAGGACCTTCGGTTCAGTAGTCAACGTGCTAACTACTTCATCCAACGCCACTCTCACTTCAGCCAACGCCACCCTCCCAGCGCACGGTGGTTCAGAATCAATTGTCATTGGAAAAAACATAAATTTTTTCTGCAAATAGATTCTAGAAATATTTACGTCAACAGAATGGAAACATATTAAAAGTAAGTTAGCCAAGCACATTAGGTCAAAATATTAGCAATAGTAGGCGTGGCATGCTGCCTAAAACAAAGAATTTAAGTCAATTTAAACAAAAACAAAATTTGTCATGTTTGATCTGAGACAAACTATGATTTTTCTAAAACTATTATCGATAACGGGCTGCTGCACCAGCCACGACCCGCCTTTAGAACACTTTTTTCATTTTGAATCAAATACTCAAGAATTTAAAAAAAAGTTTGTACCAAAATTGCTAGTAAAGGGTATTTTTTATAAAGGTATAGAACTTTGAAATGGAATAGAGCAAAGATGAATTTTTTAAATTAACATATAATTTACTTTGTGCGAAATATAATCTGGCATTATAATTTAAATATGATTTCTGGCATATGACCGCCACAGCTGGCACGCACATTGTCTAATCTGGAGGTCCAATTTTCGATGATTTTTCCAGCTTTTGTGGCCGTATATCGGCAATAACGCTGCGAATGTTGTCCTCCAAGTAGTCAATCGTTTCGGGCATATTCATATTGAAATGACAAACTAAGCTAAACATAAATCACTCAACAGCTGACAAAATGGCCGCCAGTTAAAAAAGTTCTGCCAACTTAAAGTTTTAGACCTCTATAAAAAACACCCATTGCTCCTAGTATTTTTTTTTAAATAATTTTTTTCTAAAAGGGTTGTTTTCCTGCAGTTTCTTTCCATAATTTTTTCTACAGGTTATAGGAGCTTATAGCACAATTAAAAAATTTTGTTCTAGGATTTTATTGAAATTTTATTTATTAGAGTAAAAAAGGTAAAGAATTAAGAGGAAATAAAGTCAGATATCTTGGCAATAAAACTTATAATTCAGAAATAACTTTACTGATAATATTCTAACAATAAAAACAATAACTGACTTGGACATTTACAAAATTTATTGAATTAAAACGCTGGCAAAATAAGTTTTTAGAAAATTGTACTACGGTAACATTGATTTAGTAAAATCGTAGGGGTATTTTAAATCTATTGTGATGAAAGGGATACAATTTTTTATTAAGAACGAATTTTACAGTTTGAAACTAGATACTGTCTAAAAGTTATTGCATTAAAATAAAATTAACAATTGGCTGTACGTGATGGTCCTTATGAGGATTGAATGTTTTATTGTATATCTGCAACATGGCGCCATAAAGGGTTAAAGGATTTTCCTGCAGTTTGGTCCCTTAATTTTTGTTTCCAAAATCGGAGGGGGTAAACCAATTTTAAAAATTCTTCTTTTGCCTGAAAAGGGTTTGTCCTCTAATTTTTGTTTCCAAAACGAAGGGGGAACTTGGCTCTCCCATGCATAACTCTGTTATTTGTTAAGCGATTTGCAAAATTCTTTTTTTGTTTGAGAGGGCTTGCCTGGTGTTTGATAGAATGTCATGTGTGAGCTGATTTTCAAATATTTTTTTATTTGCAAGGGATTACTTGCAGTTGGTTCCCATAAATTTTTGCTCACATCTGTGGGACATTTTGTAATACATTTTAACTCAGTGTCTGGTAGCTGCTCATCTAGTAGAAATGGTTTTGTTAATTATGTTGGGCATGTCTTATACACTTTTGTTTGTATATCCAATAAAAATTCTTGAAACTATTTATGACTGAAAAAATTTTGCTTATGTATTAAATTTTCAAAAACCTACTTTTTTGTTTTTATAAAGATGATTTAATTTTCATTATAAGGCCTTGTTTTACACAAAAAAAATAATAATAACAATGATAATAATAGATAAAAAATTTAAATAAAATAATAAAAAAATTAAATAAAACGAAAGTACAATTTTAACCTTGAATTTCTCAACAACCACTGTACTGATTATAATCAAACCAAGTATGGAGAAATGTTTCAGTTTCATGTTATTTGTCCAAAAAAAAGAATTCTAGAAAAATCTTCATTAACTCAAAAGTTTTGGCCAATGAAAAACGATTCTGAACCACTGTGCGGCACTGACAAACAAAAAAGAATTATAGAAAAACTTCTTCATTAACTCAGAAGTTTTGGCCAATGAAAAACGTTTCTGAACCACTGTGCGGCGCTAACAAAGTTTTAAGGCGAAAGCGTCGCCACATTAACTAACAGTAAAAGTCTGTACATCTGAGAATATTTAATGAGAACTGCTTTAATTTATAAAATATAAACATTTTATTCAAAGATTTCTCTCTAGGTTTTTTTTATAAAGAGTGTTACTTCTCTTAGGCAATAAATGTCTGCTCTAATTACTAGGTGCTACATTCTTTAATAGGATAGTAATAGAGAAGACAGATGGTAAAGGTAGAGATATAGAGAAAGCTGCATTCTTTTACAACTCTGCTTTTTGCATGTTTTCAGTAATGCAGAGTTTGCAGCGCCTCTGGTGTCAATTTTCAAAGCTATATTTAGTAAGCATTTTATTATTTATATTATTATATTTATATTACTCTCCGATGATTCTGTTGTGCAATACCGACGAAGGAGGTGGCTCTAATGTTACATTAGGGTTAGTATCAGCTGAAGCCGGTGTAGTTCAGTGACCAGAGTCGTCAGCAACAACTGATACGAAGGAACATTAAGGCACAACAAGAAAATTCATGGTCGGAGACCGGGCTCAAGCCCAGCACCTTCGGTTTTGTAACCAATGTGCTAACTACTTAGGCCAACGCCAACCGGCGTTCATGTTTTGGCTGCACAATTTACTAAAACGGCTCATAGTGCCCCGTTTTGCATGTATTTCTGTTTGATGCTCAACTTTTGTTTTTAAGCATGTGTGAGTGAGAGAGACAGAGAAAGTATTGTATATAACTTTCTCTGCCATAACAACAATAAACTTATGCATGTAAAATCAGTCTAAATTTAACAGTGATTTTCACGAAAAGCAACACAAAAAATGGCAGGGTTGAAAAAGTTTATACGATCGTAATTTAATTGTGACTAGATATACCAAACGGACGACACAATCGTCCGCATTCTAAACAGAAACAAAATCTCTTTATTAAACCTAATTCAATTTATTGAACTCTCGTCCTATAAGTTTTATGCAGCGTGACCGTTTGACCGATTAAAGGGGAAAATTGCCACTTTTTCGACTGCCTTGCCACTTTTCGCCCTTTTTTTGGAGTGAATTATATAATAATACATTAAAAATAAAAAATTTAGTGTAGTTTTCACGTCTTTTTTTAATTTTGCCCCTTTTTTTATAAATCTTCTGTTTGGTGCAACTTTTTGAAAAATGTCATCGGCAACCCTGGTTTTATGGCTTTCATACAATAACAAATAAGAAAAAAAATGGAATAGCATGAAAAATAGTACACAAATACACACACACACACAGTGTAAACTAACAAATGAGTGTGTACTATGTTTGCATGTAGTAGTAGCAACTTTAAACGCTTATAGCTCCCAAAATACTAAACGGATTTCAATAAAATATAGATTCTGCACATCTGTGCAGAAATTCCTTTAAAATGATATAAATCTTTCCAAAATCGGTGCAGTAGTTCCGGCGTAAAAGGGATTACAAAAAACGTGTTCGCCTATTAATTATATAGATACTATTTGATTGTCTTAAATACGGTATTTAATAAAATTTAATATTACAAAACAGTTTAATGTGTCAAGAAATTACATTAATTATTCTAAGACTTGCTCTTCTATCTATTTTTTGCCAAAATGCCCACTAATTTTCTCAAGGAAATTATGTTTCTCTAATTCTGGAGAACATCTGGGTCGGAGAACATCTCTCGCGCCATCGTAATTATTTCTTAAGTGCGGTCAGGATTGTGTATGCTGTTTGGGCTTCGAGAGTTTTTCGTCTCGCTCGCACTGGTTGACTGATCTGCCACGGATAACCATATAATCTTTCGGTTTTTTTGTGAAATTTCTTTAACAACCACGTTGCTACTTCCTATGTGTACAGTCAGTCGCAAAACTTTTTAAAATACTGTTAACATCTTGGTCATATGGTCTTAGTTACTCCGCCCATTATTGTTCAACACCACATTATGCAAATTTACTTTGTATAATATGTTAAACTAAATAAATAAAATATTTCTATATAAACACTATTGAAATATTTTGTAATTTCATTCAATAACGAATGCCGTAATTTGCCCCCTGATTTAATGGTTCTACCATTCCACTTTTATAATTTCATTACCTTAAAAAAACATATCTATCTCGTTACAGTTTCAAGGGTTTGGAATCCTAATCCATTTAGCTGCTACTGTTAAATAGCTAACAGTGCTCTGTTATATGCTTAAAATTTTATGTTAAAAATTTTGGTTTCTGTCTTTGCTAGTTAAATACGAATTTATCTTCACACACTTGAAATATTTTATAATACCAATTAAAATTTTTAATATCAATAAAACAAAATTATTTAAATTGAAAAATTTAATTGAATCACTTCAATGGTTAATAAAAAATATTAATTGCTGAACAATTTTTTTGTGTTTATTTCACATTATTTTCGCATAAAAATGTAGTGAATTTATATATATAAAACGGGATGTGTGTATGTATGTATGTAACGTATGGACTCCAAAACGGCTGGGCCGATTTTGATGAACTTTTTAGGGAATCTTCAGAATATTCAGGCGGGTGACACTGTGAAATCTGATTTTTGATTTTCGGTCTGGGGGCGGAGGGGCGTGGTGAAATCGTAACTTTCATATTGCACCACCAATGCCATATATATATATATTTATTTTATTTGCTGGGCGGGGAAGGGTAGCGAAGCACACCGGGTTAAGCTAGCTTGAAATAAAAATTGTCTGTTATTTAAAAAGAAAACATGTATGTGTCTTAAGTCTTTTGTTTGGCGGGCGATAAACAAATAAATCGTTATAAAATTCTTTTATAACTACGCATAACAGTTGACATTTCTTTGCTTTAAACTTTATATTTTTGGCATAATGAACAACCGCAAGTAATAATATTGTTGAAACATGTATTAGGAAAAATTATAATAAATAACAAACGACCACCATATTTCAGCATGTGGGATGAATTAACAAGTTTTTAAGTGACTTCTTAAGCAATATTTTTGAGGAATGCATAAAACTATTTTTCATTAAAGCAAAATATATACAGGAGTTGCTAAGCAAAGTTATTAAAAATTAAAGGCAATCATGAGTTGATGAATGTTTGCTGCCAAATTCTTGTTTACTACTGCAACTGCTATTGTCAAAAGGAATAACGAAAATTTTTAACTTGCAATAACAACACAACTTTGAAAAGGCGGAAAATGTTGTTTTTGTTAGCTTTAATACACAACCATTTGACTTTATTAGATATTTGGCTGTTGTTTTTTTTTTTTTTTGTTTGTTAATAAAACGTTAGCAGTTTTACATCATACTTAAAATGAATATATGTTGATGGTGTTTGACGTGGCTGGATGATAGTGATGAGGACTTACTTTGTTGTTAAGTGAGGGTAACAAAAATCAAGTTTTTGTGCTTTGCAACATATTTTTATTTTTATTTTTATATTTTTTATTTATTTTCATTTGGTTACCAAAAAAAAAACATTTTTTAAACAAAAATCCAGTTTATATTATGGGTGAACTACAATTGGTGGTTAGTTGGCTGCCTGCTTTTTATTATGTTATTTTGCGTTAAACAAAAAAAAAACGGTGTCAGCAGCGTCAGTTAAACCAGAGTTGAGTCTTAAGCTCTGTTGATGTTGTTTTACGCGTTTTGTGTTTGGAACACTTTTAGTTTTTGTTTGAGTGCAAACTGCTTTACTTTCGATTTCATTTGAGTCGAGTGATCTCTGTTAATTTAATTACTTTAAAGCTTTTGCTGCTTAAAGCAATACAAAAGAATGAGTAAAGTTTAAACTTCAACACAACTCAAGAGTTTAAGTGAGAGCTTTGCTTGTAAGCTCTTTTTCAGCTGTATTGTGTTAAAGCCTCCTTTTTATAACACTTACCCTCTTTACATACAGTAAAGTATAAGTAAATTTTCTTATTAAATACACTTACAGGTATTGTCGTATACGTATACACAATCGTATATATATGTAAAAATCATGCTGGGATTTTACGACTCTAGCTTTGGTTAGTCGAAATTATAACTGCTTAAGCTTTAGTCTGTTGTGGTGTGATAAAAATACGTTAGTAATCAATTGCAACTCCAACAGCATAGACATTTGTGGTCTTCAAAAGCGCGTCTAGTCGTTGTGTTTTTTTCTTCTTTGTTTGAAAATTCAAGCGTGAATTTTTAGCCCCCCAAAAAAATTCACCCAAAACAAAAACAAAACGGAGGATACCCAATAAACTTATAATTCTCTATTTAAAAAAAATATAAATAAAATACTAAGCCAACACCAGCAACAAGTGTCTACGTTTCTACTAAAAATGTATGTGTTAATTTAATTAAAATAGAAATATTAAAGAAACTAAAATGAAACTGCTTAATCATTCATTACACGTTAAATGCACATAAAATCATGATATGAAGAATAAATAATATTCACCAAAAAAAACCTTAATGAAATTACGCAAAATTTAATTGAAAAAAAAAATAATAATAATATGTTGCAGCTCATACATTAATTATCATCATTTTGTTATTGTAAACAAAAGAGCAAAAATAATGGTGTGCGGTTTTTATATTATATTTATCAAACATTTGGTATTAAGCAATATTATTGTTAATCCATTCGCTTTCGTTGGTTTGGAAGCTGGTTTTCTTTTAAAGAAACACGATATTCCATATATCAAAATTCTAAGTAGATTTTATTTTTATAAGAAAATATTTATTTGCTTACAATTCCAAACGCTATGTTATTCGCACAATAAACAAAAATAAATTAATTTTATTTTACAATTTAGTGTCTTAAAATCAATAACGTTTTCGTCAAGATTTAATTGAAATGAATGTGACTTCTAAAATTACAAAATTTATGAAATTTCATAATATAAAACTTGATTCAATTTGGTTACTTGCTTAAGACTAGAATTCTAATACACTTTTCCAATAGGAAACACAGCATTTTGTTATGTAAAACGCAACGTTAGGAGCTGAAACATTTTGCATGTCTTTTAAAAAAAGGCTTAGATTTATATTTGATAAAATAAGACCCATAGTTAATTTTAATTTAATTTATTTCATTTTAATAGCAAACAAAATCAAACCAAAAATTAATAACAATCTTTTGCTGATTAGGCAAAGCATCATTTACTTAAACTACTATTCAAAAGAGTTAACAAAACTCCACTATTTATAGAAAAACTCACAACACATAATTGAGAATTGCAAACATATGTATCAACATTTAATTCGTATTCATTTATAGCCTGCAGTATATGGCATGTAAAAAGCCACCTACTTATGCGGTTCTGACATAATTTTGACGTTTTCATTAAGCTGCATTGGCTATATGCCGTGTACTAGCAACATATGAACATTTAGGCGCTCACATGTTTACACATAAGCTGCACTTCCATGTGTCACATTTGGATTTTGGGATAAAAATACAATCGAACTTCTACTTTTTTATGCAATACAACTTATTTAAGAAAAATGCTATTAATGTGATGAAATTTCTACTGGTGTTTACTGTAGTTATGATATTGTATGAAATAATTCTCATATATTTCATGCTGAACTCAATATAATATTTATTTCTTGCTGAAATATCTGGCATTACCTCAATAATATCAAACACATTTTGAATCTGCGACATTATTATGATTTTATGATTATCATATGCCTTTATATACTTTGATGAAATATATCATCATCGGAATCAATTTTTTTGACTTACAATCGAATGAATATGCATCGAATAAAAACTAATCAAAAAGGAATTATGGGAAGCAATTGGCTTTGCAGGTCATCACTGAAACTTCTCGTCAGTGTTTAAGTCGAAAAATATTAATAGGTATCGAAAATCGATTTATGGTTATCGAATATCGATTTGTCAAGAATTAGAATAAAGGAAAGATCCTGTCCAAAAACCGGCACTGCGTCATTTGATGGATCTTTTGTACCATAGATCTATGAATTAGATTAATTCAATATCTGTATGACTTTCTTTTTAAAGGTCAGTACAGATATTGGAGAAGCCCGCCTAATATCATCTGAACACAGAAACTCAGAATGAAAAACACGCCTTCTACTATAACACAATACGCTACACTCACAAAGAATGTGTGTCGTCGTCTCGTCATCTTCCAAGCACAAGCGATACAAAGGTGAACGAACTTGGTTACTTTTCCACAGAGGATAGTTCAGTCCAAGTTGACCAGGCAGGAAATCAGTAACAAGCCGTAAATTATTCCTGTTGAAGTTCAGGATGCCCTTATATGAAAATGGCTGCATCAAAGCCTTGGCATGTCTTAAACCAGAAGCAGACAACCACATCTCCTTAGCGGTCGAAGTGACATCTTCTTTGATCACAGACATTATAGTCGACCGACTTACGCCACAAAACGGCTCTGGGCCCATAAAAGAAGCAGAAGAGGCCCTCTTGACCGCTGTGGCCAGGTATCCAATAAATGGAAACCTTGTTCCGTATAGATAGCTTTTGTAATGGGTCTACGCACTCTAAAACTAGCCTGGAACGGAATTCCCATGAAAGGAGGGACTTAAAAGCTGCCTGACTATCAAAAAAATGTTCCACAAATTTTCTGCAACAATGTCTCGAAAGATTTTACTGATTTGGGTTAAAATTTCCGACATCCGATAAGTCTATAAATATCAAGTGAATAGTCTTTTGAACTTATTAGAAAATAAACGATTCTTTCGAAATTGTTCCTATTCGGTATCGACCGAATAACCCGAGTTTAGTCAAATTGGCAGCAATTGATGTTTCTGTTTGAAGCTAAGAGCTGATTTCATTTTAAACTTTATCTGGTAGGGACATTTGTATAACTTAAATTAAGTTAAAAGAAGGATTTTATCGAACGTATTAAGAGTTTTTCTTTATTACAAACTTAATTCAACTTACGTCCCTTTGAACAATATACAATTAAAACGGCAAGTTTTGTATTAAGAACTTTCAGTTAAAGTTCTTGTTAAGTCTTAATCATACATTGTGAGAAGGGACGTTACCAGGCAGGATAAACTTTAACTTATCGCTAACTTTACGTTAAAGTAAAATTGTACGAGCACCAATGAAAATACTTTTATATGTCCGATAAAATCCTACTTTTAACTAATTTTAAGTTGTAATAATGGCCTTTTTTTTTTTTTTTTTTTTTTTTCTAGGACCAGCACTCAGGGGATAACCCCTACTCATGCAATGCATTGTGCTAGAACAAGGAAAATAGGTTATAGGGAAGGAGGATAGCGGGAGTAGTGTCTGTGGATATTTGATTTAAACTTTCCCACGCTGGTAGTGACAGGAAAGACCTTAGTAGGTTAGAGTTGATTTAAAAAAAAGTTTTCTAAAAAAAAAATTTAGAAGCCTACTGAACCGAATCGATTCGCTCACTAATTTACGAGTACGACATCTTAGTGAGCTCAACATCTTTCGAATGTATCAAATTTGCTTCCGATATGGTGGCTCATTCTTAAGTTATGAGATGTTTACAACATGCATACACACACACACACACATACACTCGATTTGACACTTGTAGGTCGTATTTAGAAGGCAGTGTTGGGTGTACTATTATACCGGAGAACATAGCCCGATAATGCTGGAATCCTTGTATAAATGGACCAGTGTGAACAATTTTGTATAGCTAGTAATACTAGAACTGCACAGCTTAGAAGAGATTCGTAGAAGAATCAATGTACTTTAGCTCATACATACACACCAGAGAGTGATAATGAGTACTCAAAAAATGTATACATAAGTAAATAGTCTTAATTTTAGTAACTGCGTATAATCATAAATCATTTCTCTCAATCAACTAGGACTATAGCCGATTTCAACATACAAGAGCATCTCTATTTTGTTCATGCAAAAAAACACAAAAATACGCTACAACTAAAAATAAAAAGGATCATGCGTATTAAACACATTGACTCTCTCTCTCTCTCTCATATTTATAAATATAAGCATGCATAATCAGGCTATGGATATTTAATCGGACAAAAAAAATATACTATGATACTCGGGATATTTATTCATTATTCTGCATATATGGAATATATATGGAATGCAAAATGTGTGCCCATGTGTGTGGCTATTTAAAAACATGCTTTAAGCGTATGTAAATAAAATTGCTTTGTATGTATGCATGTGTAGCCGATTAATAGTCAGTGTTTTTATACTCATGCATAAGTTTGCAACTCATACAGTCTATACATTTTAGTTGCTGTGGTTTGTGCTGCGTTGGTTTTAGTTAGTTAGTTGTTTGACGGCAAATACTCAAAGAGTACTTAAAGCGATACTTTATTAATTTTCTAAAACACACACACATTTATGTATGTGTGGAAAAATGGTAAACAGATTATCCTCAACATACATTAAAGTTGTAAAGAATTTACTAACAGAATAATTAATTAAAAGTGCTCATCAGTTCCGAAGCCTCCTTACTCAGTAAAGCAAGGAGGACGTAGGAAAAACACTGATAAAACTATGCACTCTGATGAAATACTGAAGTAGTCATGGGGTAGTGTGCTAGTTGACTTATCGTTGAGTCGCTATTGATAGTGCGCTATCATTACGTCTAACAATAAAAAATTATAAAACATATACATATGTATGTATATGTACGGTCATCATCGCTTAAACATTCAGGCTTCACTCCCACGACCTCAAGAGGTCGATTTTCGTATATTGGGGTAACATCAATCACTTCCTATCGTGAGAAGTTAAAAATTAAATTACTGCCACACCATTTTTAATTAAACAATAAATTTTACGCATTTTTTTCAACCAATTCCTAAGAAACTTTGTACACCTTGCCTTATGTATATGGAACTTAAAATAGATACCATAAATATTGCCAGAATTTATATTTTGCTATATTAAATTAGCTGAAGAGAAAATCTAGCAACACTGATGATCAAATCCAAAATTTTTCTTATTGCAAAAGTCTCATATGTGAGCAAAGTTTTGTAGGCACCGGTTGTGTAGGAGTACATTAAAGAAATGTTTCAAATTTTATGGACTTGTGTTCACCTATTTTTCCAAATGCCACATCATGTAATTAAAAGTGTTCAAGACGTGTGGATAGGTTTGTTAGAAGTATATAATATATGTATATAAAACCAAATTTTATGAGTGTGACTCCGCTCCACTTTTTAATCAAAAACTAACTTAATACCGGTTTGACCTTAAGGCCAAAAATAATTTGTACGTACATATCTTAAAATTTTTTAAATCGTAGAAAGAGGGGTGAAAAATTATGTAATTTTACATGGAATGCCCCATATAAAAACATTTTATTACTTCAATAATCGTTTAGAAGCCCGTGTTAGTCATTAACGCTATTAAATTCCTGCACTTAAAGTCAATAAACGCGTTTTAGAAATTAACTCAAACCACAGATTGAATTAAATTTATGTTAATTGTGAAATTAAAATAAAATTATAAGAAGCCCTATGCTCCATTAGGTGTTAAGCGGATAGAAGAAGAAAGAAGAAGAATGTAAATAAAAGTTTATTTAAATCGTTTTAACATCAGCTGCTATTTTACAGTGTTACCAGCTAGACATTTATGTAGTCACCTGGAACTACTGTACGTACACCTACGGCTTTATGTACAACTATAAGAAAAAACTGTCATGAAGTTAGCATAAGTGACGACATTGTACTAGGTGCTAACGAGTTCCTCCATACAATTTGACATTAAAAATTGAAGCATAATGTAGTTAGTTTTAACTTTTTTTATGTAAAATTGTATGGGAAAATTCGTTAAGATCATATTAAATTTTGCCAACTCATGCTGACTTCATAAGGCTGCTGAGAAATTATAATTGTATTCTTATTAGTTTCCCTCAAAATTAAAAATTAATATTAGTTCGGAATAAAATTTTTGAATACATCGGACCAACCAGTAGTTAAACATCATAATTAAAAAACATAAAGTTGGTTTGGGTGCAAAATTTTCATTTGCACATTTTTAATTGATATGAAAAATCTTTGCAGAAACAAAGTGCAGCTAGACGTGCCCAAAGCAACAGTTAACACATTAATATATTAGTTTTTATCTCAAATTAAAAATATACTTGAGTATTTTTATATTTTTAATTAAATTTGATGGCAATAGTTGAAATATTTCCATTTGTGTAAATTACAGTCTTTAGTAGCTTGAAGCTAAAAACATAATTTGTATGTTAATTTCCAAAAAAAAAAAAATATAAAAGGCTAAATAAGAAAAAAATTAAAACCAGTTAAAAATATCTTAAAAACAGATTTTAATTTCAGTATGCAAACTTAATAAATTTCTTGACAAAATGCCAATTAACAATATACTGATGAGCCAAAGTCTATTAGTTAATTTAAAAAAAAAAATAAGTTGCAAATAAATATTGATCTAGAATAAACAAAAAAAAATAAATAGAAAATAATAGCATTTTTAAATAATAGCTACTGCAAAGTCACTTATAAAATAAAGGTTAAGGAGAAAAATATTTACATATCTGTTATTAGCAAGTACAATGTCAACGTCAAGCATTTTAATTTTTTTTAAATTGATTTTCGTAATTAAATTTGCGAGTAGTATTGTTTTTCTCTCATTTTTATTATACGAGTATGAACATGGAGGCATCAAAAATTGCCCAAAGTACACTGTTATGCCCTGGCTTTCCAAATTATACAAACTGAGTTTATACCTCAGCTAAATACTAGATAAAAATTTTTGCTTAAACTATTTCTTTTATTTGAGTTTTTAACACAATAACATTTCCACTTTTGGCACTTTTAAGTGAACTGGAATATAAGAAATTTTCGAATTTTTCATTTTCTAGAGAAGAGAAACATTAATTTTCACTTTAACAGGTTGAATTTAGTAAAACAGTCAAGCTAAATATTTGTTTGCGTTTAATTCCAAACAGTATCTTTACTCCAAACAAAAGACTAAAGACACAAACTTTGCATAATTCAATGTCTGTTCGTCAAACACAAGACTTAAGACACAAACTTTACCAACTCAATGAATTAACGGAAATCATAAGACTTAAGATGCGAACTTTTGTTTTTTCGATGTATTTTGCCACTAAAAAATAAAAGACTTAAGACAAAAACTTGAGATTTTTGCATTGGCTTCTTTTCTCCAAATGGAAGACTTAAGACAAAAACTTTGTGAATATACAAAGTCTTCGTGAAACACAAGACTTAAGACACAAACGTTATCACTTCATTGTACAGTCGACTCTTGATAATTTGAAACTGAAGGGACCAGAGAAAAAATTCAAATAATCGAGTTTTCATTTTAACGAGACTTCAACATATCGAAAGAGAAATAGAATAAATTCAAATTAACAAGAGTTTATTTAAAATTTAAAATTTTTTTTGGGAACTTTCTATACTAAAATCGTGGCATAAAAACTAATGCAAACGATTTAAATTTCTTTCAAAAACAGAAACAAAATCACATTAGGAGTTCAAATTAAAGAGTGTAGAATAACCGAACTTCAAATTATAGAACGTTGCCGAGCAAGATGTCATTTTTGTAGCACATCGCAAAAAACTAAAATAAATGGTTATTTCATTTATTTTATATTTTGCATAAAACATAGCTATTAAAATAATTCAAATTATAGAGCGTAGAGCCAAAAAATTCAAATTATAGCGAGTCGGCGATCAAAATGCCATTCAAATAACTTCAAATTATTGAGGGGACCAAATTACATACATAGATATTTTTCAATTTATTGAGTGTTTTTCAAGGGACTTGGAAAACAGTTCAAATTACCGCGAGATTCAAATTAACGAGTTTCAAATTATCAAGAGTCGACTGTATGTGTTATTGCCAATCGAAGGACATAAGACACGAACTTTCTTATTCGATGTATTTCAGCAAAAAAAAAATAACTTAAGACAAAAACTTGATTTTTTTTAATGGCAAACTTTTTTTATATTTATTCCAATCCAAGGACTAAAGACACATACTTTATTTTTTTAATGTCCCACAAATTTGCAAAAAAAAAAAATAAACATTATTTATTTAAAGCACGAGAGGGGTTGTGTAATGTTAAAGAGTTTTATAGACTAGGGATATTTGCTTGTTTTTTTTAACAATGTCTTTGTGTATTTCGTTCCTGTTTAACAAAAAACAAGCCAAAATTCCTTATATATAAATTGCATACTGGGTGTCAAATATAGTGGAATCTCTCTTGAGCCGAAAAGGAAGGGACCATTGTAATAGTCCTTACAAGGAGGCTGCCCGGTCAAGAGAAAACTAAGAATTTAAACGAGTAAAATTTTTCTTATATACATACATACATACATAGTTAGTTTTTACTTAATAGTAATTTTATTTAAAAAAAATAAGCAATTCAATTGGATTTAATAACAGAAAATCATTAATACGAGTATGTATGTAAATATGTATTTCAATACCCAGCAAAAATAACCAGATTATGCGTTGGGTTCATGTCATGACAAACTGTTTCAATTTAAGGGAAACATGCATGATTTTTACATTAGCATGTCATTGGATCTCAATTGTTTGTGCGGGATTTTAAATAAATTGATCTGCCTTGAAATTAATGAATCAAATCAATGCGTCTTCGTTCATTCTAAGACATTTTTTCTTACTTTAAAAAATAAATACATATCTTACATAAATCGTTGATGAGCCGGTGCATGTTCCTTAATTTAAAAGCTTTCTAAATGTTAATTTTCATATTAATTCACTTCCTGTAGCGATTAAGAAGGCGTCAAAATCGAAAGCTCTTTGAACTACCTCAGGCATTTTTATGGCTATGCAATAAAAAATTAAACTAGATTCATAACGAATATAAATTATTTGCTCAAAAATAAAATAAAAATTATCAGTTTTCTGCAAAAATGTAACCGAGTCCCCAAATATTTGGAGCCCCATAAAAAAAAGTGCAGGACTAGGAAACACGGATCTTTTTTTTTTTGTCTTTTATCACTTAATGGTGTCCGTATATGGTTATATTTCACACACTATTATTATTTCAATAGATATTCCACCATTCTAGTTTGCTACGTTTGGACTTGGCAATAACATCTTGAAAATTTAAGTCAAGCGTTTCAAAAACACTATAATATTGTTATGTGAGGGAGAAAATACTCGTATTTACCATACCCAGATTTAACTTTTACAAATAGGAGAAACCTGGCCTTGTTGTCAAGGCGAGCATAGATATTAAGAGTTTTGACAAGGTTATTTGTAAATTATGACATGAAAAAGATCAGGAAAAAACAAACGAAATGTCCCTTCAAGCAAAATTTTTATTTGTTAAGCGGGTGTCCGTGTGCGCACATTAGAGAGTCCGTTTAAGGGGGAGCGATTAAAATGTTTTTCTTAATGGGCCCTGACAGGACCGGGCAACAGTGTCCGTCTAAAGGAGGTGTCCGCTTATAGCAAGTGTCCGTTAAGGGAGATTCCACTGTATATACATATATATTTCGGTATTTCTATATGTCTTTATAGACCTTAAAAAATTTCGCAAGAAATGTTTGAATAAGACACATATTCGTTCATTTTTATTTCTTCCACAAAAAAAGAGTCAATAGTTGCCTCTAAGCAGGGATGCAACTTGTGAAAACGACAAAAGCTTAAATTTGAACTCAGACACTAACTGCCATATTAATCAAAAATGATTAAGGTCCACAAAACATTTATTAAACAAATTTTTATACAAAATTTTTTTGTAAACCTTTTCTAAACCAAATTATTTTTTGTGAGGCTTCATTTAGAAAAAAAAATTATTTAGATTTACAAAACGTTTATTAAACAAATTTTCAAACAAAACTCGTTTTGTAAAGCAAAATTATTTTTTATGGCAGTATATGTAAGCAAAAGTGTTAAATGTTTACCAGGATTAAAATTTCCTAATTATTTATAAGTGGTGATAAAAAGTCTCACAAATCCAAATTTTATAGGTTTAAGTTGAATTGATGTAGTCAAAGGCTTACAATGAAATTATATGGCGAATGTTTAAGTAAAACCTTTTAGCAATCTACATTTATTGGTACTTATTTAACTTTTGTTAGGGAAGAGAAAAGCAAAAACTTCTTCCCGGGAGAAAAGTTTCATGTTTCACAAAATTGATCTTAGTAGATGTTTGCATAAAACGGCCTAGAATATTGTATACATAAAACTCAAAAGTGAGTTGGTAGGAAATTAATCTTTAAAAGCATTTTATGTTTTCTTTTATTTCTTTTAATTGAATTTAATTTCGAGCTTTGCTATATAAAGAGAATTGTACACCGGAAAAACTTTATTTTGTATTCATATATAATATCATATTTTAAGTACGAGCGTTACGTGGCCTGCGATATCTAATCTACATAGCACTCTACAAGGAAGGAACTTCAACCAGCTTTAAATAAAATAAATTAAATTAAATGAAAACTTTCAAGACTTTGATACATGTTGTTTCCTCTTCTCTGCCAGAAATTGTCGTTGGGACCTGGCCTACAATGTCATAAGCAGCTAAACAAAAACCCTTCAGCCATAAACTTGATAAATTGCATTTTTAGGGAAAAAAAAAATTACAAACTTGCTTACTTTTTGCCATATAATCTTCAAATCTTCTTTTTGAAACTTTCTGTTATCTACGCCATATGGCTTACTTTTAAAATCAGTTTACTTTTATTATGTAAAAATAATAACATCAAGTTAAAGGTGACAGCCCTACAAACCACACAGCCATACAGTGTGATGTGATGATTTCCCAAGCTCTCGAAATTTTAAGCAGAAAAAAAAACAAACAAAACAAAAATGCATTAAATATGTATGAAGTATTATTTTACATTTAAAAAAAAAATTATACAAATATCAACAACAACAAAACTATACATAATAAAACTGGTTTAAAAGATGTGGTGGCATACTCGTGCTTAATATAAAATACATATGTATGAATGTATACGTATGTATGTACGAAAAAAAAGCAAAAATTCAAACACCACTACCACACATTTTACCATTTACGGATGACATAATATCTCTTTCTATTTGAGTTAAACGAAATTGAAAGAAGAAAATTTAAAAAAAAAACAAAAACAGAAACAGAAAGAAATCACAAACAAACAATCGAACAAACAAACGAACAAACAAACCATAACATTTCAGCTAAGAAAACCAAATATATATATATACATATTGGCAAACACAGATTTAAGCGCCCGCCAGTCATACTCGTATGCTCTTTATTATGTCCGCTTCTTTAGCGCAATTGTATGGTATGCCGGTAACAGAGAAATCAACAACAAATTTAACACATGCATGTTAAACGCATGGCCGGCAGCTAAGACTCTAGTACATACATATATATGTACATATGTACATAAGTACGAGTATGTATGTACATATGTACATACTTTTCTCAATACATATTCCCCAATGCAATGTTTGTTTTTATTATTTTTACATTTTAGTTTTTTTATGGATGCTTCATGCTTGCATTAGTATAACTGCTACTTTGCAATGTGTTGTTATTGAAGTGTTACCACATATTTTTGTGGCTTTGCTATTGTTGTTGCAACTGTTGTCCATGTTTGGCGTAACTTTTTGGACCCAAAATTAAATTAACACTTGTTGTATTTTACACTTGAGTACTTAACTTTAAAATTTGACGGCCGTATTCTAAGCAAAATATTTTGTATTTTAAGTATGCTTTAGTGAAAATTTTTATTGAAATTTTAACTTAACATACACTTTAAAAGCACATTATTATTTTACAATACGCTTATTTTTTTGTTGCAGTTTTATATTATATTTTTTTCTTAGGAATAAGAAAAACTTAGGGCCAATTTCACCAATTCTATTTATAGGTATATCAATTAAATATTTAAAAGTCGTTATTCTTATATATTTTTTTCCAAATAACCCCCACTTTTAAGCGTAGTACTCCGTTCGAAGTTGTGAACATTTTTCAGCAACATTGATTATTTCGCGTGAAAAATTTGACACGTAACAAATGATGCCCATATTACTTTTTCAGAAAAAATTTTCGATTTTATTGGTTAGAAGTGTGCTACAATGGCCGACTTTTGTAAACAAAAACATCAGCTGTCAATATTTCGGACGAAATAAATGCTAGTCACATTATTTCACAAATGGCAAGGAAATGTTGCCAGATACATTTCATAAATTTTTCACGAGTGGAACATAGTATAAGTTTTAATTAAAATTAATTTAAATTAATTAATTTTTGAAAAAATCAAGAAAAAATCTTCTAGTTTTTATTAGGTTATCTTATTGATTTTTTCCATAAGGTTTTCTTCTTGTTTTTATTAGGCGTCCTAATAAAAAATAAAAAAAAAATGTTTACGTCTTTATTCTTTGTACTTATATATTTTCATTTAACTTATATACCATATACATATGTATGAAGTATATTGTAGATGTTATTTATTTATACATATATGCACACATATTGTGTTATATTCTTAACTAACTTACTCACCAAGTATTGAACCAACAAACTTCTGACTGATAGACAAGCAGTCTAACCAATATGCTAACAAGCAGCCTGAATAGCCATTGAAATTATTGTGCCAACATGCTTATACAAAAATGAAAAAGATCATGAAAAAAAATTGGCTCTATGTCTACCCAGCAAAAAATTACACATTACCATCAGAACTACTTGCCATATAATGACTCACTTTTCTGATTACCAAATTTCATTACTCGCTTACAAATCACATTACCTAAAATTTAAAAAAATGTTGTACAAGCTGCTAAATGAGGAGAATAATTTTTTTAGATTAAATAGATTACGTGTACAAGTTGCCAAATAAAAAAAGTAAGTAGTTCTCAAGAATCGATTATTTTAGGCTCACGCCTTGTTTAAATCATTAAGTTGGTAATGCAGTAAGAAAATGCTTAATTCCAATTTTTTAAAATTTTTTACTGGGTATTTATAGAAACGAAATAACAAAGAAACCTAATAAAATCAAGATTTCCTTATATAAAAAATATTAAGAAGATGATTTACACCTAATCATATAGGAACCTAATGAAAACAACAAGGAAAACCTCTTTAAAAAAATCAATAAGGCAACCTAATGAAATCAATAAGAAATCGTTATAGTTTACAATTTATAAGAAAACCTAATAGAATCAAAAAGTTTTTCTCTATGGATTGTTTTTTTGGTGCCAAAAATTACGGAAATTGAGTAAGAAAAAGTTGTGAATAATAAGATTTCTTCTTGATTTTATGTGGTTTTCTTGTTCATAAAATTAATAAGATTTACCACATAAAAACAATAAGGAATATCTATGAAAAAATCTTCATCTTCGCTTCTTTCTGCTGCGATACCCCTTAGCCTAAAAACGTTTCATAGAAAAAATCTTCTTGATTCTTTTAGGCATAGTACCGGGATTTAAATATGAATTCATATTTAAATAGAATTGGTGAAATTCGACCTTAGAGCTACTTGTATTAAGCGCTTGGATGTATGTATAAGATATAAGAATTTTTTTTTAATGCTTGTAATTATTTATTGTATTTGCAAATATGAACTAACAATAAGTATTCAAATCTTAAATCTAAAATATAATTATTAGGCCCAAGCAGTATCAGACAAAAAATTAGTGGTAGTTATATATAATACATAAGTAGTGACAATCAAAAAGGAAAAAAAAGTATTTTCAAGAAGTCCCAACTGGAGTGTTGAGTAATATAAGAATGCTTTGAGTATTTTATATATGAATAAATTTACAAAATTTTATTCATTACAAGCATAGCTGTTAAGTAATGAATAGTAATCGTAATGATTAGTAATTTGATTACTTTTTTTCGAAAGGTGAAGTAATGATTAAATTACGATTATATTCAGTTTCGCACGATTACTAATTGCTTACGATTATTAATAATGGAAAAGCAATCTGAATTACTTGAAATTACAACAATATAATCAAAAAGAATCAAAAGTAATTAAAAAATAATTCGTTTCCTCCTAAGGATTACTTTCAATTATTTATTAAGTTTAGTGCATTTCACTGATACTAAAATTTAAAACATTTAATAATTTGACATATGGGCAAAATTTTGTAAAAAGCTTCAAAAATATCTGTTGATACATTTTTATAGTTAAACATAAAATAAAAGTGTGTATATTCATAATAAAAAATTTGCGTGTGTTATTCAAAAAAGTGTTCAAAACTTTCTAGTTCTAATTTAAAATATTATGTGAAATTTTTCTTGTGATATTTTTCTTTTGTTATTTTCAAATATATTTTTTTTAAATTCTCAAATAATTTTTTGAAAGGCTGTGCATAAGATAAGATGTTTGTGGCTGTTCAAAATGTGTGGTTGAATTCTAATGACGTTTCGTCAAAGCGACAATGAAATACATATAGGCGATGCTTAACCACCAGCAAAAAATTTCACTCTATGTTTTTCTTTATACCTTTTTTATTGAGTCAATTACTTCGCGGATTAAAACCAACTTTTAATTTGTTCTATGAATATCATTGGGTTACTAAACCCTTTAACTTTGTGGTTAAAAAAAATAAACAAATTAAAAAATGCACTTACCTGTTGGCCAACAAATGATTTTTAGACATGCAATAAAAGAAAAAAGAAAAATCATTAGGAAATCCTCTAAATTAAAATATATTAACTACGTAAGAAAACTATTTTTTAGTAACCTTGAAAATTTTTCAATTAAATTTTTAATTCATATAATTTATTTTTAATTGAAAATTCTTAAACAATTTAAAATGTAAACTGTTAAATAATACGAGTACTTTAATATTCGTGATAGGTTGTAAATAGTTAATATTTTAAATAAATCTGGACTTTTTGTATTGAGCATTATTTTCACTTTCTGCGAAAATGTGTTTGGTTGTTCAAGATTCAAGTAGGATTCTTGTAAAATATATTTTTGCGAAAGAACGTCTACAGTTTATACAAAATAAAATATCTGCTAATGTGTTAATAAAACTACATATATCCATATATAGGGAGTTTCTTGTTGCTTCTGGCAACAGTGGCTTTCGGAATGAAACACCAGTTTTTTTTGTAACAAATCATTTAATTTTCACTATATTCTTTGTTGAACACTATACACTTTGTCCCACGATTCTTCAATTTTTCTATTCCTTCCAAGAGAAAGAAAGAAAATTTGACAAGGTCATAGTAAAAGGTACTTGTTTTGAGATGATTTCGTCGTTGGACTCATAGATCTTTACACCGAGTCATTTCGTTCTTTAAGGGAACCGAAAGTGGGCACTGGGTGCTAAATTCGGAGCATAGGACGGGTTAAGGAGCAACTCGCAGCCCAATTCATGGATTTTTGCTATGTAAACTGCATATAGAGGACCCGTGGTAAAAAAAATGTTTTTTTGGCCATATGGGGTGTTTTTTTTTTAAATCGTAATTAATTCCACCCAATAAGTTGGATTAATATTCGGTATTAATTATTTTATGACTTTGGAGGTACTTAAGGTGGATTACATAGTGTGCATTTTAAAAAACGTGCGCCATGACTTTGTTGGCACCGATTCGAACTGATAAACATACTGTTTGGAATCCTGTTTGGAGTCGGCTTATTGTGGGACATCATCGCTTCGTCCAGGATTATTAAACGGCGAAAAACTCGTTCATATTGCAGCTTAACAACACCAATCAATCATGTGAGAAATTCTCACATGATTACGCTTGTGGCCTTCTCTCTGAAAGCTTTCTAGTACCCAAGTGATTATTAAAAATTAAAATCACTTATCTATGTGGGATGTCTATGGCTTCCACAATCTCTCTCACTTTCTCCAATCGGCGGGTATCATAAATTGTTTGCAATTGTTTTGTGTGCTTAGACCTCAACTGGCCATGTAAAACGTTCGGCTATAGTACGACCACAACGAAGTCCAATAAACTATTTTTTTTTATATTTTATTTAATGGCGCAGAGACTCTGTAATGTGTATGTTATGCGAAAAATAATCACTAATATTACTGTTGTCAACATCGAATTAAAGTCAATACAATACCAAAAAATTGAGGCTTGTATAGCCGTTGTCGAAAACAATTGTCTTCTATTGACAGGCTTATGATACTTTATAGACCTTAGGAAACATAGATAGGCTATCAATAGCAGAAAATTATTCTCTAGAGCATCTAGACAAGCCCAAAGTTGTTGATATTGCATTGACGTAACGTCTATGTTGACATCTGTAATAAGGATGAATACTTACACAGGAAAAAATAAAATTTAATTTTCATTAACCAAATTCATTGAATCCTACAATTAATTTTGTAAATTCTTAAAAAAATTAAATTTAAAAGAGTTTGGCTGAGAGAATTTATTTTTAAATTATTCAAGTGTATTGTTATTTATCTTGTTTCTTGATAGGCTCAAAGTGCTGTGGCACTCTTGTTGTTTATTTATTTTGATTGATCGTGTAGCATACACGTAAATGCCGAGAAGTAGCCGACAATCGTGGCTTGTTTCTGCTCTATACAGTAAAAAATATTCACTGAAACAGAATTGTGGATGAAAGGAACTATAGGTAGAAGAAAAAGTGTTGATTTTTATACGGACGGCTCCAAAACACATGAAGGTGTGGGTTATGGAGTCTTTTCGAGGGATTTAGGTCTTCGTATTGCAAGGCGACGCCCGGATCACTGCAGTGTCTTACAGGCAGAGGTCCTTGCTATAAGAGAAGTTGCGGATTGGTTGAGAGTGAATGTCACTTTAACGACTTTGATTAACATATACACCGATAGTCGAAGCATCCCCGCTTCTAAGAACAACAACAGCCCTCGACTGCCGATCATCTCTAAATGAGATGGCAGAGCAGTTTGATATTAGGATCATCTGGATCCCGGGGCATGGAGGCTTTCAGGGGAACTCTAGGGATGATGAGCTTGCTAGAATTGGGATAACCTTACAGGTTTCACCGGATTTGGAATGTGTGGGTTTACCCCTACTCTCTTGCAAACTTAGATGCAAGACAGTAGATGAAACAAATAGAAGGTGGGTCACAAGAAATGATTGCGTGATCACAAGGCAATTATGGACTCACCTAAATAAGGAAGGTACTGATTAGTTAATTTTGAAGAATAAAAAAGAAAAAAAAACCAGATACTGTCTCATAGGTAGGCATGCATAAAGGCTACGGGTTGAAAACAATGATTTCTGCCGTAGCAGCCAGAATATTGATGAAAAGGAAAACATAGAGCATTTTCTTTGTCACTGTCCTGGACTTGCAGGAAAGAGAATGGCGATAATGGGCGCTCTTGAGTTCAGGGAACTTTCTGACGTTGTTAGTGTTGAACTTCAACGTATTAGCAGCTTTATATTGAGCTCTGGCTGGTTCGACTGCCACCCCTACCTAACCTAACCTAAATTTAGTTTCAAACAAACATTTACATTCACTGCCAACCGACAGTTGTGTGTTGATACGAGTAGTTTTGGCGTTTCAGTTCAGAGGCGGGAAACTTAAAAAGTCATAGACTTATTGATCCTCATTTGTATTATTATAACAGTTTCATAGCAGATAAAAAAAAGTTTCAAATCGCATCGAATAATCTTCATGAAGGCAAATGGAAATGGAAAGTTGCTTGGGAAGTTTGTTAAGCTGAATTTCTACAGGTATCATTTTACACGAGAGCGTGAAAATCGGGCAGAATTTATCATAATTTATAAACTAGAACAAAAAACGCAAAAACTTCACAGAGAAGCAAAAATCATATTATGCAAGAAAACTTTCGGCAAATTATGTTTATAGTGCATTTATACTATCTCGAAATCTAGTACTTTCGAGATTTCGGTCTAAATCAAGCTGCTTTTTTCCAGATTTCCCATACAGAACGAAATCTAATTTTTCAGTAGATTTGTAGGAAATCTAATAAAAATCTAATGTTTTTATTTATTCTTTACTACCCTGTATAAGAAAAGGTAAGTGAATTAGCTACGGTCTGCTTAAAAAAAGTGTGTGAATTGGCTACAATGCAGTTGTTTGGTTGTAGTTTTGGATAAAAAAATCTTGATAAATGTCAAAAAAGTTGATGTAAACGGTATAGATTTTCATAAGGATTTTAATCAAAATATGCTAGATTTTGTGCTGATGTAAATGCCCTATTAGATTGAAAAATCATCAAAAAATATGATAAATCATAGACTCTGGCAATGCTGCTACTAGCTGGTAAAACTTAGCTAATGGTGAATTAAGCGAATGGTGAACTTAAATAGTGGTTGCATCTTCTTCTTCTTCTTCTTCAAGAATACCAAATATTATTTAAATTTATACAAACATATAATTTAGTCCATCCAAAAATATATATATATTATACCATTTTACTAAAATTATAAATTTCACTCATTTTCGCAACCCTGTAGATTGGCAACTTAAATATTTATATATACTCATGATTCATGAGATCCCACACTACAAAATCAAGTAACTAATTGTTGAAACTGCGTTTGTTGAAAAGACCTTCTCAATAGAGACACGTACGAAAAATTTTAATATGTATGTATGTGTATGTAAAATTTTTAAAAATAAAAATTTACATAAAAAAATTTATTGATAAATACTAGTGTATTACAAGTGCTCACATATTTCAGCGCATAAAAATAAGCAAAACATTTTAAAACAACTAAAAAAAATTAATTTAACAATTTCCACAATTTAGTTTTATAAATAAATTATGTGTCTGTTGACAATAAAAATTAACATACTCCTAATTTGGTGATTATTATGGTGGTAGTCTGTTCAAATACAATATAAAGAGTAAAAGTGCACACAAGAAACTGACCTTGGCCGATTTCCAAACCAAATGAATGAATAATATTTTCATATATAAAAGAGATTGGCATAAATAGCTTTATTTAGAAATACATACCTATATATATGTATGTATGTCTGTATAATTATAATTTATAGCTTAAAGCAAACTAAATCTAAGAGCAAGGCTATTTGCAGGGCATCTCAATGTTTTCCATAAAATTTTTTTTAGGACTTTAAATTATAAATATACTTTGTTTTAAATAAAAATTTTGGGAATATTCAAAAAGTTTTCAAATGCCTTGTATTTAAATAATTTTTCTAAGGTTTTTCCTGGCTTTTAAGAAGATATAAATATAACTAAGCGGAAGGAAGTTCTTTATTCATTTTTATTTAATATTTAAAAATATTAATAATTAAATTTTTTCCTTATTCTATTTACAGTTTAGTTAAGTCCACGTTTTGGTTTGTACAAAATAAACAAAAACCACATAAAAAGTTGTTGGTTACAAAAAAGTATCTCAGCAAAGAAAATTTATAATTAATATAATCCCCCCTGTTTAATATTAAAACACCAACACTAGCACTGACAAAATGAGGCCATATATAATAACATTCGCCTGCCTCTTGTCTGCCCTCGCTTTTGTTACTGCCGCACCGGTACCAGGCTCCGATCAGGAACTAGATGTGCTGCAGATTCCACTTTCAAATGGAAAGGTAAGTCTTAAAAATTAAATTTGTTTTAAAATTAACTTAAATCACTAATAAAAAAACGTTTCAAAACTTTACAAAATAAAAAAAAAAAACATTGGCTTAAAAAAAATAAGACTTAAAACCAGCAAAAACACCAGACCATCAATTACATTGCTGATGGTAAACTTATGGCTTTGGCTCATTTTTTTTTTTGTTGTTTGACACGTGGTGCTTAATGCTGGTCTATAATTTGTTAAGCTTTTTGTTTGTACTAGTGTAGACTTAGTTTCCTATCATTTGCTCAATGGTTAATGAGATTTGTAAACTTATTTTAGCAAGTGCTACAAAGGCAACAAGCTAAATTAAAATAGAAAAAAAATCTTGCTTTTTCTTCTTGTACGAGTATCATACAAAAAAAAAAGCTATTTCTTTGGCAATATATTTTTTATAATCGAATTATAAAGCTAAAGAGATCTGTCAAGAAAACATTGTGTATACGTTAGCGCTCATGTTTTCCTATAATTAATTCTACTAATCTGAGTGTGCGACAAAATTCCGCTTAAATAATAACCCCCTGACCTGGCTCGAGAGCAGGGACATAACTGCTTCTCTGGGTAATGATATGGTTACTATTAAGGCAGTCAAAAGGTGTGCCCAAGGTGGTGCTTTCTCACCACTACTTTGGTCAGTGGTGATTGATATGTATTTCAAAATAAATATTTTCACTTTAAAGGAGGTGCCAGCCCATATAACCAATCCGGATTTCATTACTACTCCCACTAAATTTTAAGTTTCTTAACTGCTTTACCTCAAAAGAAATTCCAAAATAATAAAAAAAATTATATGTCAGTTACCACGCCCACTCATTTTGTTTCCTCTATTTTCTTTAGAACAATTCATAAAATCATTGGGGTAACTCCTAGAAAATCCCCGGTGATTTATCGTATTGGTTTCCAAAAGATATTTTAAATTAAATATTTGCCATATAAAGGAAGTGCCACGCCCACTTGTCCACCTTTTAACATATTTATCTTTAAAAATGTTGTCCAAAAAAAGCTGCTCGCACAATATTCCAAATTTTTAACAGCATTCATTCCATAAATATTATAAAATAAAATTTTACTCTATATGGTAAGTGCCACGCCTCCATAAAAAATTTAAAAATGCATATGTATAGCATATTAATCCTTCCACAAAATTGGAAGTGTAATGCGAAAACTTTAACATACTGGGTTAACTGGCTTAGAAGTCCATAGCCTTTAAACCTATAGAGTAAACAGACAATCACTTTTTTGTAAATAGTTTTCTCAAAAATATGAATGAAAATTAATTGCGTTTTGAAAATCATCGAAGTGAGAAAACAAACAAAAAATAGGTTTAGGAAATTCCACGAGATATTATTATTATTTGAAAAGAATTTTTTCTTTTAATTACAAACAAAATGTTTGTATATATTTAAAAAAAAAATTTACTAGGTACAAAAATTTTTTACCTATGCAGGAATATTATCTCGTGAGAGCGTTAGCATTGGTGCGTGATTCTTAAAAATAGCTCACACACGAGCATGCACGAGTAATTATTTTAAAGTCACGCTCACGCACTCACGCGTGATTAATTAATTATAAATTAATTATAAATTTGATCACGCGTGATTCACGCGCAACACGTTAAAATCACGACATTTACACATCTCTAATAAAAACCTTAAAACCTTAAATTTGTTCTGCAAAATTATATTGTGCATCTGCCCTGATCTGATATTAGCAGATTGCAAGGTAAACTGCAACTGCAGTTCAACTTAAATATTTGTTAAAGCAAAAATAAATATACAAACAACAAGCAGACACGAGGATGTTATGGCAGTTAATGTTTGTAGCATTCAGTATTTAGCACTTGCAAAAATTAAATACAATATTTTTGTTTTAAAAATATTCACACTTTCATCTAGCAAATACATCAAGTTTTTTTTTCACATACATATATTTCAATGAACTCAGCAAGGTTAGTAAACTTTTAGTTAACAAGAAATTTAATTTTATAATTAAGTCCTTCAACTGTTGCAACACACTTCTAAACAAACTTACTGATATAAGCCCAATTGTATGAATCATTTAAATTTCAACTTCCTTTTACAAAATGCAACTGGAAAAACTTGCAAACGGTATTCAGGTCTTTGGGTTTGCATGGTTAATCAAAGCATGTCTACAACAGAAAAAAATAAACAATTGCTGGAAAATAAACCAGTTCCTGGCTTCACACACTCTTACCAATACCAAGGAAGTTTGAAATTAACAGAAAAATACAAAAACTATAAAGAGAGAGAGGGAGAGAGACTTACAAAAAATTGAAAGTAATTTTCCATTAACTCTACCAACTACTGCATTCAAGTAAAATCAGCAGTAAGTATGAAAAAAAGCTTTTTTTACATTGTAAAGCAAGTAATGATCGTCTAGAGTACGAGTATTAAGTGTTTTTCCACTTTTTTCTGTTAAAAAAACAAGAGAAAAAAACAAAAATTTTAGGCAGTTTAATTACAATTGTTGCGAATATTATTTAACTTGCAATAAAACCCAAAAACTAAACTGGCTTATAGGCATGCAGAAATATAAGGGGTGAGATCACTTAACACTGAAAGAAAAAAAAAACTTAAATGTATGTACAATTACTCTGGACAGGTAGGTCCAGTTTTAAAGTAAGTAAATAACAACTTGTTGCCACCTTTTTTGGTAGTAAACTGCATTTGAAATTACATTCCCACATATCGAAATTACTTTTGCCTTGACCTAATTTCAGGTATGGAAATGTTCACTGCCTCTAATCTCTCCGTTTATGAAAGCAAAATTGATAATGTGATTTAACGTTAGTTAAATCTTTGTTATTCGATTAAGATACACAGAAAAAATTATTCCCGGAAATAGTTTCAAAAATACGTTTGTTTGGAATAACATTCAGTTGTATTAATGGCCTATTTCACGATATCGAAAGAAAACTTTCGACTGGAAATTTATATTGCAAACAAAAATAATATATGAAAATAATTTTTTTGATTTGAATGAAATCATTACATTGAACCCCTTTCATTTATACAACGACAAAGTTCATTAATAAAATGAAACATTATATAATATTGATGCAAATTTCAATAATTGAATGAAACCTTTCTAATGCTTAATATTTTACATTTCGTAGTATCATTAATGTTACGAAATAATTTTTATTCGGGTAATGAAAAACTTAAATTCATATTTTTATGAAGAATTCATACAAAAAGATATTTTACATTAATTAGGTGACATAAAAGAAGATCAAACTATCACACAGAGAAAAAACTGCCTCATAGAATCAAGAAGATTTTCTATATGAACCGTTTTTAGGCTAAGGGGTATCCCAGCAGAAAGAAGCGAAGATTTTTTCAAAGAGGCTCCTTATTGTTTTTATGTGGTAAATCTTATTAATTTTATCAAGAAGAAAACCACATAAAATCAAGAAGAAATCTTATTATTCACAACTTTTTTTACTCAATTTCCGTTATTTTTAGCACAAAAAAAACAATGCATAGACAAAAACTTCTTAATTCTATTAGGTTTTCTTATAAATTGTAAACTATAGGGATTTCTTATTGATTTTATTAGGTTGCCGTCTTGATTTTTTTAAAAATGTTTTCTTCTTGATTTTATTAGGTCGCCTTATTGATTTTTTCAATAAGGTTTTCATGATTTTAGTAGGTTCCTATATTCTAGCATCTTATTGATTTTTTTTTTTATAAGGAAATCTTCTTGATTTTATGAGGTGTCTTGTTATTTCATATCTATAAATAGACACAGAGACATTTTTTTCATGATCTTTTCCAATTTTGTATAAGAATGTTTGCACAATACTTTCAATGGTTATTCAGGCTGCTTGTTAGCATATTGGGTAGAGTGCTTGTCTATCAGGTAGAAGTTTGCTGGTTTAATACTTGGTGAGTAAGTTAGTTAAGAAAATAACATAATGTGTATGTATGTATGTATAAATAAATAACATCTACAATATACTACATGTATATGTATATATTATAGAATTTAAATGAAAATGCACAAGTACAGAGAATAAAGACGCAATTTTTTTTTATTGAAAAAATCAATAAGATAACCTCATAAAAACTACAAGATTTCTTTTTTTTATTTTTTCAAAAAGGTTTTCTCTATGAAATTAGTTAAAATTCCTTATTGAAAAAAAAAACCAAAGAGATATCTTATTAATTTTATTCTATTTTATGAGGTATTTAGTAGGCACTGTTTTCTCTGTGCAAACTACAATTGCAATTAATCTATAGTTGTGGAAATTATAGTTTCGTTGAAACTTTAATGAAATATTTTCGCAACTACAGCGAAGAAAACTTCCGGCTGCTGGCTAGTAGTGTGTATCTAAGGGTTGTTGTGGCTGCAACAGTAAGCGATGAGTCCCAAGTTCAAATCTTGGCCGGGGAAGCCTATTATATACATACAAACATTTTTATAAAGCCTGTGCCATGTAAGTTAAATAATTAATAAAATACAATGGCTACATTAAATTAATGAATCAGAGGCATTACCACAATGAATTATGTTGATAACACAATGATACGATATCATCAATGATATTTGAAATAAATAGTTCGTTAAACAGACGTATAAACTAAAAAGTTTCATTGCAATAATTACATTTTTTCATTTAAAGTATGAAAATATGCGTTGCTTAGTAAAAAACATGTCGTTACATGAATCAAAATATTTCGTTGTATATACGATATGATGAAAAAAAATTTGTGATGTGAATGAAGCGCTGCATTGGTTGAAAATCATAAATATAATCATAAATATAATGTAAAAAAGCACTGCAGTTACGAAAGTTTTTCTCTCAGTGTATAGTAAAGAGCATAAAATAAAATGAGATGTGCCTGCTAACAATTATTTGGTGAAATGGGCAGCATTATTTTAATCCCAAAAATTTTTAAGTTGGGGTCGCAAAAATTATACACGGACTGACAAAAAAAGCGGTCCCATGAAACATTTCATTTAGTCTTTAAGAAATTACCTCAAGAATTTTTAATAAACATACATAAAAATAAATATGTATGTTTCAAATAGTGGAACTAAGGGCAGTACGTATGTAAACTTAACAATATTTTTATTTTATATAATTTTAATTTAGTTTTTATTTTGCTTTAGTAAAACCGTTTCAACTATGTTTTTTCTTTCTTTAGTTTTAATTTTGCAACTAAAATTCCATGAAGTATTAGGTTAAAACTATAACTGATAGTGCCTGCTGACGCGTTCCGCTGTCATTATTTAATACAACATAGACAAAATATACACTTTGTTGTTGGAATTTGTATATACATAGATACATATATGTATATTTATTTATGTCTATAACAAGTACAGCCACTAATCTGTCAGCTTGTTAATTGCTGTTCGTAATGTTTTCAATATATTAATAATTTTATTATTATTTTTTTGTGCTATTAGTCTAGTTGCTTTTTAATATTTTAATATATAAAATAAACAATCATTTGCATATTAAATTTCGATTAATGTGGGCTTTGACTTTTTCTGTTGGCTATTTGTTTTAACTTTGTGGTATGTATTTATTTTACTTTATACGCGGTACACAGAGAAAACAATGCCTACTAAATACCTCATAAAATAGAACAAAATTAATAAGAAATCTTTATGGTTTTTTTTCAATAAGGAAGTCTTATTAATTTTATAGGGAAACCCATTTTTAAAAAATCAAGAAGAAATCTTCTAGTTTTTATTAGGTTATCTTATTGATTTTTTCAATAAGGTTTTCTTCTTGTTTTTATTAGGCGTCCTAATAAAAAATAAAAAATAAATTGTCACTATATTCTCTGTACTTATGTATTTTCATTTAAATTCTGTATAATATACATATGAATGTATGTATGTAGTATATTGTAGATGTTATTTATTCATACATACTTACATACACATTATGTTATATTCTTACCAAGTGTATTGAACCAGCAAACTTCTGACTGATAGACAAGCACTCTAACCAATATGCTAACAAGCAGCCTGAATAACCATTGAAGTTATTGTGCAAAACATTCTTATACAAAAATGAAAAAGATCATGAAAAAAATGTTCTCTATGTCTATTTATAGAAACGAAATAACAAGACACCTCATACGATCAAAAAGATTTCCTTATTAAAAAAATCAATAAGATGCTTTACACATAATCACATAGGAACCTAATAAAATCAAGAAGAAACCCTTATTGAAAAAAAACAATAAGGTAACCTAATAAAATCAATAATAAATCCCTATAGTTTACAATTAATAAGAAAACCTAATAGAATCAAAAAGTTTTTCTTTATGGATTGTTTTTTTTTTTTTGGTGGCAAAAATAACGGAAATTGAGTAAAAAAAAGTTGTGAATAATAAGATTTCTTCTTGATTTTATGTGGTTTTCTTTTTGATAAAATTAATAAGATTTACCACATAAAATTAATAAGGAATCTCTATGAAAAAATCTTCGCTTCTTTCTGCTGGGATACCCCTCAGCCTAAAAACGTTTCATAGAGAAAATCTTCTTGATTCTATTAGGCAGTTTTTTCTCTGTTTAGCAGAATATAGAGTCTTTTGAGGACTTTGGAAACGTCAAATGCTAGTTATTTTGATTTAAAGATTGAATGTATAGTTAAAGCATATTGTTATGGCAAACACCTTTCGTAAATTATAAAAAAACACCCACAAATATTTCAGCCTACATTAAATAATAAGACAACAAATTTTTTTTTCTATATAGTACATACATACATACATATATATTTATGTACATAGTTAATAACATGAAAAACAAATACAGATGGAGCGTACCGCTTTTCAAAATATTTTTTTTTTGTGTTATCAAAACTACTTATATTTGTTTTGCCGTATTAAAAAATTAATGGTTGGTTAAGCTTTATTTTTAAAAAAATAAACTGCAAAAGTATAGAATTTTATTTCATGATATTTGATTTAATTTATTATTTAATTTAATTTTTCTAGCTTTCTTGAGTTTAGTAAACTTTTATGAACCGAAAATCGTATTATTTATCGATATATTTATTCGTTTGCAGTAACAATCATAACATTCTATATTTTTTTACAACAGTGTAGAGCTGTGTTTTACTCACCATTTACTTCATAGCATGTGGCATATCTGCATGCAAAAGCTCAAAATATGCAAAAAGCACAAAGAAGAATAAAAAAAATATTAAATGAATTTGGGCTTGTGATTTTGCTTTCTTATTTCAACCGACAAATATCGTTAAAATATGTTACCGGATAGCAAAATCGATAAGTTTTCGTTATATTTATTATAGCGCTACGGTGATCGTAATACAAAATTCAGTAACTTTTATTACGATAATTGTATCGCCATAATAAATATAACGAAATTTTATCGACTTAGCTATCCAGCAACATATTTTAACGATATTCGCTTGCGGTTGGAGTTAAAAAAGTAAAATTACAAGCTCAAATTTGTTTAGTTCTTCTTTAATTCTTCTAAAATCTAACGATTTACGTTTCGAAAGAGGTAACTAAATCCAGCTGCTAGATGTCTTCTATTACTAGATTCGTATTGCTATAATAAAAATAACGAAAACTTATAGTTTTTGCTATTCAATAACATAATTTAACAATGTTCACTGTCGATTGAAACTAAAAAATTAAAATCACAACCTTAAAGTCAGTTAATTTTTTTTTTCATTCTTCTTTGTGATTTTGGCTTATTGTAAAACATTTATTAACACATGTCCAGAAAAATTAACATTATATTTTGAACGGATAATTTTTACAAGCTTCTTGTAAAAATTTTTATGAGCTATTTAGCTTTTGCCTTCATCAAGCATACACGATTGCGGTTATCGTATTTTTTTTTAAGAACTAATACCGTCCACACACGTTTGATTTAATCTGTCATAAAATTTACATTTATTGATACTAATTCTAAAAGGAATTATTTACAAGATAAAAGAAAAGTCGTTTAAATAAGTTAATTTATTTCAACATTTGCAAAAGCCGATAAACTATTTAATACTTTTATGTTTTCCTTGTGTTATTACTGGACTTAGCGAGGCTATTAAGCGAAACTAAAATTTTAAGATATTCAATTCTTAGGGAATTATTAAACTTTAATAAGCAAAATTAAATACTGAGTATTTAAATGCCCAGTATTTTAGTCGATTTATTGATTAGCCATATAAAATAAGGCATTTTAATGAGGCTTTAATTTAAATGCGGCTTTAATGGTAATATATAAAAAAAAAGGAATTTATATTTATGGTTTATGACTGAAATGTTACATTTTTTTCCTCAAAAAAGAATTAATTTTTTTGTATCAGGCATATAAGATTTTTAAATTTCGCCAAATTCCGGTTCTCAGAAACCGCTAAATTATTATTTAGTTATTAATTTGACTTCGCCAACTTTTAAACCATTACACAAACCCAAGAAATATTTTCATAAGCACCCAAATAAACGATTATTATGTCATTTTAACCTGAGAGCAAATGTGTCTATTGTATTATTTTACAATCTTTCTTCCTGCTATAAAAATCTCCTGGCCATTTGACTTGTGATGTCATACATGGAGAAAAATTTATTGAAACAGTTTTTGTTTTCTTAACCTACATTTTATATACATACATACATACATACATACATACGTATGAATAAATTGCATTTCCTGTATTTCACAGGCGTTGTATCAATAGAAAACCAATACATTTTCTTTGACAAACAACTTTGGGGCAGGAAAAAAAGCCAACCAGTTTCAAATATTCAACTCCTGACCAGTTCACACAATAACTTAAAGACACACTTACACACATACATACACATTCATGCACATACATACACATACATAAATATATTATTTTAAACTAAAAGCACATTCACTACGACAAGAAAAACAAGTCGTTGTTATTGTTAAGCGCCAGCAGTTGGACCGAAAATAATTATCCTCGACATAATTTTAAAAAATAATAATAAAAAAGTATAATTGCCAACACAATCACATATCAAGGAGATTACAAAACATTTTATGAATTATAAAACTTTGTAACCAAGCAGCATTAATGAATGTGTTATTAGAAAAAAAACACGTTAAACAATCAATTGTAATTAGTTTTTTAAAAAAATTTTATATTAATATTAAGAAAAACTATTGATTTTGGAGTAAAACGTGAGAATTGTAACGATTAAGTGATTAGCACAGGGGATTTTTAGTTTGTTCGTTATTTTCTCACCGGCATAATTTTGCACAAAATTAATAATTTGTTAGTTGATTTAAAGGCTTAAATAGAATTTAATATCAATTTGGCAAAGTAAGAACGTTACAATAATATGTAGAAATGTTCTCTTAAGTTTTTCAAATTTTAAAGGTAGAAACATAGACCGCAATCTAAAGAGTTTACATTAGAATTAGTGTATTTACTTATAACTTAAACGAATGAGTAGTTTGTGGTTTATAATAACAAAAATAAAAAATTTTAAAAACTCCGGATATATCCAGAAAAGCTGTGATATATTCTAATTGACTGGACCGATTTTTTTCAAACATAGCGTAGAACACTCGATTGAGTCACCTTTCAAACAGAAAAAAAACTAAATAAAAATCGGTCCAGCCGTTTGGTCTGTACACAGAGATACACAAACACACACACTACAAACTTATGACACCCCTTTTTTTGGTCGCGGGTTAATTAAATAACATTTAAATAAAACAAACATTTTCTTTAATCCAAAATATTAGTTCTACTCTGAAAACTCTCTAACAGGCCATTTACACCTGCACACGAGATTTCGGCCACAATCTAGTAGATTTCCCATACAAAACAAAATCTAGTTCGTCACTAGATTTTATTAAAATCATTTTAAAATCTAGTAGAACTTAGTGACACAACTATGTTTTTTTTTCAAATTTGTACTAAAAAGTCAGCCTGTGTACTTAAAAAGGTGTGGGAATTCGCTAAATTGCAGTTGTTTGGCTGTTGTATTCGACAGCTTTCAACTAATAGGATTTTGTTTTGGATAAAAAAATTTGATAACTATCAAAAAAAACTTGGTGTAAACGTTATAGATTTTCATAAAAATTTCAATTGAAATCTGCAAGTTTTGACAAAATCTAGTGGCGAAGTAGATTATGTTTTGTATGGGAAATCTACTCGACTTTGAACTATAGGACGAAAAGCTACACAGAAAAATTTTTTGGCGAGCAATGGTGGCGAAATATGAACTGTTAAGAGTATTGCTGTTGCAGGCCATAGTGTTAAGGAAAAATCCAAGTTTTGTCCATTTCTCATCTCTCTTTGGAATTCGGCATTCCACAAACGACATTGCATAGGGATTTAGGTCTTAAGGCTTTTAAACTCAGTTTCGAAAAGAACTCATTCCTGTCGACCCTTAACAATGTCGTGTTTTAGCTGATTGGGTCGGAAATTTCATCGAAAATTCATATTGAGTGAAAAAAGGACAGATTTTGTACAAAACGTTTTAAATTTTTATGAAAAATAACGAAAATTCACTTAAAAAATATTTTTTCCATACAAAATTTAAAAACGAAAAATTGTTTTTATTTAGAAAATCTACTCTTAAGAGTCTTAATATAAACATATAAAGTTTTTAAGCTTATATCAAAAACTTTTGGTGTAACTCCACTGATGAGTTCCTTAAGCAGGAACATAATGCATATGGACGCTGCTTAACCAAAAAAAAGTTAATTTTTGTTAATTTTTTGTAAATCTGAGTTTATAATCATAGCTTTTATAACTACTTATTATTTTTATTATCATACTTATCGTATTCAATTTTAGCCTCTACGTCATAACACCAAAATGAGAATTTGTTTCGATCAGCTCTTTCGATCACAGTCATACATGGAAAGTTATTCATATGAATACATATGAAAAAAAAATCATCATGCTTAAAGTTAACAATAATTTTTAATTTGATGACACAACAGTTGCTCTTAAAAGAATATAATATAACAAGGCGTTGTTTTCTTTTTTTTTTTAGTTTTAAGGAAGTGCCAGACTAGACTGCTTTCAAGTAATTAAATTCCAGCATGCCTTCCAAATTAAATGATCACTTTTCACAACTACTGTTCAACGTGCAGAGTGCATCATTAACTCTCAATCATACTCGTATCGGCATATTTCATAAGACTGCAGATCGAAAAGTTGTATAACAGCCTTCTTTTATTTAAATGCTTACCTACGCATCAGTTAAAGTTTAGCAGGCATGCAACTATGTATATGTACTCATATGTATATATTTGCAAAAATATTCAAAAGTCTGTTTTAAATGCGGTTGGTTATTAACAAACTTAGTTATTGCAAATTACGCTTTACGCAAAAATTTTAAATTTTTCCAAAATATCAAGGTTCTAAAGAGTGAATCTGGTAGAGTCAACAAGATAAAATATTTCTTCAAAATAATTTTTCATGAGAGGCAGATATTTTTTGGGCAATAAAATATTGTCGATACAAACAATAGAGATATTTCTCAGTTACAAACCAGCGTCACTCAAAAACTAGAAATTTTCAGTTATTGATACCGAATTAATCATCATATCTTTTAAACTTTAAGTTCGATTTTCTGCGAAGTAAATTTCGCTTTGAGTTATGACGTAGTTTTAGTAAATGAGCGATATTATTAGGCCCAAATCACATATAGCAAAAGTGAAGGATGTTGATGAAGTTGTTAGCACCTTGACTACAAAGCCGAAGGTCCTGGGTTAGATCCCCAGTCTCCTACAGGCCTTTTTCTGATGTGCATTAGTGTACATTTGTATCAGTTGTTGTAGGAAAGTTCAAGTGATGAAGGCATAACAACTTCAGCAGATACTAATCCTAATGTAACATCAGAGCGGCTTCCTTCGTCGGTATTGTGTAGCAGAATCATCGGCGAAATAAAATAACCAATAAAATGGCTACTAAACACAGCTTTGAAAATTTAATACGCCTCATTGACACCAGAGGCGCTGCAAACTCTGCATTATTAACAACGTTTAAAAAGCAGAGTTGTAAAATAAATGAAACTTTACTATATCTCTTTCTTCAGCCCATTTCTTCTATCACTATTCCTTTCCTAAAGAAGATTACACCTACTAATAGTTGTAGTCATTAATTGGCTGAGTGTTACTTCTCTTAAAAAAATTCAAATAATAATAATAATAAATATTTTTTATGGAATAATTTTTTCCTTCAAATATATCAATAGGGTATTTACACCTACGCGAAGTAGGCTATTAAAATCTTGGTCAAAATCTATGCTGTGTACACCATGTTTTTGTATGACATTTATCAAGATTTCTTATCCAAAACAACACCCATTCATTAAAAATTTTCCAAAACTACAACTAAACAGATCCAACATAGCCAACCTTTTTAAGTAGAGCTGGGTCAACTCGTTCATTTTAGGCACAAACCTATGATCAAACCCATGTAATAGTGCGTTTACACTGTATCGAAATCTAGTACTTTCGAGATTTCCAGCTAAATCAATCTGCTTTTTCCAGATTTCCCATACAAAACGAAATCTAATTTTTCAGTAGATTTGTAGGAAATCTAATAAATATCTAATGTTTTTATTTATTCTTTACTACCCTGTATAAGAAAAGGTAAGTGAATTAGCTACGGTCTGCTTAAAAAAAGTGTGTGAATTGGCTACAATGCAGTTGTTTGGTTGTAGTTTTGGAAACAAATAAGTTGCTGGGTTTTGTTTTGGATAAAAAATGTATTGATAAATCGCCGGCTGGTTTCTGGTTTGCTGCAGACATAATATCTGTGGCAATAAGGAAAAAGTGCTTAGGTCATATTTTACTGTTTTACAGGAGATCACTTTTAAGCATTCAAGTCGATTTTCAGAAATTTATTTCTTTTACAGTTACATTAAGAAATTCTCTGTTAACCATTATTTTTTTAACCAATCATCGTTTTACACACTATACGAGTAAGTAATACATTTGAGTAGTAGTCTAAAAAAATAAGTCGGAAGTCATAGTGCGATAACTTCATGAAGAATCGCACTAATAAATTGAGATTTTTACCAGAGATACTTTCAAATATGCAGATTACGAACGTACCATTAACTCAAAATTTGCTTATCTCGACTTAAGCACTTTTTCCTTTTTACCACAGATATATTTTGAATATACTGTGCCGCAAACCAGAAACCAACCGACGAAATGTCAAAAAAAAGCTGGTGTAAACGGTATAGATTTTTATAAAGATTTTAATCAAAATATGCTAAATTTTGTGCTGATGTAAATGCCCTATAATTTAAATGCGTTCTGATCATAGGTTTGTATCTAAAATGAACGAAGTTGCACCCAGCTCTATTCTTAAGTATATCGGATTATTTTTAACCGACTTGAAAAAAAGAGGAGGTTATCAATTCATTATATATTTTTTTTTTTGCATTGTTACTTCATAACTCCGTACATTTTAAACTGATTGCAAAAATTCCTCTTTTTGTCCAAAAGCATACAGCTTCCATTTGGGCGGGGATAAGCCCAAATTTTTTTATTTGATTTTATGATAATCTGCTTATTCGATTGCTACGGAACTTGCCCATTGGGCTTTCGTACCGACACAATCTCAAAGTTAAAAAAGTGGGTGGAGTCACACCCAATAAAATCTAATACCAATAGAAGCATGCTTCTATTTGACAAATTTTTGTGAAACTTGGCACACTCCCTGAGAATAAAAAAGACATAATTTTGCATTCAAAAAAAGTGGACGGGGCCATGCCTATTAAATTTTAATATAATATTTCACGTGCTTTTACTCAACCCATTTTTACGAAATTTGGCACACACCCTGACCTCAAAAAAGGATGAAATTTTGCATTCAAAATAGTGGACGGGACCGTGCCTATAAAATTTTAATGTTATATTTCACGAGCTTGTACTTAAAGAATTTTCACGAAACTTGACACGCACCCTGATCACAAAAAGGATACAATCTTCTATTCAAAATAGTGGGCGGGCCCACACCTATTAAATTTTAGTATTATATTTCACGAGCTTGTACTTAGCGAATTTCCACGAAACTTGGCACTTACCTTGAGCTCTGAAAAATACTTAAGCTTTCGTTAGTGTTTTTTTTTTCGTTAATGTTAATTTTTTAGGATACGAGTATTGTAGTTTTATGAAAAGAGCATATTTAGTTGCAATAGAGTAACTTTAATACATATATTTAAAAGCATGTAATTTTGAGTAAAAATAAAGTTTACAAAGATCTTAGTATTTATAATTGCTCAATTCACAAGCCTTGTTGTATCGTCTCGAGTTGTATTTGGAAAGAAAATTTCAAACAAAATTTCTCAAAACTAAAATTCAAATTGTGGTTCCAAATACAACTTTAAACGATACCAACAAGGCTTGTATATAAAGCAAATTTGTTGAAGATTGAAGTAGAAAAGATTACAAATATTTTGAATAAAATACTTCAAATAGCGGTCATTGATATTATTATTGATTACATTGTTAATCAATACAAAAACCACTTAAATACTCGTACATTTGGCTTTACTTATCTTGAAGTCATTAGTAATAGTATGATTGACGTTTAATTGTTAAATTGAGTAACCGATTAAATAAATTAATAACACTAGGAATGAGTTTAGTGTTTTTTTTTTTTTTTTTTTTGTATATCAATTGAATTGGCGTTGTATAACACACTCTTTGTGTAATGTATGTATGTGTAATGCAATTGTCTATTATATACTTAGTTTTATGTAATTAAATCCAACAGTTTCAGTCATTCTATAAGACTTAAAATTTTATACGCATTCGTTCGTACTTTGTTGCTAGATAAACTATGTACTGGTACAATAAAACTCGTATGAAATGAAAAATTTTTAAAATAAAACAAAACTAACATTCATACTCGTGCATTCTGCGGGGTTTTTTTTAAACAAATTTCATAGCATTACTTTTAATTATTTTAAAGTGACTTCAACAATACGTTTTGTAGCTTACAGTTAGAGTTTTTCTTCGTTAGTTAGTTTCGTTTAATGTTTTTTTAGTTTTTTGAAAATAATTTTAAAATTCTAACTGGTTATGATGTGTTAATTGCTGGTAGATATATAAAAAGTTTTGGATTTGCATGTGAATAATTGTGAACATTTCTTGGTCGTTGCGTCTTAATTTTGCAGCAAAAGAAACAATTTTAATATTTCTAGAGAAACTTCATTATAATGAAATTAAGTCATTAGCATATTGCAAACTTTAATTAAAAGTATATAGCAGAGCTAGACTTATTAAATAATTGATTTGTTTTGAAATAATTATTCATACAACTGTTTAGTTTACATATATTTTGCTAGGCAATATATTAGCAGTCGTAAATGACTGTTAAAATTTCTCGTACTAAATTCCTATCATTAAACCAACATTAACTTTAATAAGCGTTTATGAATATCGGCATAACAGGTTTATTAACCACTTATTATTTTACAGCAGCTACGCCCAAGCCACAAGCACAATGTGCATACTTTTACAAAAGAGCTTTTGTGCTTTCACACCGACGACACTACAACAGCCACAACTACAACATACTAGACAACAATGTTGCTCTTACTTGCTGTTTTACAGAAACTGAATTTTTAAGTTTTATAACAGCTATGTCCAAGCCATATGCACAATGTGCAAACTTTTACAATAGCTTTTGTGCTTGAGTATAACAGCCACAACAACAACATACCAGACAACAATGCTTTCTCTTACTTTGCAAAGAAACAAAAACAAATTTAAGAGCTTTCAAAGCTGTTTACCTCAAGTGCAAATATCAGTGTATGTGTGTTTGGACGTAGCTGTTTTATAATATAACCACCAAAGAAAAAAAAAAAGCTTAGGCAACATAATTTTTTAACTTCGTTTATTTGGACGAAAATAGATTATCTACGATCGCAAATGATCGATTTTAGTCAAAAAGTTAAGTTCGAAAATTATGTCGCTTAAGCTTTTTTGACGGCTATGTCACGATATGGTTATCATATTTGGTAAATCTATTATCAGTAATGCTTAATTTGTTTTATTCTTTTATCGTAAATAGTCTAACGTCACAGTAACACTAACAAACTGATGAAGAAGAGGGTATCTCCCTATATTTAAAAAAATCAGTGCTTAATGGCATTTCACGGCATTTCAAGAGCACCAAGTAATTGGTAATCGATAACAATTATTTACTGCTGCATGTCGATGTGATGTTTACCAAGTTTATGCTTTTCTTACGGCTCGACATGCCCGGAACGAGGCACAGTGGGATTTTTGTGTCAAACCCCCCTTTTTCCCCACTCAATTTCAGACATTGAATAATGCTGATTCGTAAAGAAATTTTTAAATATGAATTACGTATTTTTAGTTATTTGAATAAATTTTATTTTATTATTTAAAAATTTAAGTTAAGTAGTCCCTGCAAGGGTGCTTAGCTAGAAATTACTTATATTTTCATGCAATTCAGAGGTCCATTTAAATGATGTCGAACGTGACATTGAAAATGAAAAATTTCAAAACGAAATGAATGCACCTATCCCTCGATTTACACGATAGATACGTTCCTGAGAAAGGCGTGTAAGTCGAAATTTTAAATTTGTGTATGAAAAATCGTGCAAATCGAAAATTAAAGCAGAAGCGTTTACTCAAAACACATAAAAATAAACCTTTATTCATTAAACAAAATAAATGCTATTCATAAAAACAAAATTAATGAAATTCATAAAATATTTAAAAATATTCAATAAAAAACACATAAAAAAATCGTGTAAATCGAGGTATTTCATAAATCTCTCAATTTACACGAAAGCCAAAATAATCGTGTAAAAGCGAAATCGTGTAAAAAAAGTATCGTGTAAGTCGCGGGATAAGTGTATTTAATTTGCTAATAAGCATTCGCCGTGTAATTGGCGCTAAGTCTGATTTGAAGAATTTTGTTTTGTTTTCAAGATAATGTGGCATATGACAAAAACGCTTATTTAAGCGCATCCTAAATTAATATTTTAATCTGACTAATTTTAGATGGTTTTGCACTGACGTATTTTTAAAATGATTTTGATTTTAACCAAAAATGATTTATATATAATTTTTTAAATTAATTTTAATCACAGTCGCATGTGACATGTGACACGTGAATTGTTTTTCCTTCATGATATCTGTATTGTTTCTATTGCGCTTTTTATTAAAAATAAATAAACAAAATATATTAAATAGAAATTAACAGAAGTCTTCAACATATTTATTTTAACATAATAGTCGTAACTTAAGAAAATATGGTTTTGTAATAACTTTTTATATTCCTTCGATTTTTCTCCCCGCCGTTTGCAATTTCTGGCTGATCTAAATTTAAATAATTTAAAAGTTTGTAATATTTCTTAAGTAAATTTTTATTTTTAAATTGTTCACTTACAATGTCGCACGTGACAACATTCATATAGGGACCATTGTCACAAAACTCTAAATTTTTCAGCATAACATTTTTTAAGTAATATTTTTTTTAACTTACAATGTCGCATGTGACAAAATTTATATAGGTACCACGATGACAAATCTTTTGTATATTTTTGCAAGGCCCTTTTTATTTTAGTTGTATTAAATATTACTATTAGTACTTTCGGCGCATTGATAGCAAATGTTGTGTTTTCAGTGTCGCACGTGACATCGAAATATTCGATTTTGCAAAGGAAAAATTTACAGTTATTTTTTTACTTCTTGCATCCTCAGAAAAATTTTATAGAGAAAAAGTCAATGGATAATGCTTCGCTTTAAGAACGTTTAGCAAAACGAAACGTGCTTAAAAAAATATTAAAGTTAAAGAATTTGGCGGTACGTGTAGCCGATTTTTATCAATTTTTAATGATTTTTAAAGTTTTTGCACGAAAAATTATGAAGCCATCCCACTGTGCAATATCCTTAATACACTAAAGTTTTATTTCTAAGAAAGCGAATTTTTGGTTTAAAATTACATGTTATCGCAGTACATTACTTTAATTAAACAGAAAAAAACATATACATAAATATGAATATATTAAGCATTAAATGACAGTAAACAGGTTATTGTTTACAAATAATCATATTGTGGCATTTTAATCAAAAGATTAATTACCACAAAATGTAGATGCAGTTAAATCAATACGTATACTTATAATAGGATGGCCGTTTTTTTTTTATTTATTCTACTCTCACCACCCAAATCGGTTCAGTTTTATGTAAAAAATGCAAAAAAATTTCATACCGATAAGTTGTGTTTTAGGGGTGTGTCCGGTCCTCAAAGTTAGCCCTGAATCCCATATATTCAATGTAATTTTATTTTTTTTTTTGTTTTTTTTTTGGTTTAGTTTTCTTTTAACTATATGTATGAAATAATTTAATATATATAAGATCTTATTGTACAAGCTTAAAATAAGAAATTTCCATATAAATATAATTTTGTTACATACAATTTTTGGTATTTTGTTGGCTATTTTCCTCATTATTTTCTAAAATATTAATTTTAGCAAAAAACTTTTTTTAAAACTAATGTTGTTGACTTAAAGAGCTAAAATATTGCCATATGTCATATTCTTGTAAAATGATTTTTTAAAGAGATAGTCATATGCAAAAAATTACATTGAAAGATGATCTTGAAGGCCAAATTTGAGGGCCGGACGCACCCCCTAAAACGCAACTTATCGGTATGAAATTTGTTTGTATTTTTTTACATAAAACTGAACCGATTTGTGAGAGTAGAAGAAATCGAAAAATAAAAATTCTCCATACAACTAACGGCCACTCTAACTTATACATATGTATATATATTTATTTATACATATATACATATGCATATGTATATACATACATATAAGTATACGTATATGTGACAGCGCATAGAGAAAGGGACCTAAGGGTAAAAAAATCAATTTTCACTTTTTTTCTTTTTTTTTGATGTGGACAACATCTGAGCATCGAATGAGACCGATCCCATGCCCCAAAAGTGTTCCCTCCCAGAGATATGCGCGTTTTATGAAATTGAAGCAGACGATTCTAAGGTTATGTGATAAAATTTTTGTACTAACAGAGTGATATTCACGATTTAAAAGAATTATAAATGAGTATTTATTATAATTCACAATTAATAATTTCAGAAAATAAACCTGGATTCGAAAAAACGCGAGCAAAATTGATATCAAACTCATGAAAACAGCGCGCTAGGTAGAAAACAGTAAAAACCAACTACACAAAACAAGAGGTAGAGACGACCTTTGCGCGTTTTCAAGGTTGACCAACACGTTCCTGACGTCATGAGATGTGTCGCTTTCAAATGAGACCAATACCAACACGCTCAGTGACGGTACACCAAAGATACACGTATTTAAATCTTTAAAATGGCTCTCCTGAACAAAACCGGTTTTTGCCCTTAGGTCCCTTTCTATTTTGCGCGTCACATATGTATGTACATGAAACAGAGCAAGTGTTGTGCACGAGATCATGTTGTGCACTGCAGTGAAAAAAATATTTTATTGTTACCAATTGCTTTCCTAATTCACTGAGAGTTCGTTATAACCAAACTCAACTGCACTAGCAAATTATGTAAAGATACACTCTGTTTTGTTAAACTACAATCTCACTAATCTTGCAAAACCATCTTTCAACTTTAACAAATCACTGATCACTTTGACGACTCAATATTCCTTTCAATGATCACATCATTTAAATAAAAGACTTAAGTGCTTTTTTTTTAACTAATGTAAACTATCTCATGCCATTAAACATATCTAATTTTATTTATTATTTTTTCTTTTTTTTTTTTTTTAGGGGTAATAAATGCTCCAACTCAAGTTGAAAGTACAGTTTTAAAGTACTTTTCCGTGCATTTATGTTAATAGACATGTACATATATAAATACATACATACATACCTCTATACATTTCATAATGCATTTGAACGAGTTTGTGTGAGTGTTAGCAATTATAAATTAATATGTTGGCTATTTTAAATCAAATACCATTCAATTTTATTATTGTTATTTCGTGTGTTCCAAAGTACTTAGCGCTTTTATGTCGGTTAAGGTCACACACATATTAAATGAAATATGTATGCATTTGCGGTTTGAGCAAACGAACAAGAAAAAAAACTGCACAATTTTATAAAAAAATGCGAATAATTAATCGATTGATATACCTTAATTTTTTTTTCTTTCTTCTTCTACTTCATCTCCTCGTAAATGTTTAGGTAAAAGCTCTTAAATTTATTTTTGTTTCTTTGCAAATTAAACAGCAAGCCTTGTGGACGCCGAGATCTGATTGGCTGTTGTGCTCTCGTCGGTGTGAAAGCACAAAGCTCTTTTGTAAAAGCTCGCACATTTTGCATATGGATTGGACGTAGCTGCTTTATACAAAAATAGAATGAATATGAAGAATTGTACATTCTTGATTAACATCTATTTTCAGTTTTTGTTTATCGCGTATATATTTTTTGACTTGCGAAATAAAGCGCTCACACTATTATATCACACTTGTAGTGGTACTTACAAATGTGTTTGCCAAAGGCAAATCAATAATTGTATACACAATCAATTCTCATATTCCATTTCATAGAAATTTAAGTTAAATAGCTGATGTTAATAATAATCTCTACCCCAGTAGATAGACATGGGTGCTGATGAAGTGCGTGGCTGCACAGAAAAATATCGGTATTTCCCCCAGCTATAAAGTCTAGTTTAATTTTTCTTCTCTTCTTTAGATACTCACATTAATTAATAAAAATATTTCATTCAATAAGAATTGAAATTACTGAACTCAAGCCTGATTAAGAAATTAATTGTGTAAAAATTTCATACAAATATCTGGTTTACTCAAATCTTTTCAGAAAAATACAATTTTATTTGTTCGTTACCTGACGTATAAATATGAAACTTTAAACTCGTTTTCTGTACAACTAGTTTTTTTTAGTTATGACGTTGTTGGAGTAAATGAGCGATATGCTATTATTAGTTATTAACAGGGAAACCAGAAATATGCCCTAAAAATGCAAAAAATATGCTCTTAAGAATAATATAAATTGATTTGTTAAATTAAAAATATATATATATATATATATATATATGTTCATTTCCACGGGAATGTAAATTTTTTGTAGCGTGCGACACCAAGCAAATATGTTTTTTTTTGCAAAGAAAATGAAACTTTTTTTTTACTTCTTTCAATATTTGTGTGGGCTGTCAGCAGCTCTACGTTGTTCAAAAATACAAGGTTTATTGCTTGCTGTCGCATGTGACAACAAAGTGGAATTTCTCGGAGAAATGCCCATATAAATATTTAATTCAACACTTCAATAATATTTGCATTTAAAATGAGACTAAAATAAAATAAATACAAACTGCCTGCCTGGCTCACGATGTCGACAGGAAATTTTCGTTCGCTTATTTACATATATTAAAAACAAAAACAAAATAAGAAAATTTGTTTTTGTTTTCAATATAAACAAGCGAGCGAAAATTTCTTGTCGACGTCGTGAACCAGGCAGAAAATAAAACAATAAAAACATGTAACAAAAAAAAATTTTAACTTCCACTTCAAAAGACATTGCCATATAAAAATTAAAACTTTAAGAATGTATTTTGGTTATTCACTTATATTTTCAAATAAAAATCGTTGCCTGTCACAGCTATTTAAATAACCTTTTAGACATTGTAACGTCTACTGATGTAATCGGGGTAAAACGTCCGTCATAAATAGCAAAACCAAACTTTTATTGAAATTAAGATCCAATAGTTTTATTGAAGCTTAAAAAGTTGGACAATTGGTTGATGATTGATTTTATTCAAAGCAACTGTGTTTATTTGTCTGGCGTAATAATTAAGTCAAATCGTTACCTAAAATGCAAAAAGGCCTAACTAGCAAAAAAATTTAAAATCGAGTTTTTGATTGATTATTATGAATACCATTAAATTGCAGGTCTTGAAAAAATTTTACACTTCTGCGATGAAAAATTACGCTTTTATTAGCAAAAACAGAGGGACTTAACTAAAAGCTTATTTTGTTTTTTTTTCGTTTTTTTCTTCTCCTGTAAAATAATATTTTTGTTAGTTACGCCTTTTTGCACTTTAGCTAACGAATTGTATGAATGCCATTAAACTAGATGTTTTGTCAAAATTTTACACTTCTGCGATCGCAAATGACGCTTTTATTGAATAAATAAACCAAATCGTTAGCTAAAATGCAGAAAGGCTTAACTAACAATATCAATATGATCATTTTGAATGCCATTAAACTACATACCTTTACAAAATTCCACACTTCTGCGATTAAAAATTACTCTTTTATTAAATAAATAAGCCAAATCCTTATCTAAAATGCAAAAAGGCCTAACTAACAAAAAATTCAAAATCGAGTTTTTCATTTATTATTATGAATGCCATTAAACTGCAAGTCTGGAAAAATTTTACACTTCTGCGATCAAAAATTACGCTTTTTTAACAAAAACGAAGGGCTCAACTAGAAGCTTTTTTAGTTTTTTTTTTTTTTTGTTTTTTGCTTCTACTGTAAAAATTATATTTTTGTTTCGTTACGCCTTTTTGCATTTTATGCTCGAAATCAAATCATTTCAATCTTAATAGCCTGTTAAATTGCGAAAATTCTTGATTCAAGAATAACATCTTAGTTTTTTTAAGATCGCATTTAAGCTTGTAGTGTTGAATAAAATCTCATTTTAAGATCGAATTCAAGATTTCGTACTAAATAAAAATCTTAAGCTTAAGATTACGTTCTTGATCTTAAGAATGCGTTCTTGATTTAAAAAATTTATTCTATATATACAGAAGTTATGGTTAAATTTGATAACGTCAATTTAACTGACCAAATTTCAAGATTGAAATATTAAGATTTTTGCAATCTAAATTCAAGAATTTTATTCTTAAATTTAGATCGTCATTTTTCTATTAATGTATGTACATATTACTATTATATGTTCTAAAAGCGTCAAAATGTGCTATAAAAAACGAAAAATTCTAAATATATGCGAGCAAGAGTAAAATATGCAAAAATATGCCTTAAAGGGTAAAATATGCAAAAATATGCACTAACAAATCAATGCAAAAATTCATAAAAAGTTCTGAAACGTATAAGTATCTTATCATCGCATTAATACGTCACACAGGGAAAAAACATGAAATTACATATTTGCGGTTTTCCTGATTATTAATATTCTTTAAATATTCGATGCTATTTAAACCGGATTTGTTAAAAAAAATTTAATTATTTATTCAAAACTTGCCTCTACATTTTTGTTCAATAAACTACGTTTTTACTAAAACATTAAATAATTTTGTTTGCCAATAATTTAAAAGTACGTGCCAAATATTGTAATTTTTTTTCAATAGTATTTAAAGATGCTTGACAAGTTCCAGTTAGTTGATGCATTCCAAACATGTGGGCATTTCCACAAAAATTTATAATTTCATTACATCACGTTTCAATTACATACTTATAGTTCAGAACTATGATTTTTGATTTACTTTTTTAATTTACTATTACCTCACTGTTCTAATATATTAAACAAAAAACGGCCCTTTTCACAATGTACAATTAAAAGCTAACAGGGACTGCAACGGCAAATTTTGTATGAAGAACTTTCAGTTAAACTCTGTGTTAGATTTTAATCCTACATTGGGAAAAGGGACGTAGGCGGGTAACTTAATGCTTTAAAACTTCACTTTTCTGAGAGAATAAGTGAATATATTTTATTATGAGTACATTATATCTATATCATATCTGACAAATTGATTTGCCAAGAACAAAAATAATAGCATAAGACAGTTTAATGAACAAACAAGTATTTTTTTCTAATGCCTTTTAACTATAAAAAAAATAATTATCTAATGCATACTAATTAATGTTAATGTTAGTTAATTTTTAAAGCTACAATAAATAAAAAATAAATAAAAAAATATATAAAAAAAATTTTAATTGGAACAAAATAATTTTTATAACGACTTTTAATTATACACATTTAAAATGGCATGAAAAAAGTGTGTGTGGCTGGCTCTGTGTTATGTGTGTGTTTGTTTGTTTGTGTGTGTGTGTGTGTGTGACTGGCTGTGTGTCTGTGTGCACTTGTAATAGACGCTGCAACATTCTTTACGTGCGTGTTTCTTACACATTCAATTAAAATAAAATTATAACATGCTGTAAACTATTAACGCTTCACCTCTATAAATCATAAACTCATAAAGATTAAAGACATCACTCAAAAGTTTAGAGAAAAAATAACAACGATTTAACATGAACTATAAATAACAGCACGCGTCATCTGTCACGAAACTCCCACGATTCTAATGACAATAGAAAAAAAAATATGACACAAACAATAGCATACTACGAAGCAATGTTGTTAAAGCAGACACAATAAACATAATTAACAACATGATTATGTTTAAAATGTTAAACATTTGCAGACAATAGATGTGAGTGAGTACAAATATGAAAACAAATGCAACAAATTAGAAAATATGTATGTGTGTGTGTACATGAGAAAATCTATCTGTATATACTAGAGCTGTGCACAAGATATTTGTTTGCTTAAAGCTCAGTTAGCCGACTCTGATGTAATATAACTGAACAGTAATAAACAGCTGATCGATATTGTTATGTGAAAAGTAATGAAAATGGTTATAGAGATGTAATGTAAAGTAAGCTACTTTTCACATAAAAATATCGATCAGCTGTTTCCATGCATTTATATTTTTTTTATAATTTATTAATATAAGACTAAAAAATAAAATAAATAAATAATAAAGTAAAAATAATGAATGAATATAATGAATCAAAATGAATATAATTGCAAAAAGTTTTATTATCACTTAATATTTTATGAAATTTTGAGTTTGTGAAATGAAGTATAGTGCACTATGAAGTGTACAATAAAAATATTGCACACTAGGCACAACTGTCTATTCAACTGTTTTACAATGGTGTTGTGTGTTTGTTGTTTCCTTGCTCTCTATTTTTGCTTCACACTCACTTACGTTCACCACTACAAACACTATTCGCTTTTGAAAAAAAATACAATACTGTGCACTTTTTCATAGCTTGTGCTCACTTCTAGTATTTACGAGTACATATCTGAGGCAATAAGTAAAAACAGCATAAGTTTTTATCAATGATTTGATTAGGCTAAAGTTCACATGGCTCTGTAAGCCAAATTACATGTCATATTTTTAAGGAATAAATAACAACAACGCACAGTGGGGACTTTTGCAAAATAAATGGTAATAAATCTGGAACTTATAAGCTACTAATTGGATTTATATGAAACTTCGAACATCCGTAGAGGAGGACGTTTTTCTCAAAATTGAAAATAATGAAGATACTTTTTCTTAAAAAAACGTGCCTTTTTGAGGAAAATTTTAAAACTTTGAATTCTTTGCCTTTTCCCGATTTCACGACTGCAGGATATTAATAAGTTTTTTACTTATTTTCATTTAAAATTTGATGGGAAATTTAATGCTGCCCTTTAATTTAAAATCCAACAATAGACTAAAAAGTTGTAGGCGAAATACTAAAAAAAGTCAAGGCAAAATAAAATTTTTTTTGTTAAAAGTCAAATATCTTCTAAGTTATGAGAGATACGAAAACACATCTTAGGACATTATTTCTTAAAAATGCTGAGCTCAGATCAAAACGCTTTATCTCATAAAAATCGGATAATTTGTCTAAAAGTTACAAGCCTCAGAATTTTTTTTGTGTCCCATGTTGTCAACTTAGGCCCACTGTAACTCCTGTCCAGCTTAAGCCAGATCGCTGCCAAGACATCTGTTATAAAGCCTAAGTCCTCCTCTACGGATGTTCGAAGTTTCATATAAATCCAATCAGTAGTTTAGAAGTTCCAGATTTATTACCATTTATTTTGCAAAAGTCCCCACTGTGCAACGTTAATTGTAAATATTCTGACAAACACTAGCAGAACGGAACAACTAGGTGTTTTGAAAGGTCGCGACACCTTCATTATCAGCGTTCATTGTGTTTGCTCCACTGTATGTGGTCTCAGTTGATATAGATTTCTGCTTTATATACTCACACAGTTTTCAGTGCAAATGTAATATGAGAATTGCTTAGATTTATCGTATTAAAATTTTCTGAAAGCTTTTTTGTAATGAAAGCTCAAAAGCTTAAGTCTTATGTAGTAGTTTTTTCAGGAGAGCACTTTCTAACTTTCAGTGATTTTCTAAAAACTACTTCAATTTCTGTTATAGTGCGTTTACATTTGAGCATAATCTAGTACTTACAAGATATCGGGCAAAATCTAGTAGATTACCCAAACAAACAAAACAAAAAAAATATCTACTTCGTCAGAAGATTTTGCCAAAATCTACTTAAAATCTAGTAAAACTTAGTAATGCAACTATGGTTCAATTGAAATTTGTACTAAAAATTAGCCTGAGTACATAAACTGGTGTGTGAAAAGGGATACATTACAGTTGTTTGGTTCTTAATGGTTTTTGTTGGGGATAAAACATCTTGATAAATGTCAAGAGAACTTGGTGTAAACGGTATAGATTTTCATATAGATTTTAATAAAAATCTGCTACATTTTTTGCATGGGTAAATGCCCTACAAACAATTTTACTTTTTTGCAAAACCATGTTAGTTGAAGGGTCTTAAATTTAAATTTGGAATATATTACATCGAAAGTCAAGTTAGTAGTGCGTTTACATTTAAGCACAATCTAGTACTTATGAGATTTCGGCATAAATCTAGTAAATTTCGAGCAGATTTCGCATGCAAAACAAAATCCACTTGGTTACTAGATATTGTTGAAATCTTTTTGACGGAACTATAGGTTTTTTTTACAGTGTACTAACGAGTAAACATATGTACTTAAAAAGGTGTGTGAATTAGCTGCATTGCAGTTTTTGGTTGTAATTTAGGATACATTTCAGTCAATGGTTTTTGTCTTGGATACAAAATCTTGATAAATGTCAAAAAAAAAACTTAATGCAAACGGTATAGATTTTGATAGAGATTTCAATTGAAATCTGCTAGACTTCGTGAAGCGGTAAATATTCTATAAGTTTTTTGGCAAAAGAAATTGCATATTGAACTAAAATAAGCAAGAACCTTGCAGTAACTTTTTTTAAATATTACACAAATAAACTGAAATTTTGCACAAGTGCGGTCAGAAATTAAACATTTATGATGGCGTTATTATTTTCTCAATTTTCGTTTAAAACGACTTAAACTTTTTTTCCTTTTTGCCACAGATATAATGATACTTAACAATTTTTGCATGATTTCAGTTAAATGATTGTATACTTCACGAAATCTAGAAAAAAAAAGAAACCGCTTAAAAAATTTAATAAACTTGTATATTAATTTCATTGATTTAACAAGCTTTAAAGGTTATAAACATTTTTTAACTCTTTGTTTCGTTAGAAAAGAAACCACCTTTATGATTTTTCAAATTAATTTCAGTGATTGTAAATCAATATGTATAAATATTATATAATTTATTATAAAATGATTTAACTAAAATTATAGTAAAAGAAATTTTAAGCACAAAAGTGAAAATTACTGGCTATTGTTGCCAATTTGCAAACGTTTTCGAATGAAAAAGCAACGGATAGATAGAGATATTTGTTGAAGTAAAGCTTTTACTCAATTTAGTTTAAGTTTGAATTTCTGCAACAAACAATAAAACATTTAAAATATTTAAATAAAAATGTATAAGGAAACGGACAATTGAAATCGCTAAGCAAAACAAAAGAGAAAAAATAACAGCTGTCATTGCAAAAAAAAACATCAGAAGTACGTGATAAAAAGCAATGGCGGCCCAAAAGTTAGTGTTTTTGGATTTTACATTTTTAAAAGAAATAATTTTCTTTCGATTATACTTGTACTGTACAACACAATAAAACATAAAAAAGTTCTAATTGGGGGTCTCCATTAGCCAAGAACTTGGTATGAGCTTCATGTCGGACATCGCATATGGCTAATGTATACCGCTCATGTCCATGTTTTGTGCATGCTATGACATCGATGCCCGATGCAATAGAAAGAAAAGAGACAGAACAAAATTGGTAAATATTCTATCTCTATTGCACTACCGCAAAATACTTTGATAAGGCAGAACATGGACATCGCACGTATTCACCACAACAAAGAAGTTGACGAATTTTTCAGACTTGCTCTGCCGGGTTAATGTTCATGTCGTGTTCAAGTCGATGGCTGATTTTAGCAGAGGCATTTTAATGTGCACTCTTGGATTATCTATAAAATGGTATTGAAGTTCCCTCTCTCCATTTTTCCAGATTTTCGTGGTAATTGCATTTTAGATATAAGAAGTTTTTTTCTGAAACCTATTGGATATTGCTGGCTGCATGTCACGAATATCACGAACAATGCTGGCCTCCGAGGCTTGAATTGTTCCTGGTTTACCAGCATAACACAGAGATTTTACGTGGCCCACAGGAAACAATCAAAGAGGTGTCAAATCGCAGGACCTTGGAGGCTAATTAACTGACAAGTACATTTCTGGAAATCAACTTTAGGCCAAATTTTGATTTTAATAAGTAAATGGCTACGATCGCCGTTTCGCGAGGTGTTAAAACCACTTCCAACATCATACATATTAAGACAAAAGAAATAAAAATCATTAATCTTGATGCGGTAACGAGATCCCATGAAATATTTCTATCAGTTTGGATCTTCTTCCTCGCCTTCATTTACAGCGGCGATATTCTCTTCTGTACGCACACTCCTTACATGTGTTGGTAATAACACCATTTAGACAGTATGTGCTATGAAATCTATCCACATTTCGACGGAAAGCTTTCTGAGATGAACGTTTATGTGAGTCATAAAAATTATGTCCTAAAAATCACGACAACGTGTATAAGTTTCGCGAATTGATGTCTGATTTTCAAAGTAAATCTGAATAGTTTGATATCGTAGTTTAAGCATCAATATATAATCAAGATGATTTGCCAGAGTATACTGATTATAAAGGTCTAACAGTCACCGCAGTATGACAAATCGTTTGACAGTTAACCATTTTGCCAGGTTCTATTAGGCTTGAAAAATTATTTTGTTAAAGACATTAAAAACTTAACTTCTTAGAGCTATGCTCTTTATTTCAGACACAGAAGCAAGGACGTGATTTTCTTAACAAAAATAATCGACCCTTTTCCAGTTATAAATTTATTTTAGTTTTGATTTCTTTGTGTATATTTGTTAGTTTTCGGTTTCTTTACTTTTCTCTGTACGTAAAGAAAGAGATGTCAGATGACTTACTAATAAGAAATTAAAAAAAACACGGGTGCTAAATCTGCGTTTACATACACATGGATAATTCCAGAAAAAGGTCAACCAAAAAATAGATAAATTTTTGTTTTGTTTTTAATAATAAAACTGCAAGGTCTATACTTTAAAAATGTGAAAGCACTTTTAATTTTTGAAATTTTTTTACCTAAATATGCGATTGTAAAAAAAATCTATTTTTTTCGCTGAGCCTTTTTTTTTTGGCGATTATTTAAAGTAATAGGTATATTTTATTTACAAAATTTTTACTAGCAATAACCTTGTACATTAGCCCAAACAAGAAGAAGAAGTTTTTTGAGTTTGCATCCTTTTATGTATAACTTACGGCCCGTCCCACCAGATATCTGTATATGAGATACAGATCAGTTACAGACCAAATACAGATCAGATATGCTCATAAAATATATGAAGCAAGAAACATAATTTAAATGTATGACATTCCCATCCAGGCATGAGCAGACTTTTGTACTGAATTAGTGATCCAGGACCGGCACAAACACACTGCTTCCCAGTAAAAAAAATTGGAAGTCATTCTAAAGGAACTACATTTTCATTGCTTCCAAAAAATCGATATTTTAAATTTGCCGATAATTAGCAAGTATAAGTTTATTTTAGTCATACAAAACCTTGTAATTCCTTCATAGTTTTAGAAATTACTCACCAGATATTTAAAAAAAATCAATTTTTTTTAAGAAACTTATGAACTAATTTTGGTCTAAAATTTTTTATTATTTGCTTAAATTTACATGAAAATACTGTTTCGCGTTTAAGTTCATATAAAAAGAAACTAATTGTTAAAATAGGTAACTATTAACCATTTTTCCTAGATGAAAATATTATCAAAAGAACACAAAAAAGAACATTTTTCTTAAAATCGCTTCCAATTCGGTGACCAGGCATCGAAAAAGAGAACTTCTTGCAATGACAACCCTATGTAAAAATCATTAGATCAGATCGAAATTTGCACTACTTCCAGATCGCAAACTCTACATTTTCATGACTTTTTTGGAGTGTCTTTTTTTACTGGGTTATGAATATTTTTTTTAACGCATCACATTAGTCTGTACGTGCGTGCAAATTATTATTATCTGTTACACTCACTTATACCCGTCAGCATCATCTATAGCGTTTATTGTTGCTACACTTGACAATATTTTGTAAATTTACAGTTTAAAGATTTTTAAATATAATTCTAAGCATCAGGTATCTAATTTAATTTGCAGTTATTATTAAAACAACAATCATATGTAGTGTAGATATAGTATACTCTTTTTAATATGAAATATATTGAAAAATTTACTTTAGCTAGAGCTTTCGCTTAAAAGTTAAAGATCACAACTACTAATAAGTGTAAAAAAAAGTCAAGTTGTGGGATCCCCGTTTCCACTCTGAATAAATAGAGCATATCTGGTAGGTAGTACACTTAATTCCCGTGTAATAAGTTTTAAGCAAATTCGACAAATATTTTAAAAATTGTCCGCCATATTGGATCCGCCATTTCAAATTTTTCAAAACTAACATCATATTCGTAATCAACGACCCTAAAAACCTTCAGCTAGCTAGTTTTATTTTTTTTTTTTTTTTTTTTTTTTCATATACAAATTTATTTATTGTATCTTCAAAAATGAACTAACAATAAGTAATCAAATCTTAAATCTAAATATAATTATTAGGCCCGACCAATATCGGACATAAGCTTAGTGATAGTTATAAATAATACATAAGTAGTGATAATCAAAAAGAAGTATTTTTAAGCAGTCCCATCTGGAGTGTTGGGTATAAGAGCCCTTGTGTCCCTCTTTTTTAAGCGGATGTGTCCAGTAAAGCTCAAAATATTACGGGCAAGCGGATTAGGATGTGACTCGAGTTTAGTTAAATATTTGCCTGCGTATTTTGCAATTTCTTCACTCACTAGTGGCATATTTAAATCACGATGAATATTTGAATTTTTAACGTACCATAGAGCAGATGTTATCAAACGTAAAATTTTGTTTTGCCTTCGTTGGATTCTCTCGACATTTGAAGCTGAAGCAGTGCCCCACAGCTGAATTCCATAGCACCATATTGGCTTCAAAAGCGACTTGTATATCAAAAGTTTGCAGTCTAGGCTGAGTGTTGAATTTCTGCCAATTAACCAATATATTTGAGTCAATTTAAGTTTCATTTGGGTTAACTTAGAGTCAATATGATATTTCCATGTAAGCCTTCGATCAAGGTGTATGCCAAGGTATTTGACTTGAGAATGTTGAGAAATATTTTGATTGTTGATTCGAATGGGGGAACAGGTATCTTTTCTTAGGGTAAACGTTATATGAACACACTTTTGTTCATTGACTTTAATTCTCCATAAGTTCAACCATATTTCAAGCTGGGTAATGTGTGCTTGGAGATTGCGGGATGCCTCATCAGGATTTTTGTGAATACTCAAACAGGCTGTATCATCGGCAAATGTACAAGTGTGGATGTTATTGCTCACAGGCATATCACAAGTATATATTAGATACAAGACTGGCCCCAGAATACTACCCTGTGGCACACCAGAAGATATAGATTCGGGTAAACTCATGAAGTCTCCTTCCACAACGGTAAATGTCCTATCAACAATATAACTTTCCAAAAGCTTTTGTATATTTATTGGTAGGTATGTCTTCAATTTTAAAACTAGGCCTTTGTGCCATACTTTGTCAAATGCCTGAGAATTTGGTGTACGAAACATTAAAAACAAAATTTTGTTTTCAACTTTAGTTTTATCTACATATTTTAGTACATACTTTAGGCACCAAGTGAGTAGAAAAATCACTGGTTAACATCAGTGCAAATGTGACTGCATTTGTAAGGGATAGCCCTTATTTTTTTATAAACGGCAGAATCAAAAATAAGTAGTCTAAAAGCCAAGCAGTAACTAGTTAAGACTTCCTTAACTAAATAGCAAATTTTTTACTAATTATTAATTGTTCGATATGACCAAACAGTGTAATTGTAGGTGTAAGTTATTTTTCCTTAAATAAATTAACAATAGTTTTCGTAATAACAAAAAAAAAATATGTAAATATAAAACATTCAGCAGCATCCAAAACACAACCCAAATTGTTAATGTTTATACACCATTCACTTTTAACTTGTTGATCTTTTAACAAAGACATAATTTAATTTAAACAATAACACAAGCGCAGTTCCGCGAAAATATAAAAACAAAATATTAAAAAAAAACACTTTCACTTTTCTTAAACAAACAATCCAATAGTTTGAAATTAAAACCCCAAAGTTCAACCCATGACTTTTAAAAGCTCACTAATGGTCTTAATATACTAAAGAAGGTGCTATTAATTATTTACTTTTAGGAATTGGATGTTCTAACATTGGGAAGCCGCGAGCAAGAACAATTGATAGCAGAACGTAATAAAAGAACAATAGGTTTATTACGTGACCTGTTTCCTGACATAACAAAGGTATGCATATTTTAAATACTCAATATTATTCTTTATACAAGGTAAAGAATTAGAAAAATAACACTAGAGTTTTGCATATGAATACACAATTAATTTTTTACTCTTATGTATTTTAACTTAATTTATCAGAGAAAATTTATATTTATATTTGACTTTTATTGATGAGTAAGTAATTCAAAAAAAAAAAGACGATAATGTGTAGGTGTGTTATGTAAATTCACAAGATTTTTTTTTAGTTCACACAAATTCCAAACAGCCGAAGCACGTGTCAGTCAGTCAGTCAGTTATTCATTCATTCGTTTGATTTGAAATAAAAATCACTGACTGATTTGGCTTTTGTTGAGGAAAAAACAAGCTAATGAATGAATTTTAAATTTGTAAATTTTCAATGCTCTAAAAATAGCAATTAGACCAGGAAATAAATCGTTTTGTTAATAATATTCTTAAACAAGTTGGCCCCATTGTCTTGGGCACCGCTTTAAATCCCACTAATGATCATCCACGTTTACCAATAACTGAAGATGATGTTGATGATGACTTGGATATAAATGCCCGAAGTAGCACAATGCCAAAGGATTTTACAGTTTACGAACCAGACGATGAGTTTGAAAGCTCACAAAAAACCATAGATAAGCAGCAACAAAATGGAGGAGATTCAATAAAATAAATTATATAAATATAATAATTACAAAGAAACTATACATAATTGGCATCATGAAAAAAGTTCCAACACAATTGGCATTCTGTTTTAATGTGACATAAAGATTGGCAGCTCTATTATGTATGAAAAAAACAAATTGGCAACATTGGTAAAAAAAATAAAAAGATTTAATTGGCAATGCGTGGTTAAGGAATTCAACTCTAAAGAAATTAAATAAATAAGTGTATTTATTAACACAAGGCATTACATTTTTTGACGCACTTTAATACAATTTGAAATGTTAGAAAAAAATATTTATTTGACATTAGAACTACATGTCAGGGATGACAGAACAAAACGCGCCCTTTTTACACTATTTTATTTAGAAGATGTTTTTTTCTATTGGAAAAATCTTATGTATTTGCCTAAGTTTTCTTCTCAAGAATTTGAGTTCTATTGGATACAAGACTTTCATCTTAAAAAAGGGTTATATAAAACAAAACCTGCTATTTCTGAAAACATTTTATTTTACTTTTATAAAATTTTATTTTACTTTGATAAGATTTTATTTTTATTTTACTTTCATAAAATTTTAGTTCACTAGTATATTTGCTCTCACATATAATAGAACTTTTAATAGGCTTTTAATTTTTCGCTCTTCTAAAAATACGTAAACAAACTTTTCCAAAAAGCTTATATTCCAAAAAGTACTTTTTACTTTCCTTTTCAAAACGTTCTTTTTTCCAAAAAGAACTTTCTAATAAAAACATCTTTTCAAAAAAGTATGTACTTTCAAAAGAAGGCACCTTTAAAATAAGTACTTTTTAGAAAAGGTACCTTTTGAAGAAGTACTTTCTAAAAAAGTACCTTTTTCCAAAAAGTAACTCCTAAAAAAGTACCTCTTTCCAAAAAGTTCTTTCTTCAGAAAGTAGTTTCTCAAAAAAATATCTAGTTATTTCAAAAAGTCTTTTTTGGGAAAAAGACATTTTGTACATTTTGCAACTTGTATACTTTTTTTAAAAGAACCATTTGAAAAGTGTTTTAACCGAAAGAGTAAATACTTTTCAAAACGCCCTTACTCAGAAAAGTACTTTCTACTTTCTTTTTCAATAAGTTTTTTTTCCAAAAAGCACTTTCCAATAAAAACACCTTTTCAAAAAAGTACTTTCTAAAAAAGTAATTTTTTCCAAACAGTTCTTTCTTCAAAAAGTACCTTTTCCGAAAGGTAATTTCTCAAAAAAGTACCTAATCAAAAAAATATCAATTTAAAAAAGTCTTTTTCGGCAAAAACACATTTTGCAACTTGTATAATTTTTTTTAAAAAGAACCTTTTTGAAAGTGTTTTAACCGAAGGAGTAAATACTTTTCAAAACGCCCCTATTCGAAAAAGGACTTTCTGCTGGAAGACCTTTTCAAAGGGTATTTTTTCCAAAAAGTACTTTCTAAAAAGGTACTTTTTTCCAAAAAGAATTTTCTCCAAAAAGGACATTTCCCAAGAGTAGTATAGTATACTACAAAAAGTACCAATTTCAAAAAGTATTTTTTGGTTAAATAAAAACCCCTTTTTAATAAAAAAAAACCTCTTTCAAAGTCTTTTTTTGAGAAAAAAATTACTTTTTGTACGTGTACAAAGAATTTTTTCCAAAATTTATTTAATCAAAAGAGCACATAGTTTTAAAACGCAGCATTTCAAAAAGTACTTTCCTAAAAAGTACTTTCTGCAGGAAGGCCTCCTCGAAGGATAATTTTTCTAAAAGCAGCATTTAAAAAAAAGTACTTTTCTTAAAATATCAGCCAACAAACAAATACTTGTCCATTTAGTTTTTAATAAGGTGCTGATGTAATTTAAATTTTGCAGCTAAATTGTGTAGTTTTGGAAATATTAGTTCCGGTCTTTGGATCAAAAATTTTCCCTACACAGAAAAAATTATAAAAATAATTTTGTAATATCAATGCAAAAATTTATTCGATTTTTACGTGTAAAGAATTTAATAATATTATTCAAGCTTTTCCAATCGAATTAATTCCAGCCATACAAATCTAATTTAAGCAATTAAATTCTTGAAAAAGTTTTTTCTGTGTATTCTATCGTTTGGTTGGCTTACGACTCATATTTAAAACTTGTCTATTTTGTTTTTGGATTTTAAAGAAAGGCTACGATATTTTGAATTTACATTTACGCAAGACCATTTGCATCGAACACCGAATACCGCCAATAAAAAGAAGAGCTGCAATATTTTGCATTTGCAATTACGCAAGAACATTGGCATCAAAGACCGAATACCGCCACTATAAAGTTTTCATGCGATCTTGATATATTGTATTAAAGCTCTTTCCATACTCGTTTCTAAGCTTTTTTTAAATTATCGAATAATTATTTAGTAAGACCCCTTTTTCAGGCGCCAAGTTTACTATACAAGTTGTTGCATTTGTTGGAGAGAAGGCGAAAGAGCTTCCATTATCTTGCCACTTCTCTCCAACAAACTCAAGACTTCCAAATTGAAAGACAAAAACATATTCAAATTTATTAAAGACGTTGTGAAAATGAAATGCCTTTTAAAGATTTAAATACCCGATATTGGACTTAAAACAAAAATTAATTATTTCATTTCAAAGCCACTGATTACTAACTACATGCAACAGAAAAAAAAATGTTTTTTTTAGCAAAGCAAACCAATAAGTAAATAACAAGTATCTCACTAAATTCAAAACCCCAAAAACACCAATAATAAATGTTACTTCGTCATAAAAGTTCAGCGAGCAAGGTAAAAGGTTCGATTAAGCATGCATGGAATTTAATAAGTTTAAAAATTATTCCATATTATAGTCACTCTCTATGTTACACTCACAACTGCAGATTGCATAACTTTACACAGAATTTATGTTAAAACAAAGCAATAAAAACCCACAAATTCTGTTTTCCCATAAAAAAACTATGTTTTTTTCAAATAGCAAATTGATGGTATAGTAAATGGTATCATAGCTCAGGTGATACGGGTAGCCGGACCCGATGTCTTACGCTCTGTATTAAATAATAATCGTAATACAACACCCAGACCAAATTTAGCAGCTGATTTTGATGATGACGATGTTGATGAGGATGTGGATACAAATAAGTTGGGCGGCGATACTAAGTCGTCGTCAGATGATGCTAATTCCCGAGTTCAAATTGATTTGCCCACATTTCCACCAGAAACCTCCCAGGCTGATGCCACAAATAAAGTGAGTTCGAGCAGTTTAGCAAGCAGCTCTGCATCAACCTCAACAACAACCCCTACTACCACAACTTCAACAACTAGCAGTACTACCCCTTCTACCACCTCATCCACTACTACCAGTGCAACTACTACTACTACTACTACTACAATTAGTCCTACTTCCACCACCACTTCCTCCACAACATCCCTGCCCCCCTCTACCACAATCGCCACAACCTCAACGACAACCGATAGTCCCATTCTGGTTATAGCGCCAACTACTACTACTACTACTACTACTACTACTACTTCCATTCCCACTACCACCATCGCCACTATTGAATCTAATATTACCCTTAATGTACCTAACTCGTTAACCTCATCAATGGTGAACTCATTAACAACATCTCTGCAAAATGAATTAAGTGCAAGTTCAGCACCCAGAGAGAGAAGTATTAATGAATCACAATTGATGGCTATTGTTGAAAGTTTAAATAGTTTATTAAATTCTACAAATTATTTTGTTGCCACCAGAGATAATTTGGCCGCTCCATCGTCGCCATCAGAGCCAACAGCAACAACAGCAACAGCAACTTCAACTATTATAACAGCAGATACAGCCACAACACCAAAAATTACCAAACTATTGCCAGTCAATAACTAACTAAACACAACTCTGTAAACTCTATAAGAAGCAGACCTGCAAATCGCATCGCTTTATATTACGACAAATCAACTCATTTACAGCAAACTATCCTTCGGGACTTACTTATGTTATTTATTAATATTCATTTATAGTTTATTTTGCATCGTTATGTAGAAAGTTATTTTTTGTTTGTTTTCTTATTTCATATTTATTGAATGGTAGATAAAGAATTGCCTCTTTTTTTGCACTTATATTCATCATTTTGTGATTTCATGCCACAAAAATAATATTTACTGCAATTTTTCTCATTATTTTAGTTATTATTTGCAAAAAGTAGTTAAAAAGTCTTTATTACAAACAAACTCATTTGCAACAATTCATCTATTTTTTTTTTCAACAAAAAAAAATTATTATAATTACAAAAGGCATGAGAGTTGAAATATTGAAAATATATACATACATACATACATACATACATACATATTTGCTCAATTTAGAACCCGTGAGTCAAAAAAACAAGATGGCGCAGTCAGCCGTACAAAAAAATGTTCTACTGCGCATGTACGTCATCATAGAACACACACGTGTGTTTCTTTTAAAAAGTGTGTGAGAGAGAGAGAGAGAGCGAGAGCACATTCCACATACAAAAATATGTTCTTTGTTTACAACAAAAATAAAATAACGGACCTGCGCAATGCGCAATCTTATTTTCTTGAATCATGTTTAGAACCTATTGTAGGAGTCGCAGTTCGTACATGAGTTGTTGATCATTACAGCAGAAACATTGTTTATAAACATATGTTTGCCAGAGAACAGCAATGAGTAGTGAAAAAGTGAGTAGAGTTGAATCATGACATAATGAATCGTTTGTTTATGCACACTCATACTTATTGCAATATTGTGTATGAATCATATTCACTCGAAATTTTGAAGTACGCATCGAACTCATACTTAGCAACATTTATGACGTTGTTGATTTCGACTCTCCTTCACTCAATGCCTATGGACGATGCAAAATAAGTATGATTCACAATGCGAACTTCACATACGAATATTAAAGTTCTCATTATTAGGTTATTTGTTTCTCTGTTGCTTTTTTTTTGCACGAATTGAAAAACATTTTCGTGCAAACCTTTTAATGATTAAACTTTTAAATAAACATACATGCATGAGTTGAGTGAGCTGAATCAATGTGAGTAGTATAAGTATTTTCCTGAAATTGTAAATCAAACTGAGGTGATTTATGAGTGTGAGTGTGGTGTGACTATGATGTCGACGTCGCATTCATATTTATTTCAACACATACTTATAAATCAGTGTCATCGTGAGTATGCGTAAATCATAGCAGTTGATTTAAAATGATGTCTACTCACTTATTTTTACAATTTCATGAGTCATTATGAATAGCGGAAATACGATTCATTGCCGTTCACTGATGTTTACATAGAATATACCAACATTTGTATGACCTGCAACAACAGGTTGTAAATTGAGCAACTACATACAATGTATTTTAAAATTGTATTACAGTGAAACCTCTCATAACGGACATCTCCCATAAGCGGACACCTCTAATATCCGGACAAGTTGTGTAGAACCAAAATTAAAATAAAAGATGTGTACCACTCTCATAAGCGGACACCTTTAATAACCGGACAAAAATATGTTGACAGTGAGTGTCCGCTTATTAGAGGTTTCACTGTACTAAATTAGTATGTATCCATCATTAGATGATAAATGTAGTTGGCAACACTTATGCAAGACTACAATTATACAGGAAAAGTTTTTTTGCACAAGTCTTAAGTTTATCAAATATGTAGTGAGGAAAATAGAATACGGAGAGCTAGTCGCAATTTTCTTTTGTTCTTTTTGTGAATGCGTATTTTAGGTAATTATGCGAGTAAACTTGCATTGTAGGAATAGCACTGTACAACAACTAAAAAAGCAAGGCTCCAACAACGGATGCTGCTAGAGCAGACTAAAAACTAAGCTTGTATATCGGCGTTTGGAAAGCTTACGTCTAAGTTTTTTATAAAATAAGGTTAGATAGAGTTCTTTTCCCAAACCCCTCTCCCCTCCCCAGCCATGCATTTTCTTAATTTTTAAATCGCTTTATCGAATTTATTTATTTTATTTAACTTGAAAAACTGCACCAAATAATGCTAGGCGAATTCACATAAGGTGGTCTTAATTCACCAGCTGACATAGCTGCTCTGCTGTCAAATCAACCAAAACGTTAGGAAATATTCTGACAGTAGGGAATTTTACACTAACAAATATACAAGGTGAATACGCAGAGTTGCAAATTAAGACCACCTTGCATCAATTCGCCTTGAAATAATGCAAATTATTTCGAGGGATATCGGTGTCCAAGAATCAACAATCTAAAGACAGAAACGCATTCAAATTTATGTTGCTAAAAACATCCATAGATCAAATAGATTTTCTAGATTCTTAACAAATATAACCATTTTCGGCCACTTTAGAATTAAGTTTAGCGGCAAGTTTCAGGGATGGCCTACAAGGTTAACCGCTTTCCGGTCTCTTCTACCAAATCAGCAATTAGAATTTTGTTATTTAGAAAAAAAATCTTGGTTTTGTTGTACAGTGTAATAATATAAAACTTGTCGTTAATTCAAACATCGCAATTAAGATCAGGGAAATTTTTTTGTATTAAAAGATTAGTTCCCTAATTATAGAGATATAGTACAGGGAAAAAGTAAGGACTTTATATTTTCTAAAACTATAAAAACGTTCATCAGTCTTTGATTTTAACCAACTATTTTGATTAGAAAAATCGATAACTTAGGAGCTCTTTTTTATTAGAAATTTCTATTTTTAAGCAAGGAATAACTCAATCAGATACATTAAGGGCTTAATTGCTTGAGGTTCTGTCATACAATGCCGACAATGTTCGACTTGTCGCGCACTTACAGGGACAGGCCCTAAATCATGTCATCAGAGTGATAATATTTATATGAAAACAAAAAAAAAGATGTTAAATGTTCTTCTTGGTTTTCCCACAAATACTAAAAAATTATGACAAGACAAGCAAACCCTGAATTTGTTTGCTTTCCTTGGGCGAGGAATTTTCATGAAAAACAAAAAGTTTTGTTTTTTTTCATATATTTAACAAAAGGCTACGTCCGACTTTTCTACACAATCGTACGACTTTAAAAAAAAATACAACCCTGATCTAATGAATGAATGTTGTAACTCCATAATAACAGCGTTGTATTTTCTCAAAAGTCGTACGATGGTGTGGGATAGTGACTAAGTAAGCCTTAAGTATCACTTTGTTGACGTGACTTCTTTTTAGGGCATAATTTTTCCATTACTTTCCTTAAACAAATTATCTAAGTTAACTTTAATTCCATTTTTAACACGATACAACAAAAACAAAACACTTCAAAAACTAACATTAAAGTTTAATTCACACAATTGTTGTTGTAGCAAATCGATGATCAAGCTAATATGATTATTGCAAGAGTTTTGCGTGTTTTGGGTCCCAGTATACTGCGTAGTGCCGTGCAAGGTAATACTGGCAATAGACCAAGAACCTCTTTTGATGCTGATTTTGATGACGATGACGATGACGATGACGATGATGATGATGATGATGGCAGCAGCTCCAGCAATGGCAGTGGCGGTACTAAAGTCTCTATAGAATTGCCCACTTTTGAGCCAGAAGATGATAATGAAGTTGATAGTGGTGACAAGTCCACAACGACTACAACAACTACTACTACAGAATCCACAAAATGAATGTGAGGAAATCATTGCTACAACAACTTTTAAACAAAATGTTTAAACGAAATAATGGAAATGGAAAATTTTGAAATCAATTTTTGCGTAAATTCAATATTTCAAAATTTTTTATTCATTAATTTCGCTTAGCTTTTGCAATAACAAGCAATTGAATCTTAATGAAAATTTTCTCTTTTTTTAATGAAATTTTCGAACAGAAATTTTTAAAGCACACACACACTCTGAAAATAATTGGCAGTGAACAAACAAGCAACAACAGACACCTTTTACACAAAACCAACTAAATTCGATGAAATAATAAAATAAAAAGTTTACAAAACTATCTATCTTCCTTTCAAACGAGTATAAAACTCTGTTTCCTCTAACACTATCTCTTGCGTTTTGTTAAGTAATTTCTGCTTTTTTCATCGGTTTAAGCTTAGGCTAAGTTTAGTTTAATTTTGATTTTTTTTTCCAGGATATTTTCTATTTTTAGTCCTTGCTATTATACATAAGTGGCAAAATTAATAATGTAATTTGTCTGTTAAATAGAATTGGGTTTTATTTTAAGAAGAAAAAATATATACAGAAAATTAACCATTCGAATGATCATGATTTCTCATGCTTTTTGTTTTCTCTTTTCTCTTTTTTTCTTTTTCATGCGCATACTACATAACAATAAAAAAATTTTTTTAATTAAAAAATCAACTTGTGAAATAACAAACATCGTTTTAATCAAACAAACAAAAAACGATAATCCATCAACCACAAATGTAAAAAAAAATAAACAAACCCAAATTAATCAATTGTTTGAAAATGTATACAAAATACATCATATGCACGTGTATTCATTTTAATTAATAATGTAATTAAAATGTTGGTATTAAAAAATAACTAATAATTTAATTCTTATTTTAATAACATTTTTGTTGGTTTTGAATTTTGAAACAAAAAAAAAAATAATGCAAACGAACTGGTCACTCTTGAACATCTGCCACACATTTCAACGCACATTGTACGGGTATACACATGAACACTTTATCGCCACAATATGTCATTTACACTTGTGATATTTGCACCATATCCTGCTCGCACTCTTTCTATCCCTATATCATCATGCACAACTGCTCTTATCATTCATTACCATTACCAACAACTGTCTGTCCCTTCTTATGCATTCCCATGTATTTTTCTCACTAAATGCTATCCTCTTTCTTTTACTTCCTCTTTTGTTTACTAATACTTTTGCACGTTAACGAAAATAATAACGAAAACAACTACAAAATAACAAATTTGCCCCACCAAAAAACGCACATCCCCAAAACAATATGTAAAACTAAAAATCTTAACATGGAACAACAAACACCCTGGCTTTTCCAATTCAATTAAAAACAAAAATGATATTGTTACTCCCGGTCGTATGAAAAACAACAAAAATCCCAACAAATGAAATAATTAATTCGAACTCAAATCGAATCGTATTTCAAAATTCAATGCACAATGATGTCGTTTTGATTCGCATTTAAAAGAACGGCGCCACTGATACGCAAATCGATTTATCGGCCATTAACAAACAATTGGAAGAAACTATCCGAGTAGCCCGACAAGTCAAAGAAGCCGAGGCCGCCGCCCAAGCTGTAGCTGCTCTTCAACAATCAGCTCAACTGCCCATACCTGTGGCGCCCAAGGTTGAAGAGACCATACAATTGAGTTTCAACAATGAATTAACCAACACTGACAAACCGAAAGCGATAAGCAACGAATTGCAATTGAGCGATTCCAAGTCGCCAGCTATTGATGAACTGTCCTTGGACTCAAACGAAGATACCACCGATTTGGATGATCGCAACAAAAGGTATTTTTCTTTAGGCTGAAGCTTTTTAAGCATATGTATGCTATGCACACACATACATAAATGAAATTGGCTCTTCTAATGTTCTTACCATTCCAACATATATTTTTTATCATACATTCACAGCTACATACAGACACTATTCAAAATTTCGGTAACACAACACTATTATTTTATTTTTCTTTTCCAACAAATTTTCATATTTAGCAATATTTTCAAAAGGTTCTTGCAGTTTGGCGGTGCCGGTGCAGCTGGCGGTGCCAGCAGTAGCTCAAGTTCTGGCGGCGCCGGTGGTGCTGGCGGTGCAGGAGGTTCCGGCAACTTTTTATTCGATATTGTCAGAGTAAGTAAACAATATTTTTTAACAGAAATTTAATTTACTTCAAGTGTAATTGAATTTTAATGAAACGCTAACGAAACAAGCCAGGAATAATTTAGCGAAATTTTAAAATTTTTTATCAACTTTCTTTATTTTTAATATGAAAGCGAATTCATACCGAAAACCTTAATATCTACCCATATATTTATTCGTTTGAAGTAACGATAATTTCATTCTGTATTTGTTTTTTACATCACAATGCACCCAATTGGGTCTCCAAGTGGAGGTGCGGTACAGCACCACCCTGCCTAACCATAGTGTACAACTGTGTTTTATGGTAGAATTAGTCGATTCGTGTCGTGAGTTTAAGCATCAGCTGACAAAATCTGTAACATAAAAAAAAATAAGGAAGGTGTCCTAGGACACCTGGTTAGAGCTATGCTGCTTAGCTATATAATGGCATTTTCTTTTCTGGAAAAAAAATATTACACTTTTCAATGAAAATTCGCAATAAAATGATTTTCTGAAGTATACATTTTATTAGAAATTATTGTATCATGCCTTGCGAACTTAAATTTTTTAACTAAACGAACGCTAAATTTTATTTTTTTTTTACTAAAAAGTTAAAAAATTGTACACTTCTTTTTTTAGAAAATAAAACTCCATAAGCCAAATTTCATGTGTTAAATAACATTGCAATAAAATTATATTATATGATGATGTCAAATTCGCCGCAAATATTTCAAAACGTTTCCATTTATTTTCCATTATTTTCTTTTCTAGCTGCGTACGGATAAATAAATGTATTGTTTGTGGCCGGCTTACAGCCGATCGGCTTCGTTCTCTGATTTATGCTCATGTGCAAAAACAATACAAAAACAAATTGAGCAATCGTTCTCTTTGTTTTTGTTTCGCTCACTTCAAAGAACGAAACAAGACAAAATCAAACAGTTTGTTTCGTTTATTTTCTTACTATGTGTTTAAGTATAAAGAAATCAAAACAAAAATAAATTCTTAATTGTAATATGTAGTGCCGATTATTTATGCTACGAAAATCACGTCTCACCTCCTATATCGGGCCATAAGGAGCATAGCTCCAATAAAGGCTCAGTTAGCCGACTGTAATGGATATTGTTATGATATTGTTATCTAAAAAAAGTGTTTCTGTATTTGAATGCGAAAACAGACAACTCTGATTCTATTTTTACTGGAATATTTCCAGTAATCGAGTGTCAAATGCGAACAAAATGTCACAAAAATAATATTGCAATTACACAAAAAAGAAATAATTTACAACAAAAAGAAACTGAAATAGAAAACAAGAATATAAAATTAATGTAAAATGATTGAAAGAAGTTTTTTATGTGAACTGTCTCCACATAAGAGAATTAATTAAACAAACAAATTCTATATAAACATAAGCATATCGAATTGGTGTGCAATAATAATTTTAAAAAAATAATTTTAGTTCAACAATTCTTTGCATTTTTCATATTTTTTACACACAAATTTAAAAATTCAAGTGTTTTTGTACAAATTTAAAACGACAGTTTTGACAGTTCTTGTGAGAATCCCTTCACAAAATATTGTTACAGAAACACTTTTTCTCACATCCATCCAGTAATTGCTAGAAATTTATTAAAATGACAGATAATTCTCGCAAAGTACAGATAAAGAAACACTCGTGTGAGAAAAGCCATTTTGTGTTTCAATTTACACTGTTTTTGTTCGAATTCCCTCGTTTAATTCGAGAAATACAGCAACGAGCTGATTCTAAGTACAGAGAAATCAAAACAAACATAAATGTATAACTGTAATAGTGTCGATTATTTTTGTTAGGATCTCCTGTGTCTGGCATAAAGAGCATAGCTCCAAAAGTATCTCGGACAAACATTTTATTCGGACAACATGGGTAAAACCGCCTTTACTATTAATTCTATATCATGTGGCATCTGTTCATACTAACGGCCTGTCCCACGTTTTCTAGTGACATCGTGGGACAGGCCGTCAATGTCCAAATAAGCGCAAATCACGAAGAAGAATAAAAACAAACTAAATTAAATTGAGCTTGTTATTTTATTTTTTTACTTCAAACGACTGCGAATGTCGTTAAAATATATTAGTGGATAGTAAGGTCGATAAGTTTTCGTTATATTTATTATTGCGATATGATTAGCGTAATATAAATTGCTACTGGTGACCATATTTCAGCCGATAACGATCAGCTGTTAGTTTCTCTGTCAAATCAAGCAAAACCTTCGCAAATTTTTTTTTGAAAGCAAGAAATTTTACACTAGCAAATATAAATTTTTTCCTGCAAAGTTGCACTTCATATTAATAATATCAATTTTCTATTTATTATTTTCTTATTTAAAAAAATAATAAATAAAGATTTTCAGGCTACTAGAGGATACAAAAATGTTTCGTTTTGTACAGCAGGGTTTTACTGTAATGGATTTTTCTTAATTATATTGATACACATAATCTTAATTTTTATTTTTAAAGCTTTTCTCTGGTAGTGTGCAAACACAAGCTGGCGATGAGGCAGCCAATAGTGTAAGCAGTTCCTCTGACTCCGATAGTGATAGCAATCGTGCTAATGATGGCTACACGGAAGGTATTCCCGGCCCTGTAACCAGATTAGTCGTTTTAGCCAACAGAGGTTTGGCCAATTTGGTTCAAGATTTAATTTTGGTAAGTTTAATTGAAAAAAAACACTATGCTCATACATATCGTTACTTTAACATAGCAAGGCCTTGAGTAATTTTTTATTTTTTTTAATCGAGATTTCTGCACTTTTTAATACATTAGATGTTCTTGTATCGAAATACTAAAAAAAGAATAGAAAAATATAATGAGTTAGGGTCTTTCTTTATTAAGGTAACGATATGTATTTATATGCATGTAGTGTGCACTTGGATATACATATAATCCCCCTTATCGTGGTTGCCGTATTTCGACTTTGACTGCGACGTTGCAACATTTTTTTCCTTAATCTAGGGCAGAAATGTCGTAGTAGAAGTCCAAATAAGCCATCCACGGTAAAGCCTATTATAACCATAAGTATGTTCATAAGTGGAATAGTATCGAAATCCCTAATTTTAAAATTCCAAAATTTCAAAATCCCGAATTTTTAAAAATCCAGAATTTAAGAATCCTGAATGTCAAAATCTCGAACTTTAAAATTCCGAATTTGGAAATCTTCAATTTTAAAACCCCGATCCAAATCCCGAATTGAGATAATCCCGAAAAATTGAAATTAAATTTTTTTGTTTTTATTATTTATTTATTTTGTATTTAAATATTTCAATATTAATTGGAATGGCTTTTAAATACACTGCTTTATCCATATATTCTTTGTTTTTAAGCGCGGAGTAGAAGTTTTTATTATTCCCGCAACAATAAAAACTGTGCTCCCCGATTTTACTTTTTTGGTTGTCGACTAATTTTTTTTTTGTTTTATTCGTTATATTAAAATTCGGGATTTTGAAATTAGGGATTTCGCAATTCGGGTTTTTGAATTCAGGATTCTGAAATTCGGGATTTTAAGTTTCGGACATGTGACCCCAAACCCTTCATAAGTATAATCAGGTTTGTCAGAGAAACTTAACTCTTAAGAAAGTGAAAACAAAAACGTATACAAAACTGAAAAGAATGTAAAGTTTACCTTCAATTATATTATGTAGAATCAAGGCAATTCATTTCCAGGTAATATCAAGATTACAAAAATACAACAATGAAAAAAATAAAATATGTCGCTTTAGTTGAGCCTAAATAGCGAAAATAGAATTTGTTTAATAAAATAATAATAAAAATTATTCACATAAAGTTGAAAAAATTGCTCCAGGTTGGCTTACCACTGACAAAATTTGCAACGTTAAGAACCTTTCACAATTTTTTTTATGTTTTTTCTTATATTTTTAAATTTGTTTGCAAAGAATTTAAAAAAAAATATTTTTCAGGTTGAAATTTAAAAAAAAATTTAATTCGTTTTCGTAAAAAATTTTTGAACTTTCCAGGCAACTTTAATTTGAAAACAAGAATAGGCCAGCTGCGTCTTTGCTACTACCTGGTGAATGTGCCTTGTGTAGAATTGAGCATAAAAAAGTAGTTTTGTATACTTTCAGGGGCAACAAATAAACATTTAAACCTTCAAAATATATTTGTGCCTACTTTTAGGAGTATTAAATAAAATTTACTGCCTGAATTGCGTTTTTGTAAATCTTTTAAAGTGAATTTTGCAATTGTATATATTTTCAATTCCTTTAAATTCTTTGACAGATCTGATTATATGTATAAGTACGTCACGGTTCACACTATGAAATTTTTTTTTTTTTCAAAAAGTGTGAGTAACCATGAATTTGTTGTATAAGTTTGAACTTTTTATTAAACTTTATCATTTTCTTATTAAATTTTTGGTATTTTGGAAATGCCAGAAAAAAATAATGTTAAAATAAAAATTTAAAAAAATAGAATTTATGTTAAAAAAAATGTCGATATACAGACGCGAATGAATGTTTAAAAGAGAATTAAAGAAAATTTCAGGAAGAAAAATTTCATAGTGTGAACCGTGACAATACGATACATACATACATACACAGAAAAAAAAATGTTCCTACAATAAACACGTTTAATTGAAAAAAAAACAATTGAAAATGTTATTTTGTCAATTAAACTTTTGTTTAAAAATTTAATTTAATTAAAAGTTTAATTCACACAAAAAAATGTTTAATTGATTTTTGGTTTCTTTTCCATTAAACGTGGTTATTGCAGGAACATACATATGTTATTACTTTATAATTATTTATGCATTTATATTTATATTTTCCTATTTCTTCCCTAGCGTGTGGCTGCCACAAGTGAGAAATTCGTTAACTTCAAGGCCAAACTTATCACCGCACTCATTTAAAAGCATCAAGCTTCGTTCACACTTACAACTTACTAGCGACAGCTGTTCATTTCTAAATTAGTCAAATTTCCTTTCTTTCACAACAAGACAACGAAATTTTTTTTTCTTTAAACAATTTTCTAATTAGTTTATTGTAATTTAAATATTTGAGCAAAATAAGAAATAGTAATTGGCAAAATACATACACATACATATGTTTAAAGAACTAATTCATACAAAATACTTAATCACCCACTATTTATCATTCTTTTTTATATCTTATTTATTTAAATTAGAACAAACAAAAACTTACCCTACTTCCTTAATGAAAATTTTAATTTTCTTAAATAGAAAAGAATAAGCAAAAGATTAGTACTAACAATAGTTAGATAGAACAAAAATCATATCAATCGTAGCCCTTTATTTTGTAGTATGCTGCTTGTAAATATTAAATGGCTCCCTCCTTTTTATTATTTTGTAGTATTGTTTGTTATTATAATTTTTCCTATTTTTTTTTTATAAAAGTTTTCTTATGCGCTACTTCTTACAAAAAAAAAAAAAAAAAAAAAAAAAGAATAAATGATAATTAAAAATACATATGTTCATGACTGTGGTGTTTTATAAAACTATTTTACTATTAATTTGTTGCCGTTTGTTTTGAAAACAAAAACCCATCATTAAAATAAAAACAAAAAGTATTTTTGTAGTTGCTCTCATTAAGTACTCAGTAGCAGTTAAATATTACAACATACATACACACTTATTACATATTTACATAATTACTTGTTAACATTTTACACTGTAAAATATTAATGTTAAAAAAGAAATCTGCTTAAGTTCTGAAGTTGTTGTTAAATGTTCTGTTAAATCGAAATTTATCTTTTTTTTACTGCCCAATTCAGAAATGTAATTATATAATTGCCCATCTATTAAAAAAAAATATATTAAGTGACAATAATTTTTAATATTATCTACATTGGAATTGTTTGTTTCTAAAAGCGCAAGTCATTTTTCTTATTTTATTAGTTTTAAGTTTTATAAAAATGTATCCTTAATCCTTGAATTGCCTAAAAAAATATATGCAAAGTTAATTTGTTGCCGAAATTAAGAATTGCTTTTACAACTTTGGTATGGATATATTTCATATATTTTACTCCTTTTTTTCTAGTAATTTTAAATATTAAGCATTAAAATACTTTTCCTCTGTGTATAATATGTGCCCTTTTAAATTTTTTTTTTTGTCCTTTTGTGTCTTTTGTTAATTTTTAAGTGTTGTAAATAAAAATAAATGAAAATTATGTAGTTAAAAATAAACAAAAATATAAATTTAAAAAAAAATGTAGAGAGAGTCTATTTTCTTTTTGGGGGTTTGTTTGGTAATATTACGTATTTTAAACACATGTGACAAAATATTTATTTCCGTTTTGTGTGAGTGTCAAGTGGTTAGAGAAATTGTAGCACTTACAAGTGGTTGAATGAGAAATATTGGTGTGCAATATGTAAATAGATATACATATGTAAGTATGTATATGTATGTAAGTATGTATTTCAAAATGCGCTATTTCTTTGCGGTTAACGTTTGGATGATTTTGGTACAAAAACAGTGTTTAAGCTTATGTTAAGGTTTTCTCTCTTCATATTGAATAATTTGGCTTGAGGCCCAACTGTGAGGGCCGGACGCTCCCTCTAAAACACAACCCAGCATAAAATTACACATTAGCATTAGAACTACTTGCCAGTCAGCCAATGTAGTAAAGTAAGAAAATAAAAAACATGTTGATTATTGAGTTCTTGTTTCAACTTTGTTATTTGTTGAACTTCTCATTTGTTTAAATGAAAGTTTATAACATAATAACTCTAGTTGTTCTAAGATTTTTGGGTAAAGGTTCCCTGATGATCTGCATTAGCAACAGTGAAATGCGCATAGGATCCATCTAAACCCCTCAATAATCAATTTCAATGTATTTTTAATAAAAATGTTATTTTACTAATTAAATAAAATATTAATTTGGTTTTATTAGTGCGTTAATAAACGTTAAACTTAAATAATAATTTTGTTTATTTATGCTTAAATTAATTGTTAAAATTATTCAGGGAAACAAACAACAAGACCACCAAATCGCACCAATTTTAAGGAATGGTGGAATTTATGATGAAACACAGCCAAAATTTTTTTATAAAGCTATTATAAAAATATTTTGCATAATTCATTATTTCAATGCTTCAAAATAAATTACCGATTTGCTTCTAAGCAATCTTCTTTGCACCCTTTCATTACGGTCATGCGCCTCTTCATCATCAAACCACCAACGATGCCAATTTAGCGCCTTTCGCGCTAATTTTAGCGCGTTTTAACTATGCCAAACGCGCTTTTTTTCGTCTTAGCGCGTTTAATTAAAAAAGCGCTAAATTAGCGCGTTTTGATTAAAGTCAAAAATATCATTTCAGTTCAATATCTTTTTACTTTTTTGTATAAATTTAACATTTGTCTAATATCCAAAATTTAACTTTTTGTTTAAATTCGTTAATGATTCAGATGTTGCAAATAAAATTCTCTTGACTGTGGTTAGAATTGAAAACGCATTTTAATATTGTAAATCGCAACTAATTTGAAATTTCACAGTTAAAAATATGTACTCGTACTCGTGACCCAAAAAATTTATATAACTTATTAAGCATCTATTCTTTTTGTACTTCAAAAAGCATTTGAATCGCAACACTATTCGATAATTTATATAAGTTGTTACAAAGTTTGACAAATAAAATTAAAATCAAAACTAAGAATTTCGAATAATTGGAAGACGAGACTGATTCTGTATTAAATGATTTTAGATATTTAGGATATAATTTCGAAGAAGCAATATTGCATAATCTGAAAAAGAGTTACTAAAAAATTAATTGTACTCGTATTTACTAATACATACATCGACCTTTATTAAAATTTAATTTAGCGCGTAGGAAAATAGCGTGTTTTGACTATAAATTGTTGATAATGCTGTAACTAAGCGCGTTCTAGCGCGTTTTGAGATGAGGTGTAGCGCGTTTGTGTTATAAATAGTTGGCATCGCTGCAAACCACAGTGCCACAGAATCCATTTTTGGTAAATTACACAAATATTATATAAATTAATGTTATTTTGTAAGCACAATCACAAATTTCTTTTTCTTTTGCAAATTTAACTTTGACGTTTATCTTAGACCAGCGTTGTTATTTTTGACCGGCGTTGCCACGATTTAAAATAAAACTCGAATGCGATTACGAAAACCTTATAGAATACCAATTTTCTTTCGCATCGCATTTCATTTGCGAATCGCATTGATTTTCGCATCGCAATTCAGAATAAGCCTCCAGGTAAAATCGTTATCTCTACATCTGCGGAAATAATAAAGCTGGCACCAAAAATACATCTTTATCTGAATTGTGTGGTATTGTTTGATGTTTGTACTTTTCTGGAATTTTTATTCTATCCCAAACTGATCTCTCTTTTTTTTTGGTACCTTTACATTAATATAGTAAACAAAAAATTCATATAAGAAATACAGAATTGTTTTTTTTAATATAAACATACGAAGATTTTTAGCCAATTTCTTGTGGGTTGAATTCTTAGCAAAAAAAAATAGCAAAAATTCCAAGTAAAAAATGTATTAAAAAATTCCTTTTTATAATAAATAGTTAATAAGGAAATCATTTTTTTTTTCTACCGACGTACAAAAAACTAACCAAAACAAAGTCATAGTACGGTGCTTTTTGAAACCTAATGGCCGCTGGACTAATAATGTTCCTTGATAATAAACAAAATGTTGCTTTTTTTCCACACAAACATACAAAATGTTTTTATTTTTCAGACTGGTAGCACACGTCGGGTATTCGCTAGTTTAAAATAAAAATTACACATAATTTAGTTTCGTTCGTAGGCAACAAAAAATATGTAATTAATTAATCTAAAAGATCAGCAATTTTAATTATTTACATTCTTTTATATACCCAGCAAACAATTTAAGACAAAACAGAATCATTTAAGTTATGCAAACTCAAAATAAATATCACCTTATAATTCACATATTAAGGTTACCAGTAGTGTATTCACTTTAGGTCTGTTCCAGATGCATAACAAAACAGTCCGAACTTGTATAAAGTAATCCAAAAGCGTTCCAGATAGCAATTTTTGTGCAATTTTGAGAGCGAATGAGAGAGTAATTTTTTTCTTTTCCTGTACAAACTAGTACGAACTTTTTCTTCTGGGTAAGTTCGGACAAGAATTGAATAATCAGCTGTTTTTTGTTTACATATGAAACTGAAATATTAATCAGAAAATTTGCAAATATAGAAAAAAAGTTTTTACACACAGATTTATTAAGAAGCAAAATGGAAGGTTTTTGAAATAAAGCTTAAGTTGTAAGCACATTTGTACTTATTATGTTTCCATTTCTTTAATATAAAAAAAAATATTTTTATGATTTTTTAATTAATTCACGTAACTTCTACTTTTTTTGGAGATTTTTTTCATTTACTTTTTACAGCTGTTGCCAATGATGCAAATTATATGTTTTTATAATGTTACACGTTTTAAGCGACTAAAATCACTAAAATAAAATTTAATTTAAAAAGTAAGCAGCACTAGTATTTCAAGATGGTCAATTATGGGTTTTTGCGTTCCAGCAATTTTGGATAACTTTTGCACATTCATAGAGTAATTTTCTTTTTACTCTCAGTAGTCCGAACTTTAACAAAATCTTGTGGAACACACCTTTTATTTGACCTTCCAATAGTTTGATTAATCAAATAGTAGAAAATTTTTAAATTATGTTAGAATAGAAATATGTATCTCTATTTGAATAATGTATACTCTTAATATTTACTCGAGTTAAAAATAAAGCAACATGAAATAAACTATATAAAATAAAATAAAATTAAATAAAATAAAATAAATTTAAAAAAAAATTATTATATTTTATATATAAAATAAGTAAAAAAATTAAAAATAAAGAAAATAAAATAATATATAATAAGATAAAAATAATATAAACAAATTAAATAAAATAAAAAAATAAAAGAAATAAATTCAAATAAAATAAAATAAATTCAAATAAAATAAAATAAATTCAAATAAAATACAATAGAATAAAATAAAATAAGCTTGAAGAAATTTATTATTTGAAATATTGTCAGAAGTTTTTATACAATAATTGAAATTTATTTGCTGTTGGTTTAGCATGTCTATATACTAGTGTTTTTCATACGGGATTTCCCGGGAAGAATTTCCCGGGATCCCGCACATTTTCCGGGAAAGAAATCCCGGGAAATTTGTGCGGGAATTCCCGGGATTTTTTGATTTTGTTATGGCAACTTAATTTGTATCTACACATTCCTTGATGAGTGTCGTTATTCACTTTATTAATGCGATGGTGCAATAGTAAGGTGATGACAATATCACAATAGCTAAAGCTTTACAACAACTAAGGCCGATTTTACATCTGGTACAGATGTATTCTGAGACTTAGATGCCTTTATTTGGAAAAAGCAGAACGCGACGATCAAAATTTAATTCTACAACAATTCATAAAAGTAAAAAACAGAAATGAGCAAGGAAATAAAAGAAAATTACAAATAATTACAGATTCTCTTTTGTAAATAGTACGGTTAACAGCATTAACAGCTTATTCTGTACTAAAGTCCTATTTCCAGAGAAATATGCCCTTATGCAAAAACGATTGTAAAAGTTAAAGCATGCGTTAAAACTGGTTTTGCCATACAAAATTCGTTTGTTAAAATAATTTTAAGTTTAACAATTTTTTTTTCATAAGGGGGATATTTTGTAATATTTTTTTAATAATACTCGTATAATTTCTTTTTTATAATATTGGTATCTATGTATTATTATATAAAGAACGGAAACTGTATTATTTTTTTAATAATGTGTGTATAAAACGTTATTATTTAATCGATCTCATGAATTATAATTTGTTTTTGTTGAAATAAATTAAATTTAAAAATATTTTGTATTGTTTTGCACTGGGCGGGAATTCCCGGGATTTCCCGGGAAACCGAAAAATCTTTCCCGCTTTCCCGGGAAATGAAAAAGTCCGGGAAAAGAAAAACTCTACTATATACGCATTTCATTGGCGCTTCAAAATTTGTGGTTGAAGTCTATTGAAATGCGTATATAGACATGCTAAACCAACAGCAAATAAATTTCAATTATTGTATAAAATAAAATAAAATAAAATAAAATAAAATAAAATAAAATAAAATAAAATAAAATAAAATAAAATAAAATAAAATACAATAAAGTAAAATAAAATAAAATAAAATAAAATAAAATAAAACAAAATAAAATAAAATAAAATAAAATAAAATAAAATAAAATAAAATAAAATAAAGTAAAATAAAATAAAATAAAATAAAATAAAATAAAATAAAATAAAATAAAATAAAGTAAAATAAAATAAAATAAAATAAAATAAAATAAAATAAAGTAAAACAAAATAAAATATAATAAAATAAAACAAAATAATATAAAGTGAAATAAAATAAAATAAAATAAAATAAAATAAAATAAAATAAAATAAAATAAAATAAAACAAAATAAAATAAAATACAATGAAATAACAGGCAATGGTGAAAAGTTCAATTCAGTTTTGAATTTTTTATGAGCTTTTAGAAAAGAAAAGTTTTTATATTTTTATAAAAAAAAATGTTTTTTTAATTTTGTTTTACGACTAACTAAGAAACCATACATTTTTTTAGCTTACTTTATAACGATGGTTTGAAGCAAATTTTGTTCGTTATACGATGGTGTTTTACTGGTGAACCTAGGACATACTGGCTTCGAGTTATGGTGAATTATAATGGTATAGCTCGTAAAAATATTAGGTAGGCTCATAAAAAATAATTCTGACGTGTTGAAACTTTTTTAATATTTTAATCTTAATAATAATCTTAAGGGTAAAACCATCATGGGGTAGTGTTATTTCCCACCACTTATGTTAGCAGCAAATTCAGTGAGCTTTAACTTCTTAAATATCGCACGAAATAATTGAAATTTATCCCGAAGGTATTTTTTAATATGAAGTCGTAGCATTAGATCAAGATCAGCTTATCTTGTCTAAATCACTTTTTCCTTTTTACTACAGAATTGTATTAGTGTTGGTTAGAGGAACAAGTTTGTTTAATAATTATTTAAAGTATATATATACGAGTATCTGTGTGACTTAGACCGATTTCATAATATATATAAATGTATGTTCATGACGTGAATTTAAAAATATTCCAAACTTTTAGGGAATATTCCAAACTTTTGGTATCTTGGTATGATGTTAATTTTACTTGGGTAGCACACTTTAACAACAAAAAAAGTGACCACCCAAAAAACTACAGCCTAAAATTAACCAACCCTCCATTAACTAAGAACAACCAGCTCTTCCCATTGAATCCGCTGAAAACTAAACTATATACATACATACATAAATTCTTTAATATTCCGAAAATAAAATACACATCATTCATACTCGTAGTTTTGTTACGAGTGCCCATAATCAGCTTATAAAAAAAAAATTTCTCATTGCTCATACACATCTCAAGTGTTTATGGACAATTTGTCGTCATTAATGACTTAATTCATTTTACAGTATTTTTTTAAGTACTCGAATAGATTGTGGATGCCACAAATAACAACAAATAACACAACAATAAAAACATTTAATAAATTTGAGTAGCCCAAGCGCAAAACAAAATATCTTATATGACCATCGTTCTCAGCTCATCTCAGCCCAACCAATCCTCACTTGTTCTACTCTTAACGAAATAAATATTGTACAATTTAAAATAAATAACACAAATTCTTTATATTTTTCAAAAGATCGAATGTACAATATGTACATATAAGTGTGGCTGCAAACATTGTAATATTTTCAGTCTTGTGGGAGAAAGCCAACAAGTTACAAAGCAAACAGATCGAATTGAAATTGCTTAATACGAGTAGTTAAACAAAACAAAAACAAAAAACAAAAAGAATACACAAACTAAATATAATACAATTATTTTAATTAACAAATTTATTTTAATTAACCCAACAATTTGTTTTTAAATTCAACAATGGAATTCTATACAAACTACGTGCAAATAGAAATGTGTACGAATAGTCGTATCAGTCCCTCAGAATCAGATTCTTCGAATAGCACTACCAAGCCAAGGCATGTTGTTAATGCTCGGGAACGTTGCCGCACTCAGAGGTACGAGTAACCGTTTAGTTCCAGTTTCTGTTTGCATTTTGTCGCAGTTATTTTTTTGCATAAATAATAAATTCATTAGTTTTTCCAGTGTCAATTGCGCTTTCAACACTTTACGCACTTTAATACCCACCGAACCTTACGATCGGAAGCTGTCTAAAATTGAAATACTGCGTCTGGCAAAAAGTTATATTGCTCATTTGGATGCAGTCATTTTAACAGGTAAGGAAAAAGTTTTAGCTAATGGTTTAGTTACAAACAAAACTAAACAGAGAGGTCCTGTTGTGAAAAGGGCACCGCACAGTAAAATATTTTGGATTAATTTTAATACCAAGATGGTGTATATATATAACAAACCAAAAAAAGAATTAAATTTATCCCAAAATCCCAGAATAGTATGAATGTAAATAAATTTTGCTTTTACATATAACGTATTTCGGAAGTAATTTAAAATTTTAATTGCAAAATAGTCTATAGTTGGTACCGCTGAGGATAAAAAAATAAAAAGTAAAACACAACTTTTTACTGTGTACCAAAGGCAGGTCAATCTGGTACCAGAACAAGCCCAGCCATTTCAAACTTTGCATAAAGTGTATGTCAATGTGTGTAGTTTTGCACAAAGTGTTAGTTTCTACCAACAAAATGCGTTTGTTTTTTGGTGTTGTCATTTTGTTGTAGAGCTGTTGCCACCTCATTGAACTGCCTTGGGTACTACTATGGAATTCGGTTATAACGAACACCGGTCATAACAAATTGTTTCCTGTAGCTAACAACTGATCCATTTCTAACAGTATTGCATTAATATTTTGTATGAATTAGTATGGAGAATTTTCACTTTTTACGCTTATAACGAACAAAAAATTCTCAGTTTAGAGTCTGAACACAATGTATCGATAATTTATCGCGGTGCGGATTTTCATACGATTTTGAAGTAAAAAACCGCAGTGCGGAACGGTATAAAATTAAAATCTATTTTATTTTCTTTGCGGACTTTCTTATTCTCTCAATTTTTTACTCTCTTTCTCTTTGTGATGTTGCCATAGTTTTTGAATAATTGGCGGTGTTCACAACATTATTGTGAAAAAAATGATTTTGAAGTTGAAAAACGTTTGTCATAAAATATAAAAGTTTAAAAAATATATCAAATACTAGCTGACCCCAGTCCGTGTTGCTGGCCCTAAGCAAACATTAGTGTTGTATATGGCATTGGTGGTACAATATGAAAATTGGATTTTGCCCACGAATAAACTAAATATTGCGCCATCTGCCGGACGAACTTCAAACTACACAGAAACACTCCTCACACCCCATAGAGCATGTATATAAAGTTTGGTCTAAATCGGTGCAGTAGTTCTTGAGTTACGGTGCAAAAACACAAAAATAATAAATACTGCGCCATCTGTCGGACGAACTTCAAACTACACAGAAACACTCCTCACGCCCCATAGAGCATGTATATAAAGTTTGGTCAAAATCGGTGCAGTAGTTCTTGAGTTACGGTGCAGTAGTTCTTGAGTTACGATGCAAAAACACAAAAAAACTAAAAATTGCGCCATCTGTCGGACGAATCACTATTTCTGAAAGGGGCGTAGCATTTACCGGGATAGAATATATATATAAACACGCACAGGTCTTTTACGAATATTTTGCGGGGTAGAAGGCGAAAATCTGTTGGGGCATTGAAGAGTTTACCCATAACAAATAAACGTAATTTTGTATTATATATAATAAGATAACTGCCAGTGTATAAAATGTTAATAATTTCTTGTTTTTAGTTACAGCCATTAGAAAATATTATATATGTTTGTATATATATACATGTGTATGTATATATGTTCCCGTCGTTCCTATAAGGAGCATAGGTAAATTTTTTAGAAAATTTTATACAAACACACTGAGTATTGCCGTAGCCGTCTTCCGTTGTGTTATGTTTATTGTTTTCTCCCACAACGAGAAATCGCATCGCACCGCAAACATTGTGTTTAGACTCTTACTTTCTGGTATTCTATGTAAATTAACTGTCCTCGTTACTCAAAAATAAATAAAGTAAAAATATTTGTATTTCTCTAAAGATAAAATACAATATTTTATTAATGCTCTGTTAGTTTCTTTTAATAGTAAAATATACATATATGTGACCCGGTCTATGAAGAGGTGGCTTATGACTCAAAAAAAACAGAACGAAGGAGGACAACTATCGATGCATTGTTTATCTTAACAGCTGATTTCTCGAAATTTTGTTTTTGAGTCATAAGCCACCTTTTTATAGACCGGGTCACATATGTATATCTATATTTTTCAAGTTGTCGTTATACACCCAGCAAACAAGTAAAGTAATTTTTAAGAAAACGTGGTTTTTTATCACTTCGAAAGTATTAACGCATATACATATTATATAAATCAAACTATCTGGATTGGACTCTACTCAGAGCAGCTAACTACTTCCAGTCTTTTACGAAGTATCCCCGGGCAATGGCTTTAAGGCTTTCGTTAAAGTTAAAGGAACTTATATATCGATGACTTAATATAAAAAGGTCGTATCTCATTTTTTTTTTTTAAATCGAGTTTTTAACGTTTTCTGAGAGACAATGTATAATTGCATCCTCCTTGAAGATCTTAGTACGTTATAGTTAAAAATCGAGGACTTATTGTTACCTAAAAAATTATTTCTGCATGTAAATGCTTTAGTATTTCTTCAGTTTTTTGCTTCTTCTATAAAATATTAAAAATTCGAGTTCCGCCTTTCTTATATTAAGCCATCGATACATAAAATAAATTTAAAAAAAATTTTAAGAAATTTTCAACACGAAAAATATTTTATGAAAAAATTCTTTGTAAACAAATTTAAAAATATGAAAACCAAATTAACTGCCAGTTTATAGAAAACATGTTAAAATTCTCGCCTGTCTATTTACTTTGAAAACACAAACAAAGCAGTCAAATTTGTTTTTGTTTTCAATATAAATAGACAGACGAGAATTTTTGCATGTCTTCTATAAACTGGCAGTAAGAAACCGTTTTGAAAAATTGTGAAAATTTGAATTTGAGCGAAAGAGAACTAAATACACAGTTGGAAAATTCACTTTAAAAGATTTACAAAAACAAAATTCAAGAAGCAAATTTTTATTTGTTACCCCTAAAAGTATGCATAAATATTTTTTGAAAGTTTCATCAAACAAAATTGAAACAGCAAAATTTTAATTTGTTGCTCTAGAAAGTATGCACCAATACTTTTTTACGCTCAATTCTACACAAGGCACGTTCAGCAGGTAGTAGCGAAGATACAGCTGATTGGTATATTTTTTTTTTTTTTGAAATCAAAGTTTCCCGGAAACTTCAAAAATTGTTATCAAGAAGACATTAAGAAAAAAATTTAAAACCTGTCCCACGATGTCACCAGAAATCGTTCGATCGAATACTTATGTATATCGAAAATAACAACAAATTTTCTAATGCTATTGTTGTTTGCAATACAAATTGCCGATCGAACGATTTCTGGTGACATCGTGGGACAGGCCGTTAAAAAATATTTCGTCATGAAAAATATTTCATTAAAAAAATTATTTGTATGGAAATTTAAAAATACGAAAATATGTATATTAAAATATTTTAAAAAGTTCTTAACATTGCAAATTTTGTTAGTGGTAAGTCGACGTGAAGAAATTTTTCAACTTAATGTGAATAATTTATATTTATATTTTCTTAAAAAATTCTATTTTTGACATTTTTGCTCAACTAATCTTGCTATTACCTGGAAATAAATGTACCTTGCGATGAATAGTTGTTGTTGTTTTCTATAGTTATTTTCATTATTAAAACATATCGCTCATTTAATCAACAACGTCATAACTCAAAAGATGCAATTTTTTTTAGTTAGTGAGGCAGAATTAATGTTCATATCGTTATTCACATTGTGTAAAAATTTCATACAAATATCTTGTTTACTTAGCTTTTGAGAGAAAAATAAAATTATCTTTTTCCATTAAGTTGTGTATTAATTGAGAACTTTAAACTCGTGTTATGGCAAACAACTTTTTTTGAGTTTTGACGTTGTTTGAGTAAATGAGCGATATGTACACAAATACATACATACTAGTGATGTAACGAATGTCACTTTTTGATATTCGCGAACACGAATACGAATATTTGAAACGATATTCGCGAATACGAATACGAATATTATATGTGAAATTTATAGACATTAAATTGGGGTTCTACGGTCACCTGGGAATATCTTTAAAAACGATATTTTAAAATAACTGTTTTAGCATATATCGTCGGTTGGTTTCTGGTTTGCGGCACAGTATATTCAAAATACATTATATCTGCAGCAAACCAGAAACCAACCGACGATATATATATGTACAAGCCGCGGTACTCGCATATATCAGGCACTTTTCCAGAGACTAAAACGTACAAGAAAATTACCTCCTACAAACGTCTATAAAATTAACGCTAAATACATTTCAGTAATAATGCGTGAGAGTTGAGTGAAATTTTTATAAAAACTTCAACCTCACACATATATAGATATGTATGTATGTTACGCTGAGTGGCGAACGTGTTAAAACCCATGTAGTTCAATTTTGCGTACCTATGTATGTATGTATGTTTGTATGTATGCTAACTTCATGTCAGTTTAATCGGCTTATATCTAGAATTAACCACCCAAAAGACGTCAGCATTATTCCAGCCAAGCCAAAGTAAATAATGTTGAAATTTAAAAGTTTTTATTAGTTTCTTAGCGTTTCGTCTAAGTTATTTTTTTTCCTTTAATTTAAAACTACATACATATATACATACTAGTGATGTAACGAATGACAATTTTTGATATTCGGGGTTCTATTTACGCCTGCAATATGAAATATTAAAAAAAATTTATGTAAAAGGACTTCATATTCATGTTGGCGTACTTTAAAGTTAATAAAAACCACCAAAAATTTTAATGATCGTCATTAAATAATCGGCCCTGTTCTGTTAACCGATCGATTTGAAATCGCACGATTTTAGAAAACTAACTCTGACAATAGAAATATTTTTTTAGATTTTTTTAAATTTTTTTATTATATAGATTCTCAGATATGATAATCTGAAAGAAAATTATCGTGTATGATTTTGAACACGTCGGCAGAACCATTATTAATTTTGTGAAAACGAGATTTTTACTCGGATTCGGTTTACCCGAATATTTGAAAATGATACAAAGCACAAGTTTCTATAAAAAATTTAATGGATTTGTACAAACTAATATTTTTAGCCATTTAATTAAATTTCGTGTAGGATTTATGCATTTATTTATTTAATTTGTTTGGAAAAATATTCGTTTTCGTATTCGCCTGAATTTTGCGAACACGAATATCTAAAAATGGCCGAATATTCGACAATTCGAATATTCGTGCATCACTTATATATACATACATACATATCAACATGCGTATATCATTAGTGTTTCCCAAAAAAAAAATTATTTTGCCCCAGCATATTTTGAAAGCTTATAGGGTAAAGAATTTTTGTGATTTTTTTCAGATTTTTCGGAAGAGATTTAGAGGTCGCTAAAATCGAATTTAACCCAAAAATCGGGTTTTCTCAAATTTTTTTAATTTTACTTATTACTTGGTCCATTAGCACAGTTTTTTTTTGGTTACTAAGTCAAATTTTTTTTAAGGAAACTGTTCAAAATTTACTTTTCTGTGCAGATATTATAAGTTTCGGTTACTTTTTCGTTCATGTGGGTACCCTTTAGGAATTTTTTTTGGTAAATTTAGCATAAATTTTAAATATAATGCTTTGTAACTTTTAAGATTTCTATTAAGGTAAAAAAAAACTAAGGACTCAGTTTAAAAAGTGGATAAATTCTGTGTCATACAAAGAAAAAAAATTAAATTTGCTCTTACCGTTCCAAAGCTATAGCCTTTTTAAGTTTTACACCCATTTTGTGAAATAAAAGATATTCTAATGTGTACCAGTTATACATCGGATTTGTTTTAATGTAAGATATTTAGTTATTATATATTCTTTCAAAATATTAAATATGGGTGGTTTTTTGATCTGTTGCGCAGAGTTCAGCAACGCGAGCCCAAAAAACCCTAAGCAGCTTACATCTCATACCAAAAAAAAATTTAAAAATTACTTTCTTTAGCTTTCAATTATTTATTAGACCTTTTACGATGTAGTGTATTTTTCGACTAAATGTAGTTTGAAAAATCTTTGCAGTATTTAAATTTTCGTTGGTCGGTTAGCAGGATCAAAGGCATCAATTTAATAATTATGAGGAATTTCGATTAAAAATATACCGCTTTTAGACACGCAACGTTTACTTTGCAATGTCTTAATTCAGCTGTGTGCAAGACAGAGAAGGAAATACTTTCTCTTTCTGTCTGTCACCCAGCTGAATTGAGACTTTGAAAAGTAAAATTTTCCTTTCTAAAAGGGGTATACATATTTTTAATCGAAATTCCTCATAATTATTTGACTAATCTATAGTAATTTATACTAACCAGTTCAATAGTGGTTCAGATTTATTAGATATTTATATCGAAAAACCGATTTCACGGACAGACGAAAATTGCTTATTCGTCTTCCCTATTCATAAAGACCCATAATATATATAGTTTGTGGGTCGCATATGAATATTATGAGAATTACATATACCCTTTGCCATTTTTGGTAAAGGGTATAAAAAGTAACTAAATACGACAAAAAGTAACCGAAATTTCTATGTATTTAATATGTGTACTCTTTGATTTACACTTTAAATTAAGAAATGTATCTGTGGCAACATGGAATAATATATTGGGTGATTTTTAAAGAGCTTTCGAATTTGATTTATGAAAAAAAAACATATATAATTTAGAGAAATGTTTGAAATCTTTATTTGAGTCGGTAGAACGATCTATATAATTCAATGTTTAAAGGTGATTTCATGTAAATTTTGACCGCGGATATGTCTGAAATCGTTCATACGCTGGGTCCAATACTGGCATAATTGCTCCCGCATATCGCCGGTATCTCACGAATATATATATATATATATATATATATATTATTCCATATTGCTACAGATATAATTATTATAAAATATAGTATATAGTATATAGCATATATTATAAATTGACCATTACATTTAAACGTTTACTTTCGTTTTATGGTTTAGGTGTTAAAGTCAAAAAAAAAATCAATTATTAAAAAAAACAAGTAAGAGTGCTATATTCGGCTGTGCCGAATCTAATATACCCTTCACCAACGTGTGCATATGTATTTAGTATACAGATACATACATACATATTTGATTTATAATGTGACATTTCTTCGGTTTTTTTTTCGACTAAAGAATATGATTCAAATATTTTATTTTCGATATAGTTAAATATTGTATTCCGCACTCTATATTTAAGAACTATTTTACATTCACCCTTATTTCAGTTGTAAAATTTTTTAGATTTTGTTCAGCAGAAAGGAATGGCTTCAGGGAAATGAAATGGAACATGCCCTTAATTTATTTTATAGCTATGACTGTTCTTTAGCGATTAATTTAATTTTTATCTCCATTTACCAAACATTAATAAGAATTAGTTACAAGGTGTCAACTAAAGACCATCGATTTGAAACATAACTGTGCTGCGAGCATAATAAACAACATTGCAAAATCCTTCGTTTATACTTGAATTATATATTCATATAAAAATGAAGCATATATAAAATAAATCTTGAGTAAAGATCTTCTTAAAACATGAAATACTCGTATGTTTAACTAAAAAAAATTATTTCTGGTTATTATGTATATACCCAAAAAATTTTTTTTTTTCAATTTCCAATCCTGGAACCATAATTTTTCTGGTCTTAATACTTGATTATTTCTTTCTAAAATATAGAATATATTTAATAACCAAAGAAATAACTAGTTTTATTTAATTAGTTTTATATATCAAAAAAAGTGCACGTTTTCCAATCCCGGAATCACCTTTTACATTTTTCTGGTCTTGTTCTTTAAAAAATATATAAAATATGTTAAGTGAACAAGGAAAATAAGGAATTAAAGAACAAATTAGTTTTATTTAGTTTTTTTAATATCCAAAGAAATCAAATTTTCCACCTTTGGAGTTTTTATTTATCTAATTGTCTATACCTAACTTTTCTTTTCAAAACATAAAATAACTATACGTATGTTTTATTCGAACTTTATATAAATATTCAGAACAAATTTAAGTGTGTATAAACTTATTAAGTAGCTATAGCTATAGCTATAGCTGCTTAAAAATTATGTAGGTATATGTTTCGAATAAAACATACCTTGTATTGAAATTATAAAGAAGAAGAAAAATTAATTAGACCTAGTTAATTTTATATATCACAAAAAGTGTAAGTTTCCCAACCCTGAAATCATCCTTTAAAATTTTTCGGATTTCTACACCAATATTTTTCTTTTAAGAATGTAAGATATAACTCATAGAGATAACGGTAAAACTAGTTTTAGTAGATTATTTTTATATAACAAAAAAATTTAACGTTTTCCAACCCTGGAAACGTCTTTTTGATTTTTTCTTTATTTTTTTTCATATTTTTAATACCAATTTTATTGGTACTGAAATATAAGATAAGTATATTTAAACAAAAAACATAAAAATTAGTTTTCGGTAGTTCAAGTTTAAGCTTTCCATCTCTGCAACCGTCTCCTCGATTTCGCTGATTTTCAATACCAATCTATTTTGGACCATTTCGAATATGCCAGTTTTAGACCGAAGTCTGTAGCTTTTCTGGGAGCTTCGGAAAACTGATTTCACGTACACCAGACTGACGGACGGACAGACCGACAGACGGGCATTGCTTATTCGTCTTCCCTATGCATAAGGATTCAGAATTTATATATTTTATGTGTCGCATAATAATATTATGGAAATTACACACGGAATGGCAAACCTATATATACACTTTTCTATTTTTGGTAAAGGGTTTAATAACTCATGTAATAATATTACACTAGTTTACACTGAAAATGTACACTTGAGGAGAGGTGATTTTATTTATGTATTTTCTTCCGCTGAATTCGAAAATCAATGTTAAATTTTTTTTTATGGACCAGTTTTTGAGATATTGTGATTTTTTCAGTTTTTCGACCTTTTTTCACTTGACCCATCATATCTCGAGCTAGAACTGTCCGATTGGGTCCTTCTTGGTATTCAAATGAAAGGCATTGAGATGACAAATATATATGTATAATCGGATCTTTAATTGGTAAAGCGATTCAAAATATATAGATGAAAATAGGGCACATTTTAAAAAAAATCATATTTTACAGTGATTAATTGCTGACAGAAAAGTACAAATGGTTAAAACAATGTCTGGTTTCGGTCCATGTACGTAAAGATAATACTTTTACGTAAGAATTAAGACCAACCAAAAGAAAATCGACCGAAAAATTACAAAGTTATAAGCAATGGATTGAATAAATCCAAAGTAAAAATACATAAAAACAAGTAAGAGTGCTATATTCGGCTGTGCCCAATCTTATATACCCTTTACCAACGTGCGTACATATATATAGTATACAGCACATACATACATATTTATTTAGTGAAAAAATTTATAATTTTTTTCTCTAAAGCAATTAATAGCAACTGACCTTTCAGTATTTTTCGATTAAAGAATTTGATTCAATTATTTTATTTTCGATATTAGTAATAGTTGAATATTTTAATCTAAGCTCTGTGGTTAAGATATATTTTACATTCACTCTTATTTCAGTCAACATCGACGTCACGGCAATACATTACCAAAATATTGGGGCTTGTTTACTCGCTCTCGAGATGTTCAAAAACGGTGCTGCTATTTAATAACTCTAAAATATTCTTAGTATTGCACCTCTATACCAAGTAAACTATCTTGTTTGTTGTTTGTTTTTTTCCCGCATTTAATAATCATTGATGTTGCAAAACTGTTTAGTGTCTTAACTTAAAGTTCCCACTGCAAATGGTATACATCGTGGTATTATCTAAACATTTTATTCCTACAGGATTCTTTTGAAATTTGTTCAGCAGAAAGGTATCAGGAAAATGAAACTGAGCATGTCCTTTAATTTATCTTTAGCGACAAATTTTATTTTGATCTCTATTTACTAAAAATTAATAGTTATTGTGCTGAGAGCACAATAAGCACAAACCTTCGTTTATACTTCAATTAGATATCCATAAAAATTAAACATGTATAAACAATCTTGAGTAACGATTTTCCTAAAATTATTATTATTATATTATTATTTTTTTACCGAAACTTTTTTCAATCTCCAACCCTGGAACCATATTTCTGAGTTTTTTAATACTAATTTATTTCTTTATAAAATATAGAATATATTTAATTACCAAAGAAATAATTAGTTTTATATACCGGAAAAAATTTAAGTTTTCCAGCTCTGGAGCCATATCTTTTATTTTTCTAATTTCTATGCCAAACTATTTCATTCTAAGTCATAAAGTATATAAAACTTGTAAACAAAAAGAAAAAAACTAACTTGACCTAGTTACTTTTGTAAAAAGCAATAAATTTACCAACCCTGGAATCATCCTTTTAGATTTTTCTGATTTAAAAAATTAATAAAGTGTGTTAAGTGAACAAAGAAATAAAAAAAATAATTTTATACTTTAATATCCAAAAAAATTCAAAGTTTCCATCTTTGGAGCTGTAATTTTCATTTTTCCAATTTTATACGCCAAACTTTTCTTAAAGAAGCATAAAATATATTCAATTTATAAAGGAAAAGAAAAAAATTTTTAGAACTATTTAATTTTACATAACACAAAAAGTGTAAGCTTTTCAACCCTGGAGTCATAATTTTGGATTTTTCTGATTATTGATACCAATCTAGTTTTTTTAAAAATACATAAGATATGTTAAGTGAACGAAGCAAAAACGAATTAAGAAAAAACCTAGTTTCATTTAATTCCTTTATTATTAAAAAATTCAGTAAAGTGCGACTTTGACTCGCGCACGAAGGGTTCCGTACATTCGGTTCTGAACAATTTTTAATGTGGGTTTGTTGCTTTTTGAAGTTTTTTTTTTCAGTTTAAACGATTTTTTCAGTTTTTTCGCTTTTTTCTCATTTTGGCGATTTTTTTCTGTTTTTTTCGGTTTTTTTCAATTTGGCGATTTTTTTTCTGTTTTGTGGGGGCTTATTTTGATTTTGAAGATTTTTTTCATTTAGGCGAATCTTTTTACATTTTGCGATTTTTTCTTATTTTGGGGTTTTTTTATTTTGGCGATTTTTTTCTGTTTTTGGGGTTTTTTTCATTTTGGCGATTTTTTTCGGTTTTTTCTGTTTTTGGGGGTTTATTTTCAATTTGGCGATTTTTTTCTGTTTTTTGGGGTTTTTTTCGTTTTAGCGATTTTTTTTTTCATTTTGGCGATTTTTTTTTAATTTTGGCGTTTTTTTTAATTTTGGCGATTTTTTTTCATCTTGGCGATTTTTTTGCTGTTTTTAGGGCTTTTTTTTATTTTGGAGATTTTTTTCATTTTGGCGATTTTTTCCTGTTTTTGGGGTTTTTTTTCATTTTGGCGATTTTTTCTGTTTTTTTTTGGGGTTTTTTTCTTTTTGGCGATTTTTTTTTCGTTTGGCGATTTTTTTCTGTTTTTTGGGATTTTTTTCCGTTTTGGCGATTTTTTTTCATTTTGGCGATTTTTTCTGTTTTTTGGGGTTTATTTTCATTTTGGCGATTTTTTCTGTTTTTTGGGGTTTATTTTCATTTTGGCGGTTTTTTTTTTCTTTTTTGCGTTTTTTTTTTCATTTTAGCGATTTTCTTTCATTTTGGCGATTTTTTTTTCATTTTAGCATTTTTTCCGGTTATTCACGATTTATTTTAGTCTTAGAAATTTTTTTGTAATTTGGTGCTTTTTTTCGTTTTGGCGATTTTTTTTTTTGTTTTTTGGCGATTTTATAATTTTTTGATTTTTTAGTTTTAACGTTTTTGAAAATTTCAAGAGTTTTGCTCTTACGGTTTCCAAGATAGAGCAAGTTGTCAAAATAGCATAGTCAAAATTGCATTAGCTGATGGAACACCCTTTAATTTAAATTTTTTTAAATTTTAGTGTTAATTTTTGTAGTCTGTATAAAAATACACTAACCTTACAAATTTCAAGTGTATATACATACATACATACAATTGTATGTATATTACATGGGATTTTAACATTTTTGTTGCTCGTTTTGGAACACCCTTTAATTTCCAATTTTCATATACACGTATGGTAGCACTTAATTGTGAATAAATTCAGAATTACTGGAATGATTTTTAATCAATTTGGCTCGTTTTATTTATAACATATGAATGTATCACAATTAGTAATAAAATATAAAATTTTCTTCAGTTTGAAATTTTAATGAGTCTTTTAAGAAACAAACGATTTTCTAAATTTTTTTAAAAAAATTTATTTTTTTGTATAAAACTTTCTGAATATCTCTGCAAGTATAAGACTGTGGAAAAATTCATGATGATGTAATTTAAAGGCCAATTTGTTTCCTATCCGTCGATGTAATTTGTTATTGAATTGAAGAACTGGTTCTCGATTTAATGCAAATTATGTGATCCAGCATGCTATTTTTTTTATAACGGAAAATCTCCAGATACAGAGCCAATTCAAAAAAACTAATTTAAAGGGATTGATACACAGTACTTAGTATATACAAATTTACTATGAAACCTTTGACCTTACATAATAAATTTAATTTTTTTGACCTGTGTTATTTGTTATTTTTATGTATTTTTACTTTGGATTTATTCAATCCATTGCTTATAACTTTGTAATTTTTCGGTCGATTTTCTTTTGGTTGGTCTTAGTTCTTACGTAAAGGTACTATCTTTACGTACATGGACCGAAACCAGACAATTTCTTAACGATTTGTACTTTTTTGTCAGTATATAATCACTGTAAAATATGATTTTTTTGAAAATGTGGCCTATTTTCATCGATATATTTTGAACCGCTGTACCAATTAAAGATCCATTTATACATATTTATTTGTCATCTCAATACCTTTCATTTGAGTACCAACAACGACCCAATCGGACAAGTCTAGCTCGAGATATCATGGGTCAGGTGAAAAAAGGTCGAAAAACTGAAAAAATCACAATATCTCAAAAACTGTTCCATAAAAAAAAATTTAACCTTGATTTTCGAATTCAGCGGAAAAAAATACATAAGGAAATATAAATCTTATCAAATAAACATGAAAAAAATTTTATTTTGTAAACTAGTGTTATTAGCAATAAAAAAAAGAAAAAAAGTTCTAAGCAAAGCACACATTCATTTCCAGGTAATATTAGGATTACAAAAACAATGAAAAAAATACAACAATGAAAAAAACAAACATGGCTTTTAGTTTATCCAAAACAAAACAAAAATAGAATTTGTTTAACATAATAATAATAAAAGTTATTCACATAAATTTGAAAACATTTCTCCACGGCAGCCACCAGTAGCAAAATTTGCAACGTTTAGCACTTTTCACAATTTTTTAATAGTTTTTTTCATATTTTTAAATTTTTTTTCACAAAATTGTTTTAATAAAATATTTTTCCGATTGAAATTTTTTAAAATTTTTTTTAATTTCTCTTTCGTAAAAAATTTTTGAAGTTTCAGATGAGCTTTAATTTGAAAAAAAAAATAGCTCAGCTGCATTTCCGCTACTACCTTGTGAATGTGCCTTGGTTCTAAGTAATACAAATAAAATATAATTTAATTACATTCGCTATCCAAACACATGAGTGGATAGATAAGAAAATATGCATACGCATTATAATACAATTGGTCTTAAAGTCAATCTTGTATCTAACTAGGTGGCAGCGTTACTTCAGCTGATAATTTTTTGCTCCATGTGCTTTGTAGCTGAAGAATGTCAAAAACTTCGATTTTGTTGTGGTTTTAATACAATTATTTTTATGCTTTTGACATTCTTCGGTTCTTTAGATAGCTATGGTTGCCGTATTTTTGTATAAAAAATCCTTACGCAGTCACCTGTATAATTACACCATGCTTATTCCTGTATTTAGTTTTGAGTAAACTTAGCTTCGAAAATATCCTTGCAGAAGCAGCCGACATATGCGATAATAGCATTAAAACTAAAAAACTAAATTACCAAAACATTTATCACCAAAACATTTATCGTTGATAATTTTGCATGTTTGGAAACTTTGTCCCAAAATTCAATTGTCTATCTACACTTTTTATATCCAATTTAGAAAATCTGAGCAGTTTCTATTGGGATACATTTTCTTTTTATTTACCATATGGTAGTTTATCACGATAGTTACTTATGTGCAAACTTAATATACGAGTGCCATATAAAAATGGTTATTTTTGTGTTAAAAAAAAGGAACCAATATGGAAGAAATGTACTGAAGTACACAAAAGTAACCAATTTTGGTTAAAAGTAACCAAAACAGCAATATTGCTCCTGATACCTAAATACCGAGATTTCGTTATATACCGGTCCCAAAAAACGTTGAGATTTCCAAAATCGGAATCCCACAATTGACATCCCTACTGCTTATGTACTTTTATGATGTGTATGCATTAGGGATGCCAATCGGGATCGATTTTTAGAAATCCCGGGACTCGGGATTTATAAATCCCGATCCCGAAAATCCCGGGATTTTCGGGATCCCGGGATTTTTCGGGACTCCGGGATTTTCGAGATTTCGGGATCTAAAATTTTATGGTAAAATAAATATTTTTTTTTAATAAATATTACTTTAATAACAAATTTGTATGCATTTTAAAAGTTTTTATGTTGATAATATATCATTAAACATTTGTCTTTAAAGTTAACAATATTTTAATACTAGTATGAAATAAAAATCGAAAGAATTTTTGTCATCTATTTTTAAGTTGATGTTAGAGAATTTATACTGAAAACAATAACTAAATATGAAAACTTGTTTTTGCTTTCAATATAAATGTTTTTCTATAATCTAAATCAAAACGAATGTACATATCTGTGGACTTTTAGCACTATCGCTTAAGTTGATTTACGAAAATTTTAGATGCACTTTCATACAAATAAGCTGCAAAAACATTATTGTTTTTTTATATATATCTATTAAGGTTTTTTTAATTGCGATTGACCAACAAGTAGCCATTACGGTTGTTACATATACCAGGCATTGCCTATTTTTTTAATCGATTTCGCCACTACTATGACAACGATAATAAGGCTGAACATGTCGAAAAATTAAAAGAAATGTATACACAATTCTAATCAAATTCTATAAATTACGTCTAATGATCACATTTTTGTAGGCACATACATTAACCGCCGTAGTCATAAAAAAATTAGGTTTATTACAGGTTTATTTGACAAATTTCCCAAAGAAATACGTCAAATAAGCGCTTAATAAGCCTAAAATATTTTTTATGAATATGCCACTAAAAGTTTGCCTGAGCACTTGAACAGTATTTTTGTTCTACTGAAAAATTTTAAATTCATACATAAGTTGTTTTCTGCAAGTTCAACAGATACATATGTAGTCCTAAGTTCGCTAAGAGAAGTATGGTTTATTAGTGTGCTGTCCTTCTACTCTGCAACTCGAATAAAACTATAATTGAGTCGAAGTCATTCAGTCGGTTATTTTTGACACAAACCTTTGATCAAACCCATGTAATTTAAATAGGTCATAGGTTTGTGTCAAAAACGACCTAAACGGTCTAACGAAAATAATTTTGAGCTGCAATGTAAAAAAACATACATTCACACTATAGCAATTTTTTAGACAAAATAGTACGCATTATTCTGTAAATATTTCTCGCTTTTACGTCAACCCGACTTTTTATTTTCTACTTCAATTGTAAGGAGCTGTCAGTAGTACTCAATTGTTACCGAAAAGTGGATAAGGGTTGAGGAGTCGATATACAGAGTTATACACTGCAATTATGAATAAATTTCCGCAAGAAATATCTCCCTTTTCCATAATTTTTTTTGTTTTCCCTATTATTTGCTATTGTTTGAAATTATTCCCCGGGCAAAATTTCTCATAGAATTTTATTCATAATTGGCCTTATAATATAGAATAAGACGCAATAAATTTGTCAAACTTATTGAATTTTCCAAATGTTATTTTCCTTCCAAAGCTCATATGCTTCTTTTCGTTTTCAAAATAATTCTTAGTTGTATATTGTATCACCTTTGATGAAAATAACCGTGAGAAAGTAGTTAATTTATTTTGCACTTGTTGTTAAATTATAAGAAATATGCCACGAATAGTTATTAAATTGTTAAAACTGCACGTATAAAACTGTATGGGACTTTTAAATATTATAAAAAAATACCATAAAATCAACGAAAATTTTCATCTATTAAGTTTTTTATATAAAAATTGCTAAGAAATCCCGAAAAAGAAATCCCGGGATTGAATCTTACAAATCCCGGGATTCGGGATTTGCCAAATCCCGAAAATCCCGGGATTTCCGGGATCGGGATTTCCCGTTTGGCATCCCTAGTATGCATACACATACTTATGAAAGTATATACGAGTACATACGTATATGCTATGAAAAACACTTGCTATTTACGCATCGATATTGTTAAATACTCTACAGAATAGCTAAATATCAGAAACAATAAAATAAACGAGCCGAATTTAGAAATTAGGGCACCATTTCCGTTGAAAATATTTGCACAGCAAAACGTGGAATATTAGACAATGAGAAGAGTATGTATGTATGATAACAAAAGTAACAGCTCTACTTCGGCCATGTATATACATATACATACACACATACATATGTATGTATATAAAAAATTTTATATAAATAGAAGAATTCAGAAATGCCGGACACAGTGAACTTCATTCTATTGATCAAGTTATACATTTAAACGCTATAATTTTTTTTAACTTCAAAATGAAACTTTTGAATATTTCTTTGGTTATTGCCGTAGTATTGGCAATATTTGTGGGGCTTTCTGACGCCAAAGTAATTAATTTTATTGTATAATTTTAAAAATATTACATGTACATATACTCATAAATATGTATGTACAATATACATTGTACAATACATACATACATTGTACATACATATGTATGTGCACTATTATTATATGTACATATATTTTTTTGTGGTAATATAATATAAGATATATAATTTTCTTTACATTTTATTGTTTCTAGTGTACAGAAACACTTCAGCCTTGTAGAAGGACTTCGGAATGTTGTGAAGGAATATGTTCGGTAAAGGTCAGATTATGTGTTCCGGAAGAATACAGACACTAATAAAAGTGTTGCATTCAGCTACATATGTACAAATGTATGTACCTATATGTATGCCGAATTATGAAAATTCGACGTTCATAAATTGTTTAAAACCAAATTTTATAAAATAAACATGTTATAAAATAAATGGAAGAAAATTTAAAGACTTTTAATATTTGTTATCGAAAACATAGTTGGTCTGCCGCATGGTATGAATATAGAAGGTACTTCCCAAGGTATATTTATTAGGACTATATATGCAAGTCTACAAAAATACAGATATACAAAAACAACACTATGTTCAAATTGTCAGAAACACACACAAACATCAACTAAACTGAATGGTGTCCAAAAATTTAAGCAACTTTTAACTAGTCATTTATAATACATAAATGTCATATTAAGCACAAAATTATTTTCAAGAAGTATCATTTGTGTCCCTCTTTTTAAGCGGATGTGTCCAGTAAAAAAGCTAAAAAATTTGCGTAACAAATTCCATAAAAAGTTTTTGGAAATGGGTGATTCCGAATCCCAAGCTAAATTTTCTCATTACAGCAGAGAATTTAACTTTTTAAATAAATTTCTCTATAAGCAGTTTCTCTTGTCGAAAGAACAAGAAATTATTCTTAACCCAAAAGCGTTTTGGACTTTTATCAAATCTAAAAGAAAATCGTCGGACATTCTATATACAGTCTGCCTAGATGGCAAAATCTCTAATTCCTGTGAAGAGGCAGTAAATATGTTTGCATCCTTCTTTAGTTCTAATTTTGAGCCGTTCAATAATAATATTTCCACTTCGGGAGGAGTTAGCAACCTCACGTTTATTTTTAATTTATCTCTGAAAGAAGGGGAATTTATAAGTAGGTGGAAGTCTGCCATAGTCACCCAGTTTTTAAAGATGGCATCAGAAATGATGTAAAATGCTATAGGTCTATCTCTAAGCTATCTTGCGTTTCTAAAATTTTTGAGCATATTGTACATAAAAAGTTATTTTTCCAAATTAAACCTTGGATTTCTCCGTATCAGCACGGCTTTTATGCCGGCCGATCAACTGTTACTAATTTGACCCTTTTCAGTGAATATTGTGTAGATTCTCTTGAGCATGGTAGCCAGGTAGAAGTTATATATACAGACTTTTCCAAGGCATTTGATAAAATATCTCATTCCATTCTTTTGTCAAAATTAAGTTTAATGGGATTCCATTCCAATTTTTTGTTATGGCTTAAGTCATACTTATCTAATAGAGTTTGCTCAGTATATATTGAAGGTTTTCAATCCACGCCGTATTGTCAAACGTCTGGAGTTCCCCAAGGGAGTATATTTGGCCCCTTATTATTTAATTTATATATTAATGATATTGGTGGCTGCTTTCTTAGGTCAAAGTATCTGTTATATGCTGATGACTTAAAATTTTTCATGAAATGTGATTCTTTGAGTGATATGTACACTCTTCAAAATGAGCTTAATAATTTAAGTAATTGGTGCCAACATAATTACTTGCATCTAAATATAAATAAATGTTTACATGTTTCATTTCATAGATCCATGAATCCCATAGTACTGATATTTAACATTAATGGCATTAATTTGAAAATTTCGAATTCTAAACTCGATTTAGGTGTTGTTTTTGATAGTTCTATGTCGTTTGTAGCTCATGTTGAGTATATTCTTCCTAAAGCGTATAAAATGCTCGGTTTTCTGAAGAGAAACTGCTCTGAGTTTGTTAATCCCTACACTCATAAATATATTTATACGGCCTTTGTTAGATCAAAGTTGGAATATGCTGCTATTATATGGAATCCTCATGTCTCAAATCTTATCTCTCGTATTGAGAGACTTCAACGCATCTTTATTCAATTTGTTACACGTTCATTGCCATATTTAATTTCTGTTTCTTATGAATCTAAGTGCCTTTTTATTGGCTTACGTACTCTAGAAGGACGTAGAAAACTCCAATCCGCCCTTCTGGTTTACGATATTATCAATGGTTACGTTGACTGTCATGATTTGCTTCATGCTGTTCCATTTTTTATACCTAATAGAAATTTAAGATTAACTAAGTTGTTTGATGTTCCTTTTCATCGGAATGGCACATTAACCCGTGCTTTCGCGTTTCTCAATGAAATTAACTTTAAATTACAAAGAGAATCAAAGTCTTACATAGAATTCAGCACTGCGAAAAATGAGTTTAAACTTGTTCTTCTAAGCGTAATAAGATAATACCTTATTTGGAATTTTGTTTAATTTCATAACTTTGTTTATACATACAAATTAGCCTTAATTATTTTTTTTTGTTTATCTTTTACTATTTTATAAGTTATTTATCCTAGTATTTTACCTTCATATCGTTATCGTTGTCTGAAAGGACTTTTTGTCCATAGACTGAAATAAATAAATAAATAAAGTTCCAAATATTACGAGCAAGCGGATTAGGATGTGACTCGAGTTTTGTTAAATATTTTCCAGCGTATTTTGCAATTTCTTCAATCACTAGTGGTATATTTAAATCACGATGTAGGTATATTTGAATTTTTGATGTACCATGGAGCCGATGTCATCAAACTTAAAATTTTGTTTTGCCTTCGTTGGATTTTCGCAACATTTGAAGCTGAAGCAGTGCCCCAAAGCTGGGGGGCTATCGTGTATTTCGAGTCGAAAAGTAAAATTTTTCGAAAGAAATTTCCGAATCGAATGCTAAACCGTACTGCGTAATTCGCTCGAAACGATTACAGAGTTGTATTTTGAAACGAATGGGACATTATATGAAAAGTTGGTAGCATTGCAGCTAAAGTACCAAAATGGCAAAAAATATCCCATAACAAAAAAATCGTTGCCTTGTAAAAAAATTTAATGTTATACGTATTTTGTGAGAAAAATTAAGTGCTTGTTGTAATTTTTATAATGGATTGTGTTTGCTGTGGCTGGACGAGGATGATTATTATACGATTTGTTTTTAGCATCTGAAACATTTAGATGCCCTCTTGCGAGGTATGGATGCAGAGACACATAGTTTACCACTTCTTCATATTGCTTTTATTTGTGTAATTTTTTTTAGTATTCCTTGAATGTTTCGAAATCACAAATATTAAAACATTTATAACAACATAAATAAGCACTATGTTTTATCAAATCAAACATTAAGCATAATTTGTTTATAACACCTTTTATTTATATTGAAATATTTAAATAATTACATTTTCTATTTTTCTCTCAAGTTGTCACTAACAAAATGTCTTTGGAACCATTTCCGAACGCTTTTTGCAAAACTGGCACTCGTTTTCGTATTACAGAGTAGCCCTTTCGAAAGGGATTTTTATTGTTCGTAATACAGAGTTGCTGTCTCGAAAGGGATTTTTAGTTTTCGATGAGTACAAAAACCGTTCGTTAATTCGAAACAAGTAGTACGAAAATCGTAATACACAGTACAATTCGTTCGAATTCGTAAGTTATTTCTTTCGAAACGAAATACGCGGTAGCCCCCCTGAATTCCATAGCGCCATATTGGCTTCAAAAGCGACTTGTATATCAAAAGTTTGCAGTCTAGGCTGAGTGTAGAATTTCTGCCAATTAACCAATATACATATTTGAGTTAGTTTAAGTTTCATTTCAGTTAATTTAGAGTCAATACGATGTTTCCATGTAAGCCTTCGATATACCAGGGTATTTCACTTGAGAATGTTGAGGAATAATTTTATTGTTGATTCGAATGGGGAACAAGTATCTCTTATTAGGGTAAACGTTATATGGACACACTTTTGTTCATTTACTTTAATTTTCCATAAGTTTAACCATGTTTCACGCTGGGTAATATGTTCTTGGAGATTGCGGGATGCCTCATCGGGGTTTTTGTGCATACTCATACAGGCTGTATCATCGGCAAATGTAGAAGTGTTGATGTTATTGCTCACAAGTATATGTTAAATACAAGACTGGCCCCAGAATGCTAACCTGCGGCACACCGGAAGATATATATTCGGGTACACTCGTCAACTCTGCTTCCACAACCGCGAACTTCCTTTCAATAATATAACTTTCCAAAAGCTGTATATGTATGTATGTATGTATGTTTATTGGAAGGTATATCTTCAATTTTGAAATTAGGCCTTCGTGCCATACTTTATCAAATGCCTGAGAAACATCAATAAAGAGTGCAGAACAATACTTCTTTTCTTCAAATGTTCTTCTTACAACTTCGACCAATCTATGCATTTGTTCAATGGTGCTTTGGTGACTTCTAAAACCAAATTGATGGTCCGGGATGCATCCATTATCAGATAAAATTTTGGACAATTTAGTCATGAGCAGCTTTTCGAAAAGCTTTGAGATTGTTGATAGTAAGCTTATAGGCCTATATGACTCAGGTTTGGTAAGATCTTTGCCCGGCTTCGGAATCATTTTGATCTTGACAAGTTTCCAGTTATGTGGAAAATACTGCATTCGTAGAATGGCATTTAAAATAAATACCAAGATTTTTATTGCAATATGAAGCAAGTTCCTCAGCATCTTGTTACTAGTGCCATCAATACCTGGTGCTTTCGGTCCAGTTCAGCAATTATTTTTTGTACTTCACGCACCTTAAACCTTAATTGACGAGGGGTAGAGAAACTACACTCGGTAAATCTGCAGCATCCGTACATGAATTGGGAGTGAATACAGATTTTAAATGCTCAGAAAATAAGTTACCTTTTTCACTATCGCTTCTTGCCCAGCCTCCGGCTGAAGTGCGCAGTGGTGATTTAAGATCAACGGGTCTTTTAAGATTTCTAGTAGTGCTGACGTTACATCAAGACCTTCTAAATACTTTTCCAGTAATGCAGTTTTTTCCGACGATAGCAGCTCTTTGAGACGTTAAGTACATTCTTTAAAGAAGTACCTTCTATATTTATACCGTATTCTAAAAAAGTAATTTGGATTTGATGTGCACATATCGTCGCCTCAGAGTTGGTTTAGCCCATACGCTACAAAGTTGGAGTGGAGAAAAACCACAAAGAAGGTTTGCATGAAGTTTGTCAAAATATAGGGTACGTTCGAAAATGAATCCCTGCACAGCAAATGGAAATTTAAATGTTCTAAACTCGTTCACCGAAGTAAATAACGCACAAATAAATGTCGAATATGGTGTACAAACATGATTACTACTAAAACAGATTATCAGCGAACTTGTATTGCATTTTAAATAAAAGTTTGCACGTATGATGCAGAGCAGTGATGCATTTACGAACACACCTATTTCCAACGAAATACTTTTGTATTTGTATGACTGCTTTCGACACATGTTTTGAAGAAAAATTTAAATGTTTGTAAACTTTCATGAATGAAGTTAGACGTTAATATCACTAATAATATCATAAAAAATACAAAAACAATTTATGGAGGTTTTTCGTCCCCTTAATGTGACCCAATTGATCCTAGATCTATTTTTATCTATGCAGAACAATTTACTTATAGAATTCATACCATTCATTTTAAATAATTTTTGCTACGAAAAAAGATATTGATTATGAAAGTCAATTATGGTCTGGCCAGACCATGACGGTCATCATAGGGTTAAAGGCCGACATATTTAGTTGTTTATAAAAACATTTTATGGTAATTTATTATTTTTATTTAACGCGTATCTATAAGCAATGGGCTTTGCTAAACTTTTTTGATTGGCGGTTGATGTTTTCTGATAGGTTTCTTAAGCAGAAACAAAATGAATGTACTATTATACATGCTTTTAACCAACAAGAACTCTTCATATAACCTTAAACTGGTTTTGCAAATATGTACACTACACGTGATATATTGTTATCATAACAAAAATGAAACTTTATAATGAAAAAAAATTTTTTTTATGTTAGCTCTTTTTTTTATATACAATATAGAATTTGACATTTGTCATGATAAAAATGTATCAAGGGGCTACTCTTTATTACGATGCGAAAGAAAAATGGTACGAAATCGAAAGATTGGTACTCTTTTATATGTTCGCGCATTTACCTTTCGCATCTTTTATTTTTCTTTTCGCAAGTCTGGTACCACCGTACTCTGCAATGCGAAAACGCCTGACAAAATCGATCGATAAGCGCAAATATTTTGCGATACCAAAAGTGAGAAAAACATGTACATAAGTACGTTGAAAAAAATATTTATGTATTGACTGTCTCATTCATAAAAAAATATTTTTGTTCTATAAGAGGTTTATTAAACAAATTTTCTATGGAAATTTGATTAATAAACAGTGAACTTGTGTAGTGTATATTGCAAACGCCCAGGATTCGTGATTTTTTAAGAGTACACAACAAGAAATGAGCGCAGAACAAATATTATGGACAGAACAGCGTTTAGAACATACAGAAACGCTCCCTTACTCAAACGCAAATTTCGTACAAGGCTAGAATAAAGCAATATGTATTTAATAACATATTCCGCTACAAATTTTTTCTTACCTGCGGACATTTAAGGAAAGTATACCTGAACTATATCTTAAGATTCGTCTTGCAACTCGTTATAATGGGTGTTTTTTATTGAGGTATAGAACTTTAAGTTGGCATCACTTTTTTAACTGGCGGCCATTTTGTCAGCTGTCAAGTGATTAATATTTAGTTTGGTTTGCCATTTCATCATGAACAGGTTGACAAAAGAACAACGCTTGCAAATCGTGCAAATTTATTTCGAAATTAATGGTTCAGTTCGCGAAGTTTACCGCAAGCTCCGTCCATTTTATGGTCGACATAATCGTCCATCAGAGCAATTAATTCGGTTAACCATGGATCGTTTTCGCACTACGTTTACTCTATGTGATAATACGCATCCGCAGAGACGTCGAACAGTGCGCACCGAAGAAACAATTGCCGCTGTAGAGCAAAGTGTTGAAGAGGACTCGAATGAATCGATTCGCCACCGTGCACAGCAATTGGAGCTGATAACCGACTATTTTGTTCCCGAATTGGATGGCATGAATGTGGATGAGTTGTGGTTCCAACAAGACGGCGCTACATGCCACACAGCGCACGTCACAATCGATTTATTGAAGGAAACATTCGATGAGCACATAATTTCGCGGAATGGACCTGTCAATTGGCCACCAAGATCGTGTGATTTGACACCATTGGATTATTTTCTTTGGGGATATGTGAAGTCGCTCGTCTACGCCAACAAACCAGAAACGTTAGGGGACTTGGAAGCCAACATTCGTGGCGTTATTGCCAACATACGGCCCCATATGCTCGAAAAAGTGGTTGAAAATTGGACCTGTAGAATTGGCTTTATTCGAGCCAGCCGCGGCGGCCACATGCCCGAAATCATATTTAAACATTAATGGCATAAAATTATCCTTCCAATAAAGCCAAATTGATGGACATTAAAACGATTTTCTTGGGTTTTATTTCAATTCGAAGTTCTATACCTCTAAAAAAACACCCTGTAGATGGGCGTTATCTTCATAAAACCATAACGCTACAGAATCAATCACTTTATTTTTAATTAAAAACTGTTACACCTTCACTTTTTCTTAAATTTTGCTTTTAAAATGTAAATTTCCACTATGAGCAAAACTGGTTGTTTTTCTCAGAACACTTAGAAGTGTGTTTTGCTGTTATGTGTTTGGGTTATACGAATTTTACATATAAAAAGTTAGTGCCACCTTTTACAGAATATTACGGCTTTTTTTTCGAAGTTTCAGCCAGCAACGCAGTGTTGCGTTGACAAATTTTGTCATGTTTCGGAGGAAAACAACTTATTTGAGGTGTTTTGCTGATATGAAAAATGTATGGGCAAACATGTAGCAAAACATTGGTTTTCTGCTCCAAAGCACGTATATGGAAACGTACTATAAATGTCGTTTTTTACATATTTTGACATTTCAGTACTGCCAACCTTTGCCATATTTTGCGAAAATAATAGAGAGTACCAAATTGACATATCATAGCATTTAGCTTTCGCATCGCAATAGAGAGCAACCCCCCAGGTGTAGACGTAGGATAGTACAGCAAAAATCAGGGGTTCTATAGGTAAGTACCGAGATTTCGTTATATACCGGTCCCAAAAAACGTTGAGATTTCCAATATCGGAATTCCACAATTGACATCCCTACTGCTTATGTACTTTTATGATGTGTATGCATACACATACTTATGAAAGTATATACAAGTACATACGTATATGTTATGAAAAACACTTGCTATTTACGCATCGATATTGTTAAATACTCTACAGAATAGCTAAATATCAGAAACAATAAAATAAACGAATCGAAGTTAGAAATTAGGGCACCATTTCCGTTGAAAATATGTGCACAGCAAAACGTGGAATATTAGACAATGAGAAGAGTATGTATGTATGTTAACAAAAGTAACAGCGCTATTTCGGCCATGTATATACATATACATACACACATACATATGTACATAAAATATTTTATATAAATAGAGGAATTCAGAAGTGGCGAACACAGTGAAATTCATTCTATTGATCAAGTTATACATTTAAACGCTATCATTTTTTTTAACTTCAAAATGAAACTTTTGAATATTTCTTTGGTTATTGTTGTAGTAGTGGCAATACTTGTGGGGCTTTCTGACGCCAAAGTAATTTATTTTATTGTATAATTTTAAAAAAATTATATACATATGTATAATGTACATTTTACATACATACATGCATACATATGTACACTAGGCTTATAACTTTTTTTACTAAAAATTTGACAGGCACTACGCTATGGCGAATATTGTACTGATTTTATCTTAGGGCAGTTTGAAACAAAATTCTTCCGCACGGAATGAATTTCTAAAACCTTATAAATTATTTTTAATAACTATAAAAATTCAATAAACCACGAGCGAAAAAGTTTAAATGTTAAATAATAGTTGTACATTGAAATGTACCTCCCTAGATGCTAATGTAAAAATTGCATTCACGTTACGAATTCTATTTGCCTGTGTTGAACAAAAAGTAACTAAATCTGAACAATTAATTTAAATACTGCCATCAAAAAAATTCGAACTTCAAATTTAATCGCATTTGGTGCGGAACCTTTTTTAAAGATCGTGTAAAAGTAAAAACGCAATTATACTTATTCTATTCAGTCCTATCTGTCAAATTTTGATATTTGCAAAAAATGCCAAAAGTTATAACCCTAATGTACACTATTGCTATATGTACATATATATTTTTTTTTTTTGTAGTAATATAATAATATATATATTTTAATTTCCATTTTATGGTTTCCAGTGTGCAGGACTATCACTTCCTTGTACAAAGACTTCGGATTGCTGTGACGGAATATGTCCGGCTGATCGCCAATCATGTGTTTTGCTTCCTGAGTATATTAGCGATCTTATGAAAAAACTACGTCCATAAATTTTAGAAAAAGAAATTTTATAAAATAAAGACTTTTAATTTTTGTTTTCCAACACATAGTCTGCGGTATTCTAAAAAAAAAATTAATTTGTGTTTGAAGTGTACATGTGTGTTAAAAAAAATGTTTATATAAATTTTGACTAACCCTGCGTTCACACTAGAGATGAGCGATATTTCGAAACCTGTTACTTTTTCACAGCGATTGAAATATCTCTAATCACAAATGTTACTAAATTTATCAAGTTTTGGAAATATAAATCTTTCATATAAAATGTAATTGTTTTTGTATTGTTATTTTACAGTAAATAAAGCTACCACATTAATTAATTGCAACTAGGTATATACAGTTCTCACATTTTTTTATGTATTTGCAATTTTATTGTCTATCTGCCTTTTAAAAAATAGGCATTAATTACATATGTACATATATAATGGGAGAAATAATGTATTATTTTCCAAAGCAAGACAATGCATTCCCTTAGAAACGAGAGGGTAGTTTTATCAAACACAATAATTACACATTAATTGTCACGTGAATTACCATATCTGCAGAAAGAGATTGCATAGTTTTTGCTTGCGACGAGTGTTATGAATTATAGAATTCATTCCTCGGACGTATCAAAATAATTCATTACCTTCCTAGGACATGTTCTGTGTTAACAGTAATGAATTCTGTAATGAAAAATTATACATGCTATGCATTACCTTCTCCTTTACTGTTCATTACCTTTTCCCACTTGGTTGCTAATTGTTTGTTCTTGCTGCTCTTCTTATTAGTATTTCAAAATGCTAATGCTAATAATACACACAATTTCATAAATATATAACATATATAATACATAGTTTCATATCGTGGAATAAATAAATAGAAAAATGCATTCTGATGCTCGTTGGGTTTCATAAAATTAGGTTTTATGCAATTTAAATTTTCTACATCATCGTTCGCAAGTTATTGTGTTCTACATATATGTATATAGCGCAAAATATAAAAAATTGAGATAAGATTGATTTTTAGGAAAACTTTTAGAGATCGTTCGATCTGTGTAATCAGTTTGCTCTTAACATTTATAGTTTTCGAAATATGAGACATTGACTTTGTGGTATACAACTATTTAGTGGCAAGCCTCGTAACCTATTTTGTTCTATATGCAAAAACTCGTGCATATAGAACAAAAATGGACCAAAAATACTAAATAAAAAAATATTTTTTTATTTTGTTCTATTCATTAGGAAAATTTTACTTTAACCTAAAGTAATGGATAAGATACATGCAAGTTTATCCCACCTGTGGACAATTTTGTGACAATTGATCCAAACGTACTCGTTCTATGACTTGAGAAAGCAGGAGTGTTACCAAAAGGATATACATATTCTGTAAATGGTTATACATATATTCATATTATCATGATGTATAAGTTTTTTTTTTAACACAACACAACCCGCGAAGCGATAACCTTGTCTGCGGAAAACACCCAGGGTCTATGGCGGGAATCGATCCCACGACCTCTGGACTGAGACGCTAACATCGCTACCACTCAGCCACAGAGGCATATTTTGTCGCCTGTCATGCGCGAGGTTGTCAGTTCGAGTCCCAAAAAATATCGGTTTTAAAATAAATTATAATTGCATTTGTAGCAATAAAAACAATTATAAGTTTTTATTGTTACAGTTAGGTGACGGAATGACATTTTTAAATAATTTATATTATTCCACACCGATTAGATCCCCATGAGATAGTTCAGTGACAAGTCACAGGGTGCATACAAAGTATAAATTAACCCCATCCTAGGCCATGCTCATGTAATACCCCTTTTAGACACGGAAAGTTTACTTTGCAAAGTCTTAATTCAGCTGGGTAAAAGACAGATACAGATAGTATTGCTCCCTCTGTCTTTCTCCCAGCTGAATTAAGAGTTTACAAAGTAAACTTTCCGTGTCTAAAAGGGGTATTAATGTGCTTACACCTCTTTTACACACGGTAACCCGGTTTTTGTATGGAAGTATTGTTTTAACGTACACTTCCTTCAAGCGCACGTTATTTTTATGCATTTGGGGGTTATTAAATAATACAAGCCTAATTTAATAACATCTCACTCCCTAACTACATATTTACATATAAACTGTTTTCTAATTTTTACTTTTTATTTCTTAGGAAACACGGAAAAGCCATGTAGTACAAACTCCACGAGGAGTCATCAATGGAATCAAAATATATCAGAATGTCGAACAACAATATGTACATTTTGTGCTAATAATTATAATAAAAGTTAATTTATATATTATGAAATTTAATAAATAAAATATTGAAAGCTTTTGTAAGTTTATAAATTTATTTCCCAGCAAAAAAAATTGGAACTAGTTCCAAAGGTTTACCACTTTCATTGCATACCAATCACTACAGGTACAGAAGTTAATATTCTAAGGTTGTTGCTCATATAAAAAATTGTTCTAGGCAACCTCTCAAGCGTACACCATTCAGTTATTTGGATCACTTCCGTCCTATGACAACCATGTGCTAAATTCATTGATGATTTATCAGAAATGAAACTACTTGGAGCTGAGTTCATCAATGCTGTAACTGATTATTTGTATTGCCACTTTTTGCTGGGTTGTTAAACATTTTTTAAATTTTAATGTAATTTCTTATTCGTATTGAAGAATTTAAAAAAGTTTGTGTGTTTTTAGTAGTAGAATGATAAAGTGGCTATACATGCTGAATAATATATTTTTCAGTTGTGTAGTTCTCAATAATTTATTAGGAGTTTTTCTTTTATGTTTTGAATTGTAGTTAAAGTCTACTGATGACCTTGCAAGGGCACTGTCAGTCAATTGAGCCATCATTTGATAGGTAGTAGTAAAGGATACATCAGTCATTGCGTAGAACAAAGTTCCCATCATATTCTTTAGGGCAAAATGAAAAATGTAATGGAAACTTTTGTGTACGTGTGATTTTGCATCCCTTTCTAGCTGCTTACTCTAGCGCTTTTACTAATCAATGATAGTATAGATATTAGTCATTTATAACCGATCACACTTGATGGATATACCTATCAACTCCAACTAATCAATCTTGACTAATATATTCATCGCCAACCATGATTCAATGATATACCAGTCAACTCTAACTATGTATATACCATAATCATGGATATGCCACTCAAAGTTGACAGTTATATCTCTTGCATTAAAATTTTAATGATGAAATAACTAAATAAAAGACCGCCAAATTTTACTGAGTCAGAAATTAATTTTATGCTTGACGAAGTAGAATAGTAAAGTAAAGGCTTGGAAAAAAAGTTGAGTGATCTTTTAATGCAAAAAAAAAGGGATTAACTTGCACCGATTTATTAGCCGTAATTTTGTTAATTTTCATTTAAATTTCAGTTGTATTTAGCTACAGTTACTTTTCATAACTTCACATTTTATTACGATAAAAATATGGCAGTACTACGAAACTTCCATTATGGTGGGTACACACTTTGCAACGTGTTTTCGCAACACGTTTGTATTACCTATTGCATATTTTTCACAGACACTGCAACCTGCAATGCAACCCATTAACATCAAAACATTTTGATATTTTGGAAACTTCGAACGTAACCATAAACAAGGCTAAACAATACGCGACCGACAATGCAACCTGCTTGGTTGCATAAAATCGTTGCTAAGTCTGTCTTTTTTCAAACAGCTGTTGAATATAAAAAAGTAATCTATAGATTCAATGAATGAATTTTTTGTGGGTATTTTTCTACGGGTAGACTTATATACTATACTATTTATAATTTCCTATAATTAAAAATACATTTCATAAAACAAAAAGAATACTTGAACGCATTTTTATTATATATTTACTTTTATCTAATTTTTCGACCTTTTTTTAAATATTTAATTAAACAATTTTTTTGAGCTTTAGGTCTATTTGTATTATGTTTTATTACTTCAATATTTCGTTAACCTTCGGTTAACTTCTTCAGGATATAGTATATTGTTTCTCATTTTTTTTTTTCAATTATGTATACAATTTTCAAAAAATTGAAAAAAAAATGAAAAAGAAAAAACAGAAAAATCAGAAACAATATACTATATCCTGAAGAAGTTAACCGAATGTTGACGAAATATTGAAGTAATAAAACATAATACAAATAGACCTAAAGCTCAAAAAAATAGTTTAATTAAATTATATATTTACTTATATCATGAGAGGATGTTTAAATAATATTTAGTTTTTTTTTAAGAAGAAACTCGATTTAATACAACCACATTCATGTAAATATATGTTTTGAATAAACACACATATACAGAAATCATATGATATTTTTGTTAAACTTTTGTAGAATGTATATACACATAATATGGCATTTAAGTTTAAATTTAAATATGTTTGAAGCTTATATTGAAAAACATTTAAATAAGAAGTAAAAATATCGTTATTCTGAAAGCACATATTTCTAATAATAAATAGCAAATTCGTCTTATATATTAGGAATTTATTAAGAAAACAAAAGCGCTCGGATTTCGAAATATAGCAATCTCAAAAAAAAAACACCGCATCTGCGGGATCGTTATACCAGGACTGGCAGCCCTAACCGAAATGCGACAAAGTGATTAAGTGGCAACGTTGTTTTCGTGCCATCACTGATGCAGACCTAAAATACAACCATGTAAAACATACTATTTCATTCGCCATTTTAGTTTTTTTTTTTTGGATACGGGTGTTTTCTTTTGCTGCGACATAAAACATTAGAGTGAATAAAATTTTTCAACAAAAATGGTAAAATATAGCAATATTTCTACAAATTATAAATAAAAATTTTTATTTATCATCCCGTTAAACGATTGAGATTGAATTCTCAGTTATGTTTTGTGATATTTGTGTAAATTTGTCTGGATGTATTTGCCGGGTGTTAGAAAAGAAAGAGGAATTATTAATGTGTATTGAGAAGCACAATGACCGCATCATTAAATGAATGAGAAATGTGTTGAAAGAAAAATTGCACGTGAGGTTTTTATTCTAGATTGTTCTTAATTAAAATAAAACTTTAAAGAAATTGCAATGATTTTATAATTGTTCAATGGTTAAATTAATAAAAATGATTTTTAAGAAGATTAATAAGAAATTCACTTCATATAATTTGGGTTGTCCAATACAAGATGTGAAACAGCGTGTTTCAATATGAATCATACTCTTCGTTTTTTACAATTAGAAATATACTCTTGTATAGAAATAAGGATATTGAAAGAGAATAACGAAATAAAAAGGCTTTTCATTGCAAATAAGTAAGGTTATGTTAAGTACTGAACTAGTTCCTTTTTTTTTTTGAGAACCTATTAATGGCAAAAGTTACCAGATGCTTATTGTCATTTTATATGATTTGAATTATTTTGTAGGAGATGTCATTAAATCCTGTACGTGTCCTTAAAAATGAGGCGCAGGAAGAAAAAGCCGAGATGGCTCGTCTTTCTTCGTTCATAGGAGCTATTGCTATTGGCGACTTAGTTAAAAGTACCTTAGGTCCGAAAGGTATGGATAAAATCCTAGTGAGCCATGGTCGCGAATCTGGTAGAGTAAGCGTTACCAACGATGGTGCTACTATATTGCGTGCTGTGGGTGTGGATAATCCAGCAGCCAAAATCTTAGTGGATATGTCTCGCGTCCAAGACGAAGAAGTCGGCGATGGCACGACTTCGGTAACTGTTTTAGCAGCTGAACTTTTGCGTGAAGCTGAAAAACTAATTGATCAAAAACTACATCCACAAATCATTATTGCTGGTTGGCGTATGGCTACCAAAGTGGCCCGTGAAGCCTTAACAGAGTCATCGCAAGATAACTCGGCAAATGATGCTAAATTCAAAGAAGACCTTATGAATATTTCCCGCACTACATTGTCCTCAAAAATTTTACATCAACACAAGGATTTCTTTGCCAAGCTAGCTGTTGATGCAGTTTTACGTTTGAAGGGTTCTGGTGAATTGCACGCGATACAAATCATTAAAAAGAGCGGTGGCACATTGGAAGACTCGTTTTTGGATGAAGGTTTCTTGTTGGACAAAAAACCTGGTGTACACCAGCCACAGAGAGTAAGAAAGTTCTTTTTTTATATACCCACATGTATTTATAAGCTAAACGCGAGTATGCAGAAGAAAGATATTGTACATTATGGATCCGTCAAATTGGTTGTGAATTATGTTTTTTTTTAATATTTATATCACAGCCATTTTGACGAGTTTCATGGTGTATTTATTACCAACTATAAAATGCGGAAAATAATTACATATTAAAAAAAAAAAGTGCCATAGAAATATTAAAACTTGATATAAAAAAATTCCAATGAAGCACAAATTGTAAATTTTAAAAATTAATACAATTCCAGATTGAAAAAGCCAAGATTCTCATTGCCAATACGCCTATGGATACTGATAAAATTAAAGTTTTCGGCAGTACTATCAAGGTCGATAGCTTATCAAAGATTGCTGACTTAGAGTTGGCGGAAAAAGAGAAAATGAAGGACAAAGTTCAAAAAATTCTCAATCACAATTGCAATGTGTTCATCAATCGTCAACTAATTTACAACTATCCTGAGCAATTATTTGCCGATGCAGGTGTAATGGCTATTGAACATGCCGACTTTGACGGCATTGAACGTTTGGCTTTGGTCACAGGTGGTGAAATTGTGTCGACATTCGAAAACCCCGCTTTGGTTAAATTGGGTGAATGTGACCTTATTGAACAAGTAATGATTGGGGAAGACATATTGCTTCGCTTTAGTGGCGTTAAATTGGGTGAAGCTTGCACCATTGTTATACGTGGAGCTACACAACAAATTTTGGATGAAGCAGATCGTTCTTTGCACGATGCTTTATGCGTGTTGGCTGCCACAGTTAAAGAATCACGTATAATTTATGGTGGTGGCTCATCTGAGGCATTAATGGCAAACGCTGTACTGAAAAAGGCTGCCGAAACTGCTGGCAAAGAAGCTATTGCTATGGAAGCATTTGCACGTAGGTTACGATAATTTTTTTTAGTTTTTAAACATATTTTCAATTTATATTTAAATTGTTTAGGTGCTCTTTTGGCTTTGCCCACTGCTATTGCTGATAATGCAGGTTACGATTCTGCCCAATTAATTTCAGAGCTTAGAGCAGCTCATGCTCAAGGCAAAACTTCCGCTGGCCTTGACATGGATAATGGTAAAGTGGGTGATATGAAGGAATTGGGAATTACCGAATCATTTGCTGTTAAACGTCAAGTTCTTTTATCAGCAGCTGAGGCCGCCGAAATGATTTTACGTGTAGATAACATAATTAAATGTGCTCCTAGAAGACGTGTTCCAGATCGAGGCTACTGTTAAGCTTATTTTTCATTTATCATTTCCTTGCATAAAACAACTAACTCATGATTTTCCCTACAATTCAAAAAATTGTTAAATCATATTTTGTTAAAAACAAAGATTTAGTAACTAGACACTTTTATCCCCACAAGGAATCGTTTTATACATTAATTTTGTATTGATATTTTTTTTTTTCAAAAAATTTGGAAATAAAACAACTTAATCCAGACTTCTAAGCGTTTATAATGCTAAATGTTTTAGACATTTCTCTAATTTATATATACACATTAATTCAATAAATCGAAACTTTGTATTTTCAAAGCAAAACTAACATAAATAAATTATAGATTCATCTGAATAAATTAAAAAAAAAAACTAATGGAAACAATTGCTATAAAATTTGTTTTTCTTTCAATGGATATATAGCATTTATAACATAAAATAAAGTTTATGGAATGAAGAAATTAAAACAGTCTCACTTACCTTACCAAACAAGCATCAAATTACTGGTGGTGTTTCAAATTTGAAGACAAGTATGCATGATTGCATATTTATTTTTATGACAAACACATTTCGCGGTATTAGGAAAGCTATAGATATTCAAAATTATTTTCTCGCCATTGCGGACAACTTTTCACTATTTTTAAAGAACAAATGGAAATCTGAACTTCCAACATTATGGAATAAAGCCAAAGATGCTTAACTTATATTGACGTTGACTATGATTTTGAAAAGAAAAGATTTAAGTGCGCGTTGTCAACATGTTATACACGTGAAATGATTTATAACGCACATTTACACTAAATTAAACTAAACACTTGCTCCCGGCAAAATTGGATTAAGAAATGTTGTGCCCCCATACATGAAGGCTCCCGGAAAGTAAAAAATATTGCTAAGGGTTGTCTTCATATGATTATACATAGGTATATAAAAAGTATTTTTAACACGTATTTATACTATTTTCAGGTAAACACTTTCGCCGGACAAGTTAAAAAAACAAAAGGATATTAAGAGATATTGGCATTCGATTTTAGAAGGCAGCACTCAGCATGCATTGAGGTTAACTGATTTTGGAAAAACAAAATTTAGTTGCGGGTCGTCAACATCTTATACACATGGAAGGATTTATAACTCACATTTAAACCAAATTCAACTAAACACTTGCTCCCGGCAAAACAGAATTAAGAAATTGTGTGCTTCCATACATGAAGGCAGCGCGACAGCAAACACGTAGTTGCAGATTGTCAACATATGATTATCCATGTGTAAATAGAATTTTCAACGCGTATTTAAACTATAATCAGTTGAAGACTTCCCCCGGCAAGTTAAAAGAAGCAAAACGATATTGAGACACTTGTAATGGCATTCGATTTTGGAAGGCACCACTTTAGTGGTTCGCGACAATATATTTCTTTATTTGCAAGACCGGATAAGCATTGCTAGCGCTTTTCATAGGCTAATACAACGGAAGACAGCTAAATTCACATTAATTTAATAAATTAACAGATAGGTATATTTAATTTTAAGATTTTGCTTTTAGCATTTTTTTATACCTTTGCATTTAAGAACACTAGTGCTTTTTCAGCTTTGTAACAAACACCTCTTTGAGCAAATTTTTACACTTTTCACCACAACTTTGCAATTGAAATAAATTATTGCTTCTTAACTTTCCTTTATTAATTTTTAACATACTTTAATGCAATTGCATTTCACTTCTTAAGACAACCGATAGCGTTACTAAATGCCGCTAAAATAAAGCTGGTTGCCATACCAAATCGAGATTGCCATATCAAATGAAGATTGCCATATTTTTTTTTAATTGTCATGGAGATGCCATATCACACGCATAGTTATGATTTTGTAGAGGAAGTGGATAAACCGTTTTACGGAAATAACTAGAACTGGAAATGAAAGCAAAACTATAAGTCTTACCTAGAGCTTCCTAGTCTGGCAGCACCGATTGGTTTTAATATTGTCTTACATCTGCCAGCACTTGCTAGTTTTTCTTGCGCCACTTCCTTGACTGTTTGGAACGCTTGGATGCTTTAATTACGCGTAGTGAAATTTTGTGAATTATAAAAATATTTGCATGTAATTGCAATACAAATGTTAAATATTTAAAAAATTAATTGTTATTTGCTTCAATATAATTAGTCAAAATATTAAGAGAAAAATTAATATATTCAATCGATGTGTTGTTGTGTGAGATGGTTAGCCATTTAGCTGGTTACAGCCATTTGATGTAGTTATTTGATTCATTTAAGAAACCGAGATAGGTTTCTAATAGAAAATATGATCAAATTCATGTGCTTTAATATTGCTATTGCAATAAATTTTTGTGACGTGGTGTATTAATGTAAAGTGTATTGGAATCACTGTGAAAAACTCAATTTCGTAAAAACTACGAGGCATGGCAAAATGCATATATGAATTCTAACAGCAGATTTTTCATAAAAAGCTGCCCTTTTTGAACTATGTAAAATGGTAAATTTTAAGGAAAAAGTCGTCATATCGATGTTTTCGGCATGGTGCCGAAAATTTTCAAAAATCGTCACATCTGGCAGCCGTGCAGAGAAGTTATGTCAGCTGGTGAATTAAGAATTCGCCCCTTGCTACTTTTTCTTTTTCATGTTTGTACGTTTATAGGCAAGGCGAAATCACATAAGGTGGTCTTAATCATATTCTGTGGTCTTAATTCACCAGCTGACATAGCGTCTCTGCTGTCAAATCAACCAAAACCAAGGCGTATTTCACATAAGGTGGTCTTAATTCACCAGCTGACATAGCTTCTCTGTTGTCAAATCAACCTAAACGTTAGGAAATATTCTGACAGCAGGAAATTTTACACTAACGAATATACAGGTCGAATAAGCAGAGTTGCAAATTAAGACCACCTTGTGTTAATTCGCCTTGACCAAAACGCTCGGAAATATTCTGAGAGCAGGAAATTTTACACTAACAAATATACAAGGCGAATACGCAGAGTTGCAAATTAAGACCACCTTGTGTCAATTCGCCTTGTTTATGGGCCTGGGCCGTGTTTGTGCAAACACGGCGAAAAAATAAAAAATTTTACATATTCTCATGTTGTATGTAAATTACAACAACATGATCAAATTCAAGCACCTTTGCTTTAAATAAGTGAATGTGTAAAGTGTAAAAATATAAGTAACGGAAAAATGTGTATGTATAAAAAATGTTGGTTAGAAAACGGTGCCGACGATTTTACCACCGCCGTCAACAATCCGTTGCTGTTGTTTGGCATAAGTACGCAAATAGTTTCTGCATACTATTAAATTTAAAAATATCAAAATAATTCATATAAAAAGAGATCAAATTCATACATACCCTGTAGGCTTGCAATTATTAATTTTTTAAGTGCAAAAGAGCGAGGGAGAAATACAAAATGTACGTACTTCTATTTCAACACTGCCACATATTCAAGAATTGCTGCAACAAATATTGCAAGTCTGGAACGGGAAAAATGAATATATAATCCTTTTAAAAATTATTACAGAGTCGTAATTTAACTTTGGGTGGGAGAACACCTTTTCGCGTCGTCGTAGTTATTTTTTAAATGCGACGAGGCATTTTGTTGTTGTCTTGCTTTCGAGAATTTTGCGGCTGTCGCATTGTTTAATGTTTTTTTCCACGATCAACCTAATTAATTGCGGTTCTTTCTGAAATTCTTCATTGGCATATGCAATCGATTTGTTTGTTAAATACATACTCATATGTATAACTATTCGTGATTTGTGACATTTTGATGACCTGTTCAACCGCTTGTATTGTGAATAGTATAACCACACTTTTTTATGGATTGAATGGACGGATTTTGAAGGATTTTGTTGAAACGTTAATAAATACTGGATATTGACATTTTAAATTTTTTGGAATAATATACTGGTGGAGACCACATTGAATACTCTGTGAACTTGATAAATAACCTGATTTGTGGAACACATAATACTGATCTGACGATATAATTTTGTTGAGGAACCTGGTGGAGACCAAATATAATACTCGGATGGTGGGTAGTGGATGATTTGATTGGAAATTAGTTGTAGAACCTGGTGGAGAACCAAATATAACTCGGATTTTAAGAAGATTTTGACTGGTGGAGACCATTTATACTCTAGGAGTGGACGCTAGGATTCTCTACTTCCTATGTGAAGGCGTGGGTCGAATGAGGCCTTGAGAAAACTTCTATTTGTTGAAGAACCTGGCACTTTGCTCCTGGTAGCTTGCCATAAACTTTGAAACCAAAAAAAAAAAATTATTATTATTTTTTAAGTTTTAAAAATATTTTTTTACTGTTACGATGTTTGAACTGAACTTTTACTAAAAACTAAAAACTTTTAAACAAAAAGCGTCTGCCGAAAATTGTACACATAATAGGGAGAATTACACAATTTAATTTGAAAACAGTAAAGGGTTTTAGGAGGAGAAATTAAAGATAGTTTGCTATAATTGCTTAGAACCATGATACAATAATATAAAGGTACAACCGTTCTCTCTTTTCGTCGCCATATTAACCTTCTGACGTTTGTGCCGACAATTTTTTACTCTCAAAATTAATGCTACCTTATTAATTTATGAAATCCGAGTTTTTGATTAATTTTTTGACGTTCTTTTTTATTTATTGAAAAATATTGAAGAATATGTATTTAAATTATAATTATAAAAAAAAATTACATCAGCATAAACAATTGAAGGGAAATTACCAACGGAAAAGCCTCTGAATCAAGGGTGGGACTTTCTCTGCATACTACTCTGGCTTATTGCTTTACATCAGGTGCGTACAAGTCATATGCACAATGTGCAAACTTTTTTAAAAGAGCTATTGAGCTTTCACACCGACGAGAGAACAATTGCCAATCAGATCTCGGCGAGAACAATGCTTCCTCTTAATTTGCAAGGAAACAACAGCACACTTAACAGCTTTCAAAGCTGTTTGCCTCAAATACGAGTACAATCATCAGAGTATGCCTGCTTAGAGCCTAAAATTATAAGCAAAAGGCCACCCGCGGGCACTTCGTTATGTTCTGTTTTAAACATACATATGTATGTATATATAAACGAATAAACGTATCATTTGTTCTAAACACTCATTTGAATGATGAGCAGTTTTGCTAAATGTTAGCCCATGCTCGTCAATGACACGCCTGTGTTAAAATCATGCGTTCTGCACCTAAATTGAACCAATTCATTAGCAATAGAACCCATGCATTAACTATTTCTTTTATATGTCTTTTTTTGTTCAGATTATTCAGATGTAGCCCATCAAAAAAGCATTAATTCTTACTGTAAGCTGCAATAAATTTGCGCACGAAGTACATACACTTTGTATTTGTGTATTATATGCATGAAACACGCTCATCCATTCTACATTGTATTATACACATGCATATTTCGTTATCCACGTATCCAATTAATACAACATTTAAAAAAATGTGTATTAAACCATAATTTCTAAACTTAAAATTACACATTTCCAAAAACATTCCTAAAAAAAAGTTCCCCGTAATTTCGTGTGGCAACGTTTTCCTCTCTCTTTACAAAAAAACAGCAATCAAACAATTTTGGTAAAAGTCAAAATTAATTTTATACGTCAAATGTGGTTGTACCTTTATATTATTGTATCATGCTTAGAACTGTGCTACCGAAGAAAACCCGCACAATAAAAGCCGTAAACTGCAATGGTAAATTACTGCAAACATTTTCATTGGGAATAAGTGCGTTCTGGAAATCAAAAATTTTAAATTGCCGATGAACTAACTACCTGTTTATAGAAGACAATTAAAAATTCTCGTTTGGCTATTCATATTGAAAAAAAACAAAGCACCCAAATTACGATTAAATATGATATAACGAATTTTTATGCATTATTAGCACCAAAAAAACATTTTTTTTGTACGTACATACATACATACATAGATATACATATGTACATATAAGACGATAACCAAATTTTGGTTTAAAATTTGGACAAAAACGGAATTATTTAATAATTAATCACTAAAAAAATTTTTTATACAAGTTGTTGCTTGTTTGTAATGTGGAAATTGCATATAAAAACGTAATATGAATGTGAACCACTTTATTCAAGTAAACAATTTAATTCATTTAAATTCTCTATTTGTATATAACATTTGTGATTATGAAATCACAACAATTTTTTCTTACGAGTTTGGGATGTTTTATGCTTTTCAACTTAAATATTAAATAACAATTATTTTATACTAGCTTTAAAAAATAAAAAAGCCGGTTTAAAACTTGCTAAACAATCTAAAACGAAACGAAAATTACCCTAACCAGCATTATGTTTTTCGGAAAACCCCTGTAAGAAAGAATTTTAAAAATCGGTTTATTGGTTTTGCGTGGAAGCGTAGCAAACAAACAAACTCACTTTCACATTTATAATACTAAAGTAAGGATTAATGTGGGTGTAAATTATATCAAATGGTAAGAAAATTTTCAAAAAACCTTTATGAAGAATTTGTTGGTGTGTTTTAGGTAAAAAGCGTAGCGATTATATAATCTCATTGATCTGGTTAAACTCAGAAGCATTGGAAGTCCAATATGGAAGTCCAATATTTATTTTATCATTTACCGGTTCAACGCTTGCTAAGGTATGAAGACTCTAGGTGGAATAATGTCAAGGTAAATTGTACATCATTTTAAATATTTTGGACAATTTGAATTTCTTTGTGTGGCATTTTGCTGAAATAGACAAAGGTGGTGCTCCGAATCGATTTGAAATCGTACGATTTTCGAAAACTAACTCCGATAATAAAAATATGTATGTTTCCATTATTTTTTGAATTTTTCTTTTATAAAGATTCTCGAATATCATATCTGAAAGAAAATTATCGTGTATGATTTTAAGCACGCAGGACCATTGTTAATTTTTTAAAAACTAGAAATTTACTCGGATTCGGTTTACAGAACAGGGCCGATTAGCTTGAAATATTTGGCCTGTAATTTTTGAGGGTTTATAGAATTTTCCATTTTGTACAGCACGAATGATTTTCAGTTAGAGTTGATTGTAATCTACATACATAACATCAGTTGCAAGTACTTGTGAACTAAGAATAGCAGTGCAATCTGCAAAAATTTAAAAACTTTTGAAGATATGTATATTACTCCCTAGAGTTTATCTTCTTTGTTGACTCTTTGAAAACATTTTCAAAAGAAGATGCAGTTCAAATGATTAGAAATATTATAAGTATTTATTATCTTTAGTTTTTATAAAACGATATTAGCTTTCACTTAATGTCTTAGAGAATACTAGGCATTCAGTATTTTTTTTTTTTTTTTTTTTTGTTTTTCTGATCTGTTATGACATTATTTGTCTATATTACACTGGAAGAAATATTAAAATTATTTGTATATTGACACTATGACATTAAGTGTCATTAAGACTACGGTATGAATCCTCCAATTATTTCTTATTTCGCTTCTTTATTTCAAACCAGAAGAAGTGCTGCATTTTTTTTCAGAAAAGAAAACGCTATTTATTTCGTTTAAAAAGTTCTCTTGGTCGATGAAAAAATAACAATTATTAGTTTTTGATCAACAGTTCTTTTAAACCAAACATAAACGCATTTTTAATTCTAAAATTAAGTTAATCGTTAAGTTCAATTTCGTAATTAACGCTTATGCCATGAAGTGCGTTTTTAAAACTGTTCCACTCTCCACTCGCTGGGTTTGCAAGCTCTTCTGCAACTTTGTATGCATATAATTCTCCACATTCAGTGCCAACTGCAACATATTGTCCATTACTATTCCACGCTACGCAATTAATTGCAGCACCTCTTTCAATTCTTAATGATTTAATTGGTTCCTCTAAGATTTCATTTAGATTATATAAATCCAAATAACCATTACCGTCAACAGCAATAAAAACAGCAGGATGCACAGGACTCCACGCCACATTCATAACATAATCGTAGTTATTTTTAAAAGTATATAAAGGAAATTCAGTTTCCAATGACCACAACTTGATGGTGCCATCGATGGAGGACGTAAGAAATAAGTTCCCAAAATCTGCCACATTAGCACATTGATTGTAGTGCGATGATATGCCGGTAATAGGAGCTGCATGTTTGCCATAGCGATTATTGATACCCGACTCATAACCATAACGGAAGGCTAAAGGAAAAATTGTTTGTATTAACTGTTGTGTCTTTCAGTTTTCGGTGATCAAAGTTAAATAAGTTTTACTTTTTTTAATTTTGCTTTTGCTTTATAAACGGTGCTTTACATATAAGTATAATTAGGCGAGTGATGGAAATCGATTTTAAAAGCGAATCGGTTTAAAACCGCAAAAAGTTGTGTTGTGGTCATTAATTACGTTTTGAGTATATCGTAATATATTTTAAATAATTTTTTTAGACAACACTTGATCAATTTCTTTTAAAAATTCTTCAATAGGGAATTTATACCAGCACAAATTAAATTAAAATCTTTATGAAAATCTACACCGTTCACACCAAGTTTTTTTTATTGTATCACTAACTTCTAGATTTTTATAAGATGCGTGCAAAGTTTTGCACAAATCGATTGATTAAAAGTATATACAATTAAATGCATATTACATTTTAATAGGCATGATGATTCTTACATCAATCGATTTATCTTATCTTATCCTGGGAGTGTCACTAAGGATATGACAGTAGTCAAAACTCAATATGGCGCCCAACAGACGCCATTTTCTAAATACGAAAAAAAAAATACAAAGTCAGCGAACTAAATATATATGGGTATCATTCGACAGGTATTTTAAAATGATTTTTAGGTTTCTCTTATGATATTTCATTTCGAATGACCATTTAGGATATTTAACGGATATTACACCTACCTGAATAAGCATATCCATCTTCTCCGCCTAAAACTAAATTGTTTTTACCATTCTCGGGAAAATCCATACATGTAATGGAAATCGGTTTCTTTATTTTATCCGACACATCTAATTGCAACTGCATTATATCAGTTGGTTTATTAAAAATGTCCAAATTCCAGCAACAAAGTTTGCCATCAGACGATATTGAAATTATATTGTGTGATCCTTCGCTATTAATTTCTCGTAAACAATATATGGGCTGTGTATGAGCTTTGGAATTCAGTTTTGTGTATTGTACTGGTATGGATGTTCTAACTCTATTATCCCACAAGACGATTTGTCCAGAATAAGTACCTGCCAATATCAAGTTGGGACTAAATTTTGTGAAACTCAAGGACATTACTGAGCTGTGGCAGTGAAATATGTGCTCTGGCGTTTGATTGTTTAAGTTTTGGTTCCAAATAATAACATCTTCATCTGTGTCAGTAGTTGATTCCTAAAATAAAAAAAAATTATAATGGTTAAAATATTTTAATGCTTTGAAATTAAATACATACCTTATTTTTGTAATACGAAGCCGCCATTTCATTGGGGCAATGTGGTGACCAGTCTATGCAGGTAATACAACGATTATCCATCAGATTTTTATTACAATATACATTATTTAAATTAAGAGCAGTTTTTGTATTAGTTGCATTCACATAAGCATCACCATCGCCAATATAATCAATGCATATATTTTTATTGTTGCTTAAAGCTTTTGCCATTGACAGACTTGCACGTTTGAGAGACTTTTGAAAATTTTTCGATAAAAGCACTTCTCCTTCACATCGAGCTGCGAAATTGTTTAAGAAAATTTATAAATACAATCATATAAAAATTGCTTAAATATACTTTTCTTTTTTTCCTTTATATAATTCCAAGGATTTTCCTTGTCTATAGGCGTTAATGCTGGCTGAATGTCCGTAACTTTTGGTAAGCCAGGACTTAAAATGCCGGGTGGCAAATATGATGAGAAGCTACAAAACAGTCTTAGAGGTGTCAGTTCATCATCCGGATACTCTCTATCCTCATAGTCATAGTTTTGTGGTTCTTAAATAATGAAATATATCAATTATCTTTTAACATTAGCTTTAAGCTTTAAAATAATCGTGCTAGTTTTATAAGTATATATACATATTTGCATATATGTACATATTTACTTTGACTATGATGAAGTAAAATTTTAACAATGGAACACGCATTTTGTATATCAATTTTGTAATTATAAAAAAAACCCTAAGCAAAGTTGGATTTCCAAGTCATTTTAGAGTTGCTAAGCACGAATATGACATTTTTCGAGATATTCGCTAAAAAGTCCTATTTCAGATATTGCTAAAAATCTTAAAAACTGTTCATCATATCGTAAAAGAGCCAATTCCAAATTCGTTTCGGCATTTTTTAATTTTGGGATTTTTTCAGTTTTGAAAATTTCAAGAGTGTGCCTTACATAGTCAAAATTACATTAACTGATAGAATACCCTTTCAGTTTATTTCTTTAAATTTCAGTGTTATTTCTTAGTCCGTCTAAAAATACACTAGCTTTAAAAATGGGAGCTCACTCACGAGAACAATTTTGTGCTACTGACAATCTATTTCCGATCCCTAAAGTCTAGAAAATAGCATAGCATTTTGGTATTGTGTTAAAGTGACGTCTATGTCGACAACTGGAATAAGGGTGAATATTATATCATTGCTTAGTAGCGATAATACCATAAGTCGACTTAGAACAAAATCGAGTTATGTATATGTATGTAAATGCTAAAAAAATTCTACAAACGAAGCTTCATATTTAAGTGAAATCCGCTAGAAGTTTATTATAAAGATATAAACAAAATAGTTTGGACCTAAAACTTAAAAAAAAGGCGAATAAAATACATACATGGCCACAGATATATAAATACGCCACATTTTTTTCGTACACTTTTAAGAACGATAAGATACGTCCACCAATATTATGGTTTAAAAGGTATTTATGTCTACACCTTTTCCAATTGTAATTCAGAAAGCGTCAAGTATAGATTTATCTATTTTGTTTATTTAAATTCAGAAAGCATCAATTGTAATTAAGATTTATCAATATAAATTCAGAAAGCATCAATTGTAGTTCAGAAAGTGTCAATTGTAATTCAGAAAAAGAAAAAATTTGATTAACTATAGGCCTTATTTTAATTTTATTATAGCAAAAAAAAAAACTATTTTTATAGCTATGCTATTTATTTCACGACACAGAAGCTAGGACGTGAGTTTCGTAACAAAAATAATCGACACTATTGCAGTTATAAAGTTATTTTTGTTTTGATTTCTTTGTAGTTAAAACCAGAGTACGAAAATAAACGAAGCAAATTGTTTGAGCTTGTTTTGTTTCGTTCTTTAAAGTGAGTGAAACAAAAACAAGACAAAAACAATGAGAAGGATGATTGCTCAATTTGTTTTGTATTGTTTTTGCACATGAGCACAAACTAGACAACACAGTACATTAATAATAAATAATGGGAAATAAATGGACACGTTTTAAAATATTTGCGACGAATATGACATCATTATATCATAGAATTTTATTGCATTGTTAACACATTAGGTTTGTTTTATATAGCTAAGCAGCATAGCTATAACCGGGTGTCCTAAGACACCTCTCTTCTTTTTTTTATAATTTTGTTCCTCTCAATTGCTTTTTTCCAATAATTACTGTTCTGCAGATAGGACAAGCACTATCTACCACAGTGGTGTATGTTTTTATATAATTTTTTTCTATCAAATTTTTACGTAGTAATTTTTCTTTATAATATTTATTATTTTCTGAATTACACTTTCTGAAATACAATTGATGCTTTCTGAATTAAAATTTATCAATTTTAAATAATTGATAAATTTTAATTACAATTGACACTTTCTGAATTTAAATTGATAAATCTAAATTACTTTCTGAATTTAAATTGATAAATCTAAATTACAATTGATGCTTTCTGAATTTAAATTGACAAATCTAAATTACAATTGACGCTTTCTGAATTTCAAATGTAAATTTTTTTTTTCAAATTGTTTTAATATGGGTGTTATATATACTTACCAATATTCTTAATATTGATTCGAGAAATATCAGTTTGAGTGTGTGTCGAATGGGTTGCGATCTCCTCGGGAGCAATTTCCATTATTTGCAAATTGGAAAATTTCAAATTTAACGACCTCCTCGCAAATCTAATTAAAAAAAGAAATATAATTAAATTTACGTTTAAATAAAACTATGCATAAGTTAATAATAATTTATACCTTAATTTGTTGTCATTTGTTTGTAGACTGATGGCCAAAGCTTGTTCACATTTTTTATTTTTATAGAAATTGTCTATTTCTTGCTGAATTTCCTCTAGTTTGCTGTAAGAAATGGTGCGAAACTAATTGCATTTTATATAATATTTTATTTTTCTATAAGCTTACGAATCATTTAGTCTTGCAGCTTTTTCACGTATTTCTTTTTTCAAGCGAATTTCTTTAACATTTTCCTCGGCCGTCTGTTCACGTTTTAGCTTTTCAAGTTGTAACAGTTCCCTTTCTTTGCGCATTTTATTTAGTTTCGCTTTTCTAAGTTCTATTTGGCTTGCGTATTTGGTTACAGATTTATTAACGCTGGAGTTATCCATGACAAAAATTTATTAGGTAATATACAACTTTTGATATACATACATATGTATATATGTATGTAGGTACTTCTGATCTGGCTCATAGCCACTCACTTACTAAGACAATTTGTATCACACGAGTAGTAAAAGCAATTGACTCATTTCGTTTTTAATTTTAACTGAGATCTTGATAAAAAATAAATTTTATAAATAATATTGATTCGACTATTTTCTGCATTGCACTAATTAGTCACACACAGTTTATGTTTCAAATAAATCGTGAGTTTATAACAATCTGTTAGCGGTTAAGAAACAAAATATGTCACTTTAAATAATCGAATAAAAAAGGCGTCATTATAAATTATAAAAATATATTTTCAAGAAGAGTTTAACTATTTGAAAATTAATTTTCATCTGCCATCATATTTAAAAGCTAAATACCCAGAATAGGTTTCCATATAAAAAAGGTAAAAATATCCTGAACTATACCTATTTTAAATCTTTACTTAAAGGGAAAATTCTTCAGAAATAATATTGAGTGAGTTCGATCCAAGTCTACAATAATTTGTTTACATACTTAGACTTGGGTCGAACTCGTCTTTTTGCTAAGCTGATTAGTTTGTCGGAGAGATACGAGGGGAACATAAACGTTTCTTTTCCCCTCGTCTCTCTCTCTCTCTCTCTCTCCTAAAAAACTAATCAGCTTAGCAATAAGACTTGCTGAGTGTAAATTAGGACTTACTAGTTAATTTTTCACACAAACCGATGATCAAGCCAATGCAATTTAAATGGGTTTGATCATGGTTTTTGGCAAACGGCAACGCAGCTGTAGGTCGGTTGATCCTCGTCCAGACTTGCATAATTTTATAAAAAATTGCAAGTCTGGACGAGGTCTTGCTATCCATAATCGAAACATCAGAGTTACCGAAACAACTCAAATTATAGAAAAACGTGGCAGACCTTTTCAATATTATTGCAAAAATGGCGTTAAAAATAAATATGTAGTTTGTTTTAACAATAGAACTCCGATAAATTATATGTGTATATTTATTATAATTTTGTTTGAATAAATATTTTTATATATGTAGATCTGATTAATACATAATTTCAGTTTTAATTAGTAGATTTTATTCTTCTTCAGACAATGTTTTATTTTTAATTTATATAATTTAATTTTTCAAGAGAAATTTCCTTTAAATCTTACATATACTACTTCGTGTTATCTGCTGTTTTTTATAATTTCTATATAAAAAGAAACTGTTTAGGAAAATAATAATTTTTTTAGGTTTTTTTTTAATAAATGTACAAAAAATTGTATACAAATTAAAATTGTTTAACAATTTATTAAAAGCTTTGAGTTATTGTAAAATATGAAAGATTTTAATTTTCAATAAACTTATAATACTTAAAAGAGGAGCATAATAAAATTAATAAAATGAAAATGGAAAAAAAGGAAAACAATTTTAAAATATGGACTATGTAGATCAAATACCAAAAAATGAGAAAAATTTAAAATTTAACTAAAGTGAATTGAAAGAAAAAGAAAAAGTAAAGGAAACTAGAATTGCTTAATTATAAAATTGCCATTTAAAACAACTTTAATGTCTTTTCTTAAAGCTGTATAAATATGTAATATAATTTATGCTTTGTTCGCTTTTTAATTTTTATGTTTCCATTTCGTTTTAAATTTCATCACTTTGATTCATTTTGAGCTCATTTAGGGTAGCATTAAATCTAGACCATTCATCCCTTGATGGTTGTGCAAAACTATCTGCCACATCGTAGACGTACAAATAACCACCATCGTCACCAACTGTGATTTGCTGGCCATTTGGCATCCACGATACGCGATTTAAAGCCGGAGCACCATCAACTACAACTGATACTGTGGGTACTTCGGTATCTTGATTAAGATTCCATAAATCAAGACGACCGCTACCATCTACAGCAGCAAATAGGGAGGGATGAGTGGGAGACCAGGCTACGTCCATGACATAATCAGAATTATCTTCAAAAGAATACAAAGGTTTGGTATCTTTCAAAGACCACAACTTAATGGTCCAATCGATGGAAGATGTGAGGAACAAATGCCCAAAATCTGGGGAGGATTGGTTGTAGTGTGTTGAGATGCCAGTAACAGGACCAACATGTTTTTCAAAAGTTTCATTGACACCAGAACGCAGGCCGTGACGGGATGCTGTAAATGTTTATGTTAAATATCATAAATGTGTCAATTTTTATTTTTACTTTCAAACTCACCCGAGTAAACGTAACCATCTTCACTGCCCATAACTAAACTATTAATCTCGTTAGCCGGAAATGCCATGCAGGTAATAGCTATGGATTTCTTTTGACTCTGTTGCAGTTCTAAAGTATCCTGCGGTTGTGACAACATATCCAAGCTCCACGAACACAATTTGCCATCAGATGAAATGGAGATGACGTTATGGGCATTTTGTGTGCCAACCATTTGTAGGCAATAGACTGGATGTGTATGAGCTGCAGCTGAAAGGGGTGTACGTTGGATGGGCGTACGTTTTTGCACTCGATTATCCCACAAAACAACTTGACCGGAATAAGTACCGCCCAAAATAAGATTCGGATTAAACTTGGCAAAGCAAGTGGACATGACAGCACTTTGACAATGAAACACATCTTCCGGTGTGGATTTTTTGAATTTCGTATTCCAAACCATGACAACGCCATCTGGTTCATTAGGGCTTTCCTGGAAATTTAAATTCCTTTAATGAATTTAACAGCAATTATCACACGAGTATTCAATTACCTCATTATTATGATAGGAAGCCACAAGTAGTTCCGGGAAATGTGTGGACCAATCCATGCATGTAATGCACCGATTCTTGGACCACCCATCGTCGTAGAAAACACGATTTAAGGAAATACGTGCATGAGATTTTTCATCATTTGCCTCTTCATTATCACCGCCACCAATATAATCCAAGTAGATGTCGACATTCTCTGATATAGCACGCTCCATAATTCGACCAGCACGTAATACAAACCTCTGGAAGTCCTCCGATAAGATAATCGTTTGCTTTTGCTCTTCGGACAGTTCTTTTACTAAAATTTCACATTATTACCATCAATTTGAGGCGATATTTGTTAATATTAATATAAGAAGACGAAGGAAATCAACTCACTCTCTTTCTTTTCTTCTTGGTCTTTCTTCTGTTCCATGGGCGTAATGGCTGGTGCTACATCTTTCACTGTCGGTAGACCATGTGTCAAATAACCGGGTGGCAATTTTGAAGTAAATCCATCCAAATGTTGTAGTGAACTCTCTTCGTCATCTCCTTGGGCATCAAATGCAAGCACTGTTTAAGGTATAAAAACTAACACAGCTAAAGGAACATGACAATCGACAGAACAGGAACAAATTCTACTACTTTTTTTTTGTTTCGTTTTTGTGTTTTTTTTTTCAAATAACATAATTATAATTTACATTTGAACTTGTTGAGACTTATTAAAGAACTTTTCGTTTCGTTTTAATTATGTTGGCATTAACCAGATATTTTTCCATGTTAAAAATAAGAAAAAATAAGAAACAAAGTGGTGAAGTAAGTGCATACTGTTTTAGTAAGAAAAACATTTCCGACATTTTCAATAAAAGCCAGGTGTTTATTATTTGTAAACTCGAATGTATACGAGTTAAGTTAAATAAAAGTGCTCTCACATTACGCTGTTATATTGTAACTATAGCTCGTATGAAGTCATAGTTATAGCTTGTGCATTTTTTTTTTTTTGGAAAGAAATGTTAAATTAAAATCTTTAGTGCTGTTAAGTATTTACAATTATATTTAAATAAATTTACATTTAGATCCCATTTTCTATTATTTTTGTAAAATGTTTGCTAGACTTTTGTTTAGGTCGGCTGGGACGCTGGACTCATATCTGCAATATGTTTTTTTAAATGTTCTAATTTCTGAGATATGCAATTAATTATACACGTATACAAGAATTTCCAGAGCGACAACCCCCAATTTATTAGTATTGTATTGAGGTGACGTCGATGTTGACAACTGGAATAAGGGAGAATATCTCAAAGGCAAAAGGAATTTTATTTTAAGTGGGATTTGGCCTGTAGCTCGTTTTTGTGAAACTGAAAAATTTCTCGCATGAAACGAATGAATTGCAATAAAAACAATGCATAAATTGGAAAAAAAATGGTTTTCAGTATACGATATTTACTTTCCATAAATTATTGGAAGAATGTGAGAAAGTGTTTCTGTAACAATTGGTCAATTCACAACCTATTGTGGGAGTCGTAGTTCGTACATGAGTAGTTCCTTAATTTCAATAAAAACATTAAGGGTTTTCATGAGAACTCTTAAAATTGCCATTTGTGCAATTGGGCAAACTTGCGAGACTTGTTTCATGTTTGACACAAACGTCAAAAAGTTAATTTAATAAAAATAAAATAAAAAAATTTCAAACAATTTTTAATTTAAAAACATATTTATTATATTTCTACAAAAATCAAAAAGTGTGTGCAAGAAGTAGTTGTTTACAAAATGCACAATTGCACAGCTTAAGTTTACGAGTAAAAATGATGATTGGGCAAACTTAACAGGTTTGTGTAAATAAATTTCTATAAAATTTTTGACATTTTATTTACGAGAGTGTAAAAATTCACAATTGCACAGTTTGCGAGACTTTTTAATATTCTCATGAAAACCCTTATTGTTTATAAATAAACTTTTACATAGAAATTACCAACAACGTTCGTACGAACTACGACTCTTACAATAGGTTGTGAATTGAGCAAATATTTTGTGAAAAGTTTCTCATAAGAACTGTGAAAACATGATGTATTTTGAATCGGTACGATACATACATGTAAAGATTTTTATTTTTCGTCTGGGCTCAGTTGAAAGTAGAGTCTATTTTCATGAGAAAAATATAGGCCATAATCTATAATATAAGCGTAGGTAAAATATTGATGCCCTTAGCGGCAAACAAAGTTTTACTTGAAATTAGATAATGGCACAAGACAAATACAAACCAGAAGTTATTTCAGTTGTGAAGGGCAGGCAATACTAATGTGAAAGTTGGGTAGACTAGCAGACAACCAAACTAAGTTGAGTTAATAACAACAATATGGGCATGAATTCAGCGGCACAGATAACTTAAGAAACAACTTTTAGTTGTGAGACAACAAAAAGTTGGACAGTTTTTATAGACTTGTGTATACGTATTTAAAAAATTTCAATAAATAAATAAATATTTATCAGATTTTTTAAAGTAAAAAATTAAATTTTATTTTTTTGAGTGTTAAAATAATCCCCTGTTTCCACAACACAGACGTTCGACTTGAGTTGAAAAGTTATATGAAACACACACATTATTTTGAGTGTTTTCATAAAAATTTTCTAGACGAGTCGACTGCCTGGGTTGTAGAAACCGGTTATAAATGTTTTTTTTTTTAATCCGTTAATTATGTTTTATTAATGTTAAACACAGACAGATGGTCATTGTTATCGTTTTTATAGAATGCGTGCATAATAAGTGTTAAAAAAAATAAAACGAAATTATGAAAAAATATACAATGAATTTTTAAATTCATTAGAAATTATAAAATGGCATAAAAATAATGTAACTGGTATATTTAAAATTAAAAAAAAGAAGCCGATATATTAGTGCAAAAAAAAGATATAAATTAATCCAATCAACACATGAGTATTAGGCAGACTTGCACACATTTCAATGTTTTGCTTTTATACAATATTACTTTTTAATTTCAAATCTAATAAATTTAAATTGGGCCGAACGAAACTGATTGTGAAAATCAGTTGAAATTCATTACACCTTTTCAAAACGAATCGTTTTAAAATCATTCGATTCTCATCACATACAAAAGATATGAAGTTACCATAATATAGCAAGGCTCTATTTAATTTGTTTTTCATTGAGTTTTTTGTATATGTATCGGAAAATGCAAAAATCCTTGATTTCCAAAAAAATAGTGGCCTTTCTATATTACGTTAACGATATACAATATGATTTTATTTTATTTCCATGACAATTTTTTCGTAAGAACTTTAAATTTAAGAAGTATTTCAGTTAATTTCAGATCTTTGATAAATTAAGTCTCGGCCCCTGTATTCTGTAAGTCGCTAAAGCTAAATATATAGCGCTAAAAATCTATAAAGTCGATATTTTTCGATTTTCCGCTACGAATGCAGTTTTCAAACGTGTATTAAAATGTAATTCGCCGAAATTTTCATGTTTTATGTCATCGTCAAAAATGTTTAATTTTCTATTTGTTCAGTACTATGGCGATAGAATTTAGCTTTATGCTAGGAACACAACTGGGACCAACGACGAATTCGTCGATAAGAGTTCGCTGCGTAAATTCGTCGTGTAAAGCACAACAACGACGAATTTACTCAGCGAATTCCTCTCTTAAGCCGAAGGTCCACACCATCCGTTTAATGCGTAGTTGCGTTTTATGCATGTGTCAAAAAGTAGAATCAATGGAATTGTATGTGGCAAGTTACAGAACAAAACGCAAAGAACGTATAAACGCATAGGAAGGATAAAGTAGGTTTACTTTCTACTTTTGTATCCGTCGCATGCATCGTGCTCTCTTTTGTAGCCAAATGTTCGTGTGGTGAATTTAAATTTTTTCTCTTTTTGCATTAAAACAACAAAAATAATTGCGCAAAAGACGTATTGCATGTAACTTGAATTTAAAATCGGAGAGAATGTACAGAAACGCATACCACGCATATGCAAAGAACGGATGGTATGGACCATCGGCTTTATATTTGACAAAGTTAGTTGTTGTGTGCAGGGTTGTCAGATACGGCGATTTCTCGCCAAACGTGGCGATTTTTCAACTTGTTTGGCGACTAAATTTTTGATTTGGCGACATGGCGATTTTTCTGGCGATAAATAAATTTGTTGGCGATTTACTGGCTATTTTTTAACAAAATTGAATTTGAAAATTTTAGTAATTCAGGAAAATTAGTTTGTTAAAGCAGTAGTTTCAAAAATAAATCCTACCAAAACTTGTCTGCAAGATATTCGGGTATGTTCTGTATCCCCGTGAAATTAAAAGGTGTGGAATACAGAACATACCCGATTAAAGCAATTTGATTTTGATGATTTTTCTTATATTAATTAATTACTAATGCGTTTTGAATTTAATAAAATAAACAAAAAAAAATGTTGGCGATTTTATTTCTGCTTTTGGCGATTTGCTGCTGAATTTTTATACGATTATTTTTTAAAAACAAATTTATTATCAAATATATATTAAGAAAAACCACATAAAATCACTTTGGCGAAATAGCTCGGAAAAAATCTGACAACCCTGGTTGTGTGTACAAAGACAGAGAGAGAGAGAGAAAATTGTTTTTTCGTCGTTCGTCGGCGTACAAAATAAAAATAAATCTATCTCAGAGTTCGTCACGCACGACGAATTTAGTTCGACGGCTGTGTTGTATTCATTTTCATATGCACGAATGTGTTTTATTTTTTATGACGAAAGTTCGCACTGAAAAATTCGTCGTTCGTCCCAGTTGTGTTCCTAGCATTAGCTTTAGCGACTTACAGAATACGGGGACAGGATGACAACTGTTCATGCTCTTGTTCTATATCCACATGCTCCCAATTTTCAGAGATTCAAACATTCACCCTCATTCCAGCTGTCGACATCGACGTCACTTTAATACCATACCCAAAATTAGGGCTTCTTTACTCGCTCTCGAAAACAATTTTGTGCTACTGACAATCTATTTCGGTTACCAAAGGTATAGAAAATAGTGTAAACCTGCCAACAGGAGTCAGTTGTTTTCGACAACGGGTACACAAGTTCCAATTTTTTGGTATTGTGTTAAAGTGACGTCGATGTCGACAACTGGAATAAGGGTGATTAGTTTATTTGAAATGTGATTATTTGAAGATGTCAAAATAAAAATCTAAGCGAACAAGGAATACCAGTCCTTAGGAAGTCTGGTCAATCATGTTTTAAATATTTTGAAAGCTTTTGCTTGCATATCAGTTTATGTTTATTGTGTAGTAGAATTTTTTTTTAATAAGCCCTTCAAACTTGTTGCAGGTCCTATTGAATTGTTTGAACTACAACAAGTCTTTTAATAATATAACAATCAATCACACCTCGTTGATGATGATGCAGAGTTGCTAATTAGTTATATACACTGAGAGAAAAAAGTGGTGGAAAAATACTGAAATCGATATAATTTAATATCCAAATTGATTTATGTTTGTTTATGCTTTACTTTAATAATGTTAAATTTTTTAAGAACAACACGGTATCATATTATTCTTAATTTACTAATGAACTTATGGTATTTTTGTACAATTTATTCACGATTTTACTATAGATCGTTCTTGACTTATTATTAACTTATGTTATTTTTGTGTAGTTTGTTTGTTCTTGATTTGACAAAGCAATAAGTTTGATTTGATACCGAAAGTTAAAAATATATTGTTAACGATTCCTTCTCATTTTGATGCCAATCGTTAGCAATTGTAGAAAGCATTTTTTCCCTCTGTGTAATAACAAAAAATTAATAACAATGTGAATAATGTAATAAAATTAAAATTTACTGCTTATTGAGCCTTGTATACATTTTAATTAATATCTCTTTGCCATACATAAATATATTTTGCTAGCGGAAAGCAAAACAGCAAGTTGCAAGTGAAATAGGATTTTGTATGGCAACATATTTTCTTCGATGTAGAATTCAAAATTATTTTTATTTCGTTTAGAATGCAAATCAAAAAAATTCTTTCGACATCATCAAACAAGCTGTAAATTTTTAATTATTTAATTTGAAAAATATAGTACGAAAAACAGCAAATGTTTTATTGTTAGCTGATTTCGAAACAGTGTGAGCAGTTGCGAATCCAATTCACCTTATTCGATTAGCTGGCCAAATCCACATTTGGAAATTTAAATAATATATACAATAGCTACTACTTCTGCTGGCTTAATATGTTTTTATACATGGATAATTTTTTTAACTCAGAATCAAAGGAATTTATTTTACAAGGAATTTAAACGAAATCGCGCTACATCGAACTAAAATGCACCATATACAGTAAGCATTAAAAATTTTGATCCATATATCGATGGTCACAAGTAGAAAGGCCCTAACTCGTATTTTCATGAAATTGAGTTTTTCAGTGATTCCAATACATTTCACACAAATACATCTCGTCACAAAAATTTATTGCAATATTGTAAAAAAAATATAGCTGTTACAAGCAATTTTACAAAGCAGTTGTACTGTTTATTATTATATTTTTACCTTCTGTAAAGTTACAATTATTTGAGTGAGGGCCTTTCTACTTGTGACCAACGATATGTATGTATATACATGAGTATGTATGTATGTACACACATATGTATGTGCGCTATTTGAGTTCAATCTACCGCGAATCCATTCCAATTTAATTCTCCTTCGTAGAAATTGACATATCGCAATAAGGGCAAACAGTTAAAACCAGTGGAATTAAATTCCATTATGTTAAAGAAGAAAATAATGTAGTCAAAACCAATTACATATACAGAAGATTGCTTTAAAGACGATAAATACATAGTATGTAAGTTAATTTTCGGTGCAGTGTATTTGAAATCCAATACTTTTTAATGTCTAATTAAAAAAAAATTGTATTTAAAATTAAATGCAAGATTTATGTATATATAAAAAAAATTCTCCACCCAATTTTTCAATTTCAACAATTACTGCTCTTTTTCTTATTGTTAAAATTTTTTTCAATAGTATTTATTGTATGTAACAAAATGTAATAGTAATATATTTTCTTTTGTTATATAAAATAATTATTCTTTACAAGGTACTTAAAAATACAATTTTTTAATGCTGTAAGTGCTAAAGAGAAATTTGCATTTTTTTACAGTGACCTGGCGGCAGTGGCGGTGATGCGATGTTGTAAAATAAAATAGATTATATTGATTTTGTGAAGAACTCATACGCCGACCATTGAATACAAAATAAGGAACATGATTGATTTTAGTTTCGAAAAGTTAAAATTTGGAATAGGGTAATGATAAATATCACATACTACATATGTACATACGTATGTATGCACATATATACATATGTATATGTGTGTGTGTATGTATGTATACATATATGGTTTTAGATAAATTTAAATAAAAAACAAAATGGTTTCGTTTTTTTTTTGTTTCAAAATTATATACAATATTTCATAGAAATAAGTCTTCGGGCAAATTATGGAATTCAATGTCGATTGAAATTTAAAAAAAAATATCCATATTTTTCTATTACATAGAAATATTTTGAAATTGCATTCGATATCGAGTGCCATAATTTTGACCCAGGGGCCAAATTCCGGCATTCGATACGATTTGAAATTTAAAAATATTTCCATATAAACTCTATTGAAATATTTCGTAATTTCGTTGGATAACGAGTGCCGTCATTTGCCTCCATGCATCAGTTTCTGTTGCTAATGTTTTAAATTTGCATGACAGAAATGAGAAAAAATATATCGTCACTTAAAATCCAAAACGCCGTTACAACAAAAAAAAAAAAATTCATATAGACATTTTGATTGATTATGATGTGATTAACCAAAATACATCTTTCCTTAAAATTGTACCCACATATGTTCAAAAATACTGATTTTATTCATTATTCAATTTGGCATCTAACAAATAAATAGTCTTAAGTTTATAAGGTTTTTTTTCTTCTCCTGTAAAAAAGTAAAAAGTGTACTTACGGCCTTTTGGATTTTAGGTGACGATATGTATGTATACCGTTTGTATACTTATCTTTTTTCTCATTATAAAATCAAAACTTACACAAAAAAAAATTGATGCGTGTAAAACCTGAGTAAGTATAAAGCACTTGAAACAAAAATATATATACATAACGTTACCTTAATATAGAAAGGCCCCAGCTCATTATTTTTTTTGAACTCGAATATTTTCTATATTTGGATAGAAGAACATCTAATGTATCGAAAAATGTAAAAATCTCGAATTCAAAAAAAAAATAACGACTCGGGGCCTTTCTATATTAAGGTAACGATATGTACTTTATAGAAGAGACGTAGTTTGGGTTCATACAACACACACTATCTTTCCTAGTTCCGTGAGCATCGAATTTAGCTAATATTCGGTTTTCTTAATTTAATTGTGAATAATTCCGGAGTTAACAGCTAAAGGCGTTTCAAGTTTTAAATAATTTCTGGCATTTAAATTATATGTATGTATTTCTAGATTTGCTGAATTGAGAAAAACAGAATTTTATGAAATATTTCAACAAGCAAAGTGTAAGAAGGGTGGTGCTATACCGCACCTCCACTCGGAGACCCAATCAACAAACAAAAGTGGAGCACAGAAAACATGGTTTCTAAAACCTTAACTCCTCTTCTGTATTTGTTCCACATATCAATCACGTTGTAATCGAATCAGTAGTTCAGAAGATACAGATTTATTGCCATTATTTTTAGATTTTTTGGCTCATGAAAACAACTGCGAGTTAAAAACTTGCTAGCGTTCCCATCTCTAATATACATACCGTCACCTTAAATGCAAACGGACGTAGATAACTACACAAAAGTTCGAAATCGAGTTTTTGATTTATTATGGTTCATTTTATCAAACTACATGTTCACGCAATTATTTAGACCTCAGCGATAAAAAATTACGACTTTATTAAAGAAATTCAAATGAACGTAATTACGAATTCATCTATTTTTTTATTAAAAAGAACATAACTAACATAAAAGCTTAAATATATATAAGAAGAAAATAAATGCTTAAAAACATATAAGTATCCATACCACAAGTAAATTTCGAAGGCAATTTGCAAGAGCAGTTTATTATTATTGATTTTTAGACGTTTTTTGTTTCTCCTCTAAAAAAATATAAAAGTGTAGTTACGTCCGTTTGCATTTAAGGTGACGATATATAAAGGAATACAAATTTATGTTTCCATTTACTGAGATATCATACATATGTATGTATGTACTCGTATTATGTATAACGTGACCAGATGGTTGCAAAGAGCGGGGCATGATCGATCAAAAGCCGGGATTTTGAAGAAAATATTGCCAAAAAGGGGGATTTAAAAATAAACATTTTTGAGAAAGCGTGGGTGTGTAATATGCACGCACACAGTTTCGTATGTACTGAGGAGACTCAGTTGCAAATCAAAAGAAAACTCTTTTATATAAAAATAAAATATTTATAAACAAATATGTTTATCTATATAAATAAAAATCAAATGTCGTTCGTTGGTAAACGCATCAATTAAAAACAGTTGCATCGATTTCGCTAATTTTCTAAATGTTTGTCATTGTTTGTTTGTGGTGACAATTTACCACGCCCCTTTTTTTAATTTATTTAAAATCGGAGAACCGCTGAACCGATTTGTCTATTTTTTTTAATAATTGTAGTACATAATTTAAAGAAATTGTATTAAGGAGTGGACAAGTGGAGGTGGCACCTGCCATTTTCAGAAAATATTTATTTTGAAATATCTTGCGAAGTAATACGATAAAGCAACTGAAATTTTTTAGAAGTTACTCCAGAAACGTGAAAGTTTTTATAATTAACGATTTTTTTAATGTCTAATGACAAAGGTCTTACAAAAAAAAAGTTCGAATTAGACATGTGGGTTTGGTATCACCCATAAAGAGAAAATATTTACGTTGAGATATCTAAGAAACTAATACATATAGGGAGAACATTGAATTTTTTTATGGATAACTCTGTTTATATTGTGCTTTGCCTCTGGAAACAATTTATGAGTTTAACAAGTGGAGGTGGTGCCTTTTATATAAAGCAAATTTTTGTGTGTCTCCAAAATTAATACCAACGTGCCGATCTTGCTAATTTGCTTACAGAGGCTATTAATTTTTCAATCCCTACGTTATCGTGGAAATTCTCACATAGAAGCAACATTTACTTTAAGATATCTTGGAAGCCAAATCAATCAACATTTTGAAATTTTTTCGTAAGCAGTAACGCCAATAACGAGAATAGTATTATAAAAAGGAGTCAATAATGGAGCAAAAAGTGTGTCACTTCCTAAGTAAATTAAATATTAATTTAATAATTTGACACAAACTTGAAATTCCACTGATTCTGTCGATAATAGAAAATAATCGAGATTGGACAAGTGGGCGTGGCTCCCCTCCAATAGCAAAAATGTTTAGTTTTTTTTTTTTGGGAAAATGTTTACTGACAAAAAATATCTTGAAAACTAATGCACTGAGAATTATGAAACTCTTCATGACTATTTAAGTTAATAATGTGAAAAGTATAATCTACAATATAGGTTGTCATTTATTATAATATAAAAATTTTTTCTTTTAATCTCAAAACGTTCATATGTATGTATGTATGTGGGGTGTAGCGAAGCGGACAGGATTTTGGCTATTTAAGCAATAACTACACTTGAAAAAAATTTAGCAAAGGAATTTGTATCGGTTACATTTTAATAAAAATCGAATGAGATATTGAAAATTTCAAAACTCTAAAAAGCGGTATAAAGCTGGATAGAAATTCGAAGCGGGATTGACCTATGAAAAGCGGTACATTCCCTCTTAAAGCGGAATGTGCTGTCAGGTTATGTATATATGTATGTATTAGAGGTGAGCGCAAGACATTAAAAAGTGCACAGTATTGTATTTTTTGCAATACCGAATATTGTTTGTAATACTAATTGATGAAATTGATTGTAAAACAAAGGTAGAGAACAATCATTGAACAACAGTTGAATAGACAGTTGTGTTAAATGTGCAATATTTTTATTGTACACTTCATAGTGCTTCATACTTAATTTGACAAACTCAAAATTTTATAAAATATTAAGTGATAATAAAACTTCTTACAAATATGTACGTGTATGATGAAAGATATTATTAATATTATTTGTTTTTTCACACATACACATCGTCAGCCCATTATTGGTTTGGAGCATACGCCAAAAAGTCAGAATGGAGAAAAACGACAAAACAATATTTATTAAACCTTAAAATAGTTGATATGGAGCAAAATTAATGCTAAATATCTCGGAAACCATAGTTAATTTCGCAAAACCTGTTTTGGATTCAGAAAGGGGATACTCAAAATATACATATGTATATACCCCATACCTAACTCATTTTTTTTTTAAAAATGGTCGGTGGGTCAAACCAATAATGGGCTGATGACATATTGTCACAATATAAACAATATTTCATTACATTATAATACTTCAAACGACCTTTTATTCTTCTTATACCTTCTTGCACAAGAGAGTAATCTAATATTTCATTTCATTTGACACTATTGTTCAATCGGTATGCAATAGTGAAATTTGATTAAAAATTAAAATAAATAATGCGCTTGCTTGTCAGATAAACAAAAAGAGAACAACTCAATAATGTACAATTAATAAGGAAGCAAATGTTATATGCTCACCTCTAGTATATATGTTTGTATATATTTAGGGCCTAATTTTGTAAAACGCAACGCATAGCGTTGACAAATTTCATTATGTATTTTGTTTTTGTAATTTAAATTTTTTCCATATAAAGTTTGTCATCGCTTGGCGTTGTGTTTTACAAAATTAGGCCCTTAGTGCCTGAAAAAGTTTCTGATTTTCCAAAAAATTTATTAAAATAAGAATTTATTGAGAATACATATACAGAACTAAATAGGTGCATAAGTATGCAAGTATGGTTCTATGTACTATGTATATGAATTTATGCACATATATACATATGTACATACATACATATGTATGTGTGTTCTGTCGAGCTATGAGAGTTAGTTATCCTTCACAAAGTTTGAGTTTAAAATTTGTTATTTACTTTTCTGACATTATTCAAGAATGAAAATTAAATTGATTATACATGCATGCTTTGTGTTAAAACATAAAAATAACTGATGCATTCCCAAAATAGATTTTAATATTATTTGTTCACCAACACCAAATTTCCATATACAATTTTATATAAAATAAATGCATATTTCATGTATAATTTTTTTCACTCTCTTAAAAAAAATTATACGTATGTATGTATGTACCCATAGTAAATCGTAAAAAAATTTTGAAGTAGAGAAGTATTAGGTACATATGTCTGTATATAAAATTATATGCATAAACAAATTAACGAGGTTTGCAAATTTCACGGCGGATGTGGTACTACAGTTGTGCACAGTTCCTACTGAATGACCACTATACACTATTAAGGCCGTGATACACTATCATACACAGTCGTACGATTCATTCACTGGAAAATCGGATTGAATTCTGTCACACTCCAAAAAAATCGCAACAAAATCTCTTATAGGTGCCACACTATTACACGAAAAAGATGCAAAAACATTTAAAATAATTTTTATGTTTAATTATTTTGCATTTCTAAAGAAATAATAACGCAAAATGTAGTTTTCAAAATTTTTCTCCCTATCTTTAAATAAATGAAGCAGAATTTGCTGTTTTCTTATCAACTGCCTTACAAAATGTATGTCTGATCTAATAGAAATTATCATTTTATGAAAATTTTCATAAACTATTGGAATTCGGACAGACTTGTCAAAAAATCTGTCACACATATCAAGTTTTAATCCACACTACCTTACTTTTTGAACACACACGATTTTTTTGACAGATCGAACGACTGTATATGATAGTGTATCACAGCCTTTAGCTACACTTCACTTTTTTGAGTGAAGTCGAAATAGCGTTATTTTTCATCAAATGCACTTCATAATACTAAATGAAAATTCGATCGATAGTCGAATATTGAAAGTTTCTCATAATAAGATACTGTTTTTGATTTTTTTTTTTTTTTTTGGGAAACATATACATACATACGAGTACATCCATATGTGTTTACCAAATGGATGATACAGGCACATGAATATTATGAAGTATAAATATGTACAAAAATTTGAAATATGGTTTCAAGCAAAGGCAATAATCAAAAATAGATTTAAGTAGCAAGGCATATTCATATAAGGTAGACTCGCCTCAGTTCGATTTGAACAATTCATACTTTATATGTCAAAAATATTTTTGAAAACTGTGTGAGGGATATTAAATTACAAGCGGCAAAAGCAGTCACCTGGTCTGTTGAGACCACCTGATATGCATTCGCCTCGTTGAAGTAAGAATCAAGGAGTATTTATGTCAGGTGATCTCAACACCTGGAATGTAATTGTAATTGTAATTGTAATATCCCTTAAGGCTCTGTTAGCGGATTGTAATGTAATGTAAACTGCAACAGTAGGAAACAGCTGATCGATGTTGTTATGTGAAAAGTAATGAAAATGGTTATAGAGATGTAATGTAATGTAACCTACTTTTCACATAAAAATATCGATCAGCTGTTTTCTACGTTGCAGTTACATCCCATTACAGTCGGCTAACTGAGCTTTTAGTCCCTGTCCAGACTTTAAATTTTTGTTGCAGCAATTCTTGAATATGTGTGAGAGTGTTGAAATAGAAATATACACATGTATGTAAATGTACATTTTGTGTTTTTCTTTCGCTCTTTTGCACTAAAAAATAAAACGTTGCTGCAGCGAAAATTGCAAGTCTGGACCGGCTCTTAGATTTCAAAACACATTTTTCAGTACATTTTTTTTTTGCATCAAAAGCGAATTGAGCCGAACATACCTTATATGAATATCCCTTGGCAGGGAGCATTGTACAATTTTTTTAAGAACAATATGAAAAATAACATTTATATACATAAGCATTAACACATTTAATTATGATTTTGTTGATTATGAATGAATTAAAAAATAATAATCGAGAGAAAGAAGATAAATTGTAGGGATTTTTTCGTAAAAGTATATCAAGTGCATGTTAGAAGAGTTATCTTGAGTTTCTTTTATAATTAAGTATTTAATAGTGTGTGTAATAGGCCTCCTAAGTTTCGGATGTTACAGATAAAAGAATTTTGACGTTCCTATTTTGCTTCATGTCGATTCCGTCACTGTTTGCGAAAATTCAAAGAGTACCTACCTGTGAATTCATCCTCCCATTCTAAACCCGGATTAAGATTGTATTCATCTTGAAAAATAGAAAAGTATAATCACATTTCGAGTTTGATTTTTGTTTTTGTTTTAGTTTTTTTTTGTGAATTAAGGCAAAATAAGGTAAAATAATTAATCCCCAAAAAAGGTTGGTTAAAGATTTAAATAAAAAAATTAAAACAAATATTACGAAAAACACTAGCTTTTTTTGGGAATTTCGAGTATTTGAAACATGCAGTAGTGGTATGTATGTATACACCTCTTAAATTTTGGAATGACTTGTGGTTAAAAACGTTTCAAGGGTTAAACGCAAACGTGTTTAAAGGTACACATGTAAATAATAATAAAGTTAAAACACACGATAATGAATGATTTTCTCAAACTTAGAAGTTAAAAATTTACTTAAAACTATAAAAAAAAATAATTAATAAAAAGATGTACTCAAAGATGATAATAACAATTTCAAAATTAATCACTTGCAGTGAAAATTGTGAAACTGCTGTGTTGTATAACTGCTAAAACTTCTGTTTAAAACTAATAACAAAATCATATAAATTATGTTAATCTTTCAATTGAAATAATAAAAAAAATGGGTGGAGAAAAATAAATCTTTTGATGGTGACTTCTTGTTTTCTATACTTTATGCAATTATTTTATATACAAAATAAAAATATATTTATATCAAGAAAATCTTCAAATTGTTAACGTATTTGAGTTAACAATATTAAGAAGAGAAAAAAAATTAAAACGAAACAAAAAACAATATACATAAACATTTTGCTACGATGTAAGAAAAATAAAGCTATTAGAAACTAAAAGAAGAATTCAATAAGTAAGATTTGGTTTAAATCTAATTAACTACATACACATTGATAAACGAAAAAAAATATGTACTACACAAATCTACAATCGATTACAATGAACACAATCAAACTTACCATAGTAATCCGTAGCATGAGCTAAAAGTGTCGAACAGAAAAAAATAGATAATGTTCAATTAGTAAATAACGTATAAAAAATTATTACAAAATATTCTATTCTATGTTTACTTGATTTTTCTATTTTTTCTTTAAATTGAATATCGGAACAATAAACCAAAAGACCGTAAGGGTGGGTAGGGTGATTCAATGAACACACATGTATGTATGTATGTATGTATGTACACGTATATTTAATGGGTTTTGACATAAAATAAATATTTTCTATTATTCTAGAACTACAATGTATAAATATTCAATCTAGGTAATGTTTGTCATACAGCCTTATGTATAAGATAAAACTTCATGCCAGTTAGCATTAGACATTGAAAATCGTTCCCCTTGAAAGGAAAAATGATATCGTGAATCGCCCGTGAAATTTTTTTCACGCTATCAATCCCAGTGAATGTAAAAAAGGAATACTCGTAAACCTTAAAGATTTAAAATAAAACAAATTTAAGTCATTAACAAGAAATACACAACAATTTCAGGTTCCGAATGAAATTCTTTTAATTTTAAAGTTTTGTTTTTATTAAATATTCTAGCTACAGTGGAATATTATGGTGCACCACCATAAAATTTACTGTGGTTACGTGAAATGTGTTCTCTTTCCCTAAAATTGAGATTGCCAATTTTGCGTTGTTGTTGTGCCACTGTGCTATATTCTAATTTTGTTCACTATTTTATGTTCGTGCGAAATGTTTCACGTGAACAAAATGTTAGCATTTTATTCCCGATAAGGGGATTATTATTCATTATAAGGGGAATAAAAATATGAGAAAAACATTTCTAGGCAAAAACTATTCATATTGCGATAATTTGCCGAAAAGAAAGTATTCACGATAGGGATAGATATAAAAAGTTTTCGAAAAAAACCCAAACAATTAAGATACGTTTTTGCAATTTTACTTCGATTGCATTAAAAAAAAAAATCAGGTGCAAATATATCGTAGCTAAATACAATTTTTTTTGTGATATCGACCACCATGTCTTTTTTTTTTCAAAGAAAATCAACAATTTAATTACAATTGTTTATGGTCGATTTCGCAAAAAAATTATATCTTAATTTTTAAATAAATTAGGACAGTGAGAACAGTAATGCTACCAGCATTTTTAAAGATTTGCAAGATTTTAAAATGCAAAATCAACAAAACATATCTGGAGCAATAAGGAAAAGGTGCTTAAATAGAGATAAGCTGATTTTGAGTTAATGGCACTCTTGTAATATTTTGTATATTCCGAAGTACCCTTGGGCAACATCTCAATTATTTTGTGCCAGTTATAGCGCAATGATTTGCTCCTTATCTTTTTTTGACTTAAAATCTCATATTGAATAATCTCCCTTATTCCAGTTGTCAGCATCGACGTCACGTCAATACAATACCAAAAAAATTGAGGATTGTCCACTCGCTCTCGATAACAATTTTGTGGTATTGGCAGTCTATTTCTGTTTCCTTGGGTCTAGAAAATACCATGAACCTGTCAATAGCAGTCAGTTGTTTTCGACAACGGGTAGACAAGCCCCAAATTGTTGGTAATTTTTGTTTGTTTTTTTTTAATTCCGAAAACAAATTTTAAAACGAACGAACGAAAATAAAATTGTGCTTGCAAGTAGAATTTTTTCTTACCCTGCTTGTTGTATGCATCACATCGCAAAAACAAAATGGAACAAAATGAAATTAAATAAAACCACAAAAGTAAACATGCATACATATCACATCTTCTGTCGATTTCAAAAGGATTTGGTGTTACAATTGATTTCCATCTCAAAATATTCAGGATATTTTTGATTTATGAAAAAGAAATCCATACAAAATGTTTCGCAAAAAATATTTTTTATAAATACATATGTACTCGTAAACTGGTAAAGGAAGGGTAATGTCATCCTACTCTATTACTACTCGATGTAAGCAATTGAAGTGGTTTTAATTTTATCGAAGGACAGTACAAAAATAAAATTAGATGAAATAATAGCACAGCAAATATTTATAGAGTACATATAATGTATTTTTTTTTTTTTTTTTTTTTTTTGACTGAGTTCAAGAAAATAAATTTCAATATAATTACCTAACTAAATACATCTATGTAAATTTTGTTTTATTAATTTCATTTTTAGGAGAGCCTTCTGGTTTATTGTTCTACTAAATAGAGATTCATTAATCAAAAAATTTGCAAGCACTTTATTTATTAAAAACGAAGTGTTGTTGTATATAAAATAAAAACAAATCCATGTCTCTTAAAAAAGATGATTATATTCAAGTGCAAAAATTAAATTTAACACAAACGTATCAAGGATAATTAAATGTGTATTAGTATGTATATTAATTTGAAATCAAAAATCTTAATATTACCAGTACCTTTGCGTGGTCTCCACCAATCCTCCATATATCCTGACAGAGGTGAGGAGTGGCAAGAAAGAACTGTATTTGTTATTTTATTTCGCTACGTTTTTCATCTTATTTAAATTATGTAATAATGCATCTTATACATATAATATTGTTAGGCGGGAATTTTAAATAGAAATTTTAGCATTTAAAACAACAGCTACATACAAACTTACTTTATGATGTTATAAAACAAAAGTTTTTAAAATGATATAAGAAAATTTAATTTTATAAGTTTATGCTTTTAAAAATATACATATGTACATGTGTAGGGAGAAAAAATCAAATAAATCATATGGCACCGAAAAACATAATTTGTAGGATTTTGAAGAAAAGTAACAAAATAAGAAGAAATCGTGTAAGTCTGCATTTACACATGACGGTTTTCAAGAAATTTGTTTCATACAATTTTGGCAAAACTTTTATGATTTGAGTTTGAGTGTATTTTCGGAAATTGTTCTTGCATAATTTTATATTAAAGACCTAATGAAAAACAAAAAAAAAAATGTCGTGCAACAATCGATATTTTTTTAGTCACTATCGATAGTAAATGGTACACAACTAAATTGAACTGACATATAAAATTCTATTTTATTTTGTTTAAAAATATTTTGTTTTGAATTTTTAGTGTAAATAAATATGTACATTATACGAGATCCATACAACCTCGATACTATCACGATAGTTTCGTCGATATATCGATAGTTTTTCTAAATTTCTATGGTCTTTAATTGATATATCGATCAAGTTTTTTGAACTATCGAAAACTTTCGATAGTGACACTAGCGATAAGCTATGTACACACGGTTGTCAGATCTTACAATATTGTTAGATCTGGCAATGTGCTGACATTGTACTGACAATCAAAAGTTGCAAGTGTATGGCAGATTGACAGTTCACACGGTTGTATCAAATTTGTCAGGAAATCTTACAATTTATTGCTAGATGATTGTATGACAATAAAATCAGCTGACAAAATCGTCAGCAAAAAAATTGTAAGTTCACACGGTTGTCATATGCAAAAATTGCCAGACATTATTATGCGTTGCCAGACTCAAAGCGCTTGTTAGAAATTGTTAAATATCAATCGTTTGTGGTGGTGTTAAATGTAAAAAGTGAAAATATTAATTATTATGGACCATAAAGAAGCAACTGCACTGATTTTGGCTGCATATATTTTATTAAATATATTTTCTTTAAAATCAAGCGTGTACAGTGTTGCCCATAGAAATAATTCTCTTACAATGACGCCATTGTCAGATGCACGAACTTCACGCATCTGACAATATTAAAATGTCTGACAAATAGCTGGCAATAATTTTACAATGTGTTCACACGATTGTAAGATGTCTGACAATTTGTTGTCAGCTGCTAGTCTTGCAATGGACTGACAATGATTTTTCTGGCAACGACGTCTGACAAAAATTGCCAGTTCACACGGTTGTAAGAAATTTTGAGCACATTTTACTGGCAATATTGTAAGATCTGACAACCGTCTGTACATAGCTATAGTTTTCCACCTCTACTATATAGTGCTGGGATATTATCGATATTTTCGTCTATCGATATCTATCGATAGTTCAGATTTCAACATCAATACTTTCGATATTACTATCAACTGAATGTTTGTACTTGAGAAATATAACTAATTTTTGATCGAGTTAAAGTTAGTTTTTTATTTATTTATTTATTTAAATATATTTTGTAATACAGTAAGCCTGCAAGGCCAAAATCGTATTACTAGAGTACATTTCTATGGCTAAAATAATGTACAATAGTTATCAGAAAAAAAAATATATAACAATAAATGTGAATTTCTTTAAGCCCCCCGTAGACGACATGTTTTTTGCGTCTGACTTGTCAAATTTCCCAGTGTAAAACATGTACATGTCGTGTGGTACCTTTAAAACTTTGCTTCTGTAAAAGTCAGACGCAAGGTCTTCTGACAAAATTTCAATTAGGCCCCTTTCAGATTAGGCAACTTTACTTGCGCAAGTCTTGTGTTTATGGGTGTGAGAGGAAAGGTCGGTTTGAAGGGAAAAGAATTGCCGAGATTTGAGTACAGACTTGCTTGTACTTGGCAATTCTTTACTTGTAATTGGCAATTATGTATATTCAAGTATATATTTAACTAAATTATTTTTTTCTTCAAATTCCATTGTATACATCAAATTTCAAATCACTTTCACAATTACAATCAATACAGAAATGAAACAAAACGTCAATAAATTAAGAAAATTCGAGCATAAGAAAATTAAACTTGCTCAACAAAGTTGCTGAATGTGAACATAAAAGCAAGTTCAAAAGAAAAAAGATAAAAATTAAAATTATACTTGCGCAATTAAAGTTGCCTAATCTGAAAGGGGCCTTAGAGCGTGTTCTATTTTCTTCTGACAAAGACTCTGACATCAGCTGTTTTTGTTATGCAAAATATGTCGGCAAAAATCTATGCCGTGAGGAAACATTTAGCGACGTTCCGCTATTGACGGAAGGATTAGCCGGCTGAAGTTGATATATTACAACACCTATATATTTATGTCTTTTTAAACTATTAAATAACAATAATGCAATAAAATTGCGTTGCATTTTTATATTCTAACATGATTCTTCGAATTTAAAGAAAAATTCCTTAAAATGACTGAAGTTTTTACGGAGTAAAGAAACATTTTTGTGCCGGCAACACTCCATTTTGAAACAGAGGCCGACATAGGTTTGTGCAAAAGCAAAAAAAAACAAACACAGACAATGTCAGACGTATTTGTACATGCACGTTTGTGACCAAATATTATAAACCGTCTGTAAAACAACAATTTTGACAGACATGCAGAATTACATCTGAGTTGGAAAGTTGAAATGTCAGACGTAAAAAACATGTCGTGTACGACCTGCTTTAGCATATACATACGTAAACAAAAAAGAATTTGTATAAATATATGTATTATTATATCAGAACAAAATAAGATATAATTGGTCAGGAAGTACATCTTTGAAACAAAGGGCGAGCGGTGTGTTTGTATACCAAGTAGTCCATATCGGTGAAAAACGTAGATATAGTAGAAAAAAAAATATTTAAAAAAAAAACAGACACTTGCAGATGTCTTTACATATTTAAAATAAAATAAGGACTTGGTAATGTACATATGCATATTCAGTATTCTAACGACTGAAAGTAGTTAAAAATACCTTTTTTAAAAAAATTGCATGAGTTGGAGAAAGATCGCAATGCGCATGGTAACGTATTCCAAGATCTAGCAATCCTTACAAAAAACGAGCGCTCAAAAATAGAGTTGCTTATTAACGAAATGATAATTTGGGGATTTCTTGCAGATCTCGTAAAAGAGAATTTATTATAGAGATAATTGGGAGTTCCATATTTCATAACTTTGTAAAAAAACAACAAATTTCTTGTTTTTTAATCATTTTATTGAAAGTATATAGTCTTATGTTTATTTTGATATGTATGTATGTATTTACGGACGTTATTTCAGGTGACAGTTTTTGAAAAATTGTGCTGTCAGTTGAAAATTTTTTATTTTTTATAAAACCTCACATTTTCAAAACTGCATTTTAAATAATATCGATATCGATATTTTTTACCGATATTTTAAAATTATCGATAGTATCGATAGTACTATCGATATTATCCCAGCACTAGTGCTATATATGTATATTTAAGCATAAACAGAAAAATGTTAGGTTTAATAACAGAAAGGTATACATACATTATTACATATCGCACTTAATCAACAAGAGGGTATTAACTCGAAATTTTTAAAATTTCACTTTTTGCAAGAAATCAACTAACAACATCAATATATATTTGCTGTAAAAATTTCAACGTAATCCGATTACTATTTGTTTGATAAAATTTGTTTTACTTTATGATTTTAATTCGAACAGTCCCAGTTTTTATGATAAAATTGCTCAATTTTGTTGGGGTTGTAACTTTTTTTAAAACATGAATATTCTTCCCCAATAATTGCAAATAATGTAAATATATTTTTAACTGAAATTTGCTTACTATTATGTATTCGAATTTTCGACCTCTCCTAAAATGTAACCACAAACAGTTTATCGTCTCTACTGAAAATTTTAAAATTTTGAGTTAATACCCTCTTGTTGATTACGTGCGATATGTATGTATGTATATCTCGTATATCCGTATGTACATCATTTTTCAACAATTTGTTTTATAACTTTATAAGACTACACTTTTTCGACTTGAAACATAAATGTGCGTGAAAAAATATAAACATGCAATAAATATGTCATACATACGAATTTAAATAGTAAAATACTGCTTATGAAGGATACTGTTTTCGTAAATGCACTATTCAACAATAACTATATGAATAAAATGTATATTGTCAATAGTTTTATTACATAAATTCAGATTCTGTGTCTGATGGTTTTAAGCTTGATTATAAGTAGTGCCATGGGCGTAAAAAGACCCTTCTGAAGTCCCGCCCCCACCAAAAAAATTATTAAAAATACTTTTCAACACGTAATATTAAAAAATTCTTTTAATGTCCCCCGAAAAAAAATGGCCAGCTACACGTTTTTGTTTGCCAAAACCCCCCAATAAATTCATTTATGAGTTACTTTAACGAATTTTTGCATAGTTGGGGAACGGCACACAATTTGTATGAAAATGAAAACGTATATAACTTTTTAAATTATTAAATCGAAAATTTAATGATTTTCCACTTTAATAAAGGAACTTTTAAAGTTCCCAGAAGGCGATCAAATAAAACCATCAATCGGGGAATATGTATGTGTCGTTTAATTGACGCTTTTTCGGTGACGTTCAAATAAAATCGTCAATCAGCATTTGAATTGTGTTTGCGTTGTGTGCGGATGCAAGTATGTCTTCTTCGGATGAACAAAAAAAATATTAATATAAAAACAAACGATTTTTTTTTTATATGTATATAAAAACAAGAGACCAAAGAACAAATAACACAAAGCAAATGACGTTTTTTTCGTCAATCAGATTTGGAGACGATCAAATAATCAGCCGTCAAATAAAAATATAAAAATTTTTTGATTCTCATCAATCAGTGCAGACGTGTACATGTAGCCCAAAAAAACGACTGCACGCACACAATTATGTGATTGATGGTTTTATTGATCGTATCCTGGACACTTAAGGCTGACACTCACTATCCTACACAATAGCACAATTTTTAAAAAATACAACTATGATCTAATGAATTCTTTTTGTCGTTTGAAAAATTTCATAAACTCCATCATACCACAGGGTTGTATTTGTTCAAAAGTTGTACGATTGCGTAGGTTAGTGAATACTAACCCTTTAGAAAACATCCAACAAAATAAATATTGAGCATAAAATTTTTTTGGGCATAGTTTTAGCAACTACAAATAATTATTTATTTTAAAAAAATTTCTGCCTTAAGCAAACTAACACGAAATGTGCATGTTTTTAATTTCAGCGAGCCCAGAAAAATCAAAATACAAATTTTTCTCCGTTAAATTTAATACCATTTAAGACACATTTAGATATGTGCTCACATGGTGTATATTTGCCATACATGTTATCTATCGTTCCATTAATATAGAAAGGCCCTACCTATTTTTTTTTTCAAATAGAGTTTTTTGTATATTTCGATAGAACATCTAATGTATCGAAAAATGCCAAAATCTCGATTTCAAAAAAATAATGAGTTAGGGCCTTTCTATAGTAAGGTAACGAGCAAGTGAAATATTTCATTTACTGTTGACATATAATTTTAGCTCAGAAGCAAAAAATTTTATGTAAGACAGATGGAAGTAAATACTCAAACATTTTTAAAAGAGATCATATGTAAAAGTTCGGTATAATGAACAAAGGTCGTTAAATGACTACAGTATGAAAATAAACATATTTTATTTTATAAAACTCAACGTAACACATATGTTTGACTAATATTCCCCCCAATATATGATGAACATGGCAAATATAATTTAATGCAAATAAGTCATTGGCCAAACTATATATTATTTCTATTATTTAAGGTAGTTTTCAAAATATTTTTAAAATTTCATTCTAGAAAAATGTAAAATCAACATGGGATAAAATTAAGTCCAGGGGTTCATAATATGTACCCAATATAGCTTTAAAAAATCTTTAAAATGATTTTTCAAACTTCAAAATATTTTCTGGCCGATTAATAACACTCTAACTTTTTTCGTCTTTGTATGAAACAAATAAATATTAGAATCACTCGCTCAGTGTACATCATTATTCAAAATATTTTCATATACCCATCAGTTGTATGAAAAAGTAAATAAAATTCAATGAATAGCAAGTAATAATAGTTTTTAAAAAAAGACATTCCATGTAAATATATATTATATGTACTTTTAAAAGGGAACTCGTTATGAATAAAATTAGTAACGAAAACAAATATTTAAAGTAAAAGTATAAAATACATACCATCGCGTTCATGACCGCCACTACTATTGGTTTGAGTTTGTTTTGAATATGTTAGAGTTTCTTTTGGTGGAATGTTAGTAGCTTGAACACTATAAACACTCAAGTTTAAGGGTTTTTTGCCAGCACTGAAAATAAATTTGAATAATTTTATATTAAATATTTATAAAAGGAAATAACCATGAATGAAACAATTACCTGGGACCGTTCATATTTGTTTGCAAACTAGCATCCGGTGTTTGAGTATTTGAATTATCAGAATTTAACGAATTAACTGATGATAAAGATGTTAACACTTCCGAAACTGGAGCTACACCCAAAGAAGATAACATTTCATCTAAATCTCTGTAAAAAGAAGTTGTAAGAGTAATATTACGTTTTAGTTAGATTTACATATACATACATGTATCGTTACCTCAAATAGAAAGGCCCTACCTAACTCATTATTTTTTTGAAATCGAGTTTTTTGTATATTTGTATAGAAAAACATCCAATATATCGAAAAATGAAAAAAAAATCTCGATTTCAAAAAAATACTCGTAATGAGTTAGGGCCTTTCTATATTAAGGTAAAGATATATATATATATTGTTTACATACTTTCTTTGATCTTTATCGGCTCGTACAGATATTTCTTCCATATCCTTCATTTCCTTTTCGCGACGACGTCTGTCTTTTTCCTCGCGCAAAGCTGCCAAGCGAGCTTTTTTGCGTTCTAATTCTGCTTTACGATCCATTGTGATTGAAAGCGTTTGGCTTTTAGTTTTGTGACAATAGGTGGTAATGAAGGTAGAATTAGATTTGTGGATTTTCGTTTAGATGAGAATATTGCAATCTGGAAGTATTTTTTTTATACATATGTATATATAATTAGCAACTTTGTAGTTTGTTAAAAAGAAAGAATAAATAACTATTCGTAGGTATAATATAACGGCCATGTTCTGAAAACCATTTCGTTTTGAAATCGCAAAATTTCAAAAACGGAAAACCTTGTTCTCTTTATCAAACAATTTAGTGCATTCGAAATTAAGTTCGGACAAAATATCTCAAGCATATGAAATCTTAAAACCAAATAAAAAGCTGCAATAAGTGAGCTTTCTTGTTGATTTTTTCCGTGAAATTTTTCGGTTTCAAAACGAAATGGTTTTCAGAACCTAGCCGTAAATAAAAATATTTTTTGGATTTTATTACTTGAGATATTTGCTTGTGTAAACATAAATTCCTATACCCCACTTTATATAATATTAAATGCACTTTAAGTAATTTTCATTTTCTATTGTATTCACCTATTGGAGTATGCATGCATTTATTATAATAATACCGAAATGGATATAGGTATATTTTGAATATCCAAAAATTTTGCAAATTATTTTCTTAAAAACTTTAAAAGATCACAGGAATAATAATATTAATAATATGTGGGATAATGTTATCAGGTTATATAAGAAATACCTAAGTATAATTATTTGACATTCACCTATTTTATGTTATGTTTTTTATGCTTGCGTTAAAACCGGTTTTGCCATACAAAATTCGTTTTTTAAGCCAACTATTAGTTTAACAATTGTTTTTGCATAAGGGAATAAATCGAATGTTTGGCATTTTTGCTTGTTTTTTTGTTGTTAAGCGCATTTCGTGCCTACTTATCTGATAAGTAGATATGCTTGTTTTTTAAAGATTTTTGTTTGAGGCCTTTAACATGGCTATGGTTGCATATTGTGATTCTCAATCAGTTATTAAGAGTCTTACTATAAATAACCAAAGTCTTGTAGCCAGTTTCAAAACCTTTTGAATTGAAATCAACTGACGAGTTCCATAAGCAGGAACAAAATGCATTTAGACGGTGAATAATAAAAAAAAGCAAAAATTCCACTACCAGGCTATTGCAAAATACTTATGTATGATCTCAAAAGAAAAAGAAAAAAATTTGCACAGATAAAAAAATCATACTTTGTAATGCACTTCAAGGAAAAATATGATATATTTTCGTCTTACGAAGTATTTGGGTATTTTATAGTATGTAGCTGAAATGTTTTATAAAGTGGCTGGATGAAGATTAACGCATAGTTTTTAATTTTAATGCATTTTTGCAGTTTATATCTTACTTTCGCAGAGATTGCACTTTATGTTATTAACTTCAGCATAACATACGTACGACATGCATTTGTAGAAAGTTTCACCTTTGGCACATGGAAGTTTATGTTTTATACTAGACATTTTATTTATTTTATATACACTGTAAATGTGAACAAAAAGCAAATATTAATCACAAAAAGTTAATAAAAAACTAACTATTGAAAGGCGTAACTCAATGAAATGCGTCAATTATGGCTTTTATGATGATGTCACCAATATTAAATCTACTTATTGCCAACACTTGTTATTCTTATTAATAAGGACTTTGCTTAGCCTTAATATTTTTAGACAAAATTTCAGCCAACATTGATTTCCTCTTGGCAAAAAGAAGAAATTTTATTTGCTAGGAAAAAAAGAAGACAAAAATCAATAACCAGCATACAGAACGTCATTCCCGTCATTTTCATTGTCTAGATACCAAACTATAAAGGCTGTTTTTTTTTTATTTTTGTTTGCTACTGCACCTTTCGGTAATGTATGCAATTTTTTACACAATTTTATAAATATTTTTTTGAAAAGAGTTTTGGTCACAACGTTTTCGTTTTTATTCTAGGTTGTGGCATGTACCTTCTTTTAACTTTTTGTTATAAAATAATGATTTTTTTGGAGATTTTAAGTACTTAAATTAACATATTTTTTTAGAGCACAAACTACAAATCTTTTCTTATGCGAGTTTTACAATTTTTCATTAAAATTGTGTTCGTCTCTTAGCCAGGGCTGCCAGAAGATTCTGCTGAAAAATCCGCACTCTTTTGAAAAATCATCGGCATACTAATTTCGAAAATCGTCAAGAAAGTCGGCATGAGTTTTTCATTAATTTTTATTAATTAGACAAAAGTAACAAACATATGTAACTTCATGTATTTTATAAAATGATAATACATAATTATTAACGTTTGTCAAAATGAATAAAAATTTAGACTTCAACCACAATTTCCGAAAGCTTACAAAACCCCAAAATCGCAATATATTCCCTACAAGAAATGAATGAATGACTGAAACTAATGCCGGCCATACACTACACAAGTTCACTGCACAAGTCTGGCACTGTACAGTGCATTTTTGTAGTGTATGGTAGTGGTATGGATGGTTGTGCTATTTACGCAGTGAACTGAGTAAATATCAAAACGATTTCGATTTTGGTCAAGTTTGAAAACTGTACAGTGAACTTGTTTGTATAGTGTATGTTGCAAACGCTCAGTTGTTTCGTGAGTTTTTAAGAGTTCACAACAAGAAATGAGCGCAGAACAAATATTCTGGACAGAGTTCCTAGAAATATACAAATAATAAAAAATGCACAGTTTACTTTTATATAGTGTGTGTCACAAGCTTACTTTACGCAGTGCCCGGCTTGATCACTGAACTTGTGTAGTGTATGGCCGGCATTACACAAACAACATTTTTTTACTAACACATTTGCAACCACTTTACATTCAATTCAACAGTTATTATAGTTGCTGTACTCTATCTTATATGCTAGAGTGGAACATCTAATGTACACATGTCAAACATTTTAACATATTGAATTTTACTGAAAATAATTTATAGTTCGTTCGGTTTGTAAAATTCAAATGTATAAAAGTTGTAAAAAAAGTATGTTGCTTGTGAAAAAGTAAGATAAAAACTATAATGAACAAAAGAAATTGTATAAAGTTTAATTAAAAATATACATATGTACCCATAAAATATAAAATATTGCTGGAATTTTGCAGGAATATTGTTTCGTAACGTTGTAATGTCACAGGCAATATTCCTGCAGTATTTCTGCAATAATCCTATGTCCGCTTTTTTGTCTTGCCAGCAAGATTGAGGAAATATGCAAAAAGATTACAAAATTTTCTAATAACATCATAGATACATTATCGCTGAAATTTATGTAAAATATAATTTAGATTTTATTTATAAAATGATTGTATTTTTGAAAAAAAAAAAAAATTTGGAATCAACGTATTTTTACCTGAAACGTTAAGAAAAACAGTATATGCTCTTATGACAGTATATGCTCTTATGGCATCTGTAATGCGATATATTAATTTAACGAAAATAACTTGGGTATATATAATATCATCCAATATTTTTTTTGTAATATTATAATAATATTGGTACTATGTTGCAAATGTAATATTACCAAAAACTATTCCGGCAATATTACGATTACCTGCAACTTAATATCATTCCAGCAAAATTCCAGTAATATTTTGTGATCTATGGGTATATATGTATTCGTTTCTTTTTAAATTTTGAGATATTTGGAAAGGGCAATATTCGTTGGTGGTGGAAGAAGGCGGCAATACAATTCATTCTATCTGTGAAAATTAAAGTTTACAAAAGTGTTAAAACAGATAAGTAAAATAGTGGATAAAGGAAATTCACAAAGTTTAATTTAATTTGTATATTTATTTTCAAAATTTAGGATATTTGTAAAGAGCAAGGTGCGTTGGAGATGAAAAGGTGTGAAGAGGGCTAGATAGATATCGCTTAAGTTATTTGGGTGTTTTTGTTTATTTTTATTTTTTGTTTGAAATATGTTATTTACTTGTGTATTTTAATGTTATTTTTTATAAAAAAAAATAAAATAAAAAAATAAAAGTAAGCGCCAAGGGGTCTTCACTAATTTTTAAAATTAATATAAATTGATGATATATTATAACCAATAAGAGTTTAACTAAACACGAGTTGTGTTTTTTCAGTCCATTATTTCCAAAATTGATTTTCTTTCTTCTGTCTGTCTGTTATATAGCGCAATATTGTATATTTTTTAATGATTTACGTATTATCACTCGAAACGAACACGAACTCACGACTGGTTCAGAAGCAGTCACCAACCAGCAGCCACCACCATCATCAAGAGTAATTAAAAACTACTACCAAAATTAGAAACCTTATGTCAGAACATTTTTTATTGTTTACATTTCACTTGAGAAACACTATAATTTATATTGATTTTATTTAGGCGCATTATATTTTACTAGTTGCAAATACTTGCATTTATTTTAACATGAAATAATAAATAATTTTTAGGTAATCGAAATGAAAAGAATCTAAGCAGCCGAGAAGGAAAAAATACTATGAATGTATGACAGTTATACTGTTATCGAAAAATGCACTTAAATCAAATATATCCAACATCCGATTTCCATAGTCCCTGCTTTTTAAGCACTTTGTTGTCGTAGTCTTTTGATTTAACTTTCCATAGGGAATAAAGATTTATAAATTTCAATAAACTCCGTATCGTCGGATGTCCTTTCTTCCCTTTGTTCGTTGACGACGATTTCCTTCTAGAAGATAGATATCATATATTTTTTCACACAACAAATAATTTTTTTTTACTATTAATATATTATAATAATTTATGATGACAGAATGATGTCATGTCTCAAACATGATTAAAATCCCACGGATTGACGGATTTAAAGTTGGTTTGATCAAAATCGGCATTTTTCTTTTACCTAAAATCGGAAATCGGCATTTCGACGGTTGGTTTCTGGTTTACTGCAAACATAATGTATTTTGAATATCCTTTGCCGCATAGCAAAAACCAACCGACGAGTTGTTTGCTTATTAATGAAAAAATCGGCAAAATGTTGAAAAATCTGAACTTTTGGCAGCCCTGCTCTTAGCTTTGCTGATTTATATAGCTATCCTGCTCTCTGTTAAGTCTGCATTATCTAACCTATTTGACAATTGGAAAACTGTTCTATCAACACGCAAAACATTCGAAACACAGATGGCGCTGTAGGACACTATTACTTTAAAATAATTTGGGAAACTTGAATATGCATATTAAATTTGCTAAAATAAACGAAAAACATGGTTAATAGAGGTTACATAACACGTGTTATTATAAAGAAAACATTCTATACTAGTTTAGCTTAGGCTTCAAAAATAAAAATGGATAATTTAATTATTATAATCATTCCATCCTGCTGCTGATTTTGTTTCTACATGTTTTGCTTTTCATATCTGGCAGCTCTATTACATAACTTTTAAGGAAGCGGAAATTTTCTTTGCAACTCGATTGTGGGAATAATTCAAAAATCAATTTGGATTATTTAATGACAGGTCGATTCATATTACCGCTCTAATAGATATTGAGTTATTTATCTATGTTGGCAAGGTGATTTCTAACAGTTTATTAAATGTCAACAGTTTGTCCTGAGCACCAAAGAAAAATAAAATTATTGACCGATAACAGCAGGATTTAATGTAAAATATACAGATATAAATAAAAACTATAATTTTTAAACAACAATGGCAGATACAGCAAATCCTGAGGAAGAGGCAGCAGAAACTCTAGAACTTGAAAGAGCTAAGTATGTGTTTTTTTAACCAAATAAACTGTTAAATATAATCTGTTTGTTTTAGATTTAAACAATTATATCAAAAAGTAATACAGTGGACACCTCCCGATAATGAATATGAACTGACTGAAAATTCTTTTGATGCCGCATTGGCTTGGGAGGCTCTTTTAACTTTGCCTAGTTGCCAAGAAATGATGATTAAAGAAGAAAATCAACAACTTTTAAACATAGTTGTGGGCGTTAATGTAACTCAAGAGTTTCCATGGAAACAAATAACTTATAAAAATTTGCGTGATTTATTCGATTATCTATCAAATGGCCAACTGTTACACAATGCCTTTGAAGGTTATGATCTTGATAGCCATGTTTTGGTTGGCTATGTGCCTTTAATTACTCAAGATATGGATGATGCTCCAGCTGGAGATCCTTTTGTTTTGTATATTAATCCAGCCGATGCAAAACTGGCATTGGAAATTATACGCAATCTCGAAACATTCGAACGTTTAATGGTGAACAAACGTTTGCTAAAACAACCACGAAAATGGGTTTCGCTTGGGAGCGAAGAAGAAGTTAATTTGACCATTGCTCATCGCTATCATGAAAATATCGATGTTGAGATACAAAGTGTTTATCCTTTGACCATACCATCTAACAAAGAATTCAGCTTTCGTTTATCAAACGATGTAAGGGATGGCTATGTCGAGTTGGTACCTTCAGAGAGTGCCCACTTTGAAAATGTTTCCCGTCGACGTATAACTGTAGGCATACAATCATCATTTCCTCGTATTGATATAGAACAACAGACTGATCCCACGTTTCCTACAAATGCTTGGGCTCAGTATTTGTATGAAATAGATGAAGACGGTGGGAGAAATTTGATCTAAGTTGTATATAGCAAAATTTCTAGTTTTGTTTATTTTTCAAATTTAGATGATTGTCTTGATGAGAAATCTGAAGAGGAAGAAACTAAAGATAAGGTTGCAAGTAAGCCTGCTACTCCTGAGACTCCTGAGAAACCTAAACCGGCACCTGAAATTTCGGACAATATTAAGTTGTTACTAAAAACCCTTGAGTTTAATCAAATTGATATGTACCGGTGAGTCTTTTATGAACATTGGGTTATTCAAGAGGAAATGCAATATATTTTCATTAACATATTCAGTATTATCGTAAATAAAATTCCATATGAAAATTTCCCAACGTGTGAACAGTTAGTATCATGAATAAAATGTGCGGTGAAAATGTCGGAATGTTTACAATTGTAAACTCCAAAAAAAAATTGCGAAATATTTTGACAATTTATGAATAAAGTTATTCACAAAGATTTGTCTTTCGGAGATATGAAAATTTTAATATTTAATAATAATAATAATAAATTATACGATATTAAAATCCGTGTGAACGAAAACTTTTATTCGGACATTTTCACAAGTGGAATTCATGATAAGGCTGATAAAGAATTTTTACATTGAACTATACTGTATATATAAATTTGTTTAATTATTTAAAGCTCAGAAATTAAAAAAATGTAACCAATATGGTTTTCTAAAGACAAGAACAATTAAATTAGACTTGTTCAGAAAATGCTGCTTTTTATGAATCAGAGTTGGAAACCATGGAGCCATGAAATTTTGCTTTAAATTTTATTTCAGCTGTGTGAAAGACAGACAAAGGAATATTATCTCTTTCTGTCTTTCTCCCAGCTGAATTGCGACTTTGCAGAGTAAACTTTCGGTGTCTAAACAGGGGTATTAATACGAAAACATTTTTGTGGAACATTTAAACCTTCTTGCTCCTCGCTGTATGTATCATGTTTTTCCTTTTTATAATAAGGATGAAAAGTATCCTTTAACAAGCATATAATAGATTAAATATTTTAAAAATTATTTACCATAAAATGTTATTATAAGACCCTGACAACACAATTAATAAAAATGTGCAAATATACAACTATTATTGAGTTCTTGTTTCGGATTTGATATTAGTTGAACTTCTCATTTGTTTAAATTGAAGTTTAACTTAATATCTCTAGTTGTTCTAAGAAATTTTTAGGTTAGGTATCCTGATGATCTCCATTAGGAAGAGTGAAATGCGCATATGATCCAGCTACCCCCTCAATAATCAATTTAAATGTATTTTCAGTAAAAAACTATATATTAATAATTTTAATAATTTAGGATTATTAATGCGTTAAAAGAATGTTAAACTTAATTCTAATAATTCCCAAAAAACACCACATACTTTTTTAGTTAGATGAAATTTTGCAATAAGAAAAATACGAAGTGCTGGTGGAAAACAATACTCGCATATCATTCAATATTTTCTGCAGTAAAATGTTATTGGTGGACATTATTCATGTTAATAATTATTATTACACTTTCAGTAACGACTATCCTTACATTTCGGATAGAGTTGTCCAGCATTACACATCACCATACTTGGCTGAGACTTTATGTTTTGCTAACATTGCTAAAAGTCAACACAGATACGTGTGTGGCTATGACTGGTATCCCAAATTAGCAGGACTTATTGTTGCGTCATACACTTTTAGTACAGCGGCCACCATAGAAGCAGGTACGCATTCCTTTTATAAAAAGTTTTATTAAATTTTGTTTAATGCTATAGACATTTGTTTCAGAGCAGTCAGCTCTAAATGTGACATCATACAAAGAAATGTCTTGGAACACAAGCCAATATTAATGTGGAGTTTTAGCGATAATCTTAATTATAAACTAGAATTGGAATCTTCCTTGGAAGTGATGACCTTATCGTTTTGTCCCTATGAAGCCAATATACTTTTGGGTGGTGCCTCTAATGGCCAAATTATTTTGTGGGACTTGCAAGATCGTGCCGACAATCTAGATGTCGAAGAAATGTTGTCTCCCGCCCAAATAAGTTATCGTATGCTAATGAGTGATTATTTGAAGTGGGCCATACTAATTAACGAAGATTTGATAGTATCGCCGGCTACTGTAACGGACTTAGAGCATTCCCAAAAGAGCACCATAACATCCATACAGTGGCTCGGCAGTAATCGTTTTATCAATGCGTCTGGTAAATTAAATGTTGTTCCTCGTAACTCGATAAAGTATCGGTACTTTATGACCAGTTCCTTAGATGGCTCAATTGCATTTTGGAATTTAGATGCCCAGACAAGTAAGAAAGTTAGTAGTGGCATGCGTCGCGACCTGCCAACGGCTCTTACACAGAGTGAGTCAGTGTATAAGGGAAAACTATTAATGCCTGTCTTTAGAGTAACTTTTAATGAACCACTCACTGCCTTTATAACCGATAGCCCAGTATTTAGGTGCCAAGTCAAAGAGAAAGATGTCAAGGCTGGGAAAAGTCTCTATAATTATGCTATTGAGTCCGAAGAGATTAATTTGTCGGAAGTAAGGCAATCGTGTATAACATCATCATACTATGGGCACGTAGAACGTTTAACATGGTCAGGTCTATACGCCGATATCGCTGGTAATGAAATTGTTAATACTTCGGTGAATTTCGCGCGGGTTCATGATGGACCTGTTGTCGCAATGAAAAGAAATCCATTTTTTCCTTGGCTTTTTGTTTCGATTGGTCGCACAATTTTTGCAGTTTGGAAGGAGGACTATAATTATTCGCCCATATTTTGGCGGAAACGTAAAAGTGATTTAACAGCAGTGGCTTGGAGCGAGTCGCGGCCATCAGTGTTATTTCTCACCCGCATAGATGGCAGTATTGAAGCTTGGGATATATTGTGTAAGCAAAAAACTCTTGCTATGCTTATAAGTACATTTTAACTTTTATCTTTCTTCCTCTTAGCCCGGGACGATGATGCCGTCTTGAATGACACGCTAGGTGGTGGGATTGTAACTGCCATTTGCGAAAATAAAACTCCACTACCGGAAAAGTTATTAGGTATTGGTGATTACAATAGTAGTCTGCGTATGTTGAAATTACCCATGAGTCTTTATATGGCTATAAGTCGAGAAGAGGAGGTAAGACAAATTTTCAAGCTCATTATGCAATAATTAAATATTATTTATATTATATGGAAGGACACGAAAGCATATGTGCTAAAGGAAGAAGCACGCAAGAAACATATACAAGCTTGGGAACAGCAGTACAATGAAAGGAATAAAGAGTTCATAGAATCTAAGCTACAAGCTGAACGTGATGCCCATGCTGAAATCGAGCGAATTGAAAAGGAAGCCATGCTAAAGGCCAATCGAAAAGCTAAAGAAGAAGAAGATGCCAGAAAGTACTTAAATTTAAACTTACATACATATGTACATATGTACATTAATTATATATTGTTTTATTAATTGAATCTCTTACTTTAATGTTAGAGCTGCTGAGCCCGTTACACAGATGAATTATACGGAACGCATGAAAAAACAATGGCATGAGTTGAACCTGAATCGGCTTTTGGGCATTTTAATGTCACGCAAACGTGTGAACGAAAAACAATTAAATGAACAAACAGTTTTGGAAAAAGAACGTTTGGCCTATGAATCGGCTAAAAAAGAATCTCTTGCCCATGTCCTTAAGGTAGCGGCCGCTGAAGTTGCATCTGTTCGTTTGCGCATTTTGCCACAAGAAATACCAGATTTGCAACGCAATGATATGATACAATCGACGGTGGAGAGCATTATGAAAACGGTGGAATCCTATAACTCCATTGAAGTTGAAGCTAATGCTACTATTAAGGATTTTGACGCCTTTGATAGCATTGACTATTCGGAATTCTTGCATCGTGGCCAACAGAGACGCAAACATCTCAATAAATCGTTGGGCGGAAACACAGAACGTTGGTTGTGGTATGAAAATATGCTAGAAGATAATTTAATCAACGATTGTGACTGGGGTTTGGAAACTTTTGCGGAGCTTTTGCAGCATACAGACGTGGGATCTCTGCCAGCATCAGAATTGAGTCTACAAAAAAATAGAGAAGAAGAGGAATCCGTTCAAGCAGATGGAGATGGAGAAGGAGATTAAATAATTTTATGCAACTTTATAAAATGTAAATTCCTAAGATTTACTCGCATAGTATGTACTAGAGATGGGCGCATGTCGAATTTTCCCAACACGACACAACCCGAAAGATGTCCAATACGTACGAAATACACACGCGAAAAATTTTCTCAACACATACAAATTTGAATTGAATAGCAAAAAAGCATTTTTTTTTATTCAAATAGATACATATGTACATATGTTTGTTTAATTTCAGAACTTTAAGCTTAAGAAGAGACCACTACACTATCAACAAATTTGCTGTTTTTGTGTGAATTTTGCTCACGAATACTTCGTGTTGAGTCGATCGTAAAAAAAGTACGACACAATATATTTGATTTATAAAGAAAAAGAAAAAATTAATTAGACCTAGTTACTTTTATATAGCACAAAAAGTGTAAGCTTCCCAACCCTGGAATCATTCTTTTAGATTTTTCTGATTTCTAACACCAACATATCTTTTCTTTTAAGAAAGTAAGATATGTTCAATTTATAGGGAAAGATCAGTTTTAGTAGTTTATTTTTATATGACAAAAAAATTAAAGTGCTCCAACATCTTTTTATTTTTCTTATTAGGGTTCCGTACACCAAAGGTGAAAATGGAACCCTATTGTTTTCGCTACGCTGTCCGTCTGTCCGTCTGTCCGTCACAGTGTATTTTCTCGGGAACCGTAAGAGCTACGGGCCTGAAATTTGGACACAGTGTGTAGACCCTTGGCCGCTACAACAACAAATACATGAGAGTTGGAAATTAAAGGGTGTGACAAAACGAGCAACGAAAAATGTTAAAATCCCATGTAATATACATACAATTGTATGTATATGCACTTGAAGTTTGTAAAGTTAGTGTATTTTTATACAGACTACAACAATTAACACTAAAATTAAAAAAATTTTAATTAAAGGGTGTACCATCAGTTAATGTAATTTCGACTATGTAATTTTGATAACTTGCTGTATCTTGGAAACCGTAAGAGCAAACTTCTTGAAATTTTCAAAAACTGTAAAACAAAAAAATCTCAAAATTATAAAATCGCCAAACCGAAAAAAAATCGCCAAAATCAAAAAAAAAAATCGCCAAAACGAAAAAAAGCACCAAATTAAAAAAAATTTCTAAATCGAAAATAAATCGCGGAAAACCGGAAAAATCGCCAAAATATAAAATCGCCAAAATGAAAAAAAAATCGCCAAAATGAAAAAATCGCCAAAATTAAAAAAATCGCCAAAATGAAAAAAATTGCCAAAATGAAAAAAAAATCGCCAAAATGAAAAAAATCGCCAAAATAAAAAAAAATCGCCAAAATTTCAAAAATCGCCAAAACGAGAAAAAAGCGAAAAATAATAAAAAAAAATTATTTCAGCTGAAAAAAACGTAAAAAACACTGTATTAAAAAAATGCTCAAAGCCCAACGTACGGAACCCTTCGTGCGCGAGTCAAAGTCGCACTTTACTGAATTTATTTTTTATTCTTAATGCCAATTTTGTTCGTACTGAAACATAAAATAAGTTTATTTAAAAAAAATAAAAATTAGTTTTAGGTAGTTACTTTTATATGGCAAAATCAAGTTTAAGTTTCCCAGCTCTGAAACCGTCTGCTTAATTTCGCTGATTTTCAATACCAATCTATTTCGCTTATTCGTCTTCCCTATTCATAAGGACCCAGAATATATATATATATATATATATATATACTTTATGGGTCGCATATGAATATTAGGGAAATTATACCCTTTAGAACATTTGGCAAAGGGTATTACACTTTTTACAACAAACACACGTGTGTATTCTATGATGACGTAGATGCGCAGTAGAACATTTTTTTGTACGGCTTAGTGCGCTTTCTTGTTTTTTTGATTCATGGTACATACGTACCTATATTAAATTTTCAAAATTGAAATTAAGTAGTACTTCAGACATACATACATATCGCACCTTATCAACAAGAGGGTATTAACTCAAAATTTTAAAATGTTCAGTAGAGACGAAAAACTGTTTGTAGTTAGATTAGAAGAGAATTTGAAAATCCGAATCCATAGTAGTAATTAAATTCTATTTGAAAATATATTTGCATTGTTTTTATTTCAAAATGTTGGAATTGTTGGGAAAAAAAATCTATATTTTGAGTTAATACCATTTTTCTGAAATTTCTCGGTATATTTTTTTTGTATTATTTTGAGTTATGACGCTTTAGTTGAAATTTAAATAAAGTTTCAAAATATATTTTTCAACAAAACAGTATCATCTCAAAATACAATAAAACTTAAATAAAACAATTGGATTATTTTTAACTTGAATAAAGGCTCAAATCAAAATAATACCTTTTTTATGAAAATATAAGATACATTTCTGTGTCCACTTTGTACTAACTCAAAATAATACCTTTTTGATTATATAAAGGTAGTCACTACACTATCACAAAAATGGTCTCAAATGTGGTTTTTGAGGTAAAAGAGTAATCGGAACACGTTGAATTTTTTACAGTAGATAGATATTGATGTTGTTAGTTGATTTCTTGCAAAAAGTGAAATTTCAAAAATTTTGAGTTAATACCCTCTTGTTGATAAGGTGCGATATGTATGTATTAATATTATCATAAGATATTACGAGTAATTACTTTCCTTGATGTACTTGTGTGATACATAAAAAATTTGCTAAGAAAGCACTCACTCAGTAGTGAGCTGAAAGCGCTCAGTAGATTGAACGACTCACAGCACTTTGTAAAGTGAATCGTTCAATTAAACTAGTTCGTTCATGATTAAACTATTAAATTTTTACCTTCTCTATTTTCTGAAAACATACTTAACTTAATACAAGCAACTTCAAAACTTGAAAGATGTTGTTAGTGCTCTATAATAGCTGCCTTATTTATATTTAGGCTTTATAAAGGGTTTTAAAAACAAGTTTTCATTAAAAAATGTTCTTACTCAGCCTTAAAAGCTTACAATTTAAAATTTTAATGTTAATTGATTTTAAAATATCTTCTAATCTTTTGGTTTGCCTAAAACATTTACATTGTAGAAACTTAGTCGAAAAGCTTGTTGGTCTTATTAAATAATTTAAAATATTAAGAAGGTGTTGTTTGCGTGAAACAAAAAACTAGTTTGTAAAGTACAAATATTTGCTGCTATTTTTTTCTCTGCCAACTTGGGAATAACTTGTTTTTCATTTAATGGAGTTAGCAGAACGTATCTTTTGAGCAGAAAAAAAATGTGGTTAATCATTCCAGGAAATATTGAATTTAATAAAAAGAATGCAATTAGAATGTAAAATGCTAAATAATTTATCTCTATATCATATCAATAAGAAAATAAAATGAATATAATTTTTTTTATACAAACAAGCAGTGGCTTTATTTTCCACAAGTGTTACTTTTTCAACGATTTTATTTAGAAAATTGCAGGAGTACGCACTCCTATGAGAAGCAAATGAATTTCAATAATTTTAAACAGTCCGCCAAGACATCGACAATTGTGGCTGCAGCAACACCTATTTCTTTGAATTGTAAGCACCTCGACAGCAGAGTTGTATAGCCTTGAAATAAAGAAAACCGGCATGCTCTTAAACTGTTTGACAAGCGACTGTATTTTATCCCAAATGAATGTTCAAAGACAAAAGTTATGTACAAAAAATTAAAAAAAAAAAGAAACCACACTTTTACTCTCGTTCGTCAAAACCTATTTACAATAGATATTAAACGAATTGATGAACTCCCCTATATATTAGGTTGGACAAATACTATGTATTTGTTTGCCTTAGATAGGGTATAAACTTTTTTGTACTCCATGAAATATGTATATAAGGTGAAATTTCAAAATATAAGCGGCCTTTGAGAGGTGGCGCAAATGTTATAAAAATTACCGAGTTTCTTCGGAAACCGAAAAACGAACAGTTTCTTCGAAGTGTGTGATATTTACTTTTCAATTTTAAAGGTATAATAACTCTAATTTTTAAATGATTTGTAGTAAAAAGCATAAAAAGATCACATTTTTGGGGCAAAAAATTAAAAGCGCGTTTTGTTAAACGAAAGATAAGTTACGTTCCTTAATTTATGTTAAAAATAGAAATACGGGTTTGTATTTTGCTATTTTTTTATCTTACGAAAATTCTCTTTCTTAACAAATTCAGTAAACCTTGACCAAATAAAAATAACTTCCAAAGAATTCAACGAGATGCAAATATTGTGGTCTGGAAGTCGTGCAAATGCTGCTTGTATCGAAAGATTTTGCGAGAAATTTCCCCTTTCAAAGCCTATCCATTGGACTGGAAAAATTTATTCTTTTAATGGCCTGTTTCAGTAGACAAAATTGTTACTAGTAAAAAACATCCACTATTTTACACAAAATTGCATTATGGTTTTATTCACTTACTTACTTATTCCTATAGTGCTCGCTAATCATCCCGATTTCATAAAATCTCGACGTTTTGATCTCATGGGAATCTACACTATCACCAGTAGCTAAAGTGGCACCTGAGTGACGAACTTCAATCGGCTGCTTATTCAAGTGGCAAGTTCAGACCCTTATAAAATTTTAGACGAGGGTCACTAAAATGTACTAGTGAATCTTTAGTTCAAATGTCTCCATATGGTCGTAGAAGAATAGTGCTAACGTCTACTGGTAGATTTTCAATGACAACCCTATGTTACATGTCAATAGGCGATTACATTGGCTGGGCACACCTAGTCAGTAGTACTATTGACAATGTCACTAGTAAATCACTACAATTTTACTATTGACATCGAGCGAAGAAATATCGATATTTTAGACTAGAGTCGCCAAAATTTACTAGTGAATCTTTGGTGCCAATGTCTCCATTGTGGTCCCAAAAGAGCTGCTTACTCAGTAGTGCTGCAGTCTAGTGGTGGATTTTCAATGACAAGCTAATGTTAAATGTCAATAGATGATTACATTGGCTGGTACACCAGGTCAGTAGTACTACTGACAATGTCAGTAGTAAATCACTACAATTTCACTATTCACATTTCCTGCAGGGAACTTAAGAATGGTTTAACCAATCGGCTTGAAAACGAAATTTGTCAAATCAAAAACGAACTTCAAATAAACAACGAAAAAAATACGAAACAATGGTTGATAAAACAAAAACGATGCATTGTTAAAAACGATGAGTTATTGTGAGAATATTGTATTTTCAAAAAAAAAAGCATTTTTGACCAAAGGAGGAAGAATCAGCTGTTCTTAAAACCTTGACAGCATCCACTGCAAAATTTAAAATAACCATGCTCAGCTAAGTTTTCACTGTTGATTTAGGTATTTCCCGACCGGGATTTTTCCTCTGTGTATGCAAACAAACAATAAACATGGTTCTTATAATGAAAATATCAGCCATTACGTATTACTTTTACGCACTTTGTGCATTAATACAAAATTTAAGTGAGCTTTCTGCTTAAAAAAAATTAAAGCACTCGTGCCTATTTTGGGAGGGCAGATGAAAATACAAAACTGAGAGGCCCCCAAATTTCAGCAAAAAACTCATTAATTTTTAAAGACTATTGCAATACATACTTTGAAAAAATATTGGCCCAACTCCAGTTATTATTTAAAATCGAAAAGAAAGCCTCTAACATGACGTTACAATTTATGCCACAGTGGCATCCACTGTGAGAATTACATATTGTAGGGTACCTGAAACAAGTTTGTAAGAAGAAACTTGCTTGTCCAAAGTGTCATCCTGCAATAAAAGCTAAGAATACTAAAAAATTAAGCAGATGCTAATTTATTAAACGGAAAATAACCGATAAAAATGGAATAGAGATACAATATTATTTTTGGCATAAAACAAATTAATTTGTAGCATTAAGAAATATAACTTTTAAATAAATAAATATTGCAAAATAATTATATTGCTGTAAGACTGTATTATTATAAAATTTTTTTTAACGATTTGTAAAAAATAAAGAAATTTATTAACATTTTCGAGCCCATTTTAAAATTTTGTGGATGAATATATATGTATATATACATATGTACGTTATTGCTTTTTTGAAGATACAAATAAATGCACCCAACAATCACAAGCTGTGAAAATCGATTTCAAAGTACCCATAGACTATGCAATATTATTGAGTAGTTTATTGCAATAATAGCCATTTTGCTCCACACTATTCAATAAATTTCATTATGTTAGAAAAAAATATATGGCGCAATTTTTCTACAATATAAATATGCAAAAGTAAATACACACACATGTGCGTTTAAAAAATTTTAAAATTGATTTTTTGTGATACATATTAGATACCCTGCAGAAAATTTGGTGACAATTGATCCAAACGTACTCGTCCTATAACTGGAGAAAATGTGGGTGTTATCAAAAGTACGGAGTAGTGTATGGTGAAAAAAGACATATCGTTTAAATGGTGACATATTGACCATTTTCGTGATGTATCGTCTTGATCATGAGCAAATTTAATTCGGACTCGGTCTAGTATTGTAGTAAACGGCACTGAACATGTTCGATGTGGTCGAATACAGGACCTTTCACATAGTGTAAATATAATGTTAATTGCTCCCTTCAATGTGACTCTGGAACCAGTCCCGTAATTGTACTTAAATATTAACCTAAGCTTAACTGGTATTTATACTTTTGAAATATGAGTGACCCTGTGGTCGAGTGGGTAGTGTGCAAGCCTGTCATGCACGAGGTTGTCGGTTCAAATTTCAAAAAATTTTCAGATTAAAAATAAAATGTCATTGCATTTGTACCAATAAAAAAATTTATAAGCGTTAGTTGTTACAGTTAAATGTCGAAACTACATTTATAAATATTTTATATTATTATACATCGAATAGGTCCCTATGAGATAGTTCAGTGACAAGCCGCAAGTTGCATACAAAGCAGCGTTACCATATATATTTTTTAAAAAACTTGCTAAATCTAAAAAAAAACTTTTTTTCCAAAACAAAAACTTTTTTCTACAAAAGTACCAAAATTTTAAAAGAAAACAGCTGATCGATATTGTTATGTGAAAAGTAATGGAAATGGTTAGGCTAACTGACCTTTTAGACACTGTTGCAGTAATAAGGGAGTGAGAAAATATAAGATCGTTTAATTGCATACATACATCACTTAATATTTTCATTCAATATACTGCAAAAGTTCAATTATGGACATATTTATAAAAAAACTTGAAAAAAGTTTATATTAAATGAGACATTTTTAGATTTAATTGAACTGTAGTGAATTTTAATCAGAAATAATTTCTTAATCAGGCTTGAGTTCAATAATTTCAATTCTTATTGAATGAAATATTTTTATTAATTAATGTGATCATCTAAAGAAGAGAAGAAAAATTAAACTAGACTTTATTAGCTGGGGAAATACCGATAGAGATTATTATTAAAATCAGCTATTTAACTTAAATTTCTATGAAATGGAATATGAGAATTGATTGTGTATACAATTATTGATTTACCTTTGGCAAACACATTTGTAAGTATCACTATTCATTTTCTGTTTTTCCATTTTCTATTTAGGTTAGCACGAAGTTATATGTTTAACTATTCTTACTTATCTTTTACGATCATCACATTAATTATTTTTACTTATTCGATGTACCATCGGTACATACATATAAGTATTATTGTAGTGGCTTTATGTTACTTTGTTTTTGCTTTCTACAGTTGACTTCGCTTACCAGCATTCTGAAGCAGTGATAGCCAAGTGAACAGTGATCGCTAAGTGAACATATTTTTGTCACGTGCCCATGATGAATTAAATGAGACATTTTTAGATTTAATTGAACTGTAGTGAATTTTAATCAGAAATAATTTCTTAATCAGGCTTGAGCTCAGTAATTTCAATTCTTATTGAATGAAATATTTTTATTAATTAATGTGAGCATCTAAAGAAGAGTAGATAGACATGGGTGCTGATGAAGTGCGTGGCTGCACAGAAAAATATCGGTATTTCCCCCAGGTAATAAAGTCTAGTTTAATTTTTCTTCTCTTCTTTATATGCTCACATTAATTAATAAAAATATTTCATTCAATAAGAATTGAAATTATTGAACTCAAGCCTGATTAAGAAATTATTTCTGATTAAAAGTTTATATTTTCAAAAAACTTCTTGGCATCTCAAAAAAATTTCCAAAAAAAGGGAAAACTTGACAAATGGTAACGCTGATACAAAGTATCAATTAACCCTAGGACATCCCCATGGTCCGCTTCATAGGAAGGGTTAGAACTTGGACTGGTCCCTACCGGGGACCGGTCACGTGACTAGTCTTGTGTCAGTTTCATTTCCTGCAGGGTATATATAGAAAACCCTAAGCAAATTAAAATTTGTAATGAGGTTATTTAAAAAATAGATTTTACGGTAAGAAAATATTGTCCAGTGGTGCCAACACATTTCACAGTATATTGCACTTATTTTGGTTGTACAATAAAATTAATAAGTATTTTGATTTTTGCCAATATATTGTGCCACCTTCCAATATGACATATACATTAGCGATATTATTGTACTGTGTTTTTTTTTTTGTTTCGTCATGCCATACTTTATCTGAAAATCAGAGAATTTATAATTTTTTGGTAATAAGCAAAATCATTTGGAATCTGAAGAACCTAAAACGAAATCGATCGGAATTGGAAATACGGAATCAAAACCATTACGATCGGCATCTGTGATATGCTTGAGAGGCTAAGATAATCTTTGCAAAGTCTTAAATTCCTAATACCAGCACATATCTACGTAATATAGGCAATTATTTAAATGCTGTTTATTTTACTCCAACATCAGAACTTCATAAAAATGTTATCAAATCATCATATTTGAAACGTTTGATCTTTTGTTTATTGGGTTGTAGTTGTTTGTCGTTGTATTTCGGTTGCCAAACTAGATCAGAGTTGTAAGCCTTGAAATTATTAACTGCATAAGTTCGCGTATCGGCCAATTTTGTAAAAGTTATAATATTTATGTATTTAGGTTTGCTGCTATACCAACCACAAATTGGCATTGTTACAGTTGGTGTTCGTGAAATTAAGAGATGTACTACGTACACATGCTACTACGCATGTCTGTATGTATCTATACTTAGTTAATATCAATTTCGTATTGACCAGCAGAGATGAAAATATGTTTTTCTTTCAAAGTCAATCTCCAGTAGAAAATATTAGTACGAAAGTTTATATGAAAATATAAGTTCAGAGATTTATACCCTATAGGAACTCAAACCCATTTGTAAGTAACTTCAAACTGGTTTTTTAATAACCACAACTAGTTGATTAAGTGACTTTTTTCCTTGTCACCGACTCACTATTTTAACATAGGCATGTCATAGGCGGTAATCAATTGGCCATCTCTGCATGACTTTTAAATTGACTACTAACTACTTATTTTTCAACCAATTTGTAGTTAATTAATATTATAGAAAAAAAAAGATATATGTATATTTATATTATATATATTATATCTATGTGACAGCGCATAGAGAAAGGGACCTGAGGGTAAAAAAATCAATTTTAACTTTTTTTTTATGTGGACAACATCTGAGCATCGAATGAGACCGATCCCATGCCCCAAAAGTGTTCCCTCCCAGAGATATGCGCGTTTTATGAAATTGCAGTCGACGATGCTAAGGTTATGTTTTTTTTTTTTTTTTTTTTTTTTCATATACATCTTTATTTATTGTATCTTCAAAAATGAACTAACAATAAGTAATCAAATCTTAAATCTAAATATAATTATTAGGCCCGACCAATATCGGACATAAGCTTAGTGATAGTTATAAATAATACATAAGTAGTGATAATCAAAAAGAAGTATTTTTAAGCAGTCCCATCTGGAGTGTTGGGTATAAGAGCCCTTGTGTCCCTCTTTTTTAAGCGGATGTGTCCAGTAAAGCTCAAAATATTACGGGCAAGCGGATTAGGATGTGACTCGAGTTTAGTTAAATATTTGCCTGCGTATTTTGCAATTTCTTCACTCACTAGTGGCATATTTAAATCACGATGAATATTTGAGTTTTTAACGTACCATGGAGCAGATGTTATCAAACGTAAAATTTTGTTTTGCCTTCGTTGGATTCTCTCGACATTTGAAGCTGAAGCAGTGCCCCACAGCTGAATTCCATAGCACCATATTGGCTTCAAAAGCGACTTGTATATCAAGAGTTTGCAGTCTAGGCTGAGTGTTGAATTTCTGCCAATTAACCAATATATTTGAGTCAATTTAAGTTTCATTTGGGTTAACTTAGAGTCAATATGATATTTCCATGTAAGCCTTCGATCAAGGTGTATGCCAAGGTATTTGACTTGAGAATGTTGAGGAATATTTTGATTGTTGATTCGAATGGGGGAACAGGTATCTTTTCTTAGGGTAAACGTTATATGAACACACTTTTGTTCATTGACTCTAATTCTCCATAAGTTCAACCATATTTCAAGCTGGGTAATGTGTGCTTGGCGATTGCGGGATGCCTCATCAGGATTTTTGTGAATACTCAAACAGGCTGTATCATCGGCAAATGTAGAAGTGTGGATGTTATTGCTCACAGGCATATCACAAGTATATATTAGATACAAGACTGGCCCCAGAATACTACCCTGTGGCACACCAGAAGATATAGATTCGGGTACACTCATGAAGTCTCCTTCCACAACAGTAAACTTTCTATCGAGAATATAACTTTCCAAAAGCTTTTGTATATTTATTGGTAGGTATGTCTTCAATTTTAAAACTAGGCCTTTGTGCCATACTTTGTCAAATGCCTGAGAAACATCAATAAAAAGGGCAGAACAATACTTCTTTTCTTCAAAAGTCCTCCTTATAATTTGAACCAATCTATGCGTTTGCTCAATAGTGCTATGCTGACTTCTAAAGCCAAATTGATGGTCCGGGATGCACCCAGTATCAGCTAAAATTGTGGACAATTTAGTCATGAGCAGCTTTTCGAAAAGCTTTGAAATTGTTGAAAGTAAGCTTATAGGCCTATATGACTCAGCCTTGGTAAGATCTTTGCATGGCTTTGGAATCATTTTAATCGGCAAGTTTCCAGTTATGTGGAAAATACTGCATTCGTAAAATGGCATTAAAAATAAATAGCAAAATTCTTATTGCAATATGAGGCAAGTTCATCAGCATCTTGTTACTAATGCCATCAATACCTGGAGCTTTCTTAGGGTCGAGTTCAGCAACTATTTTTTGTAGTTCATGCATCTTAAACCTTAAGGGACGAGGGGGTAGAGAGACTACACTCGGTAAATCGGCAGCACCCGTACATGAATTGGGAGTGAATACAGATTTTAAATGCTCAGAAAATAAGTTACCTTTCTCACTATCGCTTCTTGCCCAGCCTCCAGTCGAAGTACGCAATGGTGATTTGAGATCAACGGGTCTTTTAAGATTTCTAGTAGCGCGCCATAAAGAGTAATTAGATGTTGACGTTACATCAAGACCTTCTAAGTACTTTTCCAGTAATGCAGTCTTTTCCGACGATAGCAGCTCTTTGAGTCGTTTAGTACATTCTTTAAGTCTGATTTTATTTAGGGGTGATCGGTGTTGTTGCCATTCTCTTCTAGCTCTCCTTTTTTCACATACGAGACGTTCAATATCCGTAGAATAAATTCTATTAAAGCCAGTCTGCGGATAGGAAGTAGTGGCATGTTCAGCAGCCTGTTTAATATATTCGGTAAGATTGGCAATATTAAATTCAATATCATCAGGTGATCTTAGCTGAATGTTTTCTACGCAGTGACTACTAATATATTTTTTGAATCCTAGCCAGTTGACCCTATTAATCGTTTTCGCATATGAGTTAGTTAAATCACTCCTTAGTGGGTTGAAAATTGTAACTATTGTGGGAGAGTGATCGGAGGACAGATCTACAGAGCCCTCTACGTGAATTAAGTCCCTATGGATATTTTTCGTGACGCCAAAATCTATAACATCTGGAATTTTTCTTACGTCAGTAGGCCAGTAAGTAGGCTCCCCACTCGAAATGACATCTAAGCCCATTTTTGAAATTGTATTAAACAACGCTCTACCTCTAGGTGTAACAAGACGCGAGCCCCAGTACGTATGTTTTGCATTGTAGTCACCAGCTGCCACGAAACAAGATCCAAGCGATTTGTAGAACTTCTCATACTGATCTTCGGTAACTGAAAATCTGGGAGGTGAGTAAATTGATGATATCACGAAATTCGAACAAAAATTTTCTACGAAAATATTCGTAGCTTGCATATATTCTTCACTAACGTTCTCAAGGATATAGTGCTTGAGTCTTGACTTAATTAGAATTGCTGATCCACCGCATGCTCTCCCTCTCGGGTCCTTTGAATCATATAGAGTGTAACCATTTATCTTAAAGCAGCTTCTCGAAGTCAAGTGAGTCTCAGAGACCATCATTATATCAATATTTTTTTCCGTGAGGAAGTGCTCAAGTTCATTTTTATGTTGGCGAATGCCGTTTGCGTTCCAGAAACATAATTTTAACGTGTTCATGGTTTGTTGACTAATGCTTGAAGCAGAGTATTCTGCATTCTCAGCATTTCTTGCATCATGCTAGTCATATTTGTTGTAAAGTTGTTTATAGTTAGCACCAGAATCTCAATAGTAGCTTCAAGACGACTAAAGTTAAAGCTAGAGTTTGCATTCGTTGAATTACTTGGCGGTGGAACATTTTGTGTGGGAATAGAACTAGTCTTAGCAGCATCGGCATACGATACACGTGAAGTTACTAGTTGGCTAGTTTGAGGAAGAGTGGCGGAGTAAGCATTTGCTGATTGAACTGGAGCTAATTTAGATTTTTGACCCATAGCCTGTTTAACGAAAGAATATACACGGCATCCTCTGTAATTAGCGGTGTGATTTTCTCCACAATTACTGCATTTTTTTTCAGCTTGTACTTTTGGCTTGGTACTGTTAGCAGTACCATGCAATTCACCGCAGATAACACAAACTGTAGGTAATTTGCAGTAGGTTTTTGTGTGGCCATATTCTTGGCAATTATGGCACTGTACGGGACCTGAACGCTTACGTGGCTCTTCAACTGTGATTTTTCGGTGTAAAAGGTATTTTAGACTATAAATTGGGTGCGTCTCATTTTTTTTTAACTGTATATCATTCGGCTCCAGTTCAACACGAAATAGAGGCTGGGGAATCTTCTCTCTATTGATTATATTGGTAACATTTTTTACCTTAAATGCTTGTTCGATAAGTGCACATTTTACTTCTTCAGGCTCAACATATGAATCTATGCCCTTTAATACTATTTGTAGGCCTTTAGCACTCTTAAGTTGATATGTATAAAAATTTGTTTTATTTTTTTCAAACTCACTAACAATTTTTCGGAAATCTTTTTCATCATATATTTGGATTTTAGTTTCATCAATATTACCTCGTTTAATTGGAATGATGTGAAAAGTATTTTCACCAATGGTCGACAGTAGATTTTTTAGAAGCGCGTTTGAATTTTTTTCTCTCAGATAAATAGGTGGTGGCTTGAAAGACTTTTGCGATGATGCGGCGGGCTTGTCGTTTTTGTCTTGCAATAATGAGAAACGATTTTGACGATTGATAGAAGATGTGCTGTTATCCCTAGACATCTTTGGGGCGGATCCAATTTTAGTAGAATTTGGGCTTCGCCCGCGCTTTAAAATGGTTATATATCTGTCCATTCCTACTTGTACCTTTGGTTTTGTACTACTGTTGTCTTCAGTAACAACTTGTTTAATTGTTGACCACGAGTCGGAAGCGGATGATATCGCTGAGTTAAATGTAGAAGTACTAGGCAATAATGTCAACGATTCACTAGTTGGCATTGGACAAAGCGAAGTTGATCGCTGACGAAACTGTGGTTTTGTCGTTAGAAAAAGTCTATTATCAGATTTTTGATTTTTATTAAGAGCTTCAGAACTCACAGCAAGATTATTATCAGATTTTTTATTTTTATTGTTATCATTATGAGCATCAAAACTCACAGTAAAATAGGCATTTCTGCCGTTAGAACTCACTTCACTATTTTTTTCCTCTGGGGTACTCATAAAGAGTATTCCTCAAGGGTATTTTGTATGTTTTTTTGTTTACGGTTTTTTTTTGTTTTTGTTATTTCTATATGTAAAAATATTATCAAAGCAAAAAAATGCTTATTTATCAAAGTTAATATGTACTACGAATATTTTTTGTATGCTTTTTTTTGTTTAGTTTGTATATAAGAAAAATTCCGCAATTACGTCTGTTCACTATGAAGGTACAACGAGAACTGCTAAGGTTATGTGAAAAAATTTTCGTACTAACAGAGTGATATTCACGATTTAAAAGAATTATAAATGAGTATTTATTATAATTCACAATTAATAATTTCAGAAAATAAGCCTGGATTCGAAAAAACGCGAGCAAAATTGATATCAAACTCATGGAAACAGCGCGCTAGGTAGAAAACAGTAAAAACCAACTACACAAAACAAGAGGTAGGGACGACCTACGCGCGTTTTCAAGGTTGACCAACACGTTCCTGACGTCATGAGATGTGTCGCTTTCAAATGATACCAATACCAACACGCTCAGTGATGGTACACCAAGGATACAATTATTTAAATCTTTAAAATGGCTCTCCTGAACAAAACCAGTTTTTACCCTTAGGTCCCTTTCTATTTTGCGCGTCACATATATCCTGCATATCCATAGTGCTAATGCCAATTGATTACAATAAAATTTCTGTTTGTATTTTTGACATATTGGGTCAACGAAAAATCCATTTTTTTGCATTGTTGTAATTTTGTGGAATCTGCTGCGTCCACCTGCGAATTAATATTAGATGGTCTCAACTGAACAGGTGACTATTTTCGCCGCTTGTAATTTTAATATTCTTTAGATTTCAATAAACATTTTTCAATAAATTTTTCTGACATCAAAAGTATAAAGTTGTTACAACGAATTGAGCATGGTCCACCTTATATGACCAGCGTGACCGTTTGACCGACTAAAGTGGCAAATTGCCACTTTTTCGACTGCCTTGCCACTTTGGGTCACCCATTTTTTAGGGTGAGTTCTATAAAAATACATTAAAAATAAAAAGTTTAGTGTAGTTTTCTCGTTTTTTTTTAATTTTGCCCCTTTTATTTGGATATATCCCCTATTTGGTGCCACTTTTTGAAAAATGTCATCGGTCACCCTGTATATGAATTTGTCTTAAATTGTTGATTACTTTTAATAATCTTACATATGCATATATATAGAATTTTCCATCCCTGGTACAAGTGTATATATATATATATATATATATATATATATGTTTACATTTATATATTTATGTATTCAATTCTTTGATCGAAGAATAACCAGTACGACTACTTTTAAAATTTAAATTTGAATTTGAATTCGTATCACGTACATAATTTCTTTTTTTAGGTTACTTTTTGTATATTAAGCGTAACTGTAGACATTAAAAGATAGTTCTTTACCACTGCACTCTCTCTGATATGAGTCATAAAGTTGGTGTTGGTTTGCATCAAAAAGGGCCAAAATTAATTGATATTGAAAACATTTACTGCCGAATTCAAACAAATTTCCCATATAAGTATGTCAAATAAGCCTTTAATAAGCCTAAAGTATTTTTTATGAATACGGTAGGTGGAGTTTTGCAAATAAAAACATGATTCACCAAAGTTAAATAAATGCATACAAGTATTCTTGACTGAAAAAAGTACAGTAGATTGTTATTACCAAATACTTCTTAGCACCTGATTCGGTTGACATATAATTTTTGGTGGACATAAAGTATGCTTGTACTATTAAAGAGAAACTCATGGTGATTTGAGGGGTAAAAACAAGACATTACATTTAAATAGTTTTTTTCCAATGGACTTTTTGCATAGATAGAGTGAAGTTGTTGCTTTCTTCACTCTCTCTTGAATATTAGTTTTGAAACTCAGCTTCGAATCGAGAATAACACCGAGATATTTTGCAGTGTTCGACACTTTTATCTCGGTATTATTGAGAGTAATAGGTCGGAAATCAGGTATCTTATACTTCCTGGAGAAAAGGACTAGAGAGTGAAGAAAGCAACAATTATGCAAAAAATCCATTGGAAAAAACTAGGGTCTTACCCCAAAAATCCTTTATTGGATCTATACTGCAATAGGACGTCCAATTCTCATGTATGGCATCATCGTATGGTGGCCGTTCCTGGAGAAAAAGACGTATCTACATACGCAAAGACTTGCATCCTTGTATATAACCAGTGCTCTTCGCACTACTCCTACGGATGCACTGGGAATGCTCCTTCATCTACTACTGGATACCATCCACAGAATTGTGGATGAATGGAACTCCTGGTAGAAGAAAAAGTGTTGATTTTTATACGGATGGCTCCAAAACACATGGGTTCCCAGTAAAAAAAGACACTCCAAAAAAGTCATGAAAATGTAGAGTTTGCGATCTGGAAGTAGTGCAAATTTCGATCCGATCTAATGATTTTTACATAGGGTTGTCATTGCAAGAAGTTCTCTTTTTCGATGCCTAGTCACCGAATTGGAAGCGATTTTAAGAAAAATGTAATTTTTTGTGTTCTATGATAATATTTTCATCTAGGAAAAATGGTTAATAGTTACCTATTTTAACAAGTAGTTTCTTTTTATAGGAATTTAAACGCGAAACCGTATTTTCATGTAAATTTAAGCAAATAACTTCAAAATTTTAGACCAAAATTAATTCATAAGTTTCTTGAAAAAAATCGATTTTTTTAAAATTCTGGTGAGTAATTTCTAAAACTATTGAGGAATTATAAGGTTATGTATAACTAAATTAAACTTCTACTTGGTTTTCTGCTAACTATCGGCAAATTAAAAATATCGATTTTTTGGAAGCAATGAAAATGTAGTTCCTTTAGAATGACTTCCAATTTTTTTTACTGGGTTATGGAGTGTTTTCGAGGGCTTTAAGTCTTCGTATTGCTGGGCGACTTCCGGATCACTGCAGTGTCTTTCAGACAGAGATCCTTGATATAAAAGAAGTTGTGGATTGGTTGAGAGTGAATGTCACTTCAACGACTTTGATTAACATCCCAGTAAAAAAAGACACTCCAAAAAAGTCATGAAACTGTAGAGTTTGCGATCTGGAAGTAGTGCAAATTTCGATCCGATCTAATGATTTTTACATAGGGTTGTCATTGCAAGAAGTTCTCTTTTTCGATGCCTGGTCACCGAATTGGAAGCGATTTTAAGAAAAATTTCCTTTTTTGTGTTCTATGATAATATTTTCATCTAGGAAAAATGGTTGATGGTTACTTATTTTAACAATTAGTTTCTTTTTATAGGAATTTAAACGTGAAACAGTATTTTCATGTAAATTTAAGCAAATAACTTCAAAATTTTAGACCAAAATTAGTTCATAAGTTTCTTCAAAAAAATCGATTTTTTTTAAATTCTGGTGAGTAATTTCTACAACTATTGACGAATTACAAGGTTTTGTATGACTAAAATAAACTTCTACTTGGTTTTCTGCTAAATATCGGCAAATTAAAAATATCGATTTTTTGGAAGCAATGAAAATGTAGTTCCTTTAGAATGACTTCCAATTTTTTTTACTGGGATATACACCGATAGTCGAGAAGCTATTATGGCCCTCGAATCCCCGCTTCTAAGAACAATAACAGCCCTCGACTGCCGATCATCTCTAAATGAGATGGCAGAGCAGTTTGATATTAGGATCATCTGGATCCCGGGACATAGATACTTTCAGGGGAACTCTAGGTCTGATGAGCTTGCTAGAATTGGGACAACCTTACAGGTTCCACCGGATTTGGAATGCGTGGGATTACCCCCACTCTCTTGCAAACTCAGACTTAGGCGCAAGACAGAGGATGAAACCAATAGAAGGTGGGTCACAAGAAATGATTGCGCGATCCCAAGGCAGTTATGGACTCACCTAAATAAGGAAGGTACGGATTACTTAATTTCGAAGAATAGGAAACAAAGCTCGATTCTAGTGTCCGTGTTAACCGGACACTGTCTCATAAGTAGGCATGTACAAAGGCTAAGGGTTGAACACAATGATATTTGCCGTAGCTGCCAGGATATCGATGAAGAGGAAGGCATAGAGCACTTTCTTTCATAGTCACTGTCCTGGACTTGTAGCGAAGAGTATGGCCACAATAGGCGTTCTTGAGTTCAGAGAACTTTCTGACGTTGCTAGTGTTGAACTTTAACGTATTAGTAGCTTTATATTGAGCTCTGGTTGGTTCGACGTTGGGGACTCCGCATAAGCAGAGTCTCCGTGGTATCATAATGACCAAAACTGTCTAAGTGAGTCCGGGTTTCTGACTGCCACCCATACCTAACCTAACCTAAATAGTAACGCTATGATCAGATTTAGAAAAAATTAAAAAAGTTTTATTCAAAAACTTTCAATATATAATTTACGAAATTCCTGCATTAATTTATAAATTTACTCGTTATAGGGCATTCACATCTGCACGAAATCTAGCAGATTTCAATCAAAATCTTTATGAAAATCTATACCGTTTACATCAAGTTTTTTTTACATTTGTCATGATTTCTTATCCAAAACAAAACCCATTAACTGAACATGTTCCTAAGCTACAACCAAACAACTGCACTTTAGCTAATTCACACACCTTTTCAATTAAAGGGCGCACTTTTTTGTACAAATTTGAAAAAAAAACATAGTTGCATCACATTTGACAAACTATAGTGAGGAAGTAGATTTTGTTTTCTATGGAAAATCAACTAGATTTCGACCGAAATCTCGCAAGTACTAGATTTTGCTCCGATATAAACGCACTATATTAGAAGTTATTATATGTACATATGTATATCAAATAGAAAATTTTAAAATTAAAAAATATAATTAACCGTATTTGTAAAATAATCTAATGTAAATGTTGCTATATAATAATACCGAATTTTGAAGAGCTCAGATACAACAAGAAATAATGTCCAATGCTAAGTAATCTATTTTTTATACAACAAATAGGGATAATTCCCGAAATTAAATTTAAAATTTTTTGTTTGAATAGAAAAGAAAATTAATACGGAATGGAAATGTTCATTCGCAAATGAATTTAACTCAGTAACTATAAGATACATATCCAACTCTTGCTGCAACAGAGTCATAACTAAAAATACTTTTTTTTTACAGAAAAGCAGTGTTAAGTTTTCAATTTACTAACAACTTAATGGTATAATAGAAGAGGTCGGTATTCAAAATATTTGTGTGAAAATTTTATACAATATAAAGAGCAATATGACGATTAACTCTATAATATTAACTAAAAAAAACAAATTTTTGACTTATGACTGTCTTGCAGCACAGGTAACATGGCCTATAAGGCAATACGACTTATAAAACGTCTCATGGGTTGTTTTAAGAAGTTTTGGGATGTTCATGCTCATAATTTGAACTTAAGAAATTCTTTACTGTAGAACAGCTGCGTCCAAGCACACATACACTCATGTTGCTTTGAAATCTCTTAAATTTTTTCTTGTTTCTTCGCAAAGTAAGAGCTAGCGTTGGTGTCTGCTGTGTTGTTGTTGTGGATGCTGTGCTCTCGTCGGTGTGAAAGCACAAAAATCTCTTTATAAAGGTTTGCACATTGCGCATATGGCTTGGACGTAGCTGCTGTAGAATATTACTTACGTCATTTTCACAATGTATGGTTAGGAGTTAACGTGAACTTTAACTGCAAATTATTCATACAAAACTTGCCGTTAAAGTCTCTGCTATCTTTTAACCATATATTGTGAAAAGATACATACATTAAAGTTGTATACAAATTGTATCATAAAATATTTTTGTTTTTATTCCGCCCTGCTGTGCTATATTTAGTTTGCTTTTAATTTTACACTTATTGTAAATTCTTAATTTAACTTTTAAGTTCCAATAAATTTTAAAATTATTACGATTTGAATTGAGTTTGTTTTTATTAGCAATTAACAGCCTTTTCCCAACAAACATGAAGCCAAGTGTTTTAAGGGCGGTTCAATAAGGCCATGCCTTTTTATTTTCCTTTTTTTTAAGTGAAAGGGCAACCACAATTTCAAAGGTAAAAAAGTGGTTTCAAACGTTCTAAAACAATTGAAAAAGATTCACAATGTGACCAATTAAAAAAAGGTCACGAAATGGCCATCTATTTATACATATCGCTTACTCTGGTTTTAGACTCGGCAATTTTTGTTGCTCAACTTTTGATTATATAATATATAAAGATATACAACAGGTATATATTACTTGCTCAACTCTCTCATACAAAATCAAACGTTGAGCAACTAAAACTGTCGAGTCTAAAACCAGAGTTAAGCTATGTACAGACGATTGTCAGATCTTACAATATTGTCAGATCTGGCAATGTGCTGACAATGTACTGGCAATCAAAAATTGCCAGCACACGGTTGTATAAAATTTTTCCGAAAATCTAACAATTTATTGTTGTATGACAATAAATTTATCTAACAAAATCGCCAGTCGAAAAATTGTCAGTTCACACGGTTGTATGTATTGCAAAAATTGTCAGATCTGTTGTTATGCATTGCCAGACTAAAAGCACTTGTTAGAAATTGTTAAAAATCAATCGTTTGTGGTTGTGTTTAATGTAAAAAGTGAAAATATAAATTATTATAGAGCATAAAGAAGCAATTGCAATGATTTTGTCTGCATATATTTTCTTACATATTTTTTCTTTAAAATCAAGCGTGTGCAGTGCTGCCCATAGAAAAAATTCTCTTACAATGACGCCATTGTCAGATGCATAAACTTCGCGCATCTGACAATATTAAAATGTCTGACAAATATCTGGTAATAACTTTTTTTTTCTTACGATTGTAAGATGTCTGACAATTTGTTGTCAGCTGCTAGCTAGTCTTGTAATGGACTGACAATGATTTTTCTGGCAACGACGTCTGACAAAAATTGCCAGTTCACACGGTTGTAAGAAATTTGGAGCACATTTTACTGGCAATATTTGTAAGATCTGACAACCATCTGTACATAGCTTTAGTTTCTAAAACAACTAAAAAAAATAGTTTACCAGAAAATGACTTTATAGTTTTCACTTAACACACAACTTAATGTAAACAAAAATTTATTTTTCTCTCAAGAGTTGAGTATTCAAAATATTTTGTATGAATTTTTTACACAATAGGTATGAATGACAATGTGAGGATTAATTTTGCATCATTAACTCAAAAATCTACTGCCTTATGTATAATCAAAAATTGGCATGAAGTTAGCACGTGTTGACGAGTTCCTCTATACAATTCGACATTTAAAATCGACGCATAATGTAGTCTTAAAACACGATTACATACATCCTAGCATAATTTTTAATGTAAAATTTTATGCCAAAACACATTAAAACCATGTTCAATTTTGCCACTTATGGTAACTTCTTGCCACTAATGTTCTGACGTTCTTTTACTAAATGACCGATATGTATATAAATTTACTTATAACGCATATTTCAAAAACATTTGAGGACAACATTTCGTCATGTGAGAACTTAAGTGTCCAATACGCCATTATAAACTATTGAATATTGGACACTTAAGTTCTCACATGACGATTTGATAATAAGTTGAGAATAAATTCATTTCGCAAGTTGATATAATAATTTCAACTCTCTTTCTTTCAAAAGCTATTAATCTTAAATTATTTCAAAATTATATTTTTCGTTTTTCAAATGTTTTATTTCAAAGCATTGTCAACTTGATATGAAACCCACATGTTTTCTGGGTTATTTGCCATTTATTTTTAAATAAAAATTAAGCCAACAAGCATCATTAAGTTTTCTTTGTTCAGGACAGTTTATTATGATAAAAAAAACACTCATACAAATAATAAATTATATAAGAAAAGGTTTACTCTTTTTTAACAAAAATAAACGCTTTATACAGAAATCCAATGAAGTTTTACAAAAACATTTGAGAAAGGATATAAAAATTCAACACGCATTTTTAAAACTTGAATTAAATAATCTATTATTTATTCACTTACATAAAAACGTTTGTACACTCATAATAAATAAATTTGAAATGAAGGGACTGAAAGAAAGGCATGGCTTTGGTTTGTGTAACGATTTGCATTTGATATGAAATCTTTATACAATAACGCAGATGAGATAGTGAGACATTTTTCACTCACGCTTATGCACGCTTAAAAGCAAAAATATGTGCCAGATTATACTCGTATATCTTCCACAGTCTTGACTATGTAGTCATCAGTTGAAATAAACCCTCAGTGCATTATTTTCTTAAAAGTTAAGAGTAATTGAAAACAATTTTTAATTTTTAACTCGACTGAATGAAGACATAATAACTTTGATTCAAGATTATCACGTGGTCGTTGCACATCTCTACTTAATATCCAAGATATGATATTTAAACTTAATTGTCATCCTTGAGGCATGAAATAATAACAACATTTAAACAAAAGAAATAAATATAAAAAAAATATAAGAACATTACGAGATAGTTTTTTAAAAAAGTTTAAACAGAATTTTTGCACGAATGCTAAGATCAGTGTGACCAATTTAGATTTTTCTGTTGATTCCTTTTAAATGGATTTTTATGTTTAACTGCAAAGTCTGATTTAGCTTTCGATATTTTTAAACTTATAGGTTGTTATGACTCTCGACTATTGGAGATTGATCTAGAGGCGTCCAAGAGTCTCCTCACAGAGAAAAATCTGCCTCATAGAATCAATAAGATTTTCTCTATGAAACGTTTTTAGGCTAAGGGGTATCCCAGCAGAAAGAAACGAAGATTTTTTCATAGAGATTACTTATTGTTTTTATGTGGTAAATCTTATTAATTTTATCAAGAAGAAAACCACATAAAATCAAGAAGAAATCTTATTATTCACAACTTTTTTTACTCAATTTCCGTTATTTTTGGCACCAAAAAAACAATCCATAGAGAAAAACTTCTTGATTCTATTAGGTTTTCTTAAAAATTGTAAACTATAGGGATTTCTTATTGATTTTATTAGGTGGCCTTATTAATTTTTTTAAAAAGGTTTTCTTCTTGATTTTAATAGGTTCCTATATGATTATGTGTAAAGCATCTTATTGATTTATTTAATAAGAAAATCTTCTTGATTTTATGAGGTGTCTTGTTATTTCGTTTCTATAAATAGACATACAGACAATTTTTTTCATGATCTTTTTCATTTTTGTATAAGAATGTTTGCACAATAATTTCAATGGTTATTCAGGCTGCTTGTTAGCATATTGGGTAGAGTGCTTGTCTATCAGGTAGAAGTTTGCTGGTTCAATACTTTGTGAGTAAGTTAAGAATATAACCTAATGTGTATGTATGTATATATGTATGTATGTATGTATGTATGCATGTATGTATGTATGTATAAATATATAACATCTACAACATACTACATACATACATACATACATACATACACTCAAAACATTATGTAGGTAAATTATTAGGGGAAATAAATGAAAAATCATTTGAAACAGGTAAAATGTTATTTAAAAACCCTTTCGCTTACATTTCATTTGAATCAAGAGAACTTTTCAATTATTTTTTAATGTTAATTTTTTAACTAGCACAGTATGTAAAAATAAACAAAAAGTCATTTATTTCCTTAAAAAAAATTAAACTTATTTATAAGTTAGATATTTTAGAAATATTTATTAACAATTGAAAATAATTGAACATTTTGACTGCACGAAAAATCATTTTAATTTTGTAGTTGTTTTTTAAGCAACATACTTAAAAAGTTAAAATATAATTTTTTTCGTAGGACAACTGCATTTTCATTTAAGTTTGACTTTACGGTAAACTTCTGAAACAACTACAAACAGTTAATGTAAAACTTTTTTGAGTGTATGTATATGGTATAGAGTTTAAATGAAAATACATAAGTACAGAGAATAAAGATGCAATTTTTTTTATTTTTTATTGAAAAAATCAATAAGATAACCTCATAAAAACTACAAGATTTCTGCTTGATTTTTTCAAAAAGGTTTTCTCTATGAAATTAATAAGATTTCCTTATTGAAAAAAAACCACAGAGATTTCTTATTAATTTTGTTCTATTTTATGAGGTATTTAGTAGGCACTGTTTTCTCTGTGCTCCAATATTATTTTTTCCCCATCTCCTACCGTTTTTGAAAAAAATTACAAAAATAATTTTTCAAATTAAAGAATTTTTTTAAATTTTTTTGTAATTTTTACAAAAACAGCCTGTTATGACTTTCGACTATTGGACATTGATCTAGAGGTGTCCAGGAGTCTCCTCCAATTTTTTTTTCCTAACGTTTTTGAAAAAAATTACTAAAAAACATTTTATGACTGTGGGTCAAGATATGGATTTTTCGTGTTGTTGGATGTATTAAATGTTATTTAGATATAAAAAAGGCATTGAGACGGATCTCGGTTTAATTTTTTGGTTCATTTTGCTTAAAAAATTGAGTATCAAGTCCATTTTGTGGGAAAAAACTAGTTATTATTATTTAACAGAGGTCTGTTTTTTGTTAAGGTCTGTTTTCTGTTAAACAAGACGGTTTACGTCTAGGGTTATAAATTTTAAAGTTTATCTTCACGCACATAATGTTTCGTAAGTGACAGTAAAATTTAAAAAAAAATTTTAATACCGAAATAAAGTTTTTTAAAAAGAACCAGGTATATAGTTTCTTTTGACACTCACAGTATCTGATTCAAGAAGCAAACATAAAAATAAAACAAAAAGAATCACTCTAAGTAAAAAAAATAAGTGAGAAATTGCTATCAAGTGAAAATTATAAATTTTTTATTACTTCGTTTATATTATAAACTCAGATTCGACAGATCAGCAAGAATTAAAAAAAATTTTATATTTTTTTTTTGTTCAAATTCCTTATAAAATAGTCCTACGAGTATAATTGACAATATAATAAATAATTTTCCTTTATGCTAATAGGGCATTTACACCTGCACAAAATCTATTAGATTTTAATTAAAATCCTTATGAAAATCTATACAGTTTACACCAAGTTTATTTGATATTTATAAAGACTTTTTTATCCAAAACAAACCCATTAACTGAAAAATTTCCTAAGCTACAACCAAATAATTGCAATGTAGCCAATTCACACACTTTTTCAAGCAGAACGTAGCTAATTCAGTAATCTTTTATATACATAAATATTATTTACAGGGTAGTGAAAATAAAATAAAAATATTAGATTTTATGTAGATTTCCTACAAATCTACTCACAAACTAGATTTTGTTTTGTATGGGAAATCTAGTACAAAGCAGCTAGATTTAGCTCGAAATCATGTAAGTACTAGATTTTGAGATAATGTAAGTGCCGTATCAGGATATTAAGGCTTCATAAAAAAATAAAATGTATTTGAAATCTATTTTATAGTGCATTTGCATTGTCTCGAAATCTAGTACTTTCGAGATTTCGAGCGAAATCAAGCTGCTTTTTTCCAGATTTCCCATACAGAACGAAATCTAATTTTTCAGTAGATTTGTAGGAAATGTAATAAAAATCTAATGTTTCTATTCATTCCTTACTAGCCTGTACAAAAAAAGGTGAGTGAATTAGCTACGGTCTACTTAAAAAAGTGTGTGAATTTGCTACATTGCAGTTATTTGGTTGTAGTTTTGGAAACAAATTCGTTGATGGATTTGGTTTTGGATAAAAAAAATCTTGATAAATTTAAAAAAAATTTTGGTGTAAACGGTATAGATTGTCATAAAGATTTTAATCAAAATATGCTAGATTTTGTGCTGATGTAAATGACCTATTAAGCAATTTAAAATTTTATGAATATTTGGGGGTAAGTTTTTAACACGGCTTCGAAATGTATGGGAAATCAGGAAGATAAGATTTAGAATTAATCATACGAGTAAGTTTAATTAATATGGAATACTTTTCGGTATTCCCCAGAATGACCTCAAATACAGTCCAGACTAAAACTAGTAAAACAGATACAAATTGAACATAGTTAAAAGCAATTAGAGCATGTGGCTGTATTATTGGTTTAAAAGATTTTTTTAAGTCTATTTAAATCTACTTAAATCTGGTCATACTGTTTACAGACTTCATGTATACATAAATAGCTGAAAAATATCTTAAAAAAATACACTAACGACAAGACAATTTACACACCTAAGTAAGTAAATAAACATGTATAAAATATAAAAAAAAATTAAATAAACACAGCTTAGTAATAAAGGACTCAGACTTACGTGAGTAAGTTTCATCAAAATAAAAAATTTTAAGCATTTGTAAATAATTCATATTCACATTACTTTTTCACTCTTTGTGTAAACAAAGTTGGAGTAGTTGATGCAATTGGAACAGTGTTTAAGGTGGTTAAAAATTGCTCCGAATTCCATACAACAGTATCTGAAGCGTGTGAAGTAAAGATAGATAATCACAAAGAGCAAAATAATTATATATGAGTGTTTTTTTATACTCAAGCAGCAATATATATATATGTGACCCGGTCTATGAAAAGGTGGCTTATGACTCAAAAAAACAGAACGAAGGACCACAACTACCGATGCATTATTTATCTTTTTTTTTTTTTTTAAAGAAAAAAAAATTTTAATCAGCTTTAACAGCTGATTTCGAAATTTTGTTTTTGAGTCATAACTCAACTCCTACAAGGAGCATAGGTCCGTTCAAGCAGCAATAATCATTGTTTAATTGTTTTGTATATAAAAAAACTGCAACTTTATTATCAGCCAAACCAGCGAGGACAAAATCCTTATTTTCTAGACAGCAATACGAAGCAATTATGTCTCTAGATTTGAAGATAAATGCTTTGCTCACTGAGCTAACCGCTAGAAATGAGATGGCATAGTAACAGGTACCAGATAATGACAAAAGTATCGTTTGAAGCAGGGATGTCATTGAGAATTTTCAAATTGTACCAACAACTTTCAAATATTGTACTTTTTTTCCCTTAATTGTACTAAAAGATTTTTTTTAGTTCAAATTACATATTTTTATTTGTTTCTATCGAAATAATCGATTTTGTTCTGGCTACCAAATCGTTTTCATAAATTTGCTTGTACCTGTTTGAGTTGAAATTTAAAATATACTAATTAATAGCATGTGCTCTAACATCCGAATTTCGAAGAAAAATTATTTGGAAATTTACTAGTTCGCATTTTGTGGTCTTCTCGTTTCGTTTTAATTTCACAAGACTGTTTTCAAGTGAGAAGAATGTGAGTTTAATTGTTCAAAAGTGAAAATTGACATATGCAAATCTTTTGAAAAGAAATGGAGAGTGAAACTGGGAGATTCCTAAAATGTACTAAATTAGTCATTGGTGTACTATTGTACTTTCATAGTTTTAATAGTAGCAAAAAAGGTACAATTGTACCAACTTTGCCATCCCTGGTTTGAAGTACTCTTTGAGTATTGGTCGTCAAACAATCATGAATGAATACCGCTAAAAGTAATAAACACGCATTAATTTTTAAGAGAATACGTATAACTATTTACACATTTCTTAAATTACGCAGCACAGACTACAACTAAAATTTATAGACTATATCAGCTACTCTCATACGCATAAGTATAAAAATACTCTGAGTATTAATCGGCTATAAATGCGTATATACAATTTTATTTTATGTACACATACATAAAGCATATTTTTAAACAGCCAAAACACATTTTCCAAGTACCTCGGATATATTTTTTTTTGTACGACTAAATACTCATACTCCGACTATAAGTACGACAGAGAGTCAATACGCTTGATACGCATGTGAATTTTTATTTATAGTTGTAGCATATTTTAGTTTTTCTTATAAACGAATTAGAGATGCTCTTGTATGTTGGAATCGGCTATAGTCATAGTTGCTTGAAAGAAAATATGTAAGCGTACGAATTGTTTGTGCCACAATTATGATTATACGCAGTTAATAAAATTAAGACCTTTTACTTAAGCATATTTCATTTTTGAGTACAAATTGTCAGTCTCTGATAGAACTTGGTCGGAATTTTGATCTTAGCACTTTTGACGGCCTTTTTTGATAGGATTTTATTAATTGACGATACTCATTAATATGAATAAAAACTAAGATAAACAAAATTTGTATTTGAAAGCAACATTTTTTAAGTTATACATAGTAACCCGTATACATGAAAATTATTCAAATTATAGTGACCTCTAAATATTGTTGGATTTCGCTGATTTTGAAAACATACATACGTCTGTATGTATATCTTGTTTGATGATTGAGATATGGACATGCTTATGACATTCTTATAAATTCTGGCAGCCTAATACACAGTAGAATCCCGATAATTAGTACCCCGTTAAATAGAAAGCCTCAATAATTCGTAGGAAGTAAAGGCGGTTTTATCGTTAATTTTTTTAAGGATTTTGTTTAATTTTATAGCTTTTATATAAATACGTTGCACAGTGTGGTAAAAAATAAACAAAAATATTAGATTTTGAAAAATGCAGATTTCATTTCGTATAGCGAATCTAATAAAAAAAGCAACTAGATTTAGCTCGAACTCTCATAAGTAGAACCAAGTAGTAGAGCAAGGTTTTAAATTGAATCGGTTACCCGAATAATATAATTTAAAACATATAATCGAATAATTAACATATGTACTTAAAGTTATAAACTATTTAATCTGACATTAATTATATAGAAAATTTTTCGCTAAAATTGAGATTTCCTTCAACATTTTTTCTTATAAGCCGTAGTTCAAAAAGTGCCATCTGTAATTTTTAAGAAGAAGGAAAGGCTGGGTTTTGTTTAATTTTAATAAGTACATATTTTAAATTTTTTTAGAAATATTTTTTAAATTAAACTGACAGGTGATAAATAAGTCACTCAGCGAAGACTTTGCATATAAAAACTAGTTTTTGATAAAAATTTAAGATACAAGTCTTCTTGATATTTACAAGTCAGGTTTTACTGCATTATATTTTGTGTTAATGACTTCCTATTGAAACTGAAATACATTTTTAAGCCAGAACCGATAAACTTAAAAAAAATTCCATATCTCCATTGGACTCTTTTAACACTAATTATAGTAAGATATTTTTTGTTTTAAATTAAATTTCCACTTGCCCAGTGTATGTTTTGCTAATATTGATCAATTTTAAAGCATTTACAAACTTTGCATTTACATTATTTTTGCAGAATTTGTTATTGTTATTGTATACATAAAAATATCCCTCTAGTCAGCCTAGAACCACATGTCTCTATGTAACACTCTTTTCTCCAGCGAAAATTGCACCAGTTGGAATGTCGACAACTTTCCTTTTATGCGCGAGTAGAGATACTTTAGAGACAACAGTTCTAGTGTATTTCTGGTGACATTGTCAATGAACGCGTCAATAGTTTGTTTTTCTTTTTTATTATCCTATGCAATAATGTTAACAACTTCCCTGCAGGAAATGCAAATAGTGAAATTGTAGTGATTTACTTGTAACATTGTCAGTAGTACTACTGACCAGGTGTACCCCAGCCAATGTAATCATCTATTGACATTTAACATTAGCTTGTCATTGAAAATCCACCACTAGACTGTAGCAATACTGACTAAGTAGTTATTTTGGGACCACATGGAGACATTGGCACCAACGATTCAGTAGTAAATTTTAGTCTAGTCTACAACTGAATAGGTGTACCGAGTGTTGACATAGAGACATACGGTTCTAGGCTAGCTAGAGGGTTACGTACATATATATGTATGTACGTATTTAAGTTTGTTGCCCCAACCCTTATAAAATTGTAGAAGAGGATCACTAAAATATGAACCTATAGTTCAAATGTCTCCATATGGTCGTAGAAGAATAATGCTAAAGCCTACTGCTAGATTTTCAATGACAACCCTATGTGATAGTCAATAGGCGATTACATTGGCTGGGGTACACCTAGTAAGTAGTACTATTGACAACGTCTCTAGTAAATCACTACAAGTTTACTATTTACATCGAGCAAGGAAATATCGATATTGTAGACTAGAACCCCTAAAATTTACTAGTGAATCTTTGGTGCCAATGTCTCTACGTGGTCCCAAAAGAACTACTTCGTCAGTAGTGCTACAGTCTAGGGGTGGATTTTCAATGACAAGCTAATGTTAAATGTCAATAGATGATGACATTGGCTGGGGTACACTTGGTCAGTAGTACTATTGACAATGTCACTAGTAAACCACTACAATTTTAATATTCGCATTTCCTGCAGGGATATTTACATTTTCAATCTCATTACAATATTAAATATTGAACGAATACACACATAGTACGTACGTACACACGCTATGTATGTTGTTGTGTATATGTATATGTGAATATATCTATTTTTCATTGTTCACTTCATTCTCATTTTTTCCAAAATATTTCTTATAGCTAAGCCTGGCTTTAACATCAGTAATATCTCAAGCAGCAGACATTTATAAAGTTAACAAAAGTAGCAACAATTAATTGCTGTACATCGCGGTAGTGACAACAGCTGCAGAGAAAATAATTAAGCCCGGTATTTGCGGTTTTCATTATACGCACGCGCATGCACACCTTAACAATTTGTGGATCAATATACAAATACACATGCACATACACATACACCTACACACATACATAGACACACATATGTATGTACATATTTATGCATATATGTACATAACAGCGAAATATTAACAGCCAACAACAGAAAATAGTCGGCAAAACAGCTAGCAGCGCACACAATTTGGTCTTCAAAAGTAAGAGGCTTTTTCATTTGGCCGATAGTTTAAGTTTAACTGTCAGTCAGTTTAGTCGCTTAAACTGAAAATTCAATTTCAAAACTTGCATTAAGTGTTAAGCATAAATTAATTGCAAGGATTTTATTTAAATTACAACAACTAAAGATTATATAAAATGAAGCAATTTGTAGTGTGTGCCATTGTTGCTGCTTTGTGTATTTCTAATGCAAGTGAGTGACTTAATATATTTAATATTTCAAATTGAAATATAAAGTGTTTTGAAAAAAAAGAGAACAAATTTAAATAACTTCAGATAATTCATTAATAATGCAAGGCAATTTTTGAGGCTCATTTTAATGAAAAGTGTCTACTAAAACTTTTACAAAACGTATTTTTGCAAAAAAAAATAAAATAAATAATTTTGAGAACATTTTTCTAGAATCTTAAATATTTTGGATAAAAAATCAAAAACACTGTATTTAAAATTAGGCGTTTCTCAATGCTTAAATTTTCTGGCTACCGCCTACTACTGCGATTAATTGTAGCTACTCGTAAAATGCAGCTTTTGTAGTCCTAGCCAGTGATGGACCAACTATTTGCTATGCGACAAGTGCTCTTTCTGTATTTAATTCGTTACTTTGAATCACTTACACTTCTTATGCTAGCTTTCTATGGCAATTTTTCGCAAATAAGGGTCCGCGGACCACTTTCCAACTTTCCAAGCTGTCCGCGAAAAGATCAGGAAAAATTGTTTTGAAAATTAATATTAGTTTTATTATGCTGAACTATTTATTTTAATACTGAAAAGGTAATACTTAAATGTTAGTTATACACTTTACTAAACACTGTTAAATATATCGAATAATCGCTTAAAAATATCCAACTTTTAGAACTAACCCCCTATTTCCACGACACGGACGGTCAACTTGAGTAGAAATTTATGTATATGAAAAGCACTAATTTTTTTTAAGTGAATTTCATACAAATTTTCTACACGATTCGCCTGTCTGACTTGTGAAAACGGGGTGTTAGTACGTCAGACTCAGCACCGAGTGATAGCATTTAACAGCTGATTTGATTTTTATTTTTTGACATTTTGAATAAAAGCTTAGCTATATAAAATTGGGGGATTCAAACGGTAGTTTTAAGTGTCCCAGTGCAATATCTACTTATTGAGTTTATGCAACTCTACAAAAATACAGCAATACAAAAAACAACCCTGTCAGAAACAAACACAGAAACATGAACTAAAGTGTACTGTGCCCAAAAATGTAAACAACTTTTGACAGTTTAAAAATTAAAAGAAAGCAAAATCAATTATATTAAAAGAATTTAAAACATTATGACACTCTAGACTACCATTTGAATCCCCCAAATATTTGAATGAAAAATTAAACTTATGATTGGCATATTTATATAAAAACGGCCCCCGTGAAAAATACTCCTACACAAAGGGTCGGTGAACAAAAAGTTGATGGGAACCCATCAACTTTTATTTTATTTATTTTTTAATTTCTTGTAGTTTGGTAGAACACGAATAACACAGGTCAACACGATTTGTAAGGTCGGTACTTTGATAGTAAGTTTTCGTGCATATGATACTGAGCTTCAATGCCTATAAATTAGCTTTTTGGGTTGACTCTGTACCTCGAGATTTTCCGTCATTAAGAAAAAAAAGGATGCTGCATCACATAATTTGCATTTACTTGAGAACCAGTTCTTTAATCAAATAAAAAAAATACACAGAAGGCTAGGAAACAAATTGACCTTTAAATTACGTCCTTATTAATTTTTTTAACAGTCTTATAGTTTCGGAGATATTTAGAAAGTTTTATACAAAAAAATAAATTTGTTTAAAAAAAATTTAGAAAATCGTTTTTTAAAAGACTCATTGAAATTTTAAACTGAAGAAAATTTTATATTTTATTATTAATTGTGATACCTTAATATGTTATAAATAAAATGAGCTAAATTTATTAAAAATCATTCCATTAATTCTGAATTTATTCACAATAAAGTGGTAGCATATATAATCGTATTAAAAGCTACCCCCCTTTATTTCTTAATTTCTTGTAGTTTGGTTAGTTTGGTAGAACTCGAATAATATATTAGTCATATCAAAAAATATTTTAAAGAAAATTTTAAGTTGGGATTTGCCTTAAAAACGGATCCACCATAGTGCATAATATTCCACAAAATGCGGGAAAAACCCCCTTCACAAGGTGTCAGCGAACCAAACTTTGGTTGGAACCACTGGTCTATGGAATGTAATATGAAATAACTTCGTACGTGTTGAGATGTATCAACAGAAGCAATGAAGCATTCCATGATTATTTTTGATTGCAGCAGCTTTTGGTTTTTCTTAGAAGATTCTAAGAAATAAGGATTCACAGAGATAAGAATATGTTTATTCGGCTTATACTGGATTTCACCGATATTTATATATCGGAGTAAATTTAAATTTTAAGATTAATAATAATAAAAAATGACTTTAAAAAAATCCGTGATTAGCTGCCTGATTATTTTTTCGTATCCTGAGCATGATTCTTTAATTAACAAATCGATCAAGGAATATTTGTTTAAAAAAAAAACTCAAGTATATTTATTTGACGTTAAGTGAAGAATTTTTTCTTGTTGTTGGTTAAGCAACGTCTACACACATAAAATTTCATATTAAAATCTACAATGATTTTGCTTCATATGTGTTTCATGATTTACAACAATCTTCAAAGAAAATTGTTCCTTGTGAAACAACCTTATTTCACGGCGATTTAACATTCAGTAGTGTCAAATCAAAGTGAAGAATCATGTTGAATGAAAGTTATTTCAAGTTGATTCGTAACAGCATCCCTAAGGCTGCCCACTAGCTAATGGAAGGAAGTTTTCGTCGGTAATGCGAAGTGCAAATAGCTTATTACGAACATCAAAAGCAACAACAACAACAAAACAAGAACAAGTCATATAATAGAGCACAATAGTCCACTTAGCTATGAACAAAGCAAATAAGAATCAGCACACTTACGGCCTGTCCCACGATGTCACCAGAATTAGAAATCATTTTGAATTTCTTAGAAATAATATGTTGTTTGACGGCCTGTCCCACAATGTCAACAGAAATCGTTCGATCGATAACTTGTATTGCAAACAACAACAAATTTTCCAATGTTATTGTTGTTTGCAATACAAGTTGTCGATCGAACGATTTCTGGTGACATCGTGGGATAGGCCGTTAAACAACATATTATTTCTAAGGAATTCAATACGATTTCTAATTAAAGTTACTGTATGGTGATTTTACATTGGTATTTTTTGTGTGTATATGCATTTCGTTTCTGCTTAAGTAACTGGTCATCAGGTGAAAAATTCTTGAGAACAGCTCATAAATCCGTTTCTTAAATCAGATGTTCGATGTGAAATTTTTTGTTTGAGGCTTTTTAAATTATTATGTTTCTCTACGTAATTCTCAACAATATTTTGGGAAGTTTTCTATAAACACAGCGTGTTTTTTCAGGTTTTCCCAGGAATTTTTTGGTTGAGGTCTGCTGACGATTTTCTCAACCAAAAACGAAATATATATAGACGTCGCTTAACCAACAACAAACAAAAATTCGTCTTAGTAAATTACACTGTGCAACAGTGAAAAATTCATACAGCCTTGAAAGTATAGGTAGGTTCGATAGTACTAGCAAAGTTTAGTAAAACTCTATACTCAGTTTGGCAATTTTGGTGACCAATTTTTCATGGACCTCCAATATTTTGGCCAACAGCTTATTCAGACTTGGTGATATCATTTGACTATATATGACAATAATGTAGCTCAGAGTTCTTAATTACATTTTATGGCAAAAAATAATTGCTTCGTGATTTTTTTTTTTTTTGCAAAAGTAAAGGAAAATAAATAAATCAGAAATAATTTCTTAATCAGGCTTAAGTTCAGTAATTTCAATTATTAATTAATGTGAGTTTCTAAAGAAGAGAAGAAAAATTAAACTAGACTTTATTAGCTGGGAGAAACACCGATATTTTTCTGTGCAGCCACGCACTTCATCACTCACATCAATTCATAAAAATATTTCATTCGGTAAGAATTGAAATTACTGAACTTAAGCCTGATTGAGAAATTATTTCTGATTAAAATTCACTACAGTTCAATTAAATCTGAAAAATGTCTCAGAAAATAAATAAATTTTTTTCACTTTTTTCGGAATAACTTGCAGGGTATCCTGATTTTTTGCCAACCATATTAGGCAAAGTTGCAGCTACGGTAAAGCTGAACAACTTTTGTGATTCAATGCAATTTGAAGGTGTCTAGGCACCCTAATAGCTCATACAGACTGGTTTTTACCTTAACATTTCTATAGTGTTGTATAAATATGATCATTGTACAAAACCGCGCGACAAGAAAGAACATACAAGGAGGAGGTTGATAAGATCAAAAGTAGTACTGATGCGAATATTCACTCACGATCTACGACCAATACTTTGCATTACCAGAAGATTTTTCTATAAAACCAAGTCTACAATACAAAGAAAGAATGTTTTATTCGTTTTTTGTAATATTTTTCATCTAGGAATTAGCACTACTTTCTGAGTTAATTAATTGTATTTGAAGCTGTTGTTACAGGGATTCTTAGTGCAATTTTCCTGGAAAGTCATTCACAATTTTTACTAGTATCATTTCAATATGTTGTGGTGGAAGAGTTTGAGATATTTTTTCCATAACTGACAATAGAAAATCAATTTTATTTAAAAACTAAGACTCTCTACATTAATAAACATTTTCACAAATTTAAATCGAAAGCTTCACCAAAGTGAACTTGAAAAGTTTATGTTAATTAAAATGACTTTGACCTCAAATGTGGAAACGGTTTAAGATAAGAAAAAATCATCATCAATAGAAATGTCGTTATAATGTTTTAAATATTCCGTTTAAAATTAAAATCAAATACGAACATACGAAGATACATATTTAACCATATCTAAAAATAAATAAAATGTTTAAAAGACACTGTTATTAAGGTCATCAGTTGCATTAATTAAAGTTATAAAAAAAAAAAATGTTATTTGCAATCGATTTAAATACAAGTTTTGAAACTCTGCAACAAATATGTAGTTGCGCATACCTTTATATTAGTTAGTTAGTTCATGTATTCGTTAGATGAACATTGTTTCTCTTTTGCCATTTAGCTTAAATATCATAGTTCAAATGACATTTTAACATACTGAAATCTTAACATTTTAAACTGGTTGTAGTATAGTGTAGGAAAATAAAAACATACGAGTATAAAACAAAGCGTGTCTCTGACTTGTCTATCTGGATATTTGCTGGTATCTTTCCTTTACTTTAAAAAAAAACAGACAAGAAAAAAAAGCCAAAACTTGTCTTGTATAAATGCATATTTTTTTGCTTAACTTAACATTTTACTCAACTCATACAAAAGTTTGTGCTTGTATTGTTGTATTGATTTCTGGTTTACGCTTTTTAGCATTTCAAATTGTCGTATTATGCAATTTAAAGTATGCAATTTCATTGTTAGCTAATGCAACCCACCTTTAAAGTTCAGCATGAAATATATACGTACATATATAAACAATTGCTACTCAACTAGATTTTTTTCTAATAAACTGTTAATTAAAGAGAAAAATACCAAAAGAAATTAATTTGCCTACTTCATTTTACATTAATTATAACACAGTGGATTTCTTAGTCATCGCCTGGCTGAAAAAATGTATTTGGGGCTTGGCTGCAATTTTTGTTAAAGCTTGTTATTGGTATTATTTATTTCACATTTTTCTACCACAATAACTTTTGAATGTTTCCTGGACTTGATTGCAGCTAAAAGACAGCGTGAGGTGTTGAATTGGAAAATTAAATAATTGAGCTTATTGTATCATAATAGTGTAAAACGTAATGCAGGCTTTTTGCATACACTTATCTAACTCTGACCTACAGTGGGGCGAGAAAAAAAAGCTTTAAAATTATTTTTATTGAACACTCTGAAAGCTGTGAATGAAATCGTCGACATTTTTAATTTCGTAAAAAAAATTTATAGTTTTGAAACTGTTATTTAAATATTTGGCTAAAAAATAGTTTAGCTTCGATTAAAAATTCATTTTATATATTGAAAAGTTCTTATATTTTTTAGTACTTTAAAGCAGCTAAGTCCAATCCATATGCACAATGTGAAAACTTTTACAAAAGAGCTTTTGTCTTTCACACCGACGAGAGTACAACATCCACAACAACAACACAACATACAGCAATGCTTGCTCTTACTTTGCAAAGAAACAAGAACAAATTTAAGAGCTTTCAAAGCTGTTTACTTCAAATATAAATATCAGTGTATTTGTGTTTGGACGTAGCAGCTTTAAAGCAGTATTGCCTTTGTGGAAGTAAGCTAAGCCTCAATTGCGTCTTTTGGTTGCGTAAGATTTTCCGAACTCTGTGGTCTAAACGTCGCTTTCGATAACCAATCGATTCGATCAAGTTACGAAAAGATTACGGCATTCGCTATAGAACAGTGTAATTGCATGGTTCGATATCGAATGCCATAATCTCAAACTGAAAAAATGTGATCGAATCAGCTCGTTATCGAAAGCGACGATTAGACAGACCCCTGTTTTCTCTAGTATGGTGATTTATGATAAAATTTTACTTCCCTTGTTTAATATAATACTGTTTTCACACTGACATGGTTTTAATAAAAGTTGGTTTTTACGCTGAAACCAACTGATAAAACCTGTTTGATTTTGTTAAAACAAACTTAAAACCTTTTTTAACTAGTTTAAGCAGGTTTTATGAAATGCAACCTTGTTTTCGGTGAACTAAATTCAGTGCTGCCAGGTTAAAATGACATAAAGCAACTGATAATATTTATGCAAGCTAAAAGAATAAATACACCGATTGAAATATTTTGAAATAATATAAAAACATGTCTAGAAAACTTTTTCTTTTGGACGGAAAACAACGAATATATTTTCATAGACCTCTGGGAAGGGAAAATAGACAATATGACCGACATCCATCTGCCGATAAAAAAGTTGTAGCTTTTTTGAGTTTCGAGGCTAGCTTTGTATAAGTGCCTCCATAATTTTATATTTACATATTATATAATTTTATATATTTACAAAATATAAAATAGTTTCCATTTTAGAGCGCATCGTTAAATTTCTGAGTTTTTGATACAAACAAAACCAACTATTATACAGTTTGTCAAATAAGTGTTATGAAAAACAGAAAAAAATACAGCAACAAATACACGTATTTCAACAGATGATTTATTTTATTTTGAAAAAATTTATTAGACAAGCTGTTGTTTATAAACTGAATTAATCAAACTTGCAGTGTGAACGCAAGCTTAACTTAACTTATTTTGGCAGGGATATCAATAAAAACATTCAGCCATTGTAGTGAAGTTAAACAGAGTCTCAGGATGGGAATCGAACCTACGATGTCTCGACTTATAGACTAGTATACTATTCAATTGTCTACCGGCACACCCATATAATTTTTTACTTAGTTCTGGTATTCAATTGAACTCCGAGATTGAATACATTCAGAGACTATCACTTTTGTGGAATATTTTGATTCGTTACAACAACATCTAAAATTTTTTCAACTATTTTTACGAGGAGCCCCTATTTATACAGACCGTTCGGAAAATGCTGACCTAGCGGGAAGTGGACTCTACGACAGGAGTTACAAGGTCTTTCGTCTACCGGATCAAATTTTTTAGATTAAGATTAAGTCCTTAATGAAGGATAAAGTTCAATCCCAGAGCGTCAATGTAACAATGAGATAAGTCATATGCGTACTGTACAGATCTGCAGATAATATGGATAACAGGACATCAAAATCTTAACACAAACTGTCAACATACAAACACAAATAATCCTACAACATTTTTGTATACTAATACGCTTTGTGTATTATACCTTTTATTAATTTTTCTATTTTTTTTCTTGATTTTTTTAAGGCGGTGCCTTCCAATGTCCCAAACCTAACGGCCAGTTCGAACATGAAGTACAATGTGATAAATATTACGAATGTGATGATGGAGTGGCCAAGGAAAAATTGTGTCCCGATGGTTTGGTATTCGATCCCTTAAATCGCAAATACAACAAATGTGATCAACCTTTTAATGTAGACTGTGGCGATCGTATTGAATTGCGTAAGTTTAAAATAATAATAGTAATAAATACTTTTGTAATATGTATAAAATTGAATTAAAAAAAATCATTTTATAGAACCTCCACAATCCTCGAAATTTTGTCCACGTAAAAATGGTTTCTTTGCCCATCCCGATGAAACAGTTTGTGACATTTTCTACAATTGCATTGAAGGTGATGCCCTTGAAACAAAGTGCACTGTAGGCTTGCATTTCGATGAATATAGCGGCACCTGTGTATGGCCCGATACTGCTAAACGTGAAAACTGTGGTGTTACTATCAGTAAGTAGATTAACAACATACATATACATATATGTATGTAAGTACTTTTCCCAATAAATACAAAACATCATATTTATTAACAGAAAAATCCAGCAGTGGTTTTGAATGTCCCAAGGATCAACCCAAAACCGACAAAAGCGGTCAAATAGTCACCCATCCCAGATACCCACATCCCACCGATTGCCAAAAATTCTACGTTTGTTTGAATGGTGAAGATCCACGTGATTTGGGCTGCCAAACCGGTGAAGTATACAATGACGAAAGTGAAATGTGTGACGCTCCCGAAAATGTAGCCGGTTGCGAAGATTGGTATAAAGATACCGATGACAAGAAAAATTAAGTGATTTATTAACAATCAAAACTACTGCTCTCTTATAGAAGAGTGTTAAGCTGTTTATTTTTTTTTATAAAATCAAGTAGTCATTTAGGTTATTCCTATAGCTTTTAGTATTGAACAATGACCAACACGATCATTGTTTAAATTCTATTCAAAACTCATTAAGGTTGTTTTCAATCTTCAATTGAAAATTTTCAATATTCTTTTTCTTACAATGAAATTTGATCCTTCTTTTCCTGTGGATTGAATTATGCTCTGACTGATGATGTTTTGCAAAAGTCAAAGCTTGTGCAAGCAATAGTTTTCAAAAATGTTGTAAATATTTAATATAATACAAATGAAAAAATTACATTAAACTATTTAAAAATCTACATTATATTTTAGTTCTTTTGTTTTATGCTACATACAACTGCCTTGCTTTACACTCTGTACACTCTTTTTGCTTCCTTTTCACTTTTTAAATTATTTAATTTTTCGTCTTCCCTTAATTCTTCCATTCTTTTATTCTGCACAGCTGTTGTTTTTGTAATATTTTATATTCTTCTTCTTTATTATTTTGACACTCTTTACTTGCAAAATCTTTTCTATTGCACTTATCGTAAAATAACATCTTAAATATTTTTTAATTTCCCTATTAAATAAAGGATATTGTTTTTATTATTCTATATGCTCTCTTAAGTCCTTCTTTTTCAACTTCTTGAAACTTCAGAACTTTAAATTTTTATTAACTTCATAGAGTTAGAAAATCTGTCTAAACATGATTTAAGCATATGTTTTCATTCTTTTAAATTTCTGTTAATAATTTTCCTAATATAAAATCTATTATCTCCTATTTTTCTAATTTTCAGTTTAGTCTAATATATTTGGTTTTCATAAGTTTAAAAAAAATATTTTTAGACATCCAAACACGGGAATTTTAAACTTCTTTTTCAATATTTTACAATAATCTTATTTTCTAACTTACTCCTATTTCTTAATTGTTCTATAGCCAAATCGGCACCTTCGATAATTCAATAAGACTTGCGAGTAAATGAAAATTTCCTTCAATATCGAATATTGTGATTTGCTTGCTCCTGGTTCCTTCTTTAATATTCTGACTTACGCAACTCAACAATTCTTTTTAGTTCCTTCTGTTTAGTTTCTATTTTCTACTACATATTCTTTACATGTTCTCAGATCCTTACTACCAATCTTTCTAAAGTCCTTTTTTTCTCTATATCAACAACAGTCTCAATACGTTTAAAAATAAATAAGATTAAATTAATTTACATATCTAGTGTACTAAGATACAATCTTTTAATAAAAAACGAAATTAAAACAAAATAAATTGTTGATTACTGAATTGAACTACATACATATGTACATACGATTACATACTTATCTTAAGTTGTATAACAGTTGATCACGAACTACAGACTTATGTTATGTAAAGTATGTACATTTATATATGTATGTATGTGTGTATATATGTATGTAAATATATCAAGTACATGTAGTGCTCAGCTTACTAATTTTCTTTTCATATGCATACATACATACATCCATACATACATTTTTCATATTTATCTTTTCTCTAATTTTCTTCATCTCTTAGTTACTAATTTTTTTATGGAAAAATTGATTGTTTTCCTTAACGTTGCTTGATTTGTTGTAGAGTTACACGTAATTGATACCAGCATACTTTGGTTATGTCAGAAAAAAAGTGAATTATGCCTTAAATTTTCAAAATTTGATCTTACGTTGACTTTGAACTAAAAAGATAATGAATCTTTTTCGAAATATAAGTCGTGATTCACATTATGAAAGTATTTCTTAAGAAATTCTGCATATGTTGGTGGGAGAGGTGAGAATAACACTTTGACGGCTTTTGTCTGTGCTGTAATCAGGGTTGTCAGATTTTTTCGACTTATTTCGCTAAATTGATTTTATAAATCTCCAAAAGTCGCCAAAAACAATTTTATGTAGTTTTTCTTAACATATATTTGATAATAAAATTGTTTTTATGTAACACTTTTTTATTTCAGGTTTTATTCAAATAATCGCATAAAAATTTAGCAGAAAAACGCCAAAAGTAAAAATAAAATGGCCAAAAACTATTTATTGTAAATTTTTTTCATTCAAATTCATAACACATTAATTACTACAATTAATATAAGAAATATCATTAAAATCAAATTGTTCTAATTTCTTGGAGACGAGTTTTGGTAGGATTTAGTTTTAAAAACTACTCCTTCAACAAACTAATTTTCCTGAATTAAAAAAATTTTAAAGTTCAATTTTGTTTAAAAAATATTCATAAAAATCGCCAATAAATCGCCTGTCATCAAATCAAAAATTTAGACGCCAAACAAGTTGAAAAATCACTACGTTTGGCGAGAAATCGCCATATCTGACAACCCTGGCTGTAATCAGTGATCTTTCTTTTGAAGTCCTTTCGAAAAACCTCGTACGATTATAGTGATAGTATTTTATAGCAGGATTTTTTGATGTTTAATCGGCTGCTATTTTTTAATCATTCAGTGTTTGCCATAAACAAAGCATTTTGTAATTTTCCCAAACTAATATAAAAATGAGACAAACTGGCAACATCGGTCACACACAACATGAGAAGAATGTGAAAAAGAGTAATATGTAAACGAAGACGAAAATTAGGATATCCAATTCGTGCCAGCGTTGCCATTTTGGTGCTTTTTACGGTTTCTCACAGGGTTTTCAGTGCTTTTTAATAATAAAAATTTTTGGCTCTTAATTCGTTACAAAAAGTTCTTTTCAGCCATTTATTATTTTGGTTTTTATTTCGCATGAGCACAGTTAAGCAACGTGGATTTGTCATTTGTGCAAAATTTCAAAAGTAGCAAAAAAATTTATTAGTTCTTATAAAATTGAAATTTTTTTTAATTTAGGTTTTGCATTAAACTTTGAATTAGGCCTGTTAACTTATTATGGCTTTCTTTAAGATGTTAAAACAAAAATATAGAAAAGTTTGGGAGACTGATCCAGCGTTCAAGAGATGGCTTTTAATAAAAAACGAAATTAAAACAAAATAAATTGTTGATTACTGAATTGAACTACATACATATGTACATACGATTACATACTTATCTTAAGTTGTATAACAGTTGATCACGAACTACAGACTTATGTTATGTAAAGTATGTACATTTATATATGTATGTATGTGTGTATATATGTATGTAAATATATCAAGTACATGTAGTGCTCAGCTTACTAATTTTCTTTTCATATGCATACATACATACATCCATACATACATTTTTCATATTTATCTTTTCTCTAATTTTCTTCATCTCTTAGTTACTAATTTTTTTATGGAAAAATTGATTGTTTTCCTTAACGTTGCTTGATTTGTTGTAGAGTTACACGTAATTGATACCAGCATACTTTGGTTATGTCAGAAAAAAAGTGAATTATGCCTTAAATTTTCAAAATTTGATCTTACGTTGACTTTGAACTAAAAAGATAATGAATCTTTTTCGAAATATAAGTCGTGATTCACATTATGAAAGTATTTCTTAAGAAATTCTGCATATGTTGGTGGGAGAGGTGAGAATAACACTTTGACGGCTTTTGTCTGTGCTGTAATCAGGGTTGTCAGATTTTTTCGACTTATTTCGCTAAATTGATTTTATAAATCTCCAAAAGTCGCCAAAAACAATTTTATGTAGTTTTTCTTAACATATATTTGATAATAAAATTGTTTTTATGTAACACTTTTTTATTTCAGGTTTTATTCAAATAATCGCATAAAAATTTAGCAGAAAAACGCCAAAAGTAAAAATAAAATGGCCAAAAACTATTTATTGTAAATTTTTTTCATTCAAATTCATAACACATTAATTACTACAATTAATATAAGAAATATCATTAAAATCAAATTGTTCTAATTTCTTGGAGACGAGTTTTGGTAGGATTTAGTTTTAAAAACTACTCCTTCAACAAACTAATTTTCCTGAATTAAAAAAATTTTAAAGTTCAATTTTGTTTAAAAAATATTCATAAAAATCGCCAATAAATCGCCTGTCATCAAATCAAAAATTTAGACGCCAAACAAGTTGAAAAATCACTACGTTTGGCGAGAAATCGCCATATCTGACAACCCTGGCTGTAATCAGTGATCTTTCTTTTGAAGTCCTTTCGAAAAACCTCGTACGATTATAGTGATAGTATTTTATAGCAGGATTTTTTGATGTTTAATCGGCTGCTATTTTTTAATCATTCAGTGTTTGCCATAAACAAAGCATTTTGTAATTTTCCCAAACTAATATAAAAATGAGACAAACTGGCAACATCGGTCACACACAACATGAGAAGAATGTGAAAAAGAGTAATATGTAAACGAAGACGAAAATTAGGATATCCAATTCGTGCCAGCGTTGCCATTTTGGTGCTTTTTACGGTTTCTCACAGGGTTTTCAGTGCTTTTTAATAATAAAAATTTTTGGCTCTTAATTCGTTACAAAAAGTTCTTTTCAGCCATTTATTATTTTGGTTTTTATTTCGCATGAGCACAGTTAAGCAACGTGGATTTGTCATTTGTGCAAAATTTCAAAAGTAGCAAAAAAATTTATTAGTTCTTATAAAATTGAAATTTTTTTTAATTTAGGTTTTGCATTAAACTTTGAATTAGGCCTGTTAACTTATTATGGCTTTCTTTAAGATGTTAAAACAAAAATATAGAAAAGTTTGGGAGACTGATCCAGCGTTCAAGAGATGGCTTAGACAAGCAAAAGATGCATTATAGGCACTTTGCAGTTGTTATATATTATATATTTTGAAATTCCCGGCATAGCGATTTATTCTGTCATCGTCAAACAAAATATTAGGACTTAAGTATTTGTTATATTTCTGTTATAAAAACATAAATAACATAAAATATTTAGCTTAGGGCTTTTTACCCGCAATTTTCTTAGTTTTTTAGCCTTTTTTACCTTATTTTTATATGCTCACAAAGCTTTTGATGATCCAAAAGTTGGCACAACTGATAAGTCTAAACAGCACCCTTCTTTACACCCTCGCCACCAAAACACTGTCGCATGACTCTTGGATATACTTTTTAGTTTTCTAGGTCAATCTGAACTTTTTTTAAGTCTTTATCGTATAATTAACAAAGCAACATCCTCCTTCAAGGTACAGATGTGTAGTTTTATTTTTAAGTGTTAAAATTTCTTATACGAATATTCTGGTTTATTTCATTCTTTCATTGAAGTTTAAATTGAAAAAAATAGCTCAACTGTATCACCTCTATCAATTCGCCTGTATATTGGGCCAAATTCGCCTTATTCATATAAGGTAAGCACTTTTCAATTCGATTTGAAAAATTCATACCTGCCCAGTAAAAAAAGACACTCCAAAAAAGTCATGAAAATGTAGAGTTTGCTATCCGGAAGTAGTGCAAATTTCGATCCGATCTAAGGATTTTTACATAGGTTTGTCATAGCAAGAAGTTTTCTTTTTCGATGCCTGGTCACCGAATTGGAAGCGATTTTAAGAAAAATTTCCTTGTGTGTGTTCTATGATAATATTTTCATCTAGGAAAAATTGTTAACAGTTACCTATTTTAAGAATTAGTTTCTTTTTATAGGAATTTAAATGCGAAACAGTATTTTCATGTATATAAATTTAAGCAAATAACATCAAAATTTTATACCAAAATTACTTCATAAGTTTCTTCAAAAAAAATCGATTTTTTTTAAATTCTGGTGAGTAAGTTTTAAAACTATAGAGGAATTACAAGGTTTTGTATGACTAAAATAAGCTTCTACTTGGTTTTCTGCTAACTATGGGCAAATTAAAAATGTCGATTTTTTGGAAGCAATGAAAATGTAGTTCCTTTAAGCTGGATTCACCCATTGTTTCGGAACAAAATTTTTGTCCGGACAAAATTTTTTTATATGTAGTTTGACGTGTCTCTTTTTGAGAGAGAGAGAAGAAGAGAACAAATTTTGTTCGGAACATTTTCTACTTGAATTGGTTTAATTTTAATTTTTGTCCGGACAAAATCGAACTGAGCTGCCAACTTTTTTAATTTTTCAGCCAAAGTTGAACTGAGCTGCCAAATCATGTTATATGAATAATAAAAGCACAGAGTGTACTTGTATTTATTACAATAGAAGTAAAGAAAAATTAAGAAAAACATGTATGGAGTTGAACGAAACCATTGCAGTAAACAATTAAAAAGATGTGTATGACACAGCAAATTGTAATCATTTGCCGCTGTGCTGCCACTTGCAAAATTAATACGCATCGTTTACACACGTATTTCATATGGTAGCTTTGATTTTCCAGACAAAATGTTCGAAATGGATGAATCGTCTTGCAAAAAACTCTCAGTAAAAAAAGTTTTCTCCAAACAAAACTTTTGTTCCGTAACAATGGGTGAATTCACCTTTAGAATGTGTGTAGACATCTGAGATACATATGTATGTATATTCAAATTGCAAACGGCGTAAACAGTAACCTGGGGCTGTTGAGACCCTCCTGATAAGGATTCGTCTTGTTTTAATTTTTATTTAAAAACTGTCAGAAAGAAAAAAACTTGAAATTTCACGAATGAAAGTTCAAAAGTGAATTAAAGGTAATTTCCGAAAGAAAACTTTTATAGTATGAAACCAGACTAAGTAATTTTCTTTGGATCGGATAACAACACTCTTGCTCCTTACTTAAAATAATTTCTATTGATCTTTACTAATATTGAAATTTTAAATGGGCCACGTATTAAAAATCCTGTTTACGTAACCATATGCTAATTAAAAGTGCAGAAAACAAAAGACTTGTGAAACGAACTTGTTATTGCTCTCCGTAGTTAAACTGTACAATCAAGTGTTAATTAAATTGCAGAAAACGAAAGACTTAAGAAACAAACTTGTTATTACTGTGTAATTAAACTTTAAAAAAAGTTAGCGGGTTAGTACCGGACTATTCGGGTAAAAAATATATGTGAATTTACGTTTCGAAATGAACCAACGTAGTATCAAACGTGCGGTTAAAGTTCACCCCTTTTGCACATTATGGTGAATCGGTATAGGAAGGCATTTAAATTTTACATTTTACATTTATATTGTGTTAAGCAGTTTTATGTTATATACATATATACAACGAGGAATATTTTTGTGGAGTGTTTTAAGCTTCGTAAGCTATATTTGCTTTAATAAAGCTGTTTTTTCACAAAAACTTTGATATTGTGCTTAAAGATTGACCTGCCTTCTTTCATTTTCGATCAAAGACTTACAGAAATCAAACAGGGATCTAAGTCGGAAAAAACGGCATCCCTGTTTATAGTTAATGCTAAAACACAAATATAATTTGAAGTGTACTTTCAGGCAATCGAAAAGCTTTACAAATTATATGAATCAATTGCTCCCCTAACAGTGTTTAATTTTATACTACCGTTTTATCGAATAAGGCCAAATAAGTATTGCTAACGTTTGTGCACAGAAGTAATATGTATGTAAGAATGTTTTATTAATGAGATATACATATATAGTAATGAAACTTATTTTAACTAAGTTTCGCTTGCATTTCCTCTGTTAACAAGTAAAGAATCTATCCATCTACAATAATGTGTATTCGGGACATTCGGGTTTTTTGCAATGTTAATTGTATTTGTATGGAAATTTCGAAGGATATCGAATGCCGTAATTTGCCTCTTTATTAAATGGGTGAAGTAATCACAGAAACTTGTCAGCAATAACACTTCCAACTGAGATCATTTAAATTCATAAGGACTTCAACTTTGAAATTAGTTTAATAATTTAGATTTTTGGATTTTACCCCGCGGGAAGTTTGTATAAATTGCTCTGAGCGCATTAATTCCTACAGTACTAAATATTTATTGATAGACAAATCAGCACTACTTTTAAGCTCCAACTACCACACTGATGTTGACAAAAAAAATCATAGGATATTTTTTACGTTTTTTTCAAGTTTCGTCTCCCGTTTCGTTTCTATTTAACTACACTTAAGCAACAGCGAACAAAAGCTCTTCATATCGAAAAATATTTTTCCAAGTTAATTGTTTTAATAAAAGTCAAATAAATAAAAATAGCTGCAGCCAAAAGTATTCTCCGCTACAAGAATTCTTTTGGCCTATTTTTCAATATCATGCTATTTCTGCTTCATTATTTTTAAAAATTTTAAATAATCATTACGGTAATCATCATTGTAAATTACTTTTTTATAAACGTTGCATTAATCTAAATTAATATAATTAAAATAATACTTCAATCATTGGTATAAACAATAAGAAAAAAAAACTAAACTGTAATGCTACTTACTTATTAATTATTTAGTTCGAACTTATTCCTTTCTCTGCTTATGATTTGATTAGGATACGCCAAATTAAATGTAATACATTTTAAGGAACAATCTCTGCCCAAATAGATAGACATGGGTGCTGATGAAGTGCGTAGCGGAATAGAAAAATTTAGCTAAAAGTATAGTTTAATTTTTCTTGTCTTATTTAAAGTGTATTTTAAAGTGTAGTTTAATTTTATTTGTCTTATTTAGAAAATCACATTATTTAATAAATATATGTATTTCATGCTGTAAGAATTAAAAATACTGAACTGATGAAAATTCATTCTACTGCTAATTTAAAATATGTATCACGTTATATTATAACTGTAACTAGTTTGCAGTATTTTAATATAAAATGTTTGCTGAAATAAGAGCAAAGTCAACTAAAACATACGTGGATTCAATTGAAGTATTAATTAAAAAATATAAAATTTTACTTCAAAACAAAACAAAGAAATTCAAATATCAGTGCGTTTTTTGCTTAAACTATGGCCCTATGAAAAGAAAACCTGAAATATTTTTGTGAATTTAATTATTATTTTTCGAACTGCATTTGTTTCTATATTCTTATGAATTGAACAGGCTAATGTTCGTATCGCCTTTTAAGCCAAATATTTTTCTTTTTATTGATGCCATTAACACAAATCCTTGCCAACTTTTGAACTACTCCCTCAATAAATAACGATTTTATTAGCATAATAAAAATTTCCTAAGCAATAGTGCTTTGATTCGTTAAGAAAGTTTTTCGCTTCTGCTATAAACTTTTAGAAATGTTATTTATTATATCGGGCGATTTGCATTTTTGTAATCATATATACTATAAAATAGATTCTACAGATCTATTTGGTGTTTTTACAGCCATCACTGTAAAATTGCTTATTTTATTGCATATCTATATGTCGATATAAAAGCTTTTGTATATAATATATTGTAATCCAGTCAACTATAGTTTTTCAATTTATTTACAAGTTTTAATGTTACACAGCAACTACATTATCTGTTGGCTTTAATTTCCACAAAAGAAAAATCAGATGTAAGCATACATGTATTAAAAATATACTGTATTTGAATCAATAACTCTTTTCGTTTTTTTTATTTATTTTTTGTTTGTTTTATTTTTAACAGTGTGAACTGCAAAAAAACAAATCTTGAAGTATTCGTACAGCAGTTAAGCTTTTCAGTTAAAAGTCAATTTATCAAAAATTATGTAACGTAATTGTTGCGTATGTGTATGTCTCTTGATAAAATGTTATACCCACAATATATATGTCAATCAAATACTCGTATACAATGCAAAAACAAAAAAAACAAAAATAAAAAGTAATATAAGAAACCATGTTCAAATACATTACACTGGCAAATGGCAATGGTAGCAATGCTAATAAATATACTTTAATAAAATTGAAAAAAAAATTAAATTAAACAAAACAAAAAATAAACAAACAAGAAACAAAACAAAGAAACACAGAAACAACAATAATTTCGTACTAGTGTATGTATGTTTTTTTTTTCTTTGATATTTTGCAATAGTTGAATGAATTAATGAATGAGTAACCAACGAACGAACCAACCAGACAACCAACTAACCACACCAAACATTAAACCGACCAACCCATTACCTCAGGCTAGATGCGAGTAATCTATGCAACCTTTGACAGACAGAAAAAATTAAAAGTATGAAATGTATGTTGATGTCAATTTATTTACATACATATATACTATGTATATATATGTATGTATATAATTATAAATGTCGCTCATTTACTCAAACAACGTCATAACTCAAAAAAAAACTAGTTCGCCAGAAAAGGAGTTTAAAGTTTTCAATTTACACACAACTTAATGGAAAAAGATAATTTTATTTAGCTCATTTACAATTTTTGGGAAATGGAGATTTATTTTTTTCGCCCCTTTAAAAAACTGCAAGAACCTGGAAGTGCTAACAAGTTTTTTACTCATCTACAGATGCATCTAACTGTCATAAGTCACCCCATTAAATGTTAAGGATGTTTGATATAATCCCATTTTTATTTCGGAACAAGCACCTTTTGCAAAAAAGAAAGCAATAAAGCACCTTTTGTTAAGGAAAAAAAAGTAAAAAATAACACCTTTTGTTAAAAAAGAAAAGTAAATAAATTCAGTAAAGTGCGACTTTGACTCGCGCACGAAGGGTTCCGTACGTTGGCTTTGAGCATTTTTTTTAATAGTGTTGTTTTTACGTTTTTTCAGCTGAAATAATTTTTTTTTTATTTTTCGCTTTTTTTCTCGTTTTGGCGATTTTTTTTTAATTTTGGCAATTTTTTTCATTCTGGCGATTTTTTTCATTTTGGCGATTTTTTTTTTATTTTGGCAATTTTTTTTCATTTTGGCGATTTTTTTAATTTTGGCGATTTTTTCACTTTGGCGATTTTTTCATTTTGGCGATTTTTCCGCTTTTCCGCGATTTATTTTCGATTTATAAATTTTTTTTAATTTGGTGCTTTTTTTTCGTTTTGGCGATTTTTTTTTGATTTTGGCGATTTTTTTTCGGTTTGGCGATTTTATAATTTTGAGATTTTTTTGTTTTACCGTTTTTGAAAATTTCAAGAAGTTTGCTCTTACGGTTTCCAAGATACAGCAAGTTATCAAAATTACATAGTCAAAATTACATTAACTGATGGTACACCCTCTAATTAAAATTTTTTAAATTTTAGTGTTAATTGTTGTATTCTGTATAAAAATACACTAACTTTACAAATTTCAAGTGCATATACATACAATTGTATGTATATTACATGGGATTTTAACATTTTTCGTTGCTCGTTTTGGCACACCCTTTAATTTCCAACTCTCATGTATTTGTTGTTGTAGCGGCCAAGGGTCTACACACTGTGTCCAAATTTCAGGTCCGTAGCTCTTACGGTTCTCGAGAAAATACCCTGTGACGGACAGACGGACGGACGGACAGACGGACAGCGTAGCGAAAACAATAGGGTTCCTTTTTCACCTTTGGTGTACGGAACCCTAAAAAGCACGTTTTGTTAATAGAAGGAAAAAGTACATTGTGTAATGAGAATACACATATATGACGATAAAATTTTGACTGAATGTTGTTAAACCTGATCTAATACGATTTTTATTAAAAAAAATTTAAATAAAGTATATTATTTTTGTCATTTTATTAAATAAAATTGCAACTTAAACATTTCTTTCTTAGCCTTAAATTAAATACATATGAAATTTGTTAAATAGTTAAACTCTTGTTCCAACATCTTCTTCTAGGCAAGAACATCCAACATTTTCGTCTATTGAATCCTCCATATCTATATCCTGGTTATACAAAATGTGCTTGTAGCAATATAATGACTGGTTTCCACTCCAGTCCTTACCAAACTGTTTTATTAAAAGACCTTTTCTTAAAAAATAAACAAAAAAGCACCTTTTGTTAAGCATACATTTTTTAGAACCCATTTACTTTGTACAAAAAAAATAATAATTCTAACTTGATTGTTTCTACAAGATTTCAACCTAAATATTATAAAAAATACCAAAAACCCGATTTCTCGAGAAATGCGAAAAAGCACCTTTTGTTTTGCGGCTCCTTATGTGAGTATATATGTATATATCAGTATAACAATTTGTGTGTAGTGAGACGTTTCACCAACCAATTTTTGGCAACACTGTCTCAACATTTTATTGCAAGTGTGTAGCAGTTAGGAATGTCAGTGTTATGAAGGGATTTGAGCCCACCATATGGGATTTTAGAGTTATAAAAACGGGACACAGGGCAACTTTTTGGGCTGACTTCCCTACTATCAGTCGAACATGTTTTCGCTATCATTTGTATGCAGTATGCTGTAAAGAAGAGTTCAGCAAAAACAGAGCAAGCACTTGTGAGAAAAGCTTTTACTTTCAATCATACCAATTGGAACTCAAGCTTTTAATAAATAGTTCATGTTAGGAAAGGTATACAAATTTTACAATTACACACATACATATGTACATATGTATGTATGTATATGCATATAAATGTATGTATATACTTTTTGCAAAAATGCACCAATAACTCAGTTAAGAAATATAGTGCTAAGAAAATACCGGATTTGCCAAATAAAAATTCACTGTTATATTTAATACTTAGCAAAATTTTTTTTTACATTATTTTTCACAAGGATTCGAGCTTAAATATGAATTTACATTAAGATGTTGCTGAATAAAATATAGAGATTGGTATTTTGAACAATTTATTTGCAATAAAGAAAAAAGAAAATTTAAAATGTAGGTATAACTTTAAGAAATTATTTCTTTATACTCGTAAGCAAGCATTTATCTTTCCTCAATTTATATTCTATATCTGGTCTTTAAAAGCCTTTTCATAGCAGAAAATATTTCATACATTGAGGATATCTTAAGGAGGAATCAGTGTGGGAGCTTAAAAAAAATTTATACGATTCGTATATTTGTACACCAAAAAAAAAAACTGTTTGTAAACCAAGAAGAAACAATATCAGTAGTAGGGAATTGTTCATCCTGCGGCAATTAAACTTTTGAAATTTTAAAATTTTAATTACCCAAATTTTAAAATTCTTGGAAATTTGTGAAATTTGATACCTTGAGTTTTCGGCGGCACGCTTTGATGTTTTTTTGTTTACATAAGGAATTTTTTGTTTACATTAGGAGTTTTTTTTTTTGTTTACATTAACCCTTGTGGGAACGGGTGATTTTTTTTTTTGGGGGTTACATTAATTGTGTGAACGGGTGATTTTGTTTTTTGTGGGAATACGTTAAGTGGGTTCATAGGTTGGAGGTTTTTCTTTTTGTAATGTATGTATGTATATGACGACGGGAAAATCATGAATATGATTTTTCCTAGTACCAACGGGAAAATCATGAATATGATTTTTCCTATTACTAATGAGGGTGAAATAGTGAAAATTATTTTTTCCTATTGCCGACGGCAATGCATGAATATTTTTCCTAATGCCGACGGCAAAACATTTTTTTCAAATGCCGACGGGAAAATGATTTTTCATAATTCCGACGGGAATTATTATTGCTAATGCTAATATAGGAGTTGAAGACAGGCCGTGATTTGGGTGGGTGGAGTTGTTGTTGTAATATATAACCGAGGGAGTTTATGGATGTGTCTGTCTGTCTGTCTGTTGTGCGAGGCTGTGATTAGCCGGGGGAGCGTGGTGTAGTTGAGGTAGATAGATTCGGTGTATGTGTGTATACCTGTCTGTTGGAATTTGTGTGAGGGTATGATTGACAGGGGGCGGGGTGTAGTTGAGGTAGATCGACTGCGTGTATGCAGGTGTTGCAAGTCTGTAGGAATTTAAGGCTTATAGTGATTTGGGGTAGGTGAGGATGTTGTTGTACGAGTAGTATGTATCCATGGGAATTTGTGGATGTGTCTGTCCGGAGGAATTTAAGCGAGGCTGTTATTGGGAGTGGGTGTGGTGTAGTTGAGGTTGATCAACTGCGTGTATGTATGTCTTTATGTTTGTAGGAGCTTAAGGCTGATCGTGATTTGGGAGAGGTGAGGGTGTTGTTGTAATATGTATACGTAGGAATCTGTATGTATGTATGTCTGTAAAAAATTAAGGCTGATCATGATTTAGGGTAGGTGAGGTTGGTGTAGTAATATGTCTGTGTATGTACATATGTTTGTAGAAGTTTAATGCTATTAGTGATTTGAGGATAGGCGAGGGTGTTGTCGTACGAGTGATATGTACCCGTGGGAATCTGTATGCATGTTCGTAGGAGTTTAAGGCTGATCGTGATTTGTGTTGTTGTCAGTGTTGTTTGTAGGAATGACCGTGAGAATTTTTGTATGCATATCTGTAGGAATTTAAGGTTGGCCGTGTTTTGTGAGGGGTGGTGTGTTGTTGAAATAATTTGAATTTTTCTTAGATGAAATCTGGTATATATGTGTGTGTGTGTGTGTGCGTGTGTGTGCGTATGATTTTCTCACGCTAGTAGTTTTATGTACGTAGAAATAAATTGTATTCAATATCGAGATTTGGTTCTATAAAATATTTTCATATATCTGATACATATACATAAGTATATTTTCATACTCAAGGTTGCTGGGTATTTTGTCATGCTTAAAATTGTGTATATTTTCATACTCAAGGTTGCTGGGTATTTTGTCATGCTTAAAATTGTCCAGCTTTAAAGTCTGCCTACGAGAAATTTGTTTATATTACAGATTTTGTTTATTTAACTACGTCCGGCTTCTTTCCCTGAACTTCTTTTCATACGATCATGGGAATTTATAGTTTCTCTGTCCATAATAAGGTCGTTTAGCTTGGGCATGTGCTCTGACTGAATGGTTTGCGTTATTCATATATTTTTATGATGTAGATATGTAAGTGTGATTGTCAAGATCTAATAAATATTTGAGTATTGATAAGAAATTTGATATTATGTGTACATACATATCTACAAATTGATTTTATGTATGTATGTACATATGTATGTACATACAAATAAGTGTTTGCCTCCGTGTTTGAATACATTTTTTTTTTGTTTTTGTTGTTGTTCTAAATATTCGCCTGGTCTTTTATATATAGATGTCAAATATCTTCATAGTTTTTTTTTTTTTTTTTTTATTTGAAATTAAAAAACGTTGATTTAATTTTTATCTGTATTTACTTCAAAGTTTGTGAGGATTTGCTGTTTTAAGTAAAACTAAATTCCTTAAGATACATACTTTAGAATAATAGTAACTATAATAGAAATATTTCCTATATTTAATTTACATTTGTTTAAAGTTGATGCAGCTTATCTTCATTCTTAGAAATATTTTGATACAAAATTTTTTCCAGCCGTAGGCTTTTTTCATCACCTTTTACATTTATTTTAGAATATCTTGCATTGCCTTTTATACATTTATAAACATTTTTAAATGAAACTGATCCAGCAGTCCAGCTTATGTAATGATAGTTTTTTGTTAGCCAGCTTGCTTCTTTTTTTTATTTTTTATTGATTATTGAGTTTTATAATGAAATTATTATATTCGTAATTGTTGAAAACAATCGCTACTTCTTTTGCGATGAAATCATTTGAATTACTTTTGAAACCTTGTACGTATATAAAAATTATGTTGTTTTCCATATTACTCAATTTATAAGACTTTTCGAATTTGACCTTTGATAGGTATATATATTCTAGTATATGATCATGAATAAGAATACAGTAAGCTGATTTCTTTGCTTACTATTTCAAATTAAAATTTTATTCAATTAGCCCGATATTGAATAAAAGGAGCTTTTTTATCTTAAACTCTGGTACAGGTAGAAACGCATGAGATTCTTTCATATACTACCTTTGCTGGAATCTTAGATACATGTAATAACTATATAGAATTGCATTACGTTTATTTTTAAATTTTATGTTAGGATTATCATCATATGGATATGAGACTGAACTTAAATGTACTTTTAAATTAGTTAATTCATAATGAATAATCTTATTTTCTTCTTGAATAGCGAACAACAGAAAACGAAGTCGTTTTCTTACAATTTAGGTCTAACCTCTCAACTGGTCCTCTAGTATACAATATGACTTTATATGTCAACATTTCTGACTCCTCTTTGTCAGCGTTAGGGATAATTAATTTTAAACTTTTTATTCTTCAAATTGTGTTACTTCATACTGATAATATGTTTAAGTACATTAATAATGTACGAGTATATGTTTATTTTATGACGGGTCCCTATAGCTTTTATTTGATGTTCTAGATGAAGTGTTTTTTTTTCTAATTTTATTAAAGTTTAGCGTATTGCGTATATATTTCTAATATATTTAAGTGAGATTTTTGTACCTGTCAGACAGAGTGTACGTATCAGTTGATCAGTCAGTCTCTCTTTTTATTTTATTAATTTTTTCTTCTAATGTGTCACTACTATTTTTTCAGATTTTACTACTTGAAATAGAAAATATTTATATAATTTTAAAAGTATTAATATATACATACATATAGGTAAATATATGTATGTACGTAAAAATTAGTTCATATACAAAGAAATACATCTTTAATAATCAACTATTCTAGAAAATCGATCTAAAATAACACATTTACCTCCATCATCATTTCACCGTCAGTGTTTTCATAAAGTGTTAGAAACATTGGAATATCTATGTTTAGGAGAATTTTTACTTCAAGTGTTTCTATATAAGATTTGGTGTTTGACCCCTTGACGTTATTGTGGTTAACGTAGGCTGCGTTGTATCGCATTCAGATGTAATAATTTCTCACTTAGAAAAGGTCCTCATTACCATCAATCATACCTGTATATAATACATTCATGAGTTGAGTTGATTTAGATACAATTGCTGTCTACAAATTAATGATTAGAAAAAAGCTTTCTCATCACATTCTAACAGGTTTTAATATTTTGCTAGCATGCATGCTTTAGCATGCTATTCTATCAATAGTGAGGCGAGAGTCCGACATATAGTGGTGTTTCAATTAAAAATCTATACAATTAGAATTACGAATTCACTCTTTTGAATTTTTGACAAAGTAGATACATATGTATGTATGTATTTCACTTGCCACAAACTCTTAAAATTTCTGTACTTATAAAAATATGATGTCAGGAATTTTTTTAAATCAGACATGCTTCGGCATGCTTCCAATATTTTTCTCGGTAAATTTATTTCATACTCATACAGATACAGATATAAAGCAAGATCTGTTTACATTCCATTTTACAATTTATGCATGCTTCAGCATGATTCTAGTTGAAGTCTGTATTTATTTAGTAAGTTTGTTTGATACCCATTCATACACATGTACATTGTTAAAGATTGGATATCAAAATCCAATTTTCTTAGTTTATCTAGAAATGAACAAAGTGAATATCTTTTATAATAACCATATTCACACTTTAAAATTTTGTGTGCTAGAGCTTTCGAAATGGAAAATGTACACCTTTTACTACAAAAATTGATAATATGATGTGTTGCTGAATATTTTGAACTCTTAAGTTTTCACAACATTTCATACAGACCATCAAGTTTAGAGAATTGTAGTATATTAAGCTATTTATCTTCCCTGAGACCTAACATTCCTAATCAATCCTTCAAAAAACCAATACAAACTAGATTTTTCCTTTTTAATTTTATTTATATTTTCATTGAATTTCAACATTTTGTACCTCTTCAAATTACTGTATACTGTATTTTGCACCTTTTTCTCATTCGTTGAGTTAACTTTAATCGCAAATATTTCAATGATGAGATGAACTTTTCTATTGTAGGCATTAAGTAAATCTTTGTGTATATCAATCCACTTATATGAACCATTATACCTAAATTCTTAACACATAATTCCTTTTAATGATCTATTAATTTATTCTACTATTGATGCTTTCATATTATGAAATTTTTAATCCTCTGTTTATGCATGAATTTTGCAGTGTTTATTAAAAATTCTTTACCAACATCTATATGTATTTTTTTGTTTTGATACTCATATCATTTCAAAAATATTTTCCATTGCCTTGGTTTTTTTTCGAGTGCAGCTTTTATTTTCAACGATACTCACAATATAAATTTTGAGAATGTGTCAGTTACAGTCAGCAAAAAATCAATAATTTCTATTTTCTCTAGAATAGCTACCCAGTTCACCTAAATCAGCTCCATAAAAGATCATCTATTCCATTCATTACATCACTACAATACACAAACAATTTTATAAATTTATTATGGATTACGTTTACTAAATTTCTTTTTAAGGACATTGAGTTGTTTTACAGTTTTTTGGCGAGTGTTGTGATCTACTTGATACATTTTCAGCTATTTATACTAAAATGTAGTTAATTTTCCAATCTATAAATTTTATCGCTCAGCTGTTCAATTTGTTTGTCAAAAGATGATTTAATTTTTAGAATGTCTTTTTCAATTTTATACCTATCTTCTATCGTTAATTTTATTTCGCACTCCACTCCATTAATTTGCATTTGAATATATCCTTGAATTATATTAATGCCTTAAGCTTTATTATTAATTCATCCTTTAGTTTCTAGATTTGAGTTTCCAGAAACAATTTACTGATAACATTATTCTCCGTCAGTGAATGATGATGATTCTCTATGTATGCATTGGTAGAAATTATATATTTTATTTAGTTTTCAAAATCAAACTTGTCATAGTATTTTCACGTTTTATCAATCACTAAAGAAAATAAACCCACTTTTAAACTCCATATTTGACCATCAACTTGTATTTTATCTTTATTCAGTTTTAGATTTCTATCACCAAATTCCCATTCATTATTGAAATCTTTAGGTGAGTCATAGTTTGTATCTAATTCATTTCTTCCTTTCAAGACTAATAAGTTAATATAAGTATCTTCGGTGTTGGAAAGCTGTGGGTAAAAATCATCTTCTTCATCATCATAATCATTCACAGTATTAGCATCATTAAATAAAATGGTATTATCAAATATTGTTCCTTTTGAAAGTTTCTTTAACTTCTTTCTATCTTGACTGATGGTTTCTGAGGCTTTAATACTTATACTATTTTCAGATTCTATATTGTTTTTACTTTGTTCTTTCTTGTGTATTCTTTCAATATTTTTAGAACTATTCATGAATTCTTTGAGAGGTTCTGTTTTAGGATCAAATATACATATCTCTTAGTTGTTCACGTGTATCTATTTCACCAGTTTTTATACTACGAAGCTTTTTCTTCAAGACGCTTCTTATCAACACCAACTGTTTAAAATTTTCTCATACATGTTTAATAATAGCAAATAAGAGGTATCAGCTATTAGATCAGGTACCACCTATTAGATCAGCTATCAGCTATCAGATCAGCTTATCAGGAGCTGGTCTGGTTTTCAGATCAGCTTATCAGGAGCTGGTCTGGTTTTCAGATCAGCTTATCAGGAGCTGGTCTGGTTTTCAGATCAGCTTATCAGGACCTGATCTGGTTTTCAGATCAGCTTATCAGGACCTGATCTGGTTTTCAGATCAGCTTATCAGGAGCTGGTCTGGTTTTCAGATCAGCTTATCAGGACCTGATCTGGTTTTCAGATCAGCTTATCAGGACCTGATCTGGGTTTCAGATCAGCTTATCAGGAGCTGGTCTGGTTTTACGATCAGCTTATCAGGTATCAAATCAGATTATCTGTTTCAGATTGGGTTATCAGTTTACAAGTAGCTGAACACTTATAACATCTAGATGAAGGAAGTTTAAGGTCAGATAAAATGTGAAAAACTATACTGTTATGTAGTCAAGTTATTTTCTAAGACGATCGTCACTTAATTCAGTATCTTTGCTTATAATCAAAATTCCATATTTTTAATACCAACAAGATTTATATTTTTCTCACATTACTTAAACATTCTAACTACATTATGATTATTTCCTATCAAATGTATGGTGATTCTGGTATAAATTTGACATTAGTAGAATGCATCAACATTCTTATCTTACCCCATACAAAAATATGCTTCTCACAACATGGTTAAATATCATATTGGTATTACTTCTAGCTTTCTTAAAAGAAATAACAGATTCATTATCTCTAAATGTGTAATACCTATGACTTTCATTAATGAAATTAATTTCTACAGCAATTCATATTTAGATTGTCTTTGAGTATAAATATGAAGATGATTTCAAGTTTTACTCCATCAAAACTTTCTAGCCAGCCAATCATAACATTATTATTATTTTTTTATTTATTTTTTTTTCGCAATTTGACAGACCAACTATTCTTGCACGAATAGAAATTGATAGAAGGGAACTATGATTTATTTTTGAGCTATCGTTTGATGACTCATCAAAATTTCGTATCATCCTATATTTTGGTTGTTTTACTAACCGCTTTTGTGTAACTAAATGCATTTTATAAATATTATCTCTTATTATACAAAAAGTAAAATAATACAGCTTTTCGATTTCAGAAAATATTTTCTAAAATCGTGTAGCTGCATTATTTTATTTTTTTATAATAACAGATAATGCTGCATACTCACAATCAAAACAACATAAAAATATTATTTGTTTTGAGTATGAGTATGCGTCAATATTTATGAAATGCATTTAGTTACAAAAAATGTGGTTAGTAAAACAAAGTATATTTTAACAGTTTAAAATCAGTATTTTGTACGACAATACTGGTTTTAAACTCTTAAAATATACTTTGTTTTGACTATGAGTAGGAACCATTATCTCTTATTATAGGAAAAATAAAATAATATAGCCATATGATATCAGAAAATATTTTCCGATATCGTATAGCTACATTATTTTATTTTTTCTATAATAAGAGATAATATTTATGAAATACATTTCATAAATATTGGTACATACTCATAGTCAAAACAACCTAAAAATAGGATGGTACGAAATATTGATGAATCATCAAAATTTCATACCAAGGTATATTTATGTTGTTTTACTAACCGCATTTTGTAACTAAATGCATTTTATAAATATTATATATTACTATAGAAAAAATAGTATGGTCATATGATAACAGAAAACATAATTTCTGATATCATATAATCATACTATTTTTTCTATAATAAGAGATAATGAGCCATACTCATACTCAAAACAAAGGATATTTTGAGTATGAGTATGCTTCAATATTTATGAAATGCATTTAGTTACAAAATGAGGTTAGTAAAACAAAGTATATTTTAAGAGTTTAAAACCACCATTTTTATGGTAATACTGGTTTTAAACACTTAAAGCATACTTTGTTTTGACTATGTGCATGCACTAATATTTAGGAAAGGGATTTCATAAATATTGACCCATACTCATAGTCAAAACAACATAAAAATACCTTGGTATGAAATTTTGATGAGTCATCAAACGATAGCTCAAAAATAAATCATAGTTCCCTTCTATCAATTTCTATTCGTGCAAGAATAGTTGGTCTGTCAAATTGCGAAAAAAAAATAAATAAAAAAATAATAATAATGTTATGATTGGCTGGCTAGAAAGTTTTGATGGAGTAAAACTTGAAATCATCTTCATATTTATACTCAAAGACAATCTAAATATGAATTGCTGTAGAAATTAATTTCATTAATGAAAGTCATAGGTATTACACATTTAGAGATAATGAATCTGTTATTTCTTTTAAGAAAGCTAGAAGTAATACCAATATGATATTTAACCATGTTGTGAGAAGCATATTTTTGTATGGGGTAAGATAAGAATGTTGATGCATTCTACTAATGTCAAATTTATACCAGAATCACCATACATTTGATAGGAAATAATCATAATGTAGTTAGAATGTTTAAGTAATGTGAGAAAAATATAAATCTTGTTGGTATTAAAAATATGGAATTTTGATTATAAGCAAAGATACTGAATTAAGTGACGATCGTCTTAGAAAATAACTTGACTACATAACAGTATAGTTTTTCACATTTTATCTGACCTTAAACTTCCTTCATCTAGATGTTATAAGTGTTCAGCTACTTGTAAACTGATAACCCAATCTGAAACAGATAATCTGATTTGATACCTGATAAGCTGATCGTAAAACCAGACCAGCTCCTGATAAGCTGATCTGAAACCCAGATCAGGTCCTGATAAGCTGATCTGAAAACCAGATCAGGTCCTGATAAGCTGATCTGAAAACCAGACCAGCTCCTGATAAGCTGATCTGAAAACCAGATCAGGTCCTGATAAGCTGATCTGAAAACCAGATCAGGTCCTGATAAGCTGATCTGAAAACCAGACCAGCTCCTGATAAGCTGATCTGAAAACCAGACCAGCTCCTGATAAGCTGATCTGAAAACCAGACCAGCTCCTGATAAGCTGATCTGATAGCTGATAGCTGATCTAATAGGTGGTACCTGATCTAATAGCTGATACCTCTTATTTGCTATTATTAAACATGTATGAGAAAATTTTAAACAGTTGGTGTTGATAAGAAGCGTCTTGAAGAAAAAGCTTCGTAGTATAAAAACTGGTGAAATAGATACACGTGAACAACTAAGAGATATGTATATTTGATCCTAAAACAGAACCTCTCAAAGAATTCATGAATAGTTCTAAAAATATTGAAAGAATACACAAGAAAGAACAAAGTAAAAACAATATAGAATCTGAAAATAGTATAAGTATTAAAGCCTCAGAAACCATCAGTCAAGATAGAAAGAAGTTAAAGAAACTTTCAAAAGGAACAATATTTGATAATACCATTTTATTTAATGATGCTAATACTGTGAATGATTATGATGATGAAGAAGATGATTTTTACCCACAGCTTTCCAACACCGAAGATACTTATATTAACTTATTAGTCTTGAAAGGAAGAAATGAATTAGATACAAACTATGACTCACCTAAAGATTTCAATAATGAATGGGAATTTGGTGATAGAAATCTAAAACTGAATAAAGATAAAATACAAGTTGATGGTCAAATATGGAGTTTAAAAGTGGGTTTATTTTCTTTAGTGATTGATAAAACGTGAAAATACTATGACAAGTTTGATTTTGAAAACTAGGTTAGGTTAGGTTAGGAAAGGTGGTGCCTACCGCACCTCCACTCGGAGACCCAACTGGGTCCATTGTGATTCCCTTCTATTGCCCATTACTGGTAATATTTACCCCTCCCATTTTTAGCCAGAAGAAACCCTATTATCCGTCATTAAGCCACCGAATCCCCATGATGAAGCCCCTGATGTCCTCTAGTTTACACTTCCCGACATCGGTGATGCTTTCATGGAAACGTCTGCTCAGCCATCTAAGCCTATGACGTTGCAGCTTCGGGCAGTGACAGATAATATGTTCAATGGTTTCTGGTTCCTCTTCATCCCCGCACATCCTACAAAAATCCGGAGTACCAATTTCCCACATGCTGGTTCTTGCTCTAACCGAGCAGTGACCTGTCAACGCGCCTATCATAGTTCGCATCGCCTTCCTATCCATGTCCAGTAGTAGTTTAGATCTTCCTGAGTCTAGTTTTGGCCAAAAACCCCTCGAGACCCTACAATCCTCCCTACTACGCCATGAACTGTTGGTCCTGCTTTCCACCCAATTACTGAGTTCCTTATAGTAATGACCTATCGGTAATTTCACCGATCTGTCAGACATTCCCTCGTCTAACGCTGATCCTATTCTTGCCAGCTCATCGGCAATTTCATTCCCCTCAACACTGCTGTGACCAGGAACCCAACATAGTCTGACACTATAGTTATCCATAAGCAAGTTGAGGGCTTTCCTACAGTCACTAACAAGCTTCGATTTGACATTGTGTCCTTTCAAAGCTTTTAGCGCTGCCTGGCTGTCGACGTAGAAGGTTACCTTTTCACCTTCAGCCACATTTCCGGCCACCAGCTCCGTGGCCCTGAGGATCGCCAAGATCTCAGCCTGGAAAACACTGCATTCATTCGGCAGTCTAAAAGAACTACGAATGTTCGTTCCCAGGATATAGACACCAGCGCCTGTGCCTTCCCCCATTTTTGACCCGTCTGTAAAGACTGCCCTACCCTCATACAGCCTATCGGAATTGACCCAATGGTCCCTATCCGGAATTACCATTAAGGGTGTCTTACCAAAATCGATCTCAGCGACCTTATAGTCCGTAAACCCTGGGGTTACGGATTCCTGATCACCAAAACCTATCCTATTTAAGATCGATGTGTGACCTGATATTCCTGTCCTCACCAAACCTGTTTCTACAAGTCTAAGGAGACTTCTAGTCGCCGTCCCCACCAGAAAGTCCTCTATAGGAAGTAGATGAAGAATGACGTCCAAGGCAGCCTGAGGTGTGCTCCTCTGAGCACCTGTGATGCCCATCGAGGCACATCTCTGAACCTTAGCTAACAATCTCCTGTGACTTTCCTTCTTCAATGCCTCCCACCATACCAAACAACCATAAGAGATAACCGGCCTGACAACCGATGTGTAAATCCAATTTACCACCTTCGGTTGCAGACCCCAGTTCCTTCCTATGGAGTTCCTGCATGCATAGTAAAACTAAATAAAATATATAATTTCTACCAATGCATACATAGAGAATCATCATCATTCACTGACGGAGAATAATGTTATCAGTAAATTGTTTCTGGAAACTCAAATCTAGAAACTAAAGGATGAATTAATAATAAAGCTTAAGGCATTAATATAATTCAAGGATATATTCAAATGCAAATTAATGGAGTGGAGTGCGAAATAAAATTAACGATAGAAGATAGGTATAAAATTGAAAAAGACATTCTAAAAATTAAATCATCTTTTGACAAACAAATTGAACAGCTGAGCGATAAAATTTATAGATTGGAAAATTAACTACATTTTAGTATAAATAGCTGAAAATGTATCAAGTAGATCACAACACTCGCCAAAAAACTGTAAAACAACTCAATGTCCTTAAAAAGAAATTTAGTAAACGTAATCCATAATAAATTTATAAAATTGTTTGTGTATTGTAGTGATGTAATGAATGGAATAGATGATCTTTTATGGAGCTGATTTAGGTGAACTGGGTAGCTATTCTAGAGAAAATAGAAATTATTGATTTTTTGCTGACTGTAACTGACACATTCTCAAAATTTATATTGTGAGTATCGTTGAAAATAAAAGCTGCACTCGAAAAAAAACCAAGGCAATGGAAAATATTTTTGAAATGATATGAGTATCAAAACAAAAAAATTCATATAGATGTTGGTAAAGAATTTTTAATAAACACTGCAAAATTCATGCATAAACAGAGGATTAAAAATTTCATAATATGAAAGCATCAATAGTAGAATAAATTAATAGATCATTAAAAGGAATTATGTGTTAAGAATTTAGGTATAATGGTTCATATAAGTGGATTGATATACACAAAGATTTACTTAATGCCTACAATAGAAAAGTTCATCTCATCATTGAAATATTTGCGATTAAAGTTAACTCAACGAATGAGAAAAAGGTGCAAAATACAGTATACAGTAATTTGAAGAGGTACAAAATGTTGAAATTCAATGAAAATATAAATAAAATTAAAAAGGAAAAATCTAGTTTGTATTGGTTTTTTGAAGGATTGATTAGGAATGTTAGGTCTCAGGGAAGATAAATAGCTTAATATACTACAATTCTCTAAACTTGATGGTCTGTATGAAATGTTGTGAAAACTTAAGAGTTCAAAATATTCAGCAACACATCATATTATCAATTTTTGTAGTAAAAGGTGTACATTTTCCATTTCGAAAGCTCTAGCACACAAAATTTTAAAGTGTGAATATGGTTATTATAAAAGATATTCACTTTGTTCATTTCTAGATAAACTAAGAAAATTGGATTTTGATATCCAATCTTTAACAATGTACATGTGTATGAATGGGTATCAAACAAACTTACTAAATAAATACAGACTTCAACTAGAATCATGCTGAAGCATGCATAAATTGTAAAATGGAATGTAAACAGATCTTACTTTATATCTGTATCTGTATGAGTATGAAATAAATTTACCGAGAAAAATATTGGAAGCATGCCGAAGCATGTCTGATTTAAAAAAATTCCTGACATCATATTTTTATAAGTACAGAAATTTTAAGAGTTTGTGGCAAGTGAAATACATACATACATATGTATCTACTTTGTCAAAAATTCAAAAGAGTGAATTCGTAATTCTAATTGTATAGATTTTTAATTGAAACACCACTATATGTCGGACTCTCGCCTCACTATTGATAGAATAGCATGCTAAAGCATGCATGCTAGCAAAATATTAAAACCTGTTAGAATGTGATGAGAAAGCTTTTTTCTAATCATTAATTTGTAGACAGCAATTGTATCTAAATCAACTCAACTCATGAATGTATTATATACAGGTATGATTGATGGTAATGAGGACCTTTTCTAAGTGAGAAATTATTACATCTGAATGCGATACAACGCAGCCTACGTTAACCACAATAACGTCAAGGGGTCAAACACCAAATCTTATATAGAAACACTTGAAGTAAAAATTCTCCTAAACATAGATATTCCAATGTTTCTAACACTTTATGAAAACACTGACGGTGAAATGATGATGGAGGTAAATGTGTTATTTTAGATCGATTTTCTAGAATAGTTGATTATTAAAGATGTATTTCTTTGTATATGAACTAATTTTTACGTACATACATATATTTACCTATATGTATGTATATATTAATACTTTTAAAATTATATAAATATTTTCTATTTCAAGTAGTAAAATCTGAAAAAATAGTAGTGACACATTAGAAGAAAAAATTAATAAAATAAAAAGAGAGACTGACTGATCAACTGATACGTACACTCTGTCTGACAGGTACAAAAATCTCACTTAAATATATTAGAAATATATACGCAATACGCTAAACTTTAATAAAATTAGAAAAAAAAAACACTTCATCTAGAACATCAAATAAAAGCTATAGGGACCCGTCATAAAATAAACATATACTCGTACATTATTAATGTACTTAAACATATTATCAGTATGAAGTAACACAATTTGAAGAATAAAAAGTTTAAAATTAATTATCCCTAACGCTGACAAAGAGGAGTCAGAAATGTTGACATATAAAGTCATATTGTATACTAGAGGACCAGTTGAGAGGTTAGACCTAAATTGTAAGAAAACGACTTCGTTTTCTGTTGTTCGCTATTCAAGAAGAAAATAAGATTATTCATTATGAATTAACTAATTTAAAAGTACATTTAAGTTCAGTCTCATATCCATATGATGATAATCCTAACATAAAATTTAAAAATAAACGTAATGCAATTCTATATAGTTATTACATGTATCTAAGATTCCAGCAAAGGTAGTATATGAAAGAATCTCATGCGTTTCTACCTGTACCAGAGTTTAAGATAAAAAAGCTCCTTTTATTCAATATCGGGCTAATTGAATAAAATTTTAATTTGAAATAGTAAGCAAAGAAATCAGCTTACTGTATTCTTATTCATGATCATATACTAGAATATATATACCTATCAAAGGTCAAATTCGAAAAGTCTTATAAATTGAGTAATATGGAAAACAACATAATTTTTATATACGTACAAGGTTTCAAAAGTAATTCAAATGATTTCATCGCAAAAGAAGTAGCGATTGTTTTCAACAATTACGAATATAATAATTTCATTATAAAACTCAATAATCAATAAAAAATAAAAAAAAGAAGCAAGCTGGCTAACAAAAAACTATCATTACATAAGCTGGACTGCTGGATCAGTTTCATTTAAAAATGTTTATAAATGTATAAAAGGCAATGCAAGATATTCTAAAATAAATGTAAAAGGTGATGAAAAAAGCCTACGGCTGGAAAAAATTTTGTATCAAAATATTTCTAAGAATGAAGATAAGCTGCATCAACTTTAAACAAATGTAAATTAAATATAGGAAATATTTCTATTATAGTTACTATTATTCTAAAGTATGTATCTTAAGGAATTTAGTTTTACTTAAAACAGCAAATCCTCACAAACTTTGAAGTAAATACAGATAAAAATTAAATCAACGTTTTTTAATTTCAAATAAAAAAAAAAAAAAAAAAACTATGAAGATATTTGACATCTATATATAAAAGACCAGGCGAATATTTAGAACAACAACAAAAACAAAAAAAAAATGTATTCAAACACGGAGGCAAACACTTATTTGTATGTACATACATACGTACATACATACATAAAATCAATTTGTAGATATGTATGTACACATAATATCAAATTTCTTATCAATATTCAAATATTTATTAGATCTTGACAATCACACTTACATATTTACATCATAAAAATATATGAATAACGCAAACCATTCAGTCAGAGCACATGCCCAAGCTAAACGACCTTATTATGGACAGAGAAACTATAAATTCCCATGATCGTATGAAAAGAAGTTCAGGGAAAGAAGCCGGACGTAGTTAAATAAACAAAATCTGTAATATAAACAAATTTCTCGTAGGCAGACTTTAAAGCTGGACAATTTTAAGCATGACAAAATACCCAGCAACCTTGAGTATGAAAATATACACAATTTTAAGCATGACAAAATACCCAGCAACCTTGAGTATGAAAATATACTTATGTATATGTATCAGATATATGAAAATATTTTATAGAACCAAATCTCGATATTGAATACAATTTATTTCTACGTACATAAAACTACTAGCGTGAGAAAATCATACGCACACACACGCACACACACACACACACATATATACCAGATTTCATCTAAGAAAAATTCAAATTATTTCAACAACACACCACCCCTCACAAAACACGGCCAACCTTAAATTCCTACAGATATGCATACAAAAATTCTCACGGTCATTCCTACAAACAACACTGACAACAACACAAATCACGATCAGCCTTAAACTCCTACGAACATGCATACAGATTCCCACGGGTACATATCACTCGTACGACAACACCCTCGCCTATCCTCAAATCACTAATAGCATTAAACTTCTACAAACATATGTACATACACACAGACATATTACTACACCAACCTCACCTACCCTAAATCATGATCAGCCTTAATTTTTTACAGACATACATACATACAGATTCCTACGTATACATATTACAACAACACCCTCACCTCTCCCAAATCACGATCAGCCTTAAGCTCCTACAAACATAAAGACATACATACACGCAGTTGATCAACCTCAACTACACCACACCCACTCCCAATAACAGCCTCGCTTAAATTCCTCCGGACAGACACATCCACAAATTCCCATGGATACATACTACTCGTACAACAACATCCTCACCTACCCCAAATCACTATAAGCCTTAAATTCCTACAGACTTGCAACACCTGCATACACGCAGTCGATCTACCTCAACTACACCCCGCCCCCTGTCAATCATACCCTCACACAAATTCCAACAGACAGGTATACACACATACACCGAATCTATCTACCTCAACTACACCACGCTCCCCCGGCTAATCACAGCCTCGCACAACAGACAGACAGACAGACACATCCATAAACTCCCTCGGTTATATATTACAACAACAACTCCACCCACCCAAATCACGGCCTGTCTTCAACTCCTATATTAGCATTAGCAATAATAATTCCCGTCGGAATTATGAAAAATCATTTTCCCGTCGGCATTTGAAAAAAATAATAATCATGTTTTGCCGTCGGCATTAGGAAAAATATTCATGCATTGCCGTCGGCAATAGGAAAAAATAATTTTCACTATTTCACCCTCATTAGTAATAGGAAAAATCATATTCATGATTTTCCCGTTGGTACTAGGAAAAATCATATTCATGATTTTCCCGTCGTCATATACATACATACATTACAAAAAGAAAAACCTCCAACCTATGAACCCACTTAACGTATTCCCACAAAAAACAAAATCACCCGTTCACACAATTAATGTAACCCCCAAAAAAAAAAATCACCCGTTCCCACAAGGGTTAATGTAAACAAAAAAAAAAACTCCTAATGTAAACAAAAAATTCCTTATGTAAACAAAAAAACATCAAAGCGTGCCGCCGAAAACTCAAGGTATCAAATTTCACAAATTTCCAAGAATTTTAAAATTTGGGTAATTAAAATTTTAAAATTTCAAAAGTTTAATTGCCGCAGGATGAACAATTCCCTACTACTAATATCATTAAAAAACGTTTATGAAATAAAGATAAGTTTTTTTATTTTTGATGTAGAAGTGCACGGTTTGGTTGAAAAAAAAACAGTATATTAAGCACCCCATACACTTTTCAATTCAATTGTCAATTCAGTCTTTCAATTGATTTGATTCTTGGCCACACACTTCATAAACTAAATTGAAAGATTTTCATTCAACTGTCAAATTTATATTTTTTAACAATTACAAATTTAAAAATTTAAAAGTTCTATTGCATTCATTAATTAATTTTTATATTTTTTATTTAAAATTCAATGAAATTAAATATAATTTTAAAAATACATAACTTTTTCTATACAAACATAAATTTTGACAGCTAATCAAGAGACTCGAACACACACAGCACAATCGAATTTGAAGAAAAATCAAAAGATTTTGATTTGTTGACTAATCAAAATCTTTTGATTTTTCTTTAACCAACTCGACAACTGCTGTCACTTACAATTACTTAACAATTTTTTTATTTTCACAGGTTGAACAGAACGAAACAAAAAAACTAACAATACAAGATTTCTATGAACAAAAAAGAGTCAGCTGATTCGTAAAAGAAGAGAAAGTAAAAACTAATTATGGATTCGCCTAGGATATTCTTATTAGAAAATTTGTTTTTGTTTTTCATACAAATTTTTCGCCGTAGAAACACCCAACAAAATCTAATGTTGCTTAGTCCCTGTCCAGACTTGCAATTTTTGTTGCAGCAATTCTTGAGTTCATAGGTGAGAGATGTGAGAAGATTGGGGAGGCGTACACTGTTTGATGTACTCGGCAATTCTGTTTTGTTTTGAAATTCGCAGTTGTTAATTTAAAGTTTGTAGGTGTATTTTACGTTTTATTTTACTTTATTTGTTCAGTTGTATGAAAAACTCAAAATGTAACAAAAAGAAAAAATAATTGTTAATTTTTCAGGCAAATTTTGTTGCGAAATAAAATTTTTTAATACTTAATTGCAAAACTAGAATTTTCTAATGTGGACACTTGTGAAATTTCAAAGCAGAATCTTAAAAAATTGCAGCAACAAAAATCGCAAGTCTGGACGAGGAGTCAGTCTTTCGCAATGTTTTTTAAAAAGAATTTTTTGACATTTCAGAAATTTTTGTTTTCCATGTAATGTATGACTTGATGGATTGCCTTATACGATTGGACCCTTAATTTTTTTTGTAAGCATAAATTTCAAACTGAAATCATTCGAAATGCACTCATTTATAAAAAAAAAATTCAAGTATTAAAAATCGAAAGTGATCTCAGAATAAACTTGTTCTTTTATTTAACTGAAGTATGTGACAACTAAAGCTTTTTCAAGATTTTTAGACAAATCTCATCGCCATATATTTGTATTTTTTTTTTTGTTGGTTTTAATGGTACTACCAACACATTTATTTCAACTGCTCAACCAGACGTTTCATTTGTGGATTCCAATTTAACATGCACAATCTGATTTCCAAACACACACGACAGCATTTGTGCAAAATATGAATTTTAAAGTGAAACAGAAACCGATAAAAAAAAAATTTCGTATAATTTGTTAGGGAGAATTCAAACAAATAACAATAAAAAAAAATACGGAGAAATAAATTAAAACAAACTTAAAAGCGTATGCATGGCATAATGTATTCGTACAAGCAAATGACAAGCTTTGCAAACTTTAGTTAAAACAATGTTTAGTTAAGTTTGGAACGTGTAACCGTTAAAACGTACTTTTTCGCACGGAAGTAAAATAAACGAATACTGAAAAAGACTAAAACGCTCTACGAAAAAATTAAACGTACGCTAACAAACGGTAACTGCCTTTTGCCACTTATACTAATATAAAAAATTTGTTGTTGCTGACTTTCCGTGTACAACGTATGCAAATTTGTAGAAGCCAAGACTCAAGCGATTTTATTTAAAAAAAAAATTCATTGAAAACAATATGGCTTTTAAGTTAATAATTTTGGCCCTTCTTGTCTCTTATGGTAAGTGCACACATACATACTCGTATTTACACACATCGACGACATATCACAACATACATATATGGTTAAGTTTTTATTGAAAATTATTAAATAGAATAATGTTTGCATTGTGTTATGGTCAATTGGTTTAAGGCAATTGACTTGGCATTTTACTTTCAAAATTACTTGTACTAGACCACCTTACTTGCATACATACCAACTGCGCCAAATCGTTACCATTCAAGAAAAAAAATATGACTTAATTATGCCAATATTGTGTGGCAGTCAACAGTAACAGTAACAGTAACTCTAGTAGCCAGTATATTTGTTATCTGTGTTACCAATTCTTTTTGCTTTGTGGTATTAAGTTTGGTTTTTTGTTTTGTTTTTGTACTACTAATCAATTACCGAATCGTATCAATTATTTAGTTACCTACTTTCGAGCATTATTATTTATGTATATTTTTTTTTTGTATACATGTGTATATATGTTACATATTCATTTCTTTAGTTTTACGTACATACTACATATTTTTGTATGAAATTAGATTGTTATCTGCTAGAAGGCAAGCTTAAATTAATAATGAGTCCGCTGGTAATTTTTTCATTTTTCGAAATCACACATTCTATTATGAATAAATATTATTGGATTGGAAATTAATAAGATTCCTGGTTTTATATTAATACGAAATTTTTTTGTTGACTAATTTCCATACGTTAGTGAATTTTTAATGAAGAAATTTGTAATGGAATATTACTTAATGTGCTGGAAAAAAATATATATTTCTTCGCCTCTTTGTTAAAGGAGAATGTAAGTGCAAATGCCAAATACAGCAACAAATATTTGTAGAAAGATTTTTCTTTTTAATTTTAGAGATTTTCTGCGGCACAGTTGAAATACAAATAAATTTTTTTTGCTTTCGTCTGTTTAACTTAACGTATTTGATCTCTTTTTCAAAAGAATTATTATTTTGAAATTTGTAAAATAAACCAAATTACTAGCTAAGAAGTTTGTTGCTTGAGTCTTTTGATTTACAATACATTTGATGGTTTGCATTGCACACTATGACTTTTAGCACTTTTATCTGGCTAAAAAGAAGTACAGGTGATACAAAAACATGTTCATAAAAAGAAGAAAAGGAATTTTAGTGAATATAACGATTATCAAATATTTCAGTATCAAGAGAAGCTTAAAATCAGCCTTTTTTAAATTAACAGCCTTATGTATAAAAATTATTAAAGCTTTATAAAGGCTTTTTAAGAAAAATGTTGTATAAAAAAAATTTTTTTCAATCCCTTTATAAAGCCTTAACAACATATCATTTATATTATTATTTTTTTTTAAATTTGATTCATTTTAAATAGGATTGGTTGGTTTTTGAGTAGCATAATATATAATACATAATTTAGCCAAAAGCTCATTGAAGTAAAAATCTACTAAAAGGAAAGAAGCAAAAAAATGTACATATGTGACAGCGCATAGAGAAAGGGACCTAAGGGTAAAAAAATCAATTTTTTTTTTTTTTTTTTTTTGATGTGGACAACATCTGAGCATCGAATGAGACCGATCCCATGCCCCAAAAGTGTTCCCTCCCAGAGATATGCGCGTTTTATGAAATTGAAGTCGACGATGCTAAGACGACTTTATGCACAGACTTAAATAAAAACAAATAAATTTCAATTATTCTAAACATTTATTGTTATAAGTTAATTATAATTTATACTTATATCAAATTTGAAGACTTTGATATTATAGCTTTCAAGATATAAGATTTTTATAATTACTCTGTATGGGGGTGCATCTTCCCCCGGTCTAATTCCACCAATATCTTGAATTACTTCGCAACTCGCTCTCAAAAGAGTCCATACCGAATTTGAAGTCTCTTTGAAGATATAAGATTCCTATTTATTACTTTGTATGGGGATGCCCCTTCCATCTGTCCTATTCTACCAATATTTTAAAATACTTCGCACCTCGCTCTCAAAAGAGTCCATACCAAATTTGAAGTCTCTTGCTATTATAGCTTTGAAGATATAAGATTCTTATTAATTATGGGGTACCCCTTCCATCAGTCCTATTCTACCAATATTTTGAACTACTTCGCAACCCGCTCTCAAAAGAGTCCATACCAAATTTGACTCCTGCAGCTTTCATGATATAAAATATTTCGTTCGTATGGGCATAGGAGAGCCCATTTAGGTGTTTAAAAAATAAATTAGGATCTATTCGCGGACCTACCGAATACACATACATACATACATTCATCAAAATCGTTCAAGCTGTTTTGGAGGATTTCAATTATATATTATATACATAGATAATTTATAATAACGCTGCAGGAGATCGAACTAGTGTCCAACTTGTATTTTACTATTACAGAAATCACCACCACTTGTTCCCAACTGTAAGCTTTCCTATAACATCTTAATGTTCAAATTAGCATAGAGTGTGTTTAGAAAACTACTAGTACCATTGGTAGTGAATTAGGACTAGTTTATTACCAGTTATTTTGGCAAGAAAATTTCTATAAAATTGGTGGTTTTCTTCCTTTGTTACTAGTTAAAATTCGACAATATTTATCAAAGTTAAAAAATACAAAATTATAATTATTTTTAGATGAACCTTAAATTTTAATAATTGTATGATACCAATTTTCATACAGTGCAAGGGCTCTGTTAGACAGTCCAAATTTATTTTGCAATGTGGTGCCTTGGAACTACTTCATATACTAGTTGCACTAGTTCTTGCTACGAGTATTCTAGTAATTATACTAATAGATTTTAGACAATTATGGCCTACTCTCCTGCAGGGAAGCTAAGACATTAATTATGTATTTATGTATGTGTCTTCTAGTCAGAATAATCATTAAGGCAAAGAGGTAAACTGTATTTTTTCATTGACAAAATTGTTGGAGATGTTAAAAATAAACTCAAAGTAGTCATTTAGCAACCTATTATTTGCTTTGGTTTGCAAATATGAATTTAAAATTCTGGTAGTTATTCCTATACATGTGTATGTATGTTAATTTTTTTTAAATGGCAGAACAGCCGGTTTTCTATTTCTTCTAATATGCATATGTATGTATGTACTCGTACATATGTACAATCTGAACCAGTTTGTGTTGAGAATATATTTAAATAAAAATTAGTTTAGTATTTACGACAAAAAAAAAATGCAGAGAACGTACTAATTATAATTATTAGGTTAGGTGGTGCTGCTATACCGCACCTCTACCCGGAGACCCAATTGGAGCCATTGTGATTACTAATTATTAAAGCGATTTCTTTATATTTTTGTCAGCTGATGTCAGATGCTTTGTCAGATTAAAATAGGACGAGCTCTAATTGAAATTTTCTCATCTTCTTTCGCACGACATGTATGTATTTTGCGGTGGGAAATTTGACATGTCAGATGTAAAATACATGCCGTGTGAAAGCAGCTTTAGATGTCAACACATATATTACAGCACATATTTTGACATTCAAAGAAAACATCGTTCAAAGCGAATTGAAGCAAACAAATAATTGCTTTTGTTTCAAAATATAAATTTTAAATTTCATTATCTGTGATATGACATCAAAAGTTTACGTATGATTTTTCATTTTATGCACGAGTACATATGTATTAAGAAAGACAAACTTGTTTTATTTTGTAATGCCATAATAATAGAGGAAATTAGTATTTAAGTTTTAATAGATGAAAGAACTTTTATAAAACTATGGTCTGTTCAAGAATGTCGAAAGAATAAAAACTTCGCTTGAAAATTTATATGAAAAACAACAACAAAGTATAATTTTTTTCTCTTAAATGTAAATTGCCAAACAGATATATTTTTTTGATATCATTGAACCGGCAATTAAACTGAAAATATATAGTACTAAAAAATTAAAAACGAATACATGCATCAATTGAGCAATAAACAAGTTTCAAGTATTAATTGATCGTTTTATTTATGTGTAACAAATTTCAGTTTATTTAAAAACCAGCTCGACACAAATTTAAAATACTCATATTAGAGAAAAATGTTATAAAGTGCTTGAATCGATCAAAAAAAATTGAATTTTGCATCTATTACCGAAATAATATCAAACAAATACAAAAAAAATTTTAATATATCTTATTTTTTTAATTAATACAACTTAAATTTTGAATAAAAAATACAAATAAAAATATATATAATTTCAAATCAAGTTTTTGATTGAATAAATCAAAAAATAATTGAAAATTAAACCAAATCGATAAATATAATTAAATATTATTTACAAATTAATCAAATACTTGATTAAAAAAAATAAGTTTATACATATTTTTAATTAAAAAACTGATTGAATTTATTAATAATTTAATCAAATTTAGACACTATAACAAAAAACAGAGTTAATACAAAAATATAGTAATTTTTTCTGTAATTGTCGAAAGAAACAATATCGAGCTGTATGCAGTATCAATAATACTTGCGATTGTAACTTGAACATACTCGTATATAGAACACCCTATCAAGTTTTAATGTCAAGAAGTTTTGCGATTTTAAGTCACAAGGGTATATTAAACTGAACTGATGTATTAAGCCTTAGCCACACTTAGTGAAATAAACAATCATGAATACAATGAATTAAGTGTGTATGTCTGCCAATAAAAAAGCTTATGAATTTAATAAAGTAAAAACCTGAAAAATCGTTTAAATTTTAAAAAATTTCTTAAATTGGCGAAAAAAAGCATTTGATACAAAATTTATAACATTGAAAAAAAAAAAAATCAAATAATAACTTTTATGGTGAAAATGGCTAATATTTTCAAATATTGGCGAAATTAATTCACAAGCTTTTAAGGACCAAGTTTAAGGTTTTAGATTAAACTTAGTTTAATTATCTAATATGAAAGTTAATTTTATCTAACAGTAACTGGGTTTACAGTTTTTTTTCTTAACTATGAAAAGTTAAATAACTAGCAGCAGTTATATTGGCAGGCTCATACAAATAGAAGCAGAAGATCATTCGCACTTCGATAGGAAATAAGACAGCTAATAGTTTCTTTCAGGGTAAATGTGGTGTCTATCAAGGCAGAAAATTCATTGTTCCAGGTTAAGTCATCTAAATTGTAAAATATGTAAATAAAAAACTTCTTGCATAGTAAAAAATGAGGTTATTTTAAAACCATCATAAACCGTAGCTCGATACAGTTATTCAAGAGCTAGAGTTGAACCAAAGTGGAAGAAAAACAAACCTAATTGCACATCAAAGTAAAAGTTACAATGATGCGAGAGTTGTTTCCAGCTCAGGGATATTTTACGATTGAATTCGGTGTTTCTGAGTGGCCGTTTAAACTTTCTAGCATTGCCATACTGAAGAAAAAAAATAGTGGCAAATTTTTTTTTTGGCAAATATCACAATGTCATCATCCAAGCTCGATTTTTTTTATAGAGAAGAAGAAAAAAGTGCATCTGCTCAATACATATGTATGTAAATTACAAAACAAGATTGCGCATTGCACATGTGCGTTATATTATTTTATGCTTGTATGACGTATACATAGAATATTTGTGTGTGTGTGTTGTAAATAAAGTACATTTGTGTATGGAAAGTACTCTGTCTCTCTCACACTTTTTACAACAAACAGTCATTTCTATACTATGATGACGTAGATGCACAGTAGAAAATTAAAGAAAAGATAGAGACGAATTGTTGTTTTTGAAGTCGGTTAAAAATAAAGTATGTAATTTATTATTGTGACTATTCAAAATGTGTGGTTGAAGTCTACTGATGATTTGTTACAGCAACAATGAAATGCATATAGACAACGCTGAACCACCAGCAAATAAATTTCAAATTAAAGTAATTTATTATAATTTTTTTTTGGTAAAAATAAATTTTAACTCCCATGTAAATTTCTAAATTTTTTAAAAAATAAGTATTATATTATAATAAATCACTTTTAACATATTTGTACATAGGAGTTCCAATAAAAAAATTGGTAATATATGTATGTATAACTTTTAAACTGTTAATCGAATAGAAACATTCTGCCTTATCGTGGTTGGCGTATTTCAAATACGACTACGACTGTTTGGTAATAGATTAAAGAAGACTTCAACAGTTTTTCTTTAATCTATTACCAAACAGTCGTAGTCGTATTTGAAATACGCCAACCACGATAAGGCAGATTATGTATGGGCCGATTATAGTCAATGATATAAGATTTCGAAATTACAAATTTGGAGTGACCCTACTAAAATAGAGATTGAGTTAGAGAGTGCCAAAGCTGACCGCCCCGAGATCGAAGAGGCTTTCAGTCGGGCTTAAGTTATTTTTTTAAGGTACATATCTTTTTTTGTAGCTTTTCAATTCTTATTCTTATATTGAGTAAAAGTTCTCACAAATTGATTTAAAAGTAAATATGTTTAAAAAAATCATGTTTTTGTTTCCGACAAAATATGCTAACTCTAAAAAAATATTTGTTTTTTGATCTAATAAAATATATATTCAAAAAAAATAGGCAAACCAGTGCAAAATAAAAATGTTTGAATACTTATAAATTATTAAGCATATTTAAATCATCTTATGGAAGGCACATCATTTATTTTTACAATAATGATAATAATAGTTTTTTCGCTCTACTGAAAAGTTAGCTTTTTTGAGTTGGCATATATTAAATATAGTTTCTCGATAAGATATTTATCATTCTGCTTTCATAAGAAATTATTTTCTTGTATGAAAGTACATATCTACGAATGTATATTTACGTTAATTTTTCCTTAATGAATTTTGTTTATTTTGTGGTTAAATTGTTCCACAAAAATGTTCCTCGTAGTATTTTACACAAATTCTGTACTTAAAATGGAAAATTGAAATATCTCGGCGGAATCATTTATTATTGTTATTTTAGAAGAAATTTTATACAGTGTATTTTTATTAATGAACCATTATCTTCTGTGTTTTAATTTGGAAGAGAATAATATTTAAGACTGTTGCATTAAAAATTCTCTGGATGTAAGTAAAACTATTTCTTTGCATGATATGCAATGAAAAAATACAAATTATTTTTATTTTGTATGACAGCTCAAATTTTCTTTATATCAGCCCAGACATTTTTAGCAGTGTTAATGTTTATTTCACAACAAACTGCTTTCCGCAAAACTTAAAATTTCTTATGTAGATATTTTTAATAACAAAAATTTAAAATTTCAAAAACCCCCTATATATCTAGAAAATATGTGATATCTTCTAAACAGGACCGATTTTCTTCAAACATAGCTAAGAACACTCTCGATCAAGTCACCTTTCAAACAGAAAAAACTAAATTAAAATCGGTCCAAGCGTTTCGTCTGTACGTGGACTCGAACATACATACAGATAGACACACAATACAATCTTATAACACTCCTTTTTTTTGTGGTGGGTTATAAAATACAAAAAAAAAATTTTAGTAAAATAAAAATTAAATATTAAACTTAATTAATAATTCAGTTATTTGGAAAACTTGTAAGCATTTTTTATATTTATTAGTTAGCTATAAAAGCAATAAAATACTTGTATTTGATATTAAAAGAAACTCGTTTGAAGGGCAAATAAATACTTAATTATTAGCCATGGGAATTAATTTTGTGCTATATTAAGCCAATTGTAATAAAGAAATATTTGCAAACAAAATTATAATAAGCCAGCAATAACGTAAAAATAACTTGAGCCAACGAAGTAAAAATATGTATGTGTATTTATTTATTAAATTAATATTCCATACATCACTATGTAAATAAAATTGTCATAAATTGGACATTCTAGCTCATTGTGTTTTCTTTCGGCACATAAATCTCATATAAACATGAACATTTCCGACTAGAAAACTATTTGTGTCTGAAAGAACTAAAAAGTTTTTTGTTTTTCTTTCATTCGTTGTATCTTTGTTTTCATACAAATTGTTCTTTCACTTCTAATTTATGTCAAAAATGTCTTCATATGGTTAAAAAAAAAATTATGGGAAAAATCAAAAAGTTCCATTAAAATGGTCTATAAATGTCAGTTTTTAAACATTTTATTACAAATTCCTAATAAATATAATAAATTGCTAATAATTTTTCTATTTATATAAAACCATAAACTGTTTTATATTTATAAGAAAGAAGGTGGTGCGTGTTTTTTCTGCCACTTGTGAATGTTAAATTCAAACATTCTAATCTTTATTTGGATTTTAATGGCTTTAACTGTCATTGCTTTTTGTTTCAAAATCGAAAGGAAAATCAAAGAAACCAGTCTTTTAACAAATAAAAAAAAAATGAAAAAAAAAACTAGATTAGGTTTAAACCAAAAATACCATAAACATTTTAAATTTGCGGCTCGAATTTATTTTGTAGCAACAAGTAAAGGCCGTTTAATAAAAAAATACGTACATACATATGTATATATAACAAACCAGATCATTATTAATTTGATGTATAGAAAAAAGTGGTTTAAGTTTTTTTTTTTGTTCAAAGAACAATAACTAATACAAAAATTATGTAAAATATAACAGAAAATTATTTTTTTGATTAGAAGAAAGAAACGAGTTTGAATATACACATATTCCTATAATAAACTTAGTTTTTTTATTGTCTGCATAGACCAGCAATCATTAAAGTGATCGACATCAACCCCCGTCTGTGATAATATAATATATAATTAGCAGTCGTTCTTAATATAGAGTTTTATTGGAAATAAAAAATGAAAAGTTGTCCTTATTTATTTTTGAATACTTTGTTATTATTAAATGTTAACAAACTTTTAATCAAAAGTTAAATATTTTTTTATCTCTAATCTTAAAAACAACAATATAATAATTAAAAACAAATTTGCAGCAATAGATCCATAACTGTTTCCAAAATAAAAATTGAAAACTGTGATGCTTCTTCTTCAAATTTATTTGTATGACAACAATGCTCAAAAAACTTTAAGCAATTAATAACAAGTATGCAGCTTAAGTCTTTCGTTTTAGTGGAATATTTTGCACTACAGCTGTTAGTTAGAAATTGAAATACAAATGTACATTATTTATAAAAGATTTCAAATAGGGGCAAAAATATTTACTTAAATTACTAAGGCCGAGTTTACATCTGTGTGCCATGTGCCCAAAAAAAGCATAACCACTAATTACTTATGAAAAACTGTTTGATTCAGACACGTATTTATTAAGTTAAACAGTTTCATACATAACTAAACATAACATAAACTGTTTAAATCAATAAATACATGCCTGATTCAAACAGCTTTTCATTAGTAATTAGTGGTTACGATTTTCTGGTCACATGGCACACAGATGTAAACCCAGCCTAATTATTCGAAAAACTGAATATTCATTAAAATTATTCAGTTTCTTCTTCTTCCCGTAAAAAATCAAAGTGCGTTAATAGCATATGACATTTGCATAGAAAATGTTGCCACTATTTTGTTCATCAGTATGCAAAAAAAGAGTTTAAACTTCCATCCAAAACATTAAACTTATTGATGCTAGATTAAATTATTTTTCGGACTAGCTAATTAGGGAAAGAAACTATTCCCCAATTTTTTGACTTGGTAACCAAATTGTAATTATTTTTAAGTTCTAATTAAATACGAAATTGTGTTTTTGAGTGCATATTTATTTAAATAATAATTAAATACCCAACCTTGTGTAATTAAATACTACTTAAGTTTTATGAGCGTACCATATGTTTTTATGCGTGTGTATGTTTATTGAACATCATGTGGTCGGGTTGAAAAACATCATGTGGTCATATTAAAAAGAATTTCATTTAAAATTCATAAATATATAACATATACAATACAAATTTTCATATCATGGAATAAAGTAATAGAAAAACGCATTATGATGTTCGTTTGGTTTCATAAAAAGAGTTTTTATGCAATTTTAATCTTTTACATGTTGATAACTTAACTTTTTTGTTTAGACGTTCTTCATTAAGCAGCTGTTCCTTGGAAATTTTGCAGAGCTGACGTATTTTCAATGTAATTTAATAAGAACTTTAATTAACCACTGAAAAAATTAAATCGTATTTAAATAAAACTTAATTTTAAATAAAAATTTGCTAATTACGTACTTAAATATTAAGTTGAAAACTAGGGGTAAAATTACCCAGTGAAAAAAATGGAAGTAATTATTTAGGAACTACTTTTTCTCTTCTTCCAAAGTATCAATAAGCGTGTATTTTTTACTCTTCAGGAATCGATTATTAACAAAATCCAAAAGTAAAAGAAGTTATTCGCACAGTCTATTAAAAATACATTATTACTGCGGCAAACCAATAACCCAGCAACGGTATGTGTTACTCTAGAAAAAGAGTGCAAAAAGTATCTATCTATAAGGCTCAGTTACCCAACTGTAATGTAAAGTAACTGCAACAGTATGCAACAGCTGATCAATAAGGTTATGTGAAAAGTAATGCAAATGGTTATAGAGATGTAATGTAACGTAACCTACTTTTTGTATAAAAATATCGATCATCTGTTTCCTACGTTGCAGTTATATAACATTACAGTCGGCTAACTGAACCTTTAAACGGGAATACTACGGACTAAAGTGTTTCGCAACAATATTTTCACAAGTCAAAACTTAAATTACCTGGACTATTCATTTAAAATTACTTGAAGTTAGATAATTTGATAAGAGACAAGCATTTTGGCTCTGCAAATAATATTGAAATATATCTACTGCAGATGTACATATGTACTTATGTACTATTTTAAGAACTTAAGACGTTATAAAAATTGCTTTTGTTAAATATTACTTTTATTAGATTAGATCTGTGTCATAAGTTCTATCTACTCGTATTTAAAAACTTTAAGAAATATTTTCCAACACCCATAAATTCAATTTCATTCATGAAACAATTGATTTTTTTCGCAAGCTTAAGCCACAATGTGTTACGTCACTTCAAAGCAGAAACAAAAAAAAACTTGTTTAATTTTCGTGCATTTAACTGTAAACCTAAAATTAAATAAAAGTTTAATACCTGATGATCATACATAAGTAGCAGTTGCGAAGATGAGCAATTTCAAAACTTGTTCAACATACCTACACATATACATACATAAATCCATAGATACATACATACATATGTATCTACATACATACATACATATATCAAGCTTTGAGTGGCTTTGTAGACACTGTCAACAAGAAATGCGAATGACATTTTGGCTTCATTTCACCACCTGCAGATATATTAAGGAAACCCAGACTAAGGAAACGTGCAAAAAGATGCTGCCAACGATAGTCGTCATCATCATGTATTATTTTCATTTTTGGTTAGCAGTATATATTTTGTATGTATGTATGTATATACATACATATGTACATATATATGTATGTATGTAAATAAACACTCGTATGGTGTGCAAACATACATACATACATGCATGCATATTTATGTTAATGCAGAAAGTACTTCCGACATTTTTTTGTTTCCAAAGTTTTCGCGCACAAAAAAGTAGTAAATCTTGCATTAAGTTCCCCCTTGTGGATACAAAGTTTAAGCATGAGTTACATATACTCTTCAGTGATTTATTCTCTCGTACAATTTATTTAACAGACATTTGTATATGTAAGTTTATTTGGCAAAGGATAACATATTTTTAACAAGCTCTCTCTCTGCCCATACATATAATGCTGCATAAACATTTTTGGCTAGTAAAGTTTTAAGTTAAAACCAATATTTTTGTCTGAAAGAGTTGAACTTTTCGAAGATGTAAATTTTGACTATGCTGTTGGGAAACAGAGCGATATAATGAATATCAAAGTTTAACAAAGTTGAAGTTCTCCATATATGGACTAACTTCAATAAGCTTTTTTTTTTTTTTTGAAAAGGTAATAGATATGTAAATTATGCATTTATTTGAGTTATATTTAATTATTTATGAGATATTTGTCTGTGATATGTATCTTAACTTACTGAAAAAACGTGTTTGTTACCCCTCTCAGATTACAGTTCGGTCTTTTTAATGAGGATTCTCAAAATATTTGAGGGGTCTAGCGATGGCCGTTCGTGAGCTGGACCGTGTCTAAAAATGATACATTTTTGTAGTTCTTTTTTTTTTTGCATATTTTCGTATTTTTTCTCAAGACAACTTGTTCAAAAAAGATACAACATTTGAACAATTTTTCAAGCCGCGTCCAATGGTGCCTTAAACTTTACCATTCATACCATCAGCAATGCTTTATTCCATTAAAAGTACAATTTTAAGCATAAGAGGTGCTATATATCTGTGGCAATAAGAAAAAAGTGCTTAAGTAAAATTTTACTGTTTTGCAGGAGAGCACTTTTAGGCGTTCAAGTCGATTTTCAGATATTTATTTGTTTTACATTTAAATTGGGAAATTCTCTGTTAAACTTTATTTTTTTCAAGCAAACATCGTTCTACACACTATAAATAATATATTTAAGTTGAAATTTACCAAAGTATAACTTTACTTAAGCTATTATTCCAAATGAGATTAGAAGTCTAAAAAAGATAAGTCGCAAGTCATAGTGCTATAACTTCTTGAAAAATCACACAAATTGATTGAGATTTTGAACAGAGGTACTTTCGAGTGTGCAGATTACGAACGTACCGTTAACTCAAAAACGGCTTATCTCGACTTAAGCACTTTTTCCTTTTTGCCATAGATATATTAATATTCAAGTAGAGATATTGGGCTTAATTACGAGTGTCGTATTTCGACTACGACTACGACGATTTTGTACTAGATTAAAGAAAAACTGTTGCAATGTTGTTTAGTCTAGTACGAAACCGTCGTAGTCGAAGTCGTAGTACGACACTCGAAATAAAGCCCATTATGTTAAACTTATATTTAAACAAATGTGAAGTTCAACTAATATCATAGTTGAAACAAGAACTCAATAATCAACATGTTTATATTTTCTTGCTTTACCATTGCTACATTGGCTGACTTTTTCAGCTCGAATTGTAGTTGTAAGAAGTATGTAATAAAAATAAATGTAAAAAACAGCAACTAGTATTCAATGCTTTCGCAGGAATAGAGCGTTGCCACAGAAGTATATTTGACCGGTTGCACTAACAATGTAACAATTCCAAAAAAAAAATCTTTATATTTACTTAAGATTTTTTTTCTTTTTTGAATCGACATGTGAAATTATATACATATTTTTTTCTACAACATATTTTCAGCATTTTTATCTTAAAATCTGCAAAGAACATTTTTGTGGAACATTTTAATTCTTCTCCAAATCGGTTTTTATGCCTCTCGAAAAAAGAACCCTTAAATGCGAATATAATATAATGGCTTAAAATATGCTACTTGAATATTTGCCACAACTGCAACTTAAAAAGCATTGCCTTAATATAAAAAGGCCCTAAATCTTAGTTTTTTTTTAAATCGAGATTTTTGCATTTTACAATACATCAGATCTTTTTCTTTTGAAATACATATACAAAAAACTCGATTCCAAAAAAATAATGAATTAGGTAGGACCTTTCTATATATTAAGGCAGCGATATAATCAAGAAAATTATATTTGTATTATATTATTAATTTCATAATTTTTTCTTTCTTCATCCTTAAATGCTTTTAGCGTACTGTGTTCCCGTCGATTCCAACGAGTGTCCTGAGAAATACGGCGTACAAGCTTATGCCCACACGGAGCAATGCGATCAATTCTTTTTGTGCACCAATGGTACTTTAACTTTGGAGACATGTGAAAACGGTTTGTTATTCGACGGCAAAGGTGCTGTACACAATCACTGCAACTACAATTGGGCTGTGGATTGCAAAGGGAGACAGTGGGATCGTAAGTTATTAGAATAACAAACTTTCAAATCAACTGAATAATAATTAAAACAAAATCACTTTAGCTACCGCTATTTCAACTCCCGGTTGTGAATATCAATTTGGTATTTATCCCGTATCGAAAGAATGTTCTACCACGTACATTAAGTGTGCCCATGGCGAACCAATTGAACAAGAATGTGATGCTGGTTTGGCATATGATGAACGTATACATGGTTGCAATTGGCCTGATCAGTTGTTGGAAACTTGTAATCCAGAAGGTAATTTTTTTTCATTAAGATCTAAAAAATTTTAAATAGGAAAGTATAAGTAGATCAAAGTGTTATTAAGTTTTGAAGCGCTTGATTTAGAATTTTTTTTTACCTTCTTTTAAGTACGTTGAATGACTACATATTTTATAATTATTAGCAAAATGTTTTTTTATTTAGAACTTTAATGGAAAACAACAAACTTCTTTATGAAAATCTCTACTTGTTTTAAAATCATTACAGCCGTTGTTGGCTTCAAGTGCCCCACTAAAGTTGATGGTCCTGCTGCCCGCTTCTGGCCTTTCCCACGTTTCGCTGTACCCGGTGATTGCCACCGTTTAATCACTTGTGTTGAGGGTCATCCCCGTCTTATAACCTGTGGCGAAGATAAAGTGTTTGATGAGACCACTTTAACCTGCGAAGATCCCGAATATGCCCATGCTAAATGTGGTGGTTTTGGTAAATAAATGTCTTCTTACTGAATCTCAAAAATATGTAAAACTTTTACTTTTTCTATAAAATTTCAAAAATCACATTCTTTATATAATCCCCGTTTCATTTTTGTGTAAATAGTTTATCAGTTGTTTATATGTATTATCCTTGCTAAAGTAAACTTTTTAATGTAAATCTTTTTTTTTTTTATTTTGTATGTATGTATATTTTTATTGATTAAGCCCCTTGATTGTTGAAATATTTGTCTTGATTGTAAAAAAAAAACTTTAAAATTAAAATAAGCAATAATAAAAAATTATGTTTTATTTATTAGTTAAAATGACGGTACAAAATACATTTGCATGTGTTCTAAATCTCAATTTTAAACAGATTCTTTATATACATACAAAAGTATGAATTGGACATACAAAATTGAAATTAGAATACTTAAAGTTGTGTTTTAATTTTATTAGATAATTAAAAAAAAGCTTTAGAGTAACAGTAAATGCCAAAAGTTGCTAAAAAGAAAGAGTAAAGCGGCCCATCCATTGTACAATATTATTGCATATTGTTGTTGCATATATTATTATCGTTTCGACTTATACTACGCAATAAATGGCACAATATTTTCAAAGCAAATATTGCCCAATTTTCCTGACAGTGAAGAAGTAAACAACATTGAACAATGTTGCCATCACATTACACAATAATCTTTATTGTACAATAAAAATCAATTATTTTGATATTTGCCAATATATTGTGCCACCTTCGAATATGACATACACATTTGCGATATTATTGTACAATACGAAAAATTGCACAATTGCTTAAGTGTTGAGGCCACTTGGCTTAAGTAAACATGGTGCGTGAGTATCACTGATATGTACCGTACAGCAGTGACTGCTGTTAATTTCATAATGAAGTCTATACTTGACTTTTTCCAGGACCACGACGAGGACGCGATAGGCAAAGATCCAATTTAAAGCTTTTTTATTTGCTTGAATTTATTTTGTCTAATTTTTTCTTACATTTTTGTGTATGTACATATTTTTATACATATTTTTATATTGAAAAATCACCTTGCTGAGTCTTTTTAGAGTACTATTGGTGATCGAAAACTGATTAATCACTTACACGAGCAAAAAAGGACTCGAAAATGATTCGCACTAATGGGTAAAAATAGTTCGATTTAAAATACAATAACAAATTCTATAGCAATCGCATATTAATCATCCAGACGTGCAAAATGTGAATATTCACCCTTATTCCATTTGTCGACGTCGACGTCACTTTAACACAATACTAAAAAATTAAGGCTTGTATACCCGTTCTCGAAAACAACTGACTCCTGTTGGCAGGCTAATGCTATTTTCTAGAATTAAGGGAACGGAAATATATTGTCATTAACACAAAATTGTTCTCGAGAGCGAGTAAACAAGCCCCAATTTTTTGGTATTGTGTTAAAGTGACGTCGATGTCGACAAATGGAATAAGGGTGATTATTTCCGTTAGTTATTATCGTATGTTGCTCAACCGGAAGATTGAAAAATGTTTAATCAAAAACAGATCACGCAGGTGTTTTAAAAATGGATTATAATTATGTATTTTATGATCATATTTTACGCAGATTGATGATTAAACACTACTTGATATGTTTTTTTAAGTATAACGATTAGAAACATGACTGAAAGGCAATTCGAAAAAGAGTCACAAATGAAGTGAAATAAGATTAATAAATGATCAGAAAACGATTCGAAAAAAGACTCTAAATACTAATAGAAAAGGGGACGAAATTGACTCTTAAACTAGTATAGAAAAATACTCATAAATGATTTATCAAGAAGAGTCGCGGGTACTTACGTTTTACTACCGACAAAAGTATATTTTATGATCAGAAAATAAGCACATATTCTACTTAATTTTAATCGCGCAGAGGAGTCAAAAAATACTCGAATTTGATTGAAAATTTCAAAAAATGTTGGCTGGGTATTAATTGATATATGGGCTAATATATGAAAAGTATTGTAATATATGAGCTTATATGAGGCTATCAGCTCAGAAGTGGTGCAACCCATATTGATTTTTTCATTGCTGTTCTGGTGATAAATACATTCTTTACATTACCAACTATCAAAAAAAAAAGGAAAGAGTAAACCACCTTTTGGTATTCTAAAGAAGATGGAGCTGAAAATTTGTTTTTGACCTGATCATAATATAGCAAGTTAAAAAAGCAATTAAATAATTAAATAGAGCAATTGTTTAATTAAATAGTTGTAGAGATAATAGAGTTACATCACTTCTGCGCTGATAGCCTCATATATGGAAATTTCTTTTTGCATGTATAGAAATAATACGTAATATATGGGACCCTATTATATCAAAATTATACCCCAGGGAATGGCAAAAGTATCGTTTTAAATATAATATCGGATATGCCAAACGTTGCCACTAATACACACTATTGCGGGATGTCACAAAATGCCATAATATGCACTCGGCAATAGTCATCAATTTTTTAGCAGAGTGCATATGTATAACTATAAATAACCAACGACTATGTTCATAAACATTCAGTAAATTACGCAGTACAAACGACTATAACTAAACTTTAAACACTGTATCATCTACAATCCTACGCATAAGTATAAAAATACTCTGAATACTTATTCGGCTACACATGAGTACATAAAACAGCATTTTATTTGAACACACTTAGGCACCAGTGCTGCCAGAAAAGTGAATTGGTAGAACGCTAAAATGGCAACGATGTTTATTCATCCGATTAAATGACAGGAAACGGAAAGTGCGGTTTAATAATTACACTAGTTTACACTGAAAATGTACACTTGACGAGAGGTGATTTTCTTTATGTATTTTCTTCCGCTGAATTCGAAAACCAATGTTAAATTTTTTTTATGGACCAGTTTTTGAGATATTGTGATATTTTCAGTTTTTCGACCTTTTTTCACTTGACTCATCATATCTCCAGCTAGAACTGTCCGATTGGGTCGTTCTTGGCATTCAAATGAAAGGTATAGCGGTTCAAAATATATCGATGAAAATAGGGCACATTTTCAAAAAAATCATATTTTACAGTGATTATATGGTGACAGAAAAGTACAAATCGTTAAAAAAAACGTCTGGTTTCTGTACATATACGTAAAGATAATACTTTTACGTAAAAACTAAGACCAACCAGAAGAAAATCGACCGAAAAATTATAAAGTTATAAGCAATAGATTGAATAAATCCAATGTAAAAATACATAAAAATAACAAATAACACAGCTCAACAAAATGAAATTTATTATGTAAGGTCAAAGGTTTCATAGTAAATTTGTATATACTAAGTGCTGTGTATCAATCCCTTTAAATTAGTTTTTTTTTAATTGACTCTGTATCTCGAGATTTTCCGTTATAAAAAAAAGAGGATGCTGTATCACATAATTGGCATTAAATCGAGAACCAGTTCTTCGATTCAATAAAAAATTACACAGAAGGCTAGGAAACAAATTGACCTTTAAATTACGTCTGCATGAATTTTTTAACAGTCTTATAGTTTCAGAGATATTCAGAAAGTTTTATACAAAAAAAAATTATTTTTTTAATTTAGAAAATTGTTTGTTTCTTAAAAGACTCATTAAAATTTTAAACTGAAGAAAATTGTATATTTTATTACTAACTTTGATACATTCATATGTTATAAATAAAACGAGCCAAATTTATTAAAAATCATTCCATTAATTCTGAATTTATTCACAATTAAGTGCTAGCATACGAGTATATTTTACGGAATTTTTTAATTTTTATTTATTTTATTATTATTACTTATTGAGTTTCAAAAAGTGCAATTTTAGGATTACAATAATGTACTATTTTTTGCCTAGAAATAACGACAAATTATAAAAATTTTGCTTGTCGTTTTTCGTTAAGCAATGTGTATTTACATGCATTTCATTCCTGCTTCATGGAACTCGTCCGTAGACTTTAACTTTTTTAACAAAATCAGTCGTTTTCAAAGTTAATTTTCACGTTCAATAAATTTTTGTCTATACATATTTCATTAATAACTGGAAAGTACTAAAATAAGTACTCTCACACAATGATATAAATAAGTGCTTATTTTATTATTCCGGGGAAGTCATTATTATACATATAAAATAATTACGCAGCAGGAAAAGTAGTCATTTCTGTACACATAACTTTTGCAAATATCATATTTAAAAATTATGCAATGTAGAAGAAGGAATAAGTAATTAATTAATACTGTAGCGTACAGTAGTATTTTTGTCCAAAGTACGGTAACTTTTCAAGAGTCGTACAGTATTTCGAAATAAAAATTAATTAATGAAGTTAGAAAATGTCCGGCTCAGTGTCGTTAAAAAATATTTTCTTAAGACGAACCTTCCTGAATAATAAATAAGTAAAACACATTTTGTAGTAAAACACATACATATTGAAGTAAAATATTTATTTCTGAGAGTACCGAATATATTCAAGTTTATAAAATAAAACTTAAGAGATTATTCTTTTGTTTTTTGCATTAATAAATGTTAAGAGATAAGGAAAAATACTTTTGCTTAAACAAATTGTGCTTATATTGCCACAAAGTCTTCTTTAATTGAACTACTAAATTAAAAAAAATTTAATCTAGTATAGTTCTGCTATTTTCCTGTGGTGTTGAAAAGACTATAGCACGTATTAAGCCATCACGCACAGATTCATTGGGATCGCCAACATTAAAGCGAAATTTAACACGATTGCAAATGACATCGGGTACAGAGGTATACATGGGATACCAACCGATTTTATTGAAAACTACAAAAACTTTGTAGATTTGATTGCGATAAATATAAACTGGACGATCAAATGAGATTTCCAGTAAAGAGTCATAGCGAACACGAGAAGTGCAGTGGGTGTAGCTAAGACGAGATCCTTGAACATCTTGAATATGGGCGTATAAAATTTCAGTGTAACGTTCGGAAAAACCAGCCGAGTTCATCAATTCTCCACAAAGTACTTGAGTGGGAACTTGAACGCCTGAAAAAATCAAAAGTTAAAAAGAGCTACATTTAATTTTTAAACAAAAAAAACCTGTAATCCAAATGTTGGTGTCAACTTGAAAGGTTAAACCACAATCGGTTACACTTGTATTGCGATAATCAAATTGAGGATTAACTGTGCGAACGCAATATGAACGTCGCGTGTCGTGAGTAGCACCATCTGCTGAGTCTCCCACACCAGATATCAGTGACACTCCAGCAGTGTCTCGAGTTCTTTGAGCATTGTTTGTGAAGGAACTTCGATTTAAGGTCAGAATTTGCGGTTGAAAGTGAACCGTTGTTTCCATGGAAGGAAAATTGTTAGCATTAGCACTACCGCCGAAGAAGTTGTTTGGCGGATGTGTATGTAGGAATGTAGATAAATCACGTTGACTATTGCGTTGCTCACAATAGTTACGACTGCTACGAGAACTACAAAAACCCTCAGGCATCGGACAATCGTTTATAGATGGACTAGAGATTTTTATAAGAATCGCTAATGCTTCATGTTCCTGCAAAAGTTTAGAACGAGCTGGACCTTCGGCAAACTGTTGCGGAGTCATGGTTAGAAAACGAATTTTTTTTACAGCTTTCTTTAACATCTCTTCATTTATGGCTAAACGTTGAACATCCATAAAATAGTTAAGGCTCGCTGCAGCAGCGGCAGACGAAGTAGGTTGCTCGTATGAACCAGACGAGGAAGCAGCTATTGTTGCCCTTTCTTCATTTTCCGAACCATCAGCCACAGAGGTATCACTGCTGTCCACAACAACAACATCGGGAGAAGGTGTATTATGGCGATACCCCAAGTTATCGCCATTGCCATCATTATAATTTTCATCTTGTTCCTGCACCATTGCATTAACATCAGGCTCCATTTTAATTTCTTCAACACTCAACATGCCTCCTGCACAACCTGGTACTGAAGCATTTGGATCTTGTAGTTGTCCCGAGTGTTGGACAGATTCGTCTCTACACATACCCCTTTCATTAGCAAAACGTAATAGAGCATTAAAGAGGTCCAACTCAGAGTCTATATTTAATTTGTCTTGGTCCAAAATAGCCATTAGAGTTGACATTTCTATATCTGTAAAACTTGGATCTGCCAAAACTTCACGAGTATGACCAGCAATTAACTAAGAGTGAAAAATATTTCCACTTTATTCTAAACCATATATTTATATTAAAGCTTAAAATATATTTATTTACAGAGGAAAACTAATGATTTGCTAATACAACTGAAATGTATCTTTTTCAAAAAAAAAAATTAAAATTTGTGATTCAAATGTGCGGAATTGCCATAGAATATGCGGCCATGTCGCAGAGTTCAATTCCCACCCCCATTTTTGTATCAGGTGGTGTCTAAAAAAGAAAACTAAAATACGGAAATTTGTCAGGTGTGTCCAGACAGTGGGATCCGATGGTATGCTCCGGAGAGGGCTTGACATTTTGAGGTTTATTCAATTCCGATTCCGAACGGAATTGTACTGCGACATGGCCGATAATATGAACGATTTAATCGGATGTAGATAATTACGGTTTATATGTCGTCTTAGAAGGACGAAGCCAAAATACTTTAAAATCTCAAATCATTTAATCATATAATTACTTACTTCCATACTTCTTTGCATTAGGCGCGACTCATCAAACAGTTTAGCAAACTCATATGCGCGACAAGCATTTCTCGGGCTTAAGTCAGACCATAAAAAATTGGTACATTGTCCAACCACATGTGGCAATTCATATTTTTTTGCCACATAGCACAGTTCACAGGCCTTATCAAATGAGCTAATATTTATACGATCAGAGTATATGTATTCCAGCATTGCTTGAAAAGCATCCTGCTGAACGTCTGGTATTAAAATCGGATTGTTTTTATCCGCATTTGGGCCAAAGAACATTCTCTCAAATACTGGTGAAGCCATTGCTAAAATTATTTTATGGCAAGCAATTAGTTTTTGGTTGGGCGGTGCACCACCAACCAGAAATCGACAATCAGCCCATTTTCCTGTCTGCAACAAATGTAGGCCACGATCTTTTATTTCATGAAATTCATTTTGCCAATCCACTTCCATTGTTATAAATTAAGCTCTCACTACTACCAAAATTATTATTTAAAATTTTTTTCACAAAAATTGTTTACTCCGTATTAATAAATAAATGCGAATAAAGAAAAAGGAATTGATGAAAAGAAAATTAATATAGAGATGCCACACTAATAAAATAAGAAAGTTTATATACACACACGTATGGAGATGCCAGACTATAAATTTAATAAAAACGCTAGTTTTTCCTTTTCCAGGACGAATGCATTATTATATATCGTTAGTTTGTATAAAAAACCATGTCACAAAAAATTTAAAAACCAGAGTTCTTCTTTATTATATTAAAACATACTAGGTCCGCAGATGTTTCATCTTAAAGAAGGCACTATGGCCCTTATTATCAGCCCAGTTTTGAAAATCCCCTGATTCATGACGTTTTATAATCACGTAAATCACTGTTTTTATATATTTCAATGTGATTATAACTTTTCGAAAACACATACATATGATTTCTTTATTTTAATAATGAAAAAAAAATGAAATCCCAAAAGCAAATAATCCAAGGGGATTATTCGGCCCATTTCTATAAACCAAATCCGAGTAAATTTCTCGTTTTTAAAATATTAATAATGGTCTTGCAGACGTTTTAAAATCATACACGACAATTTTCTTTCAATAAAAAAATTAAAAAACGTCTGAAAAATATTTCTATTATCGGAATTAGTTTTCTAAAATCGTGCGATTTCAAATCAATTCGGTTTACAAAACGGCCCCGATTATTATTATCGTGGTTAGCGCATTTCGACTTCGACGTTTTTGTATTAGATTAAGTAACATCGCAACATTTTTTCTTTAATCTAGGACCAAAATCACGTAGTCGAAGTCGAAATACGGTAACCACAAGGACCAATATTTTTAACAGCATAAAATATGTCGCTAAAGTTTTCTTAATTTTAAAGAGTATTTTCAATTGGTCAAGAAAAGGAATAAAGAACATAGCGAATATCTTATTATAACGTTCGCAATATAAATAGTGAATAAAAAATCTTGCAATAAGCATTTATTTCTTACGATTTCAATTAATAAATAAGAAATACCAAGTAGTTAAATAACGAAAAAATACATGATTATAAGATATAAATTTTTGACATTCGCATTTTCTTGGCTAATATTTACTCGAGAATATGCCTTAAGTTGTCTTGTGGGGTTGAGAACACAATAGCGCGTATTAAACCATCACGAACTGATTCACCAGGATCGCCAACGTTGAAGCGAAATTTAACGCGGTTGCAAATAACATCCGGCACAGCTGTGTACATGGGATACCAACCAATTTTATTAAAGACAACAAAAACTTTGTAAATTTGATTGCGGCAAATGTAAACAGGACGATCGAATGAAATCTCGAGCATAGAGTCATAGAGGGCTCGAGATGTATAATGAGTGTAACTTAGACGTGATCCTTGTATGTTTTGTATATGGGCGTATAATATTTCGGTATAACGTTCGGAGAGACCTGCTGAATTCATGAGGTCCCCACAAAGTACTTGGGTGGGCACTTGAACTCCTAAAAATTATACATGTTAAAAAATTTCTGTAACAGCGTTGGATAGTCAGTCATACCTGTTATCCAAATGTTGCTATCAACTTGAAAAGTTAAACCGCAATCTGTCACACTAGTATTACGATAGTCAAAATGGGGATTAACTGTTCGGACGCAATATGAACGTGTTGTGTCAATTTCTGAGTCACCACCACCAGAAGTCAAGGAAATAACCATGTTATCCCTAGATTTGTTAGCATTATTATGAGAAGATATATTACATGTTCGATTTGAAGTTGAAGCTTGCGGTTGGACATTATCCATGGACGCATCCATTGGAGTGTAATAGCACACGTTTCCATTATTTTGCCCAAAACTATTCGGAGTGTGTATATGATGAAAATTTGACAACTCACGTTGATTACCACGCTGATCGTAATAGTTGCGGTTGCTGCGAGAACTACAGAAACCCTCTGGCATTGGACAATCATTTATGGATGGACTTGAGATTTTTATAAGAATAGCTAAAGCTTCATGTTGCTGTAAGAGCTTAGAACGTGCTGGACCTTCAGCAAACTGCTTTGGTGTCATTGTAAGAAAACGAATTTTCTTGACCGCCTGTTTCAACATTTCCTCATCAATAATAGGGTTTTGAGTATCCATGAAATAGTTAATATTCGAACCATTATTTGTTGCCGCTGCGGCAGATGTTGAAGGTTGATCATACGAAACTAAAGATTCGGCAGCAGTTGGGGCGGCTACTACTTTTACCCTAGATGACGATTCTACTGAAGATGTCGACGGTTGTGCATATGAAACTGAAAGCTTCTCTGTAGTTGTGGTTACTACTATATTTTCAGGAACATCAACTACAGCGGTATCACTATCCACTACCTCTACGTCGGGAGATGGCATATTATGGGTATAGTTTTCGCTATAATCATCACCGTTCTGCATCATTGCATTAACATCAGGCTCCATTTTAATTTCTTCGACTTGTACCAAACTTCCATCACCTACCAACTCGGAGGAGCTGCGGTCAGTATTTTGAGTAGTATTTAGCATTGACTCGTTGCCAAATACACTCCTTTCATTGGCGAATCGTAATAAAGCATTAAATAAATCCAATTCCGAGTCAATGTTCAATTTTTCTTGATCTAAAATAGCCATTAGTGTAGACATTTCTATATCTGTAAAACCAGGATCAGCTAAAACTTCACGAGTATGAACAGCAATTAACTATTTAAACAAATAACAAAGCAAAATAGTGTATTTTTCATTTGATTTGTTTTTTCTTTAACCAACTAACCTCCATACTACTTTGCATCAGACGTGGTTCATCGAAAAGTTTTGCGAACTCATAAGCTCGACAGGCATTACTAGGACTTAAATCAGACCACAGAAAACGAGTACACTGTTCGACCACATGCGGCAGCATATATTTTTTAGCAACGTAGCACAACTCACAGGCCTTGTCAAATGTACCGATATTTATGCTATCTGAGTATATGTATTCCAACATTGCATGGAAGGCATCAGGCTGAACATCTGGTATAACAATGGGATCATCTTTATCAGCTAGTTGTCCATAAAACATTCGCTCAAACACAGGTGATGCCATGGCCAAAATTAATTTATGGCCAGCGATAATTTTTTGATTTGATGGTGCACCACCAACCAGAAAATGACAATCGGCCCATTTTTCGGTTTGCAATATATGCAAGCCACGATCCTTTATTTCGAAAAATTCTTGTTGCCAGTCTACGTCCATTACAAAAGATTTGTATTTCTTATTTATAACAAACTACGCACTGAACTTTAAAATAATATATGAATTTAAGGTTTATTTATTTATTCATCAGTATAGTAACACACAAGGAATACCTTTAAAACAGATTTGTGAATTTAGTGATGCCATAATTTCAAAAATTTTACGCGTTAAATTTAGTAATACCAGATGTTTTCTACAAATATAGATACAGTCAATGCATCAAAATAGTGTTCACCTTCAAACTTTTGCAATAACTGTTTCACTATGTCGAAAACTCACAGAGGCCTGTAATCCGAATCGAACGGGAATGTGTTCGAAATGCAATGTTAATAACATACAAATTCGAACAGTTTTCGTTTCTAGTCGAATTACATAATAACCCCCCTGATTTATAATGGATATTTTTGCTCGGTATAACTTCTAAAACGAATTTACATATTTTTTATTAAAACAGGTATTTTAAACCGACTGCAAAAACGAGCAAATTATCAAATTAAAAAAAAATCAAATTTAAGAACAAAATAGTCGAGTTACATTGGTGCTTATCTCGACTATTATTTAAATTTGTGTACTTTTAGTGCTGCCAAGGTTAATAAGTAACTCCTCTGAAATTGTCATTAGTCAAGGTATGAACCTAAAACTTAAACTACGCAAAGCAAATTTTTGTGCTAAAAAAATATTTTACTCCAAGTATTTGCAACAATGAAGCGAGAACAATTTGACAAATGAGTCTATTGAAATTACTTTCGGGAAGCCGGTCAATAATTAAGAAAAATTGGTAAGATAAAAAGAAGAAACACAATTTCATCATGCCTGTAACTGTGATATTTTTCAGTCTTTATAATCTGCCAGCAATATTTAAGGCCGGAATGACAAGTGAAGTTGATAAGGCCCAATCGGCCGCTCCGGCTGAAGATACAATTTTCGGTAAAATCATACGCAAAGAAATACCGTGCGATTTTATTTATGAAGATGAAAAATGTGTGGCATTCCACGACATCAATGGTCAGGCTCCAACTCATTTCTTGGTTATACCACGCAAACCAATTGTAATGCTTTCTCAGGCCGAAGAATCTGATGCAAATTTATTGGGTCACCTGATGTTGGTAGGTAGTAAAGTAGCTAAACAACTGGGACTGGAAGATGGTTATCGCGTTGTTATCAACAATGGCAAACACGGTGCTCAATCCGTGTATCATTTACATTTGCATTTCTTGGGTGGTCGTCAAATGCAATGGCCACCTGGCTAAAAACCATTATATATGTGCTGAATACATATTTAGTGAATACATATTTACATATTCATAAAGTTTTTATTGAATAAAATGATTGTTCTACATTAATAAATTGCAATCGGCTATTCTTGTTGGATAATTGTTTGCTTAAAATGTTATCAAAGCATTTCCATTTTATTTACTTGAATATATCTGTATGTATGTACATGCATACAAATGTATGTATGAGCGTATAGTACAAAATGATAAGACGGTAAGGTGGAATTATAAAATCAAATAACTGTAGTGGTATACAAAAAACAGTGAGGTTTACTCTGTAATTCGAAACTTTCGAATTTGTATATTTATAACTTCCAGATTCGAAAGCATTTTACTTTCGTTTCGGATTACAGGGTTTTAACTATCCACTTGGAATAAACATCAAAAAATCATTTTCTTTCAAGGGTCAGTATAACGGAAATGTTTTCAAACTAAGCAAAGCTCATGGTCTAGCTGGACTATTTTCCTTTTTTAATATCATTTTAGACATAGTCCTTTTTCTCTTAACATCTTCCATTTTAATGGGCTACAAGCTAACACAAAATTTCTTATATTATTTCTGGAATTAGATAGATTTGTAAGATGGAAGTACATACATATTTTATGTACATATGTATGTAAATTTATTCTTTAGAATTTTGCACACTATAGTAAGATTATAGATAAATTATAATTATCTAATAAATTAAAACACAATGTATTAAAGAAACTATACATTAGTTCCCAATAAAATATTACCATCTGTGGGAGCCAGTCTCACAGAAGATGTGGTTTCCCCCAAAGAACAACTGTTACCACTGTCGGTGCCACAAATATTAGCCGTTGAAATTATTGTTGAACTACTCTGTGTGTTGTATCGACGACGGTCTATCAAAGAGCTGGTGCCATAATAACCCGTTTCCCGTGTTTGTTGTTTCTTGTCAATGACCATATCAAAGAAACGTGATAATTTAACAGCATCTGTAGTACCAGCAGCGATACTACGAGGGTCACGACAGTTAAGCCAAATTTCTTCGGCTCCACATTGTTCGGCTAAAAAAATAATTTAATAAGTACCTACTACAATTGAAGAAATTTTTACTGTATGGAGAATTTTGTTCGAAATTCCTACAAATTAATGATTTTAACAAATTTTCTTGAAGAAACTCGATTTACGTATACTTCCCATTGATTTAACTTTTTCTCAAGAGCAATTATTTTGTTAGTTTGTGTTAAACAAGAAAAACTATATTTACTTTTACCTATGCCGCCAGCTTTTTGCACCATTTTCGGTTGTCGCCTCTCATCTACTAAATCTAACTTCGTGCCCATCACTAAAATTGGTATTTGAGTAGCACCCACAAATTCCTCCGGATCAAAGCCATGCACATCTGTTATCAAACTTGCACTTGGGCCTGCATTACTATTACTAGCTGCCTTATATGTGTCTTTTCCTTCTTTGTTTAATATTTCGAATAACCATTCACGCAAATTGCCGTGGCTTTTACGATTTGTTAAATCATGTACCAAGATTATACCATGAGTTGGTGTGTAAAATACTCCCCGTGTATTCTTGTGACTCAACGAGCCACCAATGTCAAATAATTCTATGAAAAAGGGCTTCTGTTGCGTAGTTCCTTCCTTGTATTCATGCAATTTGATTTCGATATTACAGCCAACAGTCCACCCTGGTCTTGTTAGGCTTTCACCGTGGGCAATAAGATGAGTAAGGCAAGTTTTGCCAACACCTGCCGATTTAAAGTGTTATTTAAGTATATGCGCATCTTATTTATTACAAAAGCATGCTTACCTGAATCTCCTACTATAATTATCCGTACTTTGTCAATGGTATTGGCCATGATATATTATTTTAATTCTTTTTCTAAAATACTAAGTTTGACTAAGGAATAATTCAGTGAAAAATGTAAACATTAGTTTCTTCTTATTTGAATAGAAGTAATTCATACCAAAAGGACTACTTGTTAATCTTCATAGTTGCCATATTTTGAGACATTCCAGCGATTTAAATATATGGCGATATTTAATGGTGCTCATCAGTGCAAACCCAACCAAAACAAAACTGGTACTCTTTTCTAGGAGATACAAAGTTCCCTCAATTGGCCAAAACTAAACGGCATACCCCAGTCCTCTCGGATAATGACAAATAGCTGTTGTACGTGATAGCAAGCTATTATTGAGAGATATTTCCCTGGCAGGAGATAAGAGAAACGAAAACATTAATGCCAGTATACGGCTGTAGGAAACCCATTGAGTCAACTTGGGGCATGAACCCTAACCCTACGTCTCGACTAGCTATAAATATGTCGACATATATTGCAGCAGTTGTCAAAATTATATTATTTCTAGTGGAGACAGCTCATTGCAGGAACTTGCAATATATGTTGCAATAATTGTCAACGCATTTTCGTTAACAATTATTGCAAGCGTGAAACGTCAAACTCGGTGTTAATTTATGTTCGAATTTTCTGTATTACATTTGACATTTATATAATATTAGTGAAATTGGGAAATTGTACGTATGAATGTATAATAAAATAGGAAAATAGTCTCTTAGCCCTAATTCACACGTTGATTTTTCAATGATTTTTTGAAACACGATTTTTGTAGTTTGTACGCAAACTGTATAGAAAAGCAAAGGGGGTAGAAAAAAAATCACATTTTCCGTTCTCCGAGTTTTTTTTCAAATTTTCTTTACATATATTTTAATTTTTGGTATGTTGCTTTATTTTATTTTTTCATTGAATGTGACAACAGCTCTTTTTTAATAGAAAACAGTGTTACCTGTAGGTATTTTTGTCGCTAATATAGGAGTATAGGGAATATCGGACAAATATTTTATTTTGGGCAAAATTTAGGTATTTTGTATTCTCACATTGCATTTTTTGTGCATAAATGTAAAAATAACTATACGCAAAATATATTTTTGCTCCGTTTCAAAATGTGTTTTTGCTCGTTATTATATAGACTTTTATCTAATTATTTTGGTGTCGCAGTGCCTGTATTTCGATAGGATCTTCCCTCTATTCTTCTAATGTCAAGCACCCCAGGAAATAGGAAATGAGCATCTATAAAACAATGATTTAATAATTATGGACATTACTTACAGCTATTTAACTTAAATCTTAATAAACTCTATGATTGGAGAAAACCCAAATATAGATATGTGTTATATTTGTATTATAAGGTAATTTCTGAAAAACTGTAGAAAACTATGCATTAATTTCGAAGGCAGAAGTAGTCACTTTGAATAATTTAATACAAAAGAATTACATTTATACATACAAATGTCAAGTTTTAAGTTACCTAGTGTAGCTCCAAATATTCAGAAGAAATAATTTTGGTTTACAAAAGGTTTACAAAACAAATTTTTTAACATGTATGGAAGAAACGAATTTTTTTTAAATCTAATGGCAACACTGATACAATTTTTGGAAGAAAAAAAATTCAAAACTAGAAACATGGAAAAAATCATCGTATGAATGTAAAATGTTTTTGGAAGCAACTTTTAAAGAGAATCAAAAATAAAACAAGATTTTTAAATCCTCGTATGAATTGGGCCTTAAAAACGTGTGTAGGGAAATATATTGTATTATTATAAGTTAATACATATAAAAATTTGATCGATTAACCAGATATTTACAAGTGAATTATATTTTTATTCTGCACATTTCTTGTTGACTTTTTCCATATTGTGGCTGCGATTTCCCATAGCCTTAACATAAGTAAAGCAATCAGCAATATTGCTTTGTTATTCTGCCGGCGTTATTGCTATATTGCCAACATATTTATTGCTAGTCGAGAAGGGGGGTAAGGGAGTCAACTGGATACTAGAGACGGTCATAAAACCGTTATTATTTTATGGTATATCAGTCTGGTGGAAAGCACTAGACTCACTGAAAATCACTCCCGTATTATCCGCAAAATGGCAATTATGATAACCCATGATTTCAGATCAACACCAAAATAGGCGCTTTTTGCTTATGTTGTGCTGACTTCCAGCGGACTTAATGGCTGGGAAGTTAGCACTACGAAATGTTTTCAGATCCACCATGAGGATATGCTAGCTAGGTACAGTAGTTAACATAACACTTGATTTCATAGATTACTGCACTCATAAACGCTACCTCAACAGAAACTTTCGATATTCATTGACAGAAGGCTTCCTTATTTCTTTATTTTATAGGACCAGCACTCAGGAGATAACCCCTACTTTTGCAATGCGTTGTACTACAACTAAGAAAATATGTTATAGCGGAGGAAGATAGAGGCCGCAGTGTCTGTGGACATTCGATTTAAGCTTTTGTACGCTGGTAGTAACAGGAAAGACTTCCGCAGGGAGTTGGTTCCACATACGAATAGTGCGGCTAAAAAAGGAATTATTTCTGTAATGCGTAGTGCTATTTATTGGCCAATCGACCACAAAGAAATGTGTTCTGAATGAGGCACTTGTTGTGCGTATAAATGTGCGGGTTTCAGGAACAAGTTATCTAATTTTATTAGAACACATTCCATTGTAGTAACGAAAGAACAAGGAACTGCACCCCATATTGCGTCGATGCTCCAATTAATCAATAGAGTTGGATACCCTACTGTCACCGATGAGCCTCTCCTGTACGCAGTCGAGCAGCCCCAAAATAGACTTTGAAGCGCCGGCCTATACATGAGAGTTGTATTCCATTTTCGGTCGAATATACATAAGTGGTAAAAATAGTAAGGAGATCAGATGGGGTGAAATATCGTTTGCACCGTTTTAAAAATCCGAAGCACTTGAATGCTTCTTTTGCAAATTGAAAAATGTGTTCAGTCCATCGAACATCACGCTGGATTTTCATGCCAAACACATCAACAGCTTCTGATTCCTTAATATTTATATCCTCATAGTTATAGAAACAGCAGCATTTTCGGGCATGCGCCTATGAGTAACCATAAAACATTGGGTCTTACGGGCGTTAAAATCGACCCTATTCGCAGGAGTCCATTCAGAAATTTTTGCTAAATCGTAGTTTAAAGTCTCAGTCATTGTTTGTCGCATAGGCTCAATCTGCGGCAGGCTTGGTCTATTACTGAATGAGAAAGAATCGCAGATACTGCTATCGTCCGCGGAAGAGTAGATAGGATTTAAAGTTTGACATAGAAGGTCATTTAGAAAAATAAGGAATAGAGTTGGCGAAAGAACTGAACCTTGTGGTACCCCTGAATTTACCATGAACTCGTTTGATGAGATCCCATCTTTAACAACTCTTTTAGTGCGATCCCTTAGAAAACTCGATAAAAATCGAGAGAAGTTATCATCGACACCGAGGGCAATACATTTTGACAAAAGTGCACCATGCCACACTCTATCAAACGCCTTGGAGATATCTAGAGCCACCAACTTACATTAGCCAAAATGGTGAATTGAATTACACAATTTCTCCGAGAGGAGGGCAAGTAGGTCTCTACGAAATCCATACTACCGGTCGTTGACTAAGCTGTTGGACTCAAGATACCTTACACTTTGGAAAGTGCAGAACATATAGCGATTGAGCGATAATTTTCAGAGTTATTACCTTCTCCTTTTTAGGACTTGGCGTAACATTAGCAACCTTCCAACACACTGGGAACTCACCAGCATGGTACAACGTGCTGAAGATGTTAGTTAATGGACGTGCTAGCGTCGAGATGCACTGCTTTAAGACCAGCGCTGGAATGCCATCTGGCCCGGGAGACTTGTTTATGTTGAGTTTCGACAAAACTTTTTTTTACTGCCCGAGCTCGAAAGAATATCTTAGGCATAGTAGTGAATACTCTCTCAAGCACAGGCAGAGACTGATTACTTTCCGGCAAGTAGGAATTACTTGCAAGTATTTCAGCTAGTAGGTTAGCTTTATCAGCCGGGTCATTGAATATTAGGTCATCCTTTAAAAGAGTTGGAATTGAAGAACTAGCATTATTCTTTACTCTTCTAATAAATGACCAGAAGCTCTTACTACCCCAAGGGGCAGCAAGAACTTTAACACGTAGACGTTGCTCGTAAAGAGCTTTTTCGCGCCTCAAGCCGAAGGTCCATACCATCCGTTCTTTGCATAAGCGTGGTATGCGTATCTGTACATTCTCTCCGATTCTAAATTCAAGTTACATGCAATACGTCTTATGCGCAAGTATTTTTGTTGTTTTAATGCAAAAAGAGAAAAAATTTAAATTCACCACACGAACTTTTGGCTATAAAAGAGAGCATGATGCATGCAACGGATACAAAAGTAGAAAGTAAACCTACTTTATCAGTCCTATGCGTCTATACGTTCTTTGCATTTTGTTTTGTAACTTGCCACATACAATTACCTTGATTCTACTTTTTGACACATGCATAAAACGCAACTACGCATTGAACGGATGGTATGGACCTTCGGCTTCAGTACTTTGGTACACGAAGAACTCGGTCTTTTGCGTATCAAATCAGTATCGGCATTTTGATTATTTTGCCAAATACTGATTGCTTCGTCATCAGAGAGCCCTCCTTCATCGGTATTGTGTAGCAGAATCATCGGTGAATTAAAATAATCAATAATATGGCTACTAAACACAGCTGCGAAAATTTAATACGCCTCATTGACACCAGAGGCGCTGCAATATTCCATTGTTAAGAACGAGCAAAAAGCAGAGTTGTAAAAGAAGAAAGCTTTCCTGTTACCCCCCTCTTTAAAAAAATAAAGAGAACAATAGCCGGCCGAGGTGGTTGTACAACTGCTCTAAAGTTATGGAAACGCCTCCGAAATCTTCGGACGTTAATGTCAAATAAAGTTTATGTGCATATCTGGGAAATAAATTAAAATCGCACTCATTTCCCTCTGTCGCTGAGTTGAAGATATGCCTCAAGGAAGAATGGGATACAAAGAGATAATTTTAAATAGATATTCAATTTAATACATTTTTTGTATTATAGTAAATATGTACATGCGTACATATGTATGTACATATTGCATAACCTGAGTACCACATCTTTGTTCAATAGTTATGCTGAATTTGAATTTTTGAACTCGCTCGCACCTCTGCATTACGATTATGAAGATGTATTTGTTTCTTATATTTTTTAAGCTGTCACTTCCTGGCAATTGCAATAACTCAAATGTGCATTCGGTTTTTGTGCTTTGTTTATTGCACAATTGCTTGTTGTTGGAATTTGCTTAAGATTTTCTGCATTTGAATGCAGCAGGAGAAATTTACTGTTAACTAATAATATTATTTCAGAATGGGAGCTATAAATATTGCGCTAGTGAGAGGAGTATGCATTTAATGAGTATCCTGGATATGAAATCACATGCATATGTACTACATACATACTTATGTACATACATATGTACATATCGCTCCTTTGTTGCATTAAAGTCAGAACTCAAAAAGCCTAGTTTTGTAGAAAATAAGTTTTAAGTTTCTCAATTTACATAAATACAAATCAATGAAGATATGTACATATCGCTCCTTTATTGCAACATAGCCATAACTCAAAAAAAAAAAAAAAAAAAAAAATAGTTCGCCATAAAACGAAAACAAAAAGAAAATTTTATTTTTCTCTCAAAAGCTGAGTAAATAAGATATTTGTATGAAATTTACACAATATAAATAACGATATGAGGATTACTTCTGCATCATCAAATCGAAAAATTTATTTAAATTGAAATGGAATACGAGAATTGTTTACGCAATAACTAAAAACGGTCACAAACGGTCGTCACAAACAAAAACAATACTTATGTGAAATTAATATAAAATACTTTAGAATTGAGGAATTAATTTGTATAAAATAGTATTTTATTATTTAATTAGTTTTCCATGGAAATAATCACCATTTTACTATGGGGTGGAATATAGGAAATCGTCTAATCTATATATATATAAAACAGGATGTGTGTATGTATGTATGTAACGTATGGACTCCAAAACGGCTGGGCCGATTTTGATGAAATTTTCAGGGAATCTTCAGAATATTCAGGCGGGTGACACTCTGATTTTTGATTTTCGGTCTGCAGGCGGAGGGGCGTGGCAAAATACAATTTTCATATTGCACCACCAATGCCATATATATATATATATATATTTATTTTTTTTTTGAGGGTGGGAGGGGTAGCGAAGCACACCGGGTCAAGCTAGTTCAATATAAAAATATTAAGTTTCTTTCTTTTAACAAATAAAGCAATGTTATATCATTAAGTCAAAGGCTTCTTAATTCAAGACATGCCTTCTACGACAACAATTGAAGACTTAGTTTGAAATTAGATAGATTGGATGAAATTGAAAAAGTTGATTTAGATGGAAAATGCACATATAAAGCACATATAAAGCTCCAAAGATAAAAATGACTCTCCAAGAAGTCTTATTTTAATAGTATAGAGGACTCAAAAAGGCTCGAATATGTTCTTGGAAGGTGGGTGGGCATTTAATGCAGTTATGTATCTGGTAGTTTTTAAAATTTGGAAATTATTAATTAGAATTGTATAATTCATTGCTATTGTCGCCCAAAAGCATCTAAAGTTGTTATGTTGCAAGATCTCGGTGGTCAATTGTGACTGTCTTGTCGAGAAATCATACTGTCACAAAAATTTTCACACAAAACAGTGAGTACTTGTGTTAACTGAACTTTAAGTATTGCCCCAGCACTACTGACTACAACAGCAATATTCTTAGTTATTCTTGAGCCACGTGCACGAGTTCGATTCTTCACATTACAAACTTGTACCAACAGCTGAAATTTTTCAACAATGTTTCACAAGAGAAGGTTCTTCACGACTACCCAAAAACACTTTAGTATCGCAAACTGTGACCCCGAAATTTTCAACATTCTAGCAGTGAATATTAACTTATATAATAACATTCCATTTTTAACTCCCGACCAAAAAAGGGGTGTTATAAGTTTGTTGTGTGTGTCTGTGTATCTGTGTGTCTGTCCTTGTCCACGTACAGCTCAAACGGCTGGACCGATTTTGATTTATTTTTCTGTTTTGGAAAGGTGACTTGATCGAGATGGTTCTTAGCCATGTTTGAAGAAAATCGGTCCAGCCGTTTAGAAGATGTCACATCTTTTCTAGATAATTCGGGGGTTTTTTAATTATTTTAATTTTTGTTATTATTAATGGCATAGCGCATATTCATACTTTAAAAACCTAAAACCATTATTACCATAAAAATTACTGGTTTTGAATCCTTAAAGTATATTTTGTTCTGACTGTGAATATGCTTTATAGTTTTTACCATGATATAAATATAGAAGGTACTTCCATTCTCTCTTTGTTTTTAAAAAATAAGTATTTTTGAAGTTTGTTTTTTGAGAGAAATAAAAAAAAGTTTTCCATATCGTAAAAAATATAAGTCTTCCCCCATAAAATTTTTACAAAAATGTGTAATTAACAAAAATTGCGAATAAATAAAGTGATATACATGACTATACATATGTGATGTTTAAAAAGTGGTTATGTAATAACTTGGCGCATCTTTTTAAATTTTTTGCCTAAAATAAGTATTTTAAATATATTTTCATCCAAATTGATTGATGATTTTGGTTAGTTGACAATGAATTTTCATTAAGTTTAACAAATGTTGATTGATTTACATCATGTTTAATCTATATAATTCGCTTCTTGTTGATTGTAACATGTTTTTCTAAAAAAAATACTTAAATACCCGATCAGATAATTTTGGCAAGTCTATTTCACAGACTTTGCAGGCTCTTAGATACTGTTGGTGGATACCATATAATGTAGAGAACTCAAAAAATGCTACATTCATATTTTTACAATGTTATTTTGTACGTCCACAGTTTGTAATATGCAGCTCATTTTCGTTTACTTTAACACAACAATATATTTACAATGCATTTCATTGCTTTTCAAGATAGTAAAACATTTATCATCAAATTTTTTGTTTTTAATTGTTTGAATTTATAAAAAAAAACTTCTGAAATAATTTTTCAATAAAATTTCCAAAAAGGAAACAGAGGGGAAATATTAAATTAGTACGGTAGCACGATTTTACTGGAAACTTCAGAATACCTATCCTTGTCAGAAGGTGAATGTCAAGAAAAAATGAGAGAATGGAAGTACCTTCTATATTTATATCATGGTTTTTACTTATCATCTGTCAAGTGGCTACAGTTTGAGTCATGACAGCTGTTAAAATGGTGGGGGTAAAAAACGTCTGCAACACCCTTTATGTAACTATTTTTGTACCGCAAAATAAAGTTTTACCTTGTACAATTAAATTTTGGCATACAAACTTCAGAATGGGCTCTAAATTAGTTTAGGATAGAAATTAATTCTTAGAGTGCTTGAGATTATTAAAACCTTCATATACTTTTAGTCAATGATTATTCGAACACAAAACTTTAAGGGCCCGTGCTAAAATGCTAATAAATAATTAAAAAAATATGGTCTAATACATTTGATAAAGGTTATTGTTGTTGAATCAAAAGATATGCAATTCCACTCAATGTTTGAAAGATTATCCCATATAAATACATAAATATGCTTCCTGTTTGGCATTATAATGTGTATGTTTGTATGTGTGAACTGAAATCGTTTTTTAAAAACTAGCTGTATCGTAAAAAAATATCGCATTACTTTGTGTTTCCGATTTATTCCTTTTTTTTTTCATTTCCATTAGCCTTGTTTTATTACGAAAAGGTAATTACTGTGAAATCGATATCGCTGTTTTTAAAAACAGTTTTGTTGTTGTTGTTGATTTCTTATTCAAAACGAATCGTTGAATAAATGGAAATAAATACAAAAGCTAATTCCGGGTTAATTACCTTTGTAAGCATTAAGTTTTGTTTAAACGTGCACAAATTCAACTCAATTCTTTTGTAGGTTTTCAATTTTTTTTTCGCAGTTCTTTGAAATGTGATAAGTTTATGGATACTAGCCATAAAAACGCTAATAAAGATATATATATGTACCTATGCATAATTTTTAGAGAAAAAATATAATTAAAACTTTTGGAATAAAATCATACATACATAAAGAAAAATATTAGTTGTTGTTTCATAACTCCGTTTTCTGGGCGATTCCTTTAAAGTAATAACTCAAGAAAAAAACTTAAAAGAGGAGAAAACAATAAATTTAACTACCTACCTACCTAACCTCTTTTTATACCCTTTACCAAAAATGGAAAAGGGTATATATAGGTTTGTCATTCCGTGTGTAATTTCCATAATATTAATTTGCGACCAAAAAAATATATATATTCTGGGTCCTTATGAATAGCGAAGACGAATAAGCGATGTCCGTCTGTCCGTCTGTCCGTCTGTCCGTCCGGTGTACGTGAAATCGGTTTTCCGAAGCTCCCAGAAAAGCTAGAGACTTCGTTCTTGGACTGGTGTATCAGAAATGGTCCAACTTAGATTGGTATTGAAATTCAGCAAAATCGAGCAGACGATTGCAGAGCTGGAAAACTGAAACTTGATTTTGCCACATAAAAGTCACTACCGAAAACAAATTTTTATTTTTTTTAATAAATAAACTTATTTTACACTTCAGTACGACCAAACTTGGTATTTTAAATTAAAAAAATATTAAAAAAATTAAAAAGACGTTTCCAGGGTTAGAAAACTTTAACTTTTTGTGTTATGTAAAATTAACTATGTCTAAAACTATGCAGGGTATTTTCTCCAGAACCGTAAGAGCTAGAGACCTGAAATTTGGACACAGTGTATAGACCTTTGGCCGCTACAACAAAAAATACATGAGAATTGGAAATTAAAGGGTGTTCCAAAACGAGCAACGAAAAATGTTAAAATCTCATGTAATATAGTACATACAATTGAATGTACTTGAAATTTGTAAGGTTAGTGTATTTTTATACAGACTACAAAAATTAACACTAAAATTTCAAAAATTTAAATTAAAGGGTGTTCCATCAGTTAATGCAATTTTGACTATGTAATTTTGACAACTTGCTGTATCTAAGAGCAAAACTCTTGAAATTTTCAAAAACGGTAAAACTAAAAATCAAAAAATTATAAAATCGCCAAACCGAAAAAAAATCGCCAAAATGAAAAAAAGCACCAAATTAAAAAAAATGTCTACGACTAAAATAAATTGCGAAAAACCCGAAAAATTGCTAAAATGAAAAAAATCGCCAAAATGCGGGAAAATCGCCAAAATGAAAAAAATCGCCAAAATGAAAAACAAATCGCCAAAACGAAAAAAAAAACCAAAAAAAAAGCAGAATAAAATCGCCAAAATGAAAAAAACACCAAAACAGGAAAAACTCGCCAAAAAAAAAATCGCCAAAACGATATAAAACACCAAATTAAAAATAATGTCTAAGACTAAAATAAATCGCGAAAACCCGGAAAAATTGCTAAAATGAAAAAAAAATCGCGAAAACGAAAAAAACAGGAAAAAATCGCCAAAATGAAAAAAAACCCTAGGCAAAAAAACCGCCAAAAGGAAAAAATCGCCAAAATGAAAAAAAGCCCCAAAAACAGGAAAAAATCGCCAAATTAAAAAAAAGGCCTCAAAAACAGAAAAAAATCGCCAAAATGAAAAAAACCTGCAAAAACAGAAAAAAAATCGCCAAAACGAAAAAGAAGCGACAAAACTAAATAAATCGTTTAAACTGAAAAAAACTTCGAAAAAGCAAATAAGCCACATTAAAAAATGCTCAAAACCGAATGTACGAATGGAACCCTTCGTGCGCGAGTCAAAGTCACACTTTACTGAATTTTTTATACTCTTTACCAAAAATGGAAAAGGGTATATATGTATAGGTTTGTCATTCCGTGTATAATTTCCATAATATTCATATGCGACCCATAAAATGTATATATTCTGTGTCCTTATGAATAGGGAAGACGAATAAGCGATGTCCGTCCGTCCGTCCGTCTGGTGTACGTGAAATCGGTTTTCCGAAGCTCCCAGAAAAGCTAGAGACTTCGTTCTTGGACTGGTATGTCAGAAATTGTCCAACTTAGATTGGTATTGAAAATCAGCAAAATCGAGCAGACGGTTTCAGAGCTGGAAAACTGAAACTTGATTTTGACATATAACTAGATAACACAATTTTTTAAATTTTTTTGTTAAATAACTTTGGTAAAGGGTATATAAGATTCGGCACATCCGAATATAGCACTCTTACTTGTTATATTTACAGCTGCATCAAAAACGCCCTTAAATGCATTCAATCAAATAAAATGCAAAAAATAACATGAACTTAAAGAAACCATAACAGTTTGTGCTGTTTTACAACGATACAATTATGGAGAAATTGTATTAATTCACTAAAGAACCCCCCGCTTAACACAACCAACCCATCATAGAAATATTATGTAGTAAATTAGCTTTAAGTTTATTGAATGACATTGCAATTCTTTTGTGATTCTTTTGACAAATTATAAATGAGTTTTTTCCTTCCATTACGCTGTTTATTGTAAGCTAATTTTTTCACCCTAATATACTATTAGTGAAACCGAAGGTTGTCAAAGTTTTTAATATTGTAATGATTATTAAATTCAGCCATATTAATTTCAATATTTTTTTGCTATGCTATGGCTGGAAGTCAGCACTGACTGACTGCATAATGGTGCTTGTATTTTCCTCGACTTACGAATGCAAACAAGGTTGACAAATTAGCCGACTAGATCCAGCGGTTTCCAACCTACAGAAAACGAGGGCGGGTCAATAAGTCCTTGACTTTTTTATTTTCCTCCCTATTAGCACAGCTCTTGTCAATAAGCTACTGTCAGTTAATTCCTGTTAAAATTTCAACAAGCTTTAATTTATAGCTCGCTACCGTGTGCTTTTAGAATAAAATGGAAAAATGTGAATTTTTTACGAAAAAAACATCACTCAAACCAAGGCTAAACTTAATAAATACTATGAGCACTCTTCACCATAATCTTCAATGGTAAAAAAGTGATTTACTGAATTTCGTTATGGCCGTACAAGCATGGAAGATGGATGCCGAGCGTTCTGTACCTGGATTCAGTAACTTTTATTACGATATCGTATAAAATCACAAGCTCAAATTCATTGATTTTTCTTTATCATTCATTGTGCTTTTCGCTTATTTTTACATTTTCTATACAGAATCACATTATCGTTACCGCAGACGAATAAATAAGTCGATAAATATTACGATTTTCGTTTCGCAAAAAGTTACAGAATTCAGGTACTGGTATCCTTCTGTACACCAGAAAAAAAAAATTAAAAATTCACAATATTTAGTTGGCCGATCGGATATTGAAAGAGAGAGAGAGAGAGAGCTATAGATTATGGAAGCCATAGCCATCTAACATGGCTTAGCGCAAGGCCAATTCATACCAGTAGTGCGATTCACTAACTTTTTTCAACGATAATCGCATCGTTAAAATAATTATAAAGAAAATTGATCGAATTTGCTATTCAGTAACATTTTTAACAATATTCGCTGTAAGTTAATGGCAGCTATGTTAATGTTAATTTTATCGATAAAATTCAACAGAAAGTATCAGCTGCGTACTATCGTTAAAAAAAGTTACAGAATCACACAATCGTTCTTACAAGCGGCAAAATATATAGACAAAAATTACGATTGTCGTATTGTTAAAAGTTACTGAATCGCACCACAGGTGGTCTCGATTTGCAACTCTGCAGATTCGGCTTGTTAGTGCAAAATTTTCTGCTGTCGGAAATTTTTCGAACATTTTGCTTTCATTTGACACAAGAGAAATTAACAGCTGATCATCATATGCTGAGTCGACATCATCTGGTGTCAAGTCGCCTCAGCTGAGTGATTAAAATTTTCCATGATCACTTGGTTATGAGAAAGCTTCCCGCAAGATGGGTACACGCTCGACCTAAAGCACAATCGTGTCACAACTTTGTAGGAGTGTTTGACGTTGTTTCACTGCAGTATGGATGATTTTTTGCGCCATTTCGTAACCGTGGACGTGTATTAACTACAACTCATCAGAGACCAAAATGCAGTAAAACTAGTGGGTTTCTCGAGATAAATCAACGCCAAAGAAGGCTAAGGTGGGCTTCTCGGCCAATAAAGTCAGAGCGACCGTTTCTTTTGGAGCACAGTCTGTATAATCCACAGTGACTACATTTAAAAGGGCAAAACGATCAATGGCGAATATTAATTATACCAACTTATTGGATCGGTTTATGGCGTTTTTTTTCTAGAAAAATTTTTACACATTTATTGTACTTTTCAATGAAAATTCGCAACAAAATGGTGTTTAAAATAAAAGTGTTCATTAGAAATGTTTATATCACCCCTTACGAGAAATAATTGTTGCTTAAAAAATTTTGCACTTTATCAAACCTTTTTAAGAATTCGAAACGAATTGAACAACTTATCAGCGATTGGTAGAACTCTATTATTGGAAGAGTGACCGAAATCTCTGGAGAAACCTAAATAGTGAAAAGACAAAGAGATTCTAAGTTTAAAAATGCCAACTCATCGGAATTTAGTTCACATAATCAGGGGTGTTCTGTAAACCACGCGTTTTAAAATCGTACGATTTCTAAAATCGAAAACAGTGTTTCGCCGATCGGACGATTTAGTGCACTCAAAGTTAAGTTCGTTTAAAATGTCTTAAGCATCTAAAACATTAAAACCAATTAAAAAGCTGTAATAAGTCACCTTTTTAATTGAGTTCTTTTCTGGAAATTAGGCGATTTCGAATCGCGCGATTTACAGAACACCCCTGAATAACAGCACATACAGAGTTAAAGAAGCAGCTGGCTCGTATGGATGTAGTTGATGATAAAATACGTATATCTTGCCAGGAAGATGATGAAATACTCGAACACAACTTACATATGTCACTGCAAAATATACCAGATATGGAATATCCTAAGGGTGCAGACTGAATAAACCCAAGATAGTATATTGAGTAAGGTAGGTTCCTAACCTGACTAATGCCCGTAATTTCTACACACAGATTACCTGAGGTTTTTACCTACGAGTTTGCCTTATAAAATTTGACTTACACGATAGATATCTTTATAATAATAGATATCAATGGGTAAAAATTACGGGCATAAGTTAAGTTTTTGTGGTTCTTTGTTGGGTAGTCTAACACCCTCTCCGCTCCATAGTATTGCTCCTTACAGCGCACAACATGCTATAAAAGCATATACATACAGATATAATCCGAAACGTGAGTTTTGAACAAATTTCATACAAATAAAAGCAATTTGCTGTATGTTTCCCAAAAAAAAAAATCACATCACATGACGACACGCTGTCGTACCATAGTAATCTGCCCAATGGTGTCATAAACTGGAGTAGTTTTGTGTGAATTGATATTTAGAACTTTGTGATGGTTCTTATATAAAATGCATTTTTTTAATACGAATATTAAATAAGATTTATGGCTTTTAAATTAATCAACACTCTTCATTGAATGCTATTTAATGCAATCTGAGTACAATGTCAGTTGATAGGTGGGTGACTCTAGAGGAAATATTTAAATGGACACACAGAATTGAATTACAAAAACTTCATAATACATACATTCACATAATATCATTCTCAAAATAGTTTAAAAATAATATTTTGTACATACATACATATGTACATACTTACATACATACGTATGAATGTGTTAATAATGTGGAGACAGACTTCTCTTAAGCAATTACCCAGCGGTAAAACTCAGAAGAACTTCTTGGTGCAGGCCTTATCAAAGGACCCTTTCGCATAAAAGATACGATACACATTCCACACTCTATGAGAAGGGAGAAGAGAAGGAGTAACATGTTTTGTTTTGTTTTTTTTTTACCAAAGCAGAAGTAAAATCCATTAATTTGAAGGCCTTCCAGAATCTGTGGCGAAAGAAGCCAGAATAGAAGGCCTGCTCTGCAATGACAACGCGTGCAAAAAATATATGAGTATGGAATGGAGCGAGCAGGCCTTCTACATCCAAAAGAAGGCGTACAGAGGCCTTCTAGAAGGCATCCTTACTGATTCTAGTTCCCGCTGAGTATGGTTTTTATTATATGTACGTACTTACATACATACTTATGTATGTATAAACCTAACATGTATGTAAGTAAATATGTATGTAAATGCACTTATGAAAGAAGCTACTTATTTACTACATTTATGTATGTATCTACATATTAACATTAATACAATTTACCGGATGCCGCAAAGCTGTTACTTGAATGTGAAAAAAGTCTGACAATGTTCTAATTAAATTAATTATAATCATAAAATACTTTAGCTGGAAGTCAACCCAATGCATTTTCGCATCAGCGCATTCTATATATTTTATACATTCTACGCATTCTGCGCTTAAAATTACATGCACCGGTTTGTTACACAGTGTCCACACCTGATGATTTTGTAACATAACTCGTAATATAACGCCGACAGAGCAACTGTCATTTTTTCATTAATATCAAAACAAAAAGAGGTAGACGTTGATGATTTTATATCATGATGAATCAAACAAATATTTGTAAAATGCTTGCCAAAAATATCTAATTGGCGTGTTGTTTAATTTCTTGGTTACAAGTAATTGTTGCGCCGCCTTTTTGAAACGAAAATTTTTTAATAAATAAACGTTAAATGCACAGTGACACATAAAATGACATTTGATATCAAGATGAATTTATCAGCCCGTGAGCTCTGATAATTATATCATAACGCTACCATAATATTAATAAATTGAGTCTATACGTGATGAATTTTCATCATGATATCAATTTGACATTCATCCTGATATAAATTCATCAGGTGTGGGCACTATGTAAGACTCAGTTAACCGACTGTAAAGGCTCAGTTAGCCGGCTGTAATGGAATATATTCGGAATGGCAGGAAGCCATTGTTATGTGAAAAGTAATGAAAATGGTTATAGAGATGTAACCGGAATGTAAAAATCTGTACATTACTTTTCATATAACAATATCGATCAGCTGTATCCCACTGTTGCAGTTACATTCCCTTACAAACGGCTAAAGGCTCAGTTATCCGACTGTAATGTAATGTAACGTTACATTACATCTCTATAACCATTTTCATTACTTTTCATATAATAATATCGATCAGCTGTTTCCTACTGTTGCAGTTACATTCCATTACAGTCGGCCATCTGAGCCTTAATGGAATGTATGTATTTCCAGCGGTAGGAAAGAGCCGACCGATATTGTTAAGTGAAAAGTAATGAAAATGGTTATAGAGATGTAACCGGAATGTAAAAATCTGTACATTACTTTTCACTTTAACAATATTTATCAGCTGTTTCCTTCCGTTGCAGTTACATTCCATTACAGTCGGCTAACTGAGCTTTTAAGCAACATGGCTTGCGTTGAAAATAAAATACAACTTGGCATCATTAAGTATAAAAATCAGCTGAGTTGTTCCTATTTCTCTTATGACGCTTGAACAAGTAGAAAGTAAACATAACTTTTGCATTCTAAGACTCAATTCACACTTTGTGCTATATATTTTGCAACAACCAAATATACTATTACTACTTTTATGAAAGACGCATGGACTTCTAACTTAACCGTCAAAGTGCAACATATAGATACAGTGGTTCTACTTTTTTGAATAACGAATAGCGGTAGCTATACGAAAAGTAAAATTGAGAAAAAATACTCAAAATATAAGAGCTACTATGTCAACCAGTGATGCCGCCAGTGAAATAACCACAGAACCCAAAAAGATAGGGTAAACTTTGTTTAGTAGACTTTTTTTTATCAAAATACATTTTTATTTAGTGGCTTTTTATTTCCTAATCACATTACATTTAAATGGCGTTAGATTCGTTAAGCTGAAGGTCCACCCAAGGCGTTTTTGCATTGTGTTCTGTTCACTCTATGGCTTGGTGCATTTCGAGTTACATCCAATGTTTCTTACGCAGCATCGAGAGAATTTTAAAATAAAATAAAGCTTGGCATCATGTGATTATAAAAAACAAATGACTTGTTCTGCAGTGTACGTGGACTTATGTGTACCACTGTAACTGTAAAGGGTGTTTTTCTTGAGCTCGATAGAATTTTAAATTGTAAAAAATAATACAAAAATTTTAAATTTTAGTAAAAATAAATTTTTTTTTTTCAAATCACACGACCTTGGAGGAAATCGGTCTGTTGAGGGTTGGTTTCACTACACATTCTGCAATTTTATAATTAAATGAGGATATATGTATATGCAAATTTTCCTTTTGAAATAACACGGTTTTTTTTTAAAGAACTGTGGGGATAAGCGCATCGTTAAAATAATTATAACGAAAATTGATCGAATTTGCTATTCAGTAACATTTTTAACGATATTCGCTGTAGGTTAATGTCAGCTATGTCGTTACTTAAGCGATAGTAATTTATGTGCTGTTAATTTTATCGTTAAAAAGAATCGCACTACAGGGCTGTCAGATATGACAATTTCTCGCCAAACGTGGCAATTTCTCAATTTGTTTGCCATCACAATTTTTGGTTTGGCAACATTTCGATTTTTCTGGCGACAAATACATTTTTTTTGGCGATTTTACTGGTGATTAATAAATTTATTGGCGATTATTATAGCTATTTTTTTAACAAAATTGAACTTAAAAAATTTTCTAATTCAGGAACTCGTCTGCAAGAAGTTAAAACAATTTGATTTTGATGATTTTTCTTATATTAATTGCAGGCATTAAAGTGTTTTGAATTTGGATGAGAAAAATTTACAAGAAATAATTTTTGGCGATTTTATTTCTAATTTTGGCGATTTTCTGATAAATTTTGATACGATCATTTTATAAAAATCTATATTCACAAAGTGTTATATACAAACAAATTTATTATCAAATATTTGCTAAGAAAAGCAACATTAAACCGATTTTTGGAGACTTTTGGCAAAATAGGTCGGAACAAATCTGACAACCCTGCCTGATATAACGAACAGGGAAGAAAACGTATTTGTCAATTGTGTCATAAAGTCCTGCACAAGACCATTTATAAGAAGTTTCAAGACATGAGAGATTTTTCAAATGCTTTACTACAGCGAAATATTCTAAAACAAATGCTAAACAACATGGTTGGCAAGACATTTGTTGTTTCAGTTGTTTGTCCTGCCAACAGTGTTGTTTAGCGTTTGTTTTAGAATATTTCGCTGTAGTAAAGCATTTGAAAAATCTCTCATGTCTTGAAAGTTCTTATCAATGGTCTTGTGCAGGACTTTATTGTGTCATGACAATATGAAACTAAGTTGCATGTAGCTTTAGAAATCTTAAAACAAAATAATATTAAATACTCAAGCATTGCTACACCTGCTGTATTTATTATTAAGCAATAAATTAAAGTTTTTTCTGATTTTGTCAGTTTTTCATTATTACGTTAATAAAAAAATATCCTCAATTAACACCAACCGATTATGAGGATGGTGGTGGTGGCAATCTGAAACATCTTAATAAATTATTAAACGAGCAGATTAAATGAACAAATTCAGTTTCGGACTTGATAAACGCGTAATAAAAAAAATATTACCACTTGTCTATTTCATAGCCTGAAATTCAATTTACCTTAACATTAAAAAAAAATGTATTTCCATAAAATTAATTTCATGTCTTATTTTCTATTTTTGAAAATATATATACTATATAGACAAAACGTTTTCGAAAAGTATTTCATGTAAATATAATTCATTTTAGTTTTGTTAATTCCAGTTGTAGAAGAGATTCATAAATATGTATGTAGATCAGAGAACTGAAATGAGTAGTGAAAAAGTGAGTAGAGTAGAGCTGGATCCAACTCGTTCATTCGGTCATTTTTGCCACAAACCTATGATCAAACACATTTAAATTACATGGGTTTGATCACAGATTTGTGGAAAAATTATTGAATTAACGAGTTGGACCTAGCTCTAGAGTAGAGTTGAATCATGACTTATGCCCTAATTCAGTAAGAAGAATTAAGACGTTTTTGTTTGAAAATGCTTCTTAGTTCTTGTCTTTGAAGTCTCTAAATTATTTTCTTCAAAAATGGTTGTTGTCTTTGACAATGAAAAATATAAATATTATTGCCATGTTTTTAAAACATAAAAATTCAATTAAATTATTATATAATAGTTTGAAAAATATATGAAAAAATATGCGTTGGATATAATGTTTAGAACAAAACTACAAAGCAAATACACGAACCTTCTAGCATAGACAATAAATTATATTTGTTTTAAAGAATCAAAACTGCTTCTTTTTTTCGTCCATAGACAAGACGATACATTCGTCGAACAGAATTAGGGCATAAACTTTTAAATAAACATATACGCATGATTTGAGTGAGCTGAATCAATGTGAGTAGTATAAGTATTTTCCTGAAATTAGAAATCAAACTGAGGTGATTTATGAGTGTGAGTATGGTATGACTATGATGTCGACGTCACATTCATGCCCTAATTCTGTTCGACGAATGTATCGTCTTGTCTATGGACGAAAATAAGAAGCAGTTTTGATTCTTTAAAACGATTATTATTTATTGTCTATGCTAGAAGGTTCGTGTATTTGCTTTATGATTTTGTTCCAAACATTATATCAAACAGATATTTTTTCATATATTTTTCAAACTATTGAATAATAATTTAATTGAATTTTTATGTTTTAAAAACATGGCAATAATATTTATATTTTTCATTGTCAAAGACAACAACCATTTTTGAAGAAAATAATTTAGAGACTTCAAAGACAAGAACTCAGAAGCATTTTCAAACAAAAACGTCCTAAATGTTCTTACTGAATTAGGGCATCATATTTATTTCAAGCTATACCTATAAATCAATGTCATTGTGAGTATGTGTAAATCAGAGCAGTTGAGTTTAAATGATGTCTACTCACTTATATTTAAAATTTCATGAGTCAGTATGAATAGCGAAAAAACAATTCATTGCCGATCACTGATGTAGATATGTACAATGTATATGTATGAATGTATGTGCGTATGTGTGTACATATTTATTCATATATAAATAAATGCAGTGTATTTTTATGCTTAAAATATAAAATCGTATAAAGTTTTTAATCCAACAAGATATAAAATGACTTAAAGAAAAAAAAAATTAAAATGTTTTTTTTTATTTCTTATGAATTGAATTTTTCTATTTGTTTGTTCTCTGATGCTTTTAAAACTAACAATGCTTTTATGACAAAGAATATTTAATATATATTTGTCAAAAATGCTGACAATTAGCTGACGTAACTTTTAGATCATAAAAATATTAATGCACGCGCTTAGTTAAAACAAAGATACTAAATTTAAAAATTTTCCGAGGAGTTGAATTTTCTTTTCTTTTTTAACTATTGCTCTCCAAGACAAATTTTGAATTATCATTGAATTTGAATCAAATCATTGTCCAATTTACTATCTTCAAAATATGGATTTTTGAATACCATTTACTTTTTGTAAATTGGTAAAAGTTATAGAAAATGCTCTGGAGACGATCAAATATACTCATCAATCATGTGCGTGCAGTTGTGTTTTTTCGGCTATACGTAAGCGTTGTCAGCAATGATTGATGATTTTTGTTTGACGGCTGATTACACTGTGTGTCAAAAACAAGGTTGGAAACCGAAAAAAATAACGGTATCGGTATTGATACCGGTACAATTATTTTTTATATTTCGGTATCGGTAGCGGTATCGGTATTTTTTTTATTTCGGTATCGGTATTACTGGTACATACCGTTATCGAGTTTATAATACCGGTATACCGATATTACTGATAAATTTATTATTTCAGGCAGTGGACATTACAAAAAATGTTTTTTTATTAAATTACTTCAAAAAGGGAGTATTTTTACATTAACATACATACATATGTACTCGTATAAAAGCATATAAACTTATTTGTTTCTATATACATGTGTATGTTTTTATACTATTATTAAAAAACAATTTATTAAAAAAGTGAAACAAGGAGACTGCAGTTCAAACGGCCCTATGTATAAGCAAAATTTGGCATGAAGTTAGCATAAATGGCAAAATTGAACATGATCTTAAAGAATTTTGCCATGAAACTTCACATTAAAAACTATGCTAGGGAGTAGAGGTGGGTTAAAATTAGGTAATGCAACCATTTCTAATGTCTAATTGTAGGGAGGAACTCGTTAATACCTAATTCTATTTCGTCACTTTTGCTAACTTCATGCCAATTTTTGCTTATACATAGTGCCGATAAAGTGTACATTTTGGTTAATTAAACAAATTTTGATGAAATCGAAATACCTGGGACGTGTTACTATATTTCTGCTAGGTATTGTCGAGTATAACAATACAAATTGTATTTGAAATTTTCCAGACACCTCCAAAATCTTGAGTTACGGGTAAAAACCGGGTTTTCGTCCCCGTAGACACTTATCAACCTCCAATTAAGTTAAATATCAACCGATTTTAAATTTATAAACGGATACAGAAAGAAGATACTAAGACCTTTAGAACCATATAGATATATCTTGTTTCAGTAAATTTCAAATATGTCTTTATTTTTTCACCAAATATGATTTTTTCGGTTTTTTTCGACACTTTTCTACTTTGGACACGTTCTTAGGCAATATTTTTGTACTGGATCTACATATATTGTTGATAACTTTGTTTATAAAACATAATTGAATAAGAGTAATTCACAGGACTGTTTTAAATATTTTGTTAGAAGACTTTTTGTTAAAAAACTACCTGTATGATGTATTTCGCTTCTATTTATACGCTTTCGGTGTATTCAAGCTTCCAGGACGATGAAAGTACAATTTAATAGATGTATATAAACACACAGTACAAAATTGGTACAGCAGTGGTCGCCAAAAATTTTTCCTTCATTTCAAAAGTAATTTTCTTCACCTCAAGAGAGGAATCTTTAACTTCAAATATAAAAGTTTAGAAGTTTTTCCTCTACCAACCTTATATATTACGGTGAAGTGTGTAAACAAGACCAATACCAAAGAAAGAGAGTTAATTGAAATATATTTTTGCAATTTTTGCACATATTACGGTTTACAGCTCAACTAAGTTGGATTGAAAATGAAAAAACTTAACTTTTAAACAACTGTTTTTTTTGTATTCTGAATAACAATTAATTTTAGTTGACTTCGAAACAATGCACGAAAAACAAAGTTTCTTATCTATGCTATATGTTTTGAAACCATAATATCCATTACAAAACATTTTAAATATTTTTAGTTTTGGCCTTGGTATTTTTTCTTGAGATTCTATGTTTTATGAAAATGGCAATAATATTGGTTGACAAATGGGATTGATTGGCGTCTGGAATAGTAAAGCAAAACCAACACAATGGTCGAAATAAAAACCAAAATACAACTGATAAAAAGCATTTGTCTCATGGTAAAAAAAACTCAACTATCATTTATTTTTTGGCCGGAATCGGTATACCGGTACGTACGTACGTATAGACGTAAACGGTAGTCTGGATACCGGTATTTTCTAACCGAAATGGATTTCGGTATCGGTAACGATACCGGTATCTAATTTTAGCGGTATTTGAATCGGTATCGGTATTTTTATGATACCGTTTGCCAACCTTGGTCAAAAATGAATGAAGTCGAAATGCCTGGGAAGTGTTACTGTTTTTCTGGTAGGTATAATCGAGTATAACAATTATTACGGGTACAAAACCGGGTTTCGTACCTGTATGCACTTGTCAACCCGTAACTAAGTCGAATAGCAGCTGATTTAAAATATATAAACGGATTAAATTAATATACATATTGTGCCATATGTCCCAGTTCACACTAATAGTCAAGTCTTATTGCTAAGCTTATCACTTTTTCTTCTTTGAACTTTCATCGGCGTCCACACAATTCAAATATTATCTTATTGTATAGTGGTTTACTTTTCCAGCTGGGGTATGACTCAGTCTGTCCAGGTTCGAACTCAAAGGTTCCTTTGAAATGAAAGATTAATTTTCTTGGATGTTGAGAAAATATACAAAGCTTTTCTTTATTTAACGAAACTTATGCTACTAGGATATCTTAAAACTACAGGGTATATTGTCAGTGAATTACAGGCGATAACAGCTATAATTAATACTAACTTATTATGTGAATAATCGGTGGGCCTTGATACCGTTTAGGAAATGAGAGGAATTCGGTGGCTCTCGTAATAAAACATTTCAGGTTATATTCGGTGTGCTCTGAAGCACACACATGCGAGAGGAATTCGGTAGCTCCCGTAATAGACAAAAGTAATAAAAGATTAATTCGGTGGATCTTGACTACGAAAAATTTAAGATGAATGCGGTGGATCTTGAACGAGTTTTCAAGATGAATTCGGTAGATCTTGAAAATAAAGTGGCGAAAGAATTTCAAGATGAATTTGGAGGATCTTGAATATAAAACGAGAAGTTCAAGATGAATACGGTAGGTCTTGAACAAAAATATAAAATGATTTCAAGATGAATTTAGTAGATCTTGAAATAAAATAAATTCAAGATGAATTCTGGGGATCTTGAATATAAACAAGAAGTTCAAGATGAATGCGGTAGATCTTGCAGCTTTCTGTTCAAATAAATTTAGAACAAGCCTTTATGTTGATATCCGTTCTTGTAATATACAGGTAGTGCCCCTGATTACCCTAATGGGACGTACAGCTCGTCCTAGCATGTGTGATTTTTTAACATTACGAATGGGAAAGCAAAACGTATCGACAGTACATGAAACTGAGTTTCTTTTCCCTTCGTCTCTCTATCCTACAAACTAGTCAGCTTAGCAATAAGACTTGCATTGTGTAAATAACCGCCAAAAAAAAGCTTAAGCGACGTTATTTTCGAACCTCATCTTTTGGCGATAATCGATTATTTACGATCGCAAGTAATTGATTTTCGTCAAAAAATTAAGTTCGAAGATTATGTCGCTTAAGCTTTTTTGACATGTATAGTACATTTACGAATCCATTTACAAGACTGCAAGTTTCTGTGAAGGCAAGCCAAAAAGTTATGTATATTTAAATAATCCAAAGTAGCATTACTTCCGGATCGCAGTCACTGGATTTAATTGACTTCTTTGGATGTTTTTGTTTCACAATATTAAAGTATGTACTATTTCCATATCTGTGCTCTAAAGTAAACATAATTAAGAATAGATTTCTAATCCTCTCGCATAAGTATTGAATAAAATTAATTCCAAATTTCAATGTAAATCTTTGTATTAATACCCATACGAGTGAGTATCTGGCATTCGTTACAACATGTTGTACTGAAAAATGTGTTGCATCAATTTCTTAAAAAAAAACAAAACAGAGGCAGCTGCATATAGAGTGTGTATCGTAGGAATGTGTTGGTATCTTTGGCAGATTGTAAAAACATCTTTCAACTGGCACAATAATAAAAATAAAACAAATCAATACGGCGTAAAATATTTAAAAATTTTTACAGCTTTATAGAACAAAATCCCATTTTTAATACTCGTATTCACAGGGGGAAGAAACAGACACAAAACTAGTCACGTGACCAGTCCCCAAGTGGTTTTGCTTTTAACACCAAAAACACACTGCGCAGCCACTTTTGCTCAACTGCAGAAAACCCAGAATTAACAACATTAATCGAATCCGCAATCCTACCAATATTAGACTACCAAGCACACTGTCTAGTAGGTAAAAGGGTACTTCGAGACTAGTCCGAGTTCTAACCGTATCACTCTAAACAAAAAAAAATTTGTATCATTTGAATACCTACAACTTTCTGGAATATTAACCCCAGGGTATCAGTCACTTTTCAACAAATTAAGTTATAAAGAATTTTTGATTGTTTTTTTTTTGTTAAGCACTTTCTATAAGCATTTCGTACCTGCTTATGGAACTCATCAGCAAAGTTATTTTATTTACAGCAAATTAAATTATTTTCAAAAACCGCTGGCTGGGGTTTGAAATCAGGTGCTTTTGGTCAAATTGTGATTAAAGTACAGCTCTTTAACTACTTTACTTGCACGAAGCACAAGCATATCGCACTTGAACCTCTAAAGGGGGTCAACTCAAAACTCTCAGTAAAAAAACAGTTTTTTTTTAAATACGAGTATACAATTATATAATTTAATTTTTTCTTGACGAAAGATTACAGAAAATTATTTAATATTTTCACAATGGGTAAATATGATCACTGTGTATAAATTGGTAAAATTTTGAGCTGACCCAATTTAAAGGAACAAGAGCGCTATTTTTAAATTTTCAAAATATAGCTGTCACTTTTAGGGAACGGCTGTCTAAGAGTGGGATTAATTCACACTTCGTAGACACTCTATGATAGATTTCAGGTGGAACCTTTTCATACGAGTACTTGTGGAGTCTCAGTTAAGGTACGATCACAATTGGCAAACATCTAAATTCTAATGAAAAACCTTGTGATTCACACACTACTGATTATTATCCGCACAAACCCACATTAAATATGTAAATGTATCCGAAAGAAGTTTTATCAGACAAACTACAGAAATGTCGTAACGAATACTTTAAAATAAGTCTGAAAATGTCGAAACTGCTGGTAAGGTTTTACAGGTTGAAAGTTCCACGAGAAGCGGGGTCAATTGCGTCCTAATAGGACCCATTGTGCTGCCACGGCGGGTAAGAGGGACATGAGAAAAATTATTCACTTCAGCATCCCATTTGCTTGGTCCTAAGCCAACCTCTGTTTTGTTGGAACAAAATTTATTCTTCTTATACCGCATTCTTTTTTTTTTGTTATGGAGAAGGAACACTCAGGCAATGAATGCCTACTACTATTATTCGATGTTACCTTCTTTAGGAAAGGGATAGTTATAGAAAAGATAGGCGGTGAAAGAAAAGACAGAGAAAAGCTTTATTCTTTTACAAATCTGTTTATTTCTACGTTTTTAATAATGCAGTGGTGCAGCCGATGATTCTGCTACACAACGAAGGAGGGCGCTCTGATGTTACATTAGGATTAGTATCTGCTCAAGTCGGTATAGTTCAGTGACCAGTGACTATGCCTATAATCACTTGAACTTTCCTACAACATCTGACACAAAGCGACAATAATGCACATCAGGAAAATGCGTAGTGTTGTTATTTAATGACTGTTGGATATAGGGATTGAACCCAGTACCTTCGGTTTTGTAGTCAACGTGCTAACAACTTCAGCCAACGCCATGTATTCTGGTATTTTTTCAAGGCCCTGCAGAAATAGCAAGCCTATGAAAAACTCCCTTTTTTCAGCGGGAACGGAACAGTGATAAAATAGACCTTTAACCGTTTTATATTCCTTCAAGTCATGAAAACTCCTACAGAAATGATTACGCGGGAGATTTAATCTACTGGCGTGTATACCAATGTGGCAGTGATCTATTACAACCACCACTAGTGTAAAAAGCTGATCCCTCGGGATTCCTTCCAGGTTGGCGCACTATCTGGGAATATATGGTGGCCAAATAAAGAGCTTCTACTCTATTTTAGACTTGCAGCGTTTAAATGGAACTCCGGCCAGTTTAGCGGCATGCACTATCGAGCCCCATCTTTGGCCAGCTCATAGGCTATATCGTTTCTGACTACACCTCCTCGCACCGATACACAGATTAACTCTAGGTGCGAATATCTCGCCATCATTAATAAACCAAAACAGATTTTGTTTATAAACTTGATAGAGATTTAATAGCGGCCTTGCTGTCGCTATAAGTTCGAATATCCTTACTGCATATTTTATAGTACCTTGCTCAATTAACCCCAGTTTTTCGTTGCTGACATTATTACTCTACACTGATTGTCTAGCTTGAAACTATTGTTTTGACGGAAATGAGGAATAAAAACTCCCTCATCTACACCCTAATCCGATTTCGATACACCTGCGAAAACATCACGCACTCTGATAAGACTTTCTATCATCGATCCATGAGTGCCTTTTTCTATACGTTGGCTGCCTGTATTCTTATTGGCATTTGTTGGACCATGAGGCAGGCAGCTAGAGCATCAAAGAGCCTTGGAGGCTGTAGTGCTTGAGGTATCAGTGATCAGCAAGGCGGGGTGCTATGTGCTTTGGAGGAATGCACAGCACAGTGGCGAAAAGGCTCATCTAGCACCGTTAAATTAACAGCGCTTAAGGAAATTTTATTTTTTTTTTGTATTTTTTAGTTGAAAATATATTGGGCTATAATGCTAAATAAAAATGTTTTTGTTATATTTTTGGCCCTTATTATGAGCAACTATCGATCTTCGACTGTAGTTTAAGGTGCTGATCGAACGAATTTTCATTTGGTATTATGAATATCGCTATTGTGAATCTCACTACCTATGATTTCTAAGATTTGCAACAATTTTAAGATTTCAAGCTCAAGAATCATATAGAATAATAGAAATTAAAGTACATTTGATCCTGCACAGCAAATTAAGGACATTCCTGCATAAGTGAAACATTTTGAATTGAGCAGTTCTTTAGACCTTAGATCCACATAAATTCGACAAAAAGACAACAAGTGGTGTCTGGATGGCTAAAAATAAAAAACAATCGCTTAACACTCAAATTTTTGATAATTTTTCACATTAAAATACTGCATCGGAAACAAAAGTCTGTTCTATATAAAATTCATTCCTCAATGAAATTTTCGATGCTCATAATATGAATTTTGCATACGATTTTCGTTATGCAACAGATAGCGAAGATCGAAAATCGAATACATCTCATAATAAAGGCCTTAGCCTACTATGCATAGGTGGCTTTCAATAACGCAGACCACCATACATACTATCGCACCACACATCAATATTGTGTTAAAGAGCCATTTTGTTTTTCTTGGCTAAGTGAAATAAAATGGCTACTAAGCACAGCTTCAAAAGTTTAATACGCCTCTTTGACACCAGAGGCGCTGCAATACTGCAGAGTAAAAAAGCAGAGTTGTAAGAGAATGAAGCTTTCCTCTATCTCTTCCCTTCACCACCTGTCTTCTCTATAACTATCCATTTCGTAAAGAACGTAAAACCTTGAATAGTAGTAAACATTCACTTCCTAAGTGTTAGTTCTCTTAAAAAAAGTATAAATGTATGTATTATATAAGCACTAGTCACTATCACGAGAACTCATTCACGCATTTTTTTTAACCAGACTATGCTTATCACAGACTTTAAATGAAATGCCTCTTCTTTCAAGTCACAGAGGGTGCAACACATACGCAAGGCGTTAATTTAAATTTGTCAATAAAAATATTTATAAGACATAAAATTGTTTTAATATACTAAACACACACGCACAAGACAACAACAGTCAGTCAGTCACTTGTACACACTTTAATTTATGTTCCAAGAAAGAAAATAATCTTAAATTCATAAATATTTTTTTAAATTAAAAATCAGTTTGAGGAACGAGAGGGGAGCAAATAAATATTTATTTAGTGGAAACTAGCGGGAGACGGGTATGCTTAAACATTTTGAATGTCACGTGTAATTATTATTTTTTCCACATGTTGTTGACATTTGCGTGAAGATTATTATTGCTGCACTGTTAGAACTATTTTTACAATAATTCCGAAAATATGGCTGCATAAGTATAGGACTATAAGTGTAGTACCAGCTATACAAACAGCGGTATTAGAGAAGGGTACTTAAAAAAAACAAGACACAAGACAAGTTGCACGTTCAATTTGTGTTGGAATTAGGGCGACATAAAATTATTTTTAGCCTTGTACTCGTACTTCTCTTCTTTTTATAAATTTTATTGTCACACACGGATGTCATGTTTAAGTGTAAAGAGTAATATTGCTTTCAAGTTAATTATGTCTATGTATGTCTTATGCCATGTTTGGCTTTTCTTGAAAACTTTTCAAATAAAAAATTGCTCTCAAAATAACTATAACACCAATAAGTATTTCCTGCATTTATCTTATTTTTTTTTTTTTTTTTTGAAAATTGTGTTGAAGGCGTATTGTAAGAATTAGCACACAGTTAATTTGTGATCGAAAATTATTTGAAAATATACTTCAAAATCAATTAATTTTAATTTGTACTATAACATTGAAAATGTACAATTCATGTTGTTCGGATGGATACATTATTCAGTGACGATTTGACATGTAACACGAAGTGACACATTACTAGTGAAAACGTTTAAAAGGAATTAATCAAAATCATTAATTGGCACACAATCAGTTTTATTTGGTTTTGTTAATTGTGTGCATGGGGACATTTAAAGATGTATGCGATGGCGTATTTGGAAGTAATTTTCAGATACAAAAAGTATCTGCAATCTCAACAACTTTTTATGAACTTTCATTGAGATCACGAGTGATCGTGCATGGTCGGGAGTTAGCTTTATTTTAATCAGGTGTGCGTGAATGAATGCGAGTGCATAAGTACAAGGTTTTGTTGCTTGATTATTTGGTAATTAAATTGTTCGTAGATATATTTCGAAATTTCTGGAAAGCACTTGGAAAATTCGAAAATACAATTATGTATCATAACCCTGCAGAAAACAATTTGGTGACAATTTATCCAAACGTACTCGTCCTATGACTTGAGAAAATGTGAATGTTATCAAAAGCAAGGAGTAGTGTATGATGAAAAAAGACATAGTTTGTAAATGGTTACATATTCACCATTTTCGTGATGTATCGTCTGAGGCAATTTAATTCGGACTCGGTGTAGTATTGTAGTAAATGTTACTGAATATGTTTGATGTGGTTGAATGCAGGACCTATCAAATAGTGTAAATATAATGTTAATTGCTTCTAATCTAAGCTTAACTGGTATTTATACTTTTGAAACATGAGCGCCCCTGTGGTCGAGTTGGTAGTGTGCAAGCCTGTCATGCACGAGGTTGTTGGTTCGAATCTCAAAAAATTTTCAGATGAAAAATAAAATGTCATTGCATTTGTGACAATAAAAAAATTTTATAAGCGTTAATTGTTTACAGTTAAAGGTCGAAATGACATTTATATACATATAATTTATGTTATGCTACACCGAATAGGTTCCTATGGTATAGGTCAGTGACAAGTCACAAGGTGCATGCAAAGTATCAATTAACCCCATGCTAAGCCAACCATGTGTAAAAGTGACTGGTCTGCTTCATAGGAAGTATTAGAACTCGGACTGGTCCCTATCACTTGGTGACCGGTCACATGACTAGTCTTGTGTCAGTTCGATTTCCTGCAGGGTATTTTCAGAATTTCTTTACAAAGCAAGTTTTATAAATTTTGATGTAAATAGCAGGCAAATATTTTCCCCAAATTCAAAAGCAAAATTTCTCTCCCTCAATTTCTATCAGCGCAATTATATTGTTTTTTGCACACACGTTGCATATACATAGCTATGTACAGAAGGTTGTCTGATCTTACCACACTGTCAGTAAAATGGTATGAACTGGCAATTTTTGTCTGACAACGTTGCTAGAAAAATTCATTGTGTGAACCAATTTTCAAACATCTGGCAATCATGTGAACACATTTTGTTACCATTGCACTATGCGTCAAATAGCCAAAATTGCGGCAAAAATTACTTCCAAATGAGAAAGCGTCATAAAACTTGGTGTAGAGATCACTGTTGCTAAAATAAGTATTTTAAAAGTTGGTAATAACCAAAGGGGGTGGGGGTTTTGTATTGTAATCAATTTTGGTAAGTTTAAAAAAAATATAAATACTCACAGCTGTTTATATTGAAACAGAGTAGCCAACTATAACAAGTATTTGGTATTTATGTCATCGAAGAGTTAGGAATTGAATCGTGATTTTTTTTTTAAACGAAATTTGAAAATTTGAATTTTTGCCGCCAAAATTTTAATTAGACACATAGTTAATTGTCGGAAGTTATTTTATTGTCAGATATGCTAAGTTTATGCATTTGACAATGACATTATTGTCAGAATTTTTTATTTTTTTTTACAAACACAACACAGCCCGCGAAGCGATTAGCTTGTCTGCGGAAAACAGCCAAGGTCTATGGCGGGAATCGAACCCACAACCTCTGGACTGAGAGGCTATCATCGCTACCACTCAGCCCAGGGGCACCTGGAAATGCTGCTTACAGTGAGAGAGAGTCCATTTGATATGTTCACTTTTTAATATTATTTCTTTAATAACGATAAGAATAACTTACTAGAAACTAAAACCTTTTCAATCCTACCACTTAGAGACAATTTTTTGCATATCGAAAAAGAAATGTAGAAAAGTCAAAGAATTCCTTCGACAACATTCCGAAATTTCATTAAAGCGCAAAAAGCAGGAAAACATCAATATCAGTTCGTTGAAAGATGTCGTAAATTACAAATCGTTGTTCATTATATTCACGTCACTGAAGGGGTCTTTTCGCGAACAAGCAGCAGTCATGCTACAAATTAAATCTTAATGATATATTAAGTCAATGAAGAGAAAAAAAGAAGTATGGACATATGTGTCTTGATATGTATATATGTATATGTATTTTTAAAAATAACAAGAAAACGAGTGCAATCGCGAAATAAATAAAACATGCAGGCATCACTGGCAATATTCTTATAGCCTATGTGCCATCATAGTAGGGTGGCGTTGGCTGAAGTAGTTAGCACGTTAACTACTAAACCGAAGGTCCTGGGTTCAATCCCTGTATCCAACAGTCATTAAACAACAACACCACGCATTTTTCTGATGTGCATTAGTGTCCCTTTGTATCAGTTGTTGTAGGAAAGTTCAAGTGATGAAGGCATAGTCACTGGTCACTGAACTATACCGACTTCAGCAGATACTAATCCTAATGTAACATCAGAGCGCCCCTCCTTCGTTGTGTAGCAGAATCATCGGCGAAGTAAAATAATCAATAAAATAGCTACAAAACACGGCTTCCAAAAATTAATACGCCTCATTTAACATCAGAGGCGTTGCAACACTGCATTATTAAAAATGTGCAAAAAGCAGAGTTGTAAAATAATGAAGCTTTCCTTTATCTCTTCCTTCACCACCTATCTTTTCTATCACTATCCCTTTCCTAAAGAAGGTAACACTTAGTAATAGTAGTAGTCATTAATTGCCTGAGTGTTACTTCTCTTTAAAAAAAAATACATAAGGTGTGTGCAGTTTTGGAGAAATCGGATGGGTGCAAGTATGTAAAATAATATTGAATTTTAAGGGCGTGATCTCGCCCACCATTAAATCGATTAACATGTGTTGGAGTTATAGTTTTTTCTCAAAAATTGCGCATGTTGATGGCTTGTCTCATAATTTTCAATCAATCAATTTGTTTTCCGAACTGCCCTCGCAAACAAAACTTTACACATAATGTAAGCAAGTTTTTTGAATTCCTTCTGCATCCGCATCAGCAACGTTTCAGATTCTCTAAAGACATTTTCCGTAATAATAGATAAAGTGCTACAAATGTCAAAGTCAAAAATCGTCCCGTCATATACTCAATGAGAACAAACCTACATACACCCATACATAAAATTCCAATATTATTTAAAGAGCAGCACAAACATTTTTTGGATGAAAATATTTAAATATTTACTATGCCTGTTACACTCTTTCTTATTTGATGACAATTCGTATTGAAATTGACACGCGTCACTTGTCTTCAAGTTGGGCGCTAAAGAAAACAAGTAAAATGAATGAAAGAAGAAAAAATTCGTGATTTTGTTTTTGTAACGGGCAAAATGACTGCTGATCGCCGGAACAACTTGTGCTGATTGTTATTTTAGTTGTTGATTTTGAAACCATGAGTGACAATGGAAAAAAAATAGAAATGATGTAAAACTATCATATGGCTGAGTTGGAACACACGTTTGTCCTGTTTATATTATTATAAGAATATTAAAGATTTTTTGATAATATTTTGGGGGACTGCATGTTAAATGGAGTACAAAATCCGACATGCAAAGAAATAACGTATGAGGGCGCCATCAAGGCGTACCTATGAGGAGACCCCACTATGCCAGATGACTATTGTTTTCTGGTTAAACCAAATGTCGAGGCCTGAAGATATACTTTTATTTACATTACCACCAAACATTATAATAATATCCATGTACAAAAATGTGATAAGTTCTTTTTACATACACTTCTTATGGAAACCTACATTTCTGTAAGAACTCCGTAGCAGCCCTTAACAGGTTAAAATAATTTTTCATTATAGTAATACTTTTGACAATCAGTTATTTGTTATAATAAAAAAATAGTGCAAATTTGATTAAACAACGAAAAAAATGTTTCACCTTGCAATAAAACCAACGAAAGAAACTATTTTAATGTTCAAAAACATTTTCCAACGCAATTTGTCTGTTACACAATTTATAGGATCTGCTACAAAGAATCCTACGGCCCATGCTGACATCAACATAAAAGAGGAACAACAAATATCAGCTAAGAAAGCGGCACCGAAAGAAAGGCAACCTCAAATAAAAACCGTTCAAATTTACCGCTGGAAACCGGGTGATAAGCCCAAAATGCAGACCTACAAGGTAGACTTGAGCACTATAAGTCCCATGGTTTTAGATGTTTTACATAAAATAAAATATGATATGGATCCAACGCTTACATTTCGTAGATCGTGTCGCGAAGGTATTTGCGGCTCATGTGCCATGAATATTGGCGGCATCAACACCCTGGCCTGTATCTACAAAACCGACACAAATCTCTCTAAGCCTCTCAGAATCTATCCTCTACCGCATATGTACGTTATAAAAGATTTGGTTACAGATTTTACACAATTTTATGAACAATATCGTTCCATAGAGCCCTGGTTGCAGCGTAAGGATATAAAAAATGAAGTTCAGGGCAGCGCCCAATACCTGCAGCATCCTAAGGATCGTGAGGTTTTGGATGGTTTGTACGATTGCATTCTGTGTGCCTGTTGTCAAACTGCTTGTCCATCTTACTGGTGGAATAGTGATCGCTACCTGGGACCGGCTGTACTTCTGCAAGCCTATCGTTGGGTCATTGATTCGCGTGACGAGGCAACTGAAAAACGTTTGGCATTTTTAAGAGATCCATATAAAATATATCGTTGTCATACTATACTAAATTGCACCAATACATGTCCAAAAAACTTGAATCCGGCTAGAGCTATTGTAAAATTGAAACAGCTTTTGGGTGGTCTGAAGACTAAAGAGCAACCTAAACTGGAGACAGCTAAACTATTCAAGTCTTAATTGGAATTGCAAGTTATTTTACGAGTATATGTTCATATTTTTGAAAGTTTTTGAGTCCTTTTTTTAAATATATTACAAAAAACATTTAACAATCTCTGCCTTTTTTTATGCTTTTAAATTTCTATTGCCTACAGGAATTTCAACATCTTGTAGTGTGCGACACCAAAAGAATATGCTTGTTTTTTTCAAAGAAAGCTTAAATTTTTTTTTACTTCTTTATGTATTTGTGTAGGCCGTCAGTAGCTCTATATTATTCAACCTTTTAAGCAAAATCGAGTCACATTGTTCTGAAATACAAGCTTAATTGCTTGCTGTCGCACGTGACAAAAAAGTAGAGTTTCTCTTGGAAATGCCCATTTGTACATTCAGCCTTATCGTGGTTGGCGTATTTCAAATACGACTACGACTCTTTGGTAATAGATTAAAGAAGACTTCAACAGTTTTTCTTTAATCTATTACCAAACAGTCATAGTCGTATTTGAAATACGCCAACTACGATAAGGCAGATTAATTTTGCTGGATAATATGTCCTACAACTCTAGCAATTCATTTCTATGGAAATGAATGTAACATCTAAAAAAATCTTGCTAGTAGCAAAGATTTTGGTCAATAGAGGGCAGTTTGAGATCATTATACAATTTTGAATTTTTATAAAGTGATAGTGGAATTAGCTATTGATTGTTGCTTTTCATTATTTTCTTGTTAGATTTGGTACTGAGGCTTTCTGCTACTCAAATATAACTTTTTAAATTACACACAGCTAAAAAAAACATTTTTCAATAGAGATTAACTTTTAATTCAAATTGTTTTTAATAATATTTATATCGTTAGCTAAAATGCAAAAAGGCGTAACTAACAAACATATAATTTTACAGGAGAAACAAAAAACTAAACAAAAACTGAACAAACGTGTAGTTAAGTCCCCTTGTTATTTGTTAATAAAAGCGTCATTTTTGATCGCAGAAGTGCAATATTTTGTCAAGGCATGTAGTTTAATGGCATTCATAATAGTCAAACAAAAACTCGATTTAGAATTTTTTGTTAGTTACTCCTTTTTGCATTTTACCTGACGATATGAACTTGGGTTTCTTCTTGCTGAATGCATTGCCAGCAAATTTAATTTTTTATATTCCCTCATTTACCACTTTGAGTTCATGACCCAACAAGAAGAGCTCAATTATTTTTCCATAAATTACCTTAAACTTATCTTTATTAGTTTTTTTTTTTAATAAAAACTACAAACTACAAATGAACCAACAACAACAACACTAATAACCTTAACCAAACAGAAAATGAAAAATAAAAGTTTCTACTCGATTAACCTACCAAACAAACTATTCCTAAACAATACGAGTAATAGTTTTTATTTCTTTAATTTGCCAAAATCATGAACATGAAAGAGATAAAGGAATTGCTGAAAATATTAGAGTTCGACCGATTAATCGGCTTCGGCCAAAAATTGGTAATCGGCCAACATTCGGCCTACGGCAAAAATCGGCCGATTAGCCGAAGCCGAATATTTTTCATTCCAAGCTTGAAAAATAACATTATTTTTGGTCGTTGCTCGCCGACAGTTTCTATTGTGTTTAACGTTTTGAAAGGGTTGCTTTGAAATACAACCCTGTTGCTTTCTATTTTCTTTTACTTGGGCGTTCTTGTGAGTGATCATATGAAAAAGCAATCTAGAAATTGTAAAATAGTTTTATTTTTCTTGTTATTTATCCAATAGATATTACAGCTATTTCAGTGATCTCAAAAAAGCAAACTTTTTTCTTAATTCATATAAAACAAGTATCATTTTTAAAATTTAAAACATTCGGCTTCGGCTTCGGTTTTGGCCAATGTTTAGGATTTTAGCCGAAGTTCGGCTTCGGCAAAAAAAAAAACGCCTTCGGTCGATCTCTAGAAAATATCCAATGCATATCGTGATCTTGGATAATGTGGAATTGCATTAGGATTTGTGGGTAAATTTTTGCATCTTTTTTTTTCATGTTACATACTTATTTTGTTGTTTTTGCCACTTGGAAACAGGAAATCGAAAGAATAAAATAAATTTTTTTGTAATCAGTTTTTACGGTTTGGTTATTGGTAATAGAAAACGTACAAATAAATAAATAAATAGCTGTAATCCAGTGACCGCTATAAGCACAGAAAGATAATCATAAGAAAATATTAATTCATTTATTTGTAATATTTTATTTGCATATCCAATTTAAAATTCTATTACAAAAATTTTAAAATTTGAACCGAAGTTATTTTTAAGTTAATACCAGCATCCAACTGCCTCGCATGTAAGTAGAGCTGTCTGCCAATGCTTAGCCTTCTTCTTTTAATTTATTTATGAGGAAATTGCAACCATAGGCTCAAGTCTAATTTTACATTCAGCTTATTCATATTTCAGAGTCAAAGAAGTTAGAATCAGAAATCAATAGAAATAAGTTTTCAATAAATTATCAATTAGTGATGCATATTTTTGTTTTTTTTTTAAGTTTATTGAAAAAGGTAAATGTTTCTGGGAACACAATATGAAAAAAGTTACTTACTTAAAGCTAACAGTGCACCAAGACACCAGTTATAGCAAGAGTATTTATTAGACAAGGTAAACGGGGCAATCATTGGAGCATATGAATCTAGCTGCCCCCTTAGCCCATCTAATGGAAATAAAGACGCACAATGGCGGAGTAAGGAGCTGTCAGACCTCCAGAGAAAAACGCGGACTGGGGACTGGCGAACCTAAACCGAAAGTCTAACGGCCTACAACTCCGCAATTTGGAGGGCGAAGAGAAATGACTTTAGGAACTTTTGTGAGAAGACGTCAATCACCCCGGCAGCGGCCAAACTACATAAAATCATGGCCAAAGCCCATGTGGACTCATCAATAACACTGAAAAGGGCGGATGGGAACTACACCAGAAATGAAAGAGAGAAGGCGCTGCTGCTACTCTTGACTCATTTCGCGGGAAGTATAGAGGGGCTGACACCAGAACCATCTCCTCCCTATATTTCTCCAGCAGGGGAAAAAGGAGCTAATGCCCCACTTTATAAGGTTAACCAGGAGCAGCTTAGCTCTAGGCTACATACTGCAGGCACGGAGCAGGGCAAGAGTGATTTTCATACCTAACCTAGGTAGGAGGGATATTACACTTCCAAAGTCATTCCGACCCATAAGTTTAACCTCCATCACAGTTAAACTGATGGAGAAAATTATTGACAACTATATCCGATTAACTACCTTGTGTAGGGAGCCTTTACATCCGCGGCAGCATGCTTACAGGGCGCGTCGATAAACGGACACTGCGCTGTATCCACTGACGAACACAATACGTAGCTGTCTAGACGCTAAGGAAGTCACGGTCTGTGCATTTCGGGATGTTGAAGGGGCCTTCGACAACACAGAGCACTCTGCCGTTGCATCTGCGCTTATTAGAAAAGAAGTTGAGAACACTATATCCCATTGTTTCGTTCCCAAGGAGGAGAACCTTCCACGCTGGCAAAACATCCGGGTGGGCACCGTGCAAATAAAAAGCTCATCGGAGCTCAAGTATATGGGAGTGATATTAGACTCAAAGCTATTATGGAAACGGCATTTAGAGGCAACTGTTGACAGGGCAACAAAAGCACTAATGGTTTGTAGATCTGTTGCAGGAAGAAAATGGGGCTGCACATCCAAAATCTTGAGATGGATATACACCATGATAGTGAGACCTATCAGAGAAATTACAGAGGCTAGCATACTTTTGTATATCAGGGGGTATGCTGACGTATCCTACGGCGGCTATGGAATTCCGCATTGAACTTGACGATTGTGATAGAGGCTGCTGCCAGACAAAAACTAATCAGCATCGCGGGGAAAAGCATAGACAGGGACTATATAATTAGCCAATGGGAGCAATCATCCCTGGGAAGACGATTTCCCCTACTTGCATAATCCTCTGAAGTGATGAATAAAATGTATGACTTCGACAAGAGGTTTGAAACTGTTCTGGCCAATAGAAGGGCATAGGGGGAAATAGAACCCTAGTATTCCTTTGAAACTGGCACAATCAGTTGGTACACTGATGGTTCCAGAGCACCGACAGGTTCTTTTGTGGGAGCTCTAGGACCAAGGGCTAACTAACTACCACGACTCGTTGGGAAAATCTCCTACCATTTTTCAATCGGAAGCTTATGACATTGAGAGATGTACACAATTCAATCTTGATAGGGGCTACCGAGGAAAAGAAATAGCCATTTGCTCGGATAGTCAAGCAGCCATCAAAGCGCTCAGCTCATATAAGTTTACCTCTAAGTTAGCGTGGGAATGCCGCATTAAGCTAAATCAGCTAAGCAGCATGAACAAGGTCACACTCTGCTGGGTTCCTGGACACGCCGGGGTGTTAGGATATGAAAATGCAGACAAAATGGCCAGAAGGGGTGCTTGTACACCCATGGTCGGATCAGAACCATTTTATGGACTCGGATTGGACAAAATCCGGTAAGATATATCGACGGAGATCAAGAGTAATAGGGAACACCTCTGGCTCAATTTTCCAGGATTGAGGCATGAAAAGCTAATGATTGGAACGTATAACCAAAATCGTTTCATAGCTTTCATGTCCCTGAGTAAAAACAATCTAAGAATGCTCACAGGCTTCCTCGCAGGCCATTGTATACTGAGAAAACACCTCAATAGACTTGGCATTGAGAGTAACAGCCTGTGCAGATTCTGTGATTACGAAGAGCATATTCCGAAGGACTATGAAGCGTTATACCACAGAAGATATAGGCAATTGGGCAAGCACCTATTCGAGGATTTCAAACTGCCACTGGCAATCCTGACATTCATCAGGAGAGTAGGTCTAGATGAGGTGCTCTAGTACCTGGCACGAAATACAATAGATCTACTTTGGTCGCAGTGCTCTGTGCTTTCCGTTTTATTTAATTAATTTATTCGTTCATACTTAAAGTCACTGCATAGACAAAAAATATATGTCAAATACGTAACGGTGCAGTTATAATGACGCCTTAAAATTGAACGTTGTGAGAAAAAAACTGAAAATATAATCAGAAAAAAATCTAAAAACTTTGCGTAATTAAATCCTGTTTACCTTATATGGCATTTAGACCCCCACAAAATCTAGCAGGTTTTCTATAAAATCCTTATGAAAATCTATACCGTTTACACCAAGTTTTTTTGGACATTTATCAAGATTTGTTTATCTCAAACAAAACCCATTAGTTGAAAATTTTCCAAAGTTACAACCAACTAATTGCGATGTAGCCATTTCATACACCTTTTTGAGCAGACTGTACCTAATTCACTCATCTTTTATGTAAATATGTTGTATAGCATAGTAAACAATATTAAAACACGTTTGTTTGAAATTTTTTTGGGAATCAGGCCCAGGTGACAGCGCTACTTCAGCTGATAATTTTTTGCTCTATGTGCCATGGTGTAATTAAATGCACCTTGAATTGGGCCTAATTTTGTAAAACGAAAACGTTAAGCGAAGAAAAATTTTATATGGAGAAGTATAAATTACAAAAGCAAAATACATACAAAATTAGGCCCTTAGAGAATTCAAAACCAAACACTAAAAAAATATTTTCAAACAAAAACGTCCTAACTCTTCCCACTGAATTAGGGCATAAAAATATTATTACCATGTTTTTAAAACACAAAAATCAAATTAAAGTATTATATGATAGTTTGAAAAATATGTGAAAAAATACATATGTGTTGGATATAATGGTTTGGAACAAAGAATTAAAGCATATACACGAACCTTCTAGCACAGACAATAATTAATTTGTTCATGGACAAAACGACATAATTGTCGAACAAAATTGGGGCATGGTTAACGCCCTAATTCTGTTCGACGATTATATCGTCTTGTCTATGGACGAAAAATAGAAGCAGTTTTGATTCTTTAAAACAATTATTATTTATTGTCTATTCTAGAAGGTTCGTGTATTTGCTTTATGATTTTGTTCCAAACATTATATCCAACACATATTTTTTCATAAATTTTTCCAGCTATTGTATAATAATTTAATTGAATTTTTATGTTTTATAAGCAAGGCAATAATATTTATATTTTTCGTTATCAAGGACAACAACCATTTTTTAAGAAAATAATTTAGAGAATTCAAAGACAAGAACTCAGAAGCATTTTCAAACATAAACGTCCGAAATCTTCTTACTGAATTAGGGCATAAGTATGTAATTGTGTATGTAATACATGAGAACATTTGAAATAAACTGTGATTGTGCTTTTATAATTAAAAAAAATTTATTTTTACAAGCTTATATGAAATAAAAAGCATAAAATTATATTGAAACCTAACAATTGACGGTGCAAAACTCATCGTTTTTAGGGTTCCGTACACCAAAGGTGAAAAGGAACCCACCCTATTGTTTTCGCTACGCTGCCCGTCTGGCGCAGGGTATTTTCTCGAGAACCGTAAGAGCTACGGACCTGAAATTTGGACACAGTATGTATACCTTTGGCCGCTACAACAACAAATGCATGAGAATTTGAAATTAAAGGGTGTTGCAAAACGAGCAACGAAAATGGTTAAAAGCTCATGTAATATATACAATTGTATACATATATGTATGTATGTATATACACTTGAAACTTGTAAGGTTAGTGTATTTTTAGACAGACTACAACAATTAACACTAAAATTAAAAAAATTTCAAGTAAAGGGTGTTCCATCAGTTAATGCAATTTTGACTATGTAATTTTGACAACAGCAAACCGTAGGAGCAAAGCTCTTCAAGTTTTCAAAAACGGTAAAACTAAAAAATCAAAAAACCAAGTCCGAAAAAAATCGCCAAAACGAAAAAAAGCACCAAATTAAATAAAATGTCTAAGACTAAAATAAATCGATAAAACCCGGAAAAATTGCCATAATGAAAAAAATCGCCAAAAGGAAAAAAATCGCCAAAATGAGAAAAAAATCGCCAAAATGAAAAAAACCCCAAAAACAGGAAAAAAAATCGCCAAAATGAAAAAAATCGCCAAAATGAGAAAAAACCCAAAAACAGAAAAAAATCGCCAAAAAGGGAAAGAAGCGACAAAACTGAAAAACATCGTTTAAACTAAAAAAAACTTCAAAAAAGCAAAAATAAAATAAACAATAAAAATAAATGCTCAAAACCGAATGTACGGAACCCTTCTTGCGCGAGTCAAAGTCGCACTTTACTGAATTTATTTCTTTGTTTATCTAAAGCAGCTGATAAGTTATTACTTTACTAAAAATGTGTGTGTATACCTATGGCAACAAAGAAAGTTCAGCAGCTTTCATCGATGAACTAACATTTTGTCAGCTTTTGTCACGATGCATCATTATGACTTTCACCACTGGTTGGTTACATGCTCATGTAAAGAAAACATGTGTAAAGAGAAGACCTACACCAACACATTCATGTTTGGAAACAACTCACACAACAATGTCAGTGGCAAAACTGGTTGACGCCGTACTCTGACATTGAATAAATCAATAGAAGAACAACACAACACAACTATGTACGTTTTGCAAAATTTTGGCACATAAAATACTCATACACACATGGAGAAAACCTCCAAGAGAAAGAGAGTGCATAGAAAAAACAACGAAGGACAAAATCAAATGGAATGAAAATTCATGAATGATGACCATGAAAAGCAAATAAGCAAAATTTTCTAAAATAAAACAACATTTACTACATACGCAGATACATATTTAAATCAAGCAAATGGGAAAAAATAATTAAATAAAAATAATTATGAATCACTATGAAATTTAAAAGTTATGTACATATGTATGTATAAGCAAAATGCAAAATAAGTACAACATGCTAAAATACTTAGAGAACCAAAACAGCAACGACCTTGTGTGAGTACAGTGTGACGTATGAGTAACATTTTAAGAAGAAATTTAAAATTCAATGAAAAAGTAAACTGCTCACGGTGGATAAATTACGACGCCTACAGACGTTGTTTATTATATATATGGAAGTGTGAGCAAGTGTGTGTATGAGCGTGTGTGTAGGGGTGTTTAAAAAAAGAAATTGTTTCAGAAAGCTATTGCTCAGTGCCGAATTGTCAAATATGTAATAAAGCTCGTTTGGCTTGAAATATATTCGTTTGTAATAGAAAAAGCTTTTCTTTTTAAAGCTAAAACACGTGGATTTGTGTTGCTATTCGGAAAACGTGCAAACTTTAACGAAATCAACAGCAACAATTAGAGGAGTGTATGAGAGGTGAATGGCAAAAAGCTTTTTCATATAAACAAACTACGTCACATTTTTGGTCTAACATACACATATACATATCCATGCATTGCATACATATAGATATGTACACATGAGTATGCAAAAGTATATTTAACTTTATATTAAAAATGTTTGTAATGAAACAAAACGTTTGTGAAGAACAGTGGTTCGTAACACACTGTGAAATGGTACAATTTCAAAAGTATCAATTAAACAAAAGCAGACATAATAAATCAATTTAGCTTATAATTTGTTCATGCAAAGCATAATAGAAAGCAAACAAATGATTTTAAGCTCAAGTTAAATAACTATTTTTCAATTCTCCATTGTATATCTATAAGATATTAATATACCTATTGTTGTTGTAATGTAATTCTCTGAGATGTGACAGGAAAAGTTAAATCAGGCAGGTGGGGGGTATGCCAAATTTTCCATGTCATCAGCTACATATCTGTGGCAAAAAGGAAAAAGTGCTTAAGTCGAGATAATCTGATTTTGAGTTAATGGTATCTCTGTAACCTGCATATTCGAAAGTACCCCTGGTGAAAATCTTAATTAATTTGTCTGATTTTTCAGGAAGTTATGGCAAAATTACTTGCGACTTATCTTTTTTATACTTCTAATCTTATTTGGAATAATAGCTTAACTAAGGTTATACTTTGCTATATTTCAACTTAAATGTATTATTTACAGTGTGTAGAACGATGTTTGCTTAAAAAAATAAAGGTTAACAGAGAAATTCCCAAGTCAACTGTAAAAGAAATAAATTTCTGAAAATCGACTTGAACGCTTAAAAGTGCTCTCCTGCAAAACAGTAAAATATGACTTAAGCACTTTTTCCTGATTGCCACAGATATTATATGTATATGAACTTGTAATGCAATAGAATGCGTGAAATAATTTTTATTTAAAACATACAATACAGTAGAAGACGACAAAATTAAAAAGCGCCCAGCCCATATATAGACATAAGAAATAGCGTTCAAAGAACACGCCGCGATTTTTTCATGCTAGTTACGATGCAAAAAGTCAAAAAGTTAAGAAATATTTTTATTCATCTTTTGTTCATGCAAAACTGTGTGTTAGGCTTGAAAAAATAAACAAGCTTGGTAAAAATTTTTGTAAGTTAACGGAAGGATACAACGTATTTATTTTAATAACTACAGAAATATGTTTTTTAATTTATTATTTTTATTTATTATCGTTATTTCTTTAGTCGTTTTTGCTCATCTCAATTTAAACGTAGTTTCTTTCTCTCTTAACTTTTCACTTACGATGTTGCACGTGACCAACTTTATTTGTATATACACCACGATCACAAATCGTCATATTTTCAGAAATTTTTTTTAATTTTAATTGATTTAACTGAATATTTGATGAGCTTTCTGAATGTTCTTTCAACGCACTGATAACAAATCTTGTTTTTTAATGTCGCACGTGACATCGAAATATGGGATTTTGCAAGGCAACAATTTAGTTATTTGAAATCACATAGTTTTTTCAATAAAAATTTGTTGTTACAAAAAGTAGACTTGTGTCCCACAGCTCTTCTGAACTGAAATGAGCTGTTGGATACAAGTGCGGTCAAAAGCGTCAATGTAAATTGAATGGGTTTGAAAAAAAAATTTTATTCGAACGCTCTCAAAACTAGTTCAAGACAAGTCTAACAAAAAGCTTGGCCTCAGTGACCTTTGGACATTTTTAGGGCTAGTTGGCAAAATAGTTACATTTTAAGCTCTTAATTATATTAAGTATGCGACAAAAAAAGCTAGTTATGATTATTTTTTTAACTCTTGTAGCCTCAGAAAAATTCTGGATAGCAAAAGGTAATGAATGCCTCTCTTCACCAACTTTTATTAAAACAAAACGAGCAAACTAAATATCCAAATGAAAAAATTGCGCTTTTGCGATTTTTCATTCAAATATCTATAAATGCAATAATAAATTAATTAATTTTTTTAATCATTAGATTTTGTTGTTTTCAAGAGCTTTTAATATTTTGGTGTGGGTGGACCTTTTAATGGAAACGTCCATATGAAAAATACAATCAGTTCAAATTAAATTAGAAAATATGCAGATTTTATATGTTTTTAGAGTTATGCTCTTTATGCCACGACGAAAATAAACGAATAAAAAATATTTGATTTTGTTTTGTTTCGTTCTTTTAAGTGAGTGAAACAAAAACAATGGGAACGACTGCTTGATTTTTTGTTTTGTTTTTGCACATGAGCATAAACAATCCATTATTTTAATCGTACGCAGCCAGAGAAGAAAATAATATGGAAAAAATGGAAACGTTTTGAAATATTTGCGGCAAATTTGACATCATCATATAATAAACGAGTAATTTTATTGCATTGTTATATAACACATGAAATTTGTTTCATATATCTAAGCAGCATAGCTTTAACCGGGTGTCCTAAGACACCTCTCTTCTTTTTTTGTTATAGAAAGATAAGGAGATAAGGATATGTAGTCTTAAAAATAGCAAATAAGCAATCATAGTTTATGTACATATATTTTGTTTTACGCGCCTTTTTTTACCACTGTGCCTGTTGTCTTAACAACAGAGAAAAGAAAGAAAATTTTTATTTTACTTTCTTACAAAATATATAGGTATAAGCGAAACAAACTATATAAAATCGACCATAGAAAATAGAATAGAAAAACAAAGTAAAAAATAATGAAAATATATATATGTATATATATATGTATATTTATGTACTTACATTCAGACATACAAAAGCTCTAGTAGTGGGCGCATTGTACGCCATAAGCCAGCTAATAACTGGCGGCAGCTACAGCGTACTCATATACTATAGATACGTATTGCCGAAGTGAAAACAGCCAGAGCACAAAAGCAAACGTACGTTCTATCTATACAGCCGCCAAGTAAATCAGTTAGTCGCAAAAAGAACGTCACGCGAATTTTAACTAGAAAATCAAATAAAATTTATTTAATTTTAACATTTTATTATTTATAATTTTTTAATTGAGCAAATAACTAAAAATACTTTAAATCAGCAAATTACTAAGACAATACAATCAATAAATAGTAATTTTTTCCTACGTAATTTCAAATATTTTTGTTAATAAAAAATGTAAAAAAAGTTTACATGAATTTTTTTCGAATTCAGCTAAGAAAACAACAAGTGAGAAATTTTTTATATCTTCTACGTTTTTATATTTAAAAAAAAAACAAAAAAACTAGCAAAATAAAATAAAGAACAACGTATTTAATTAAAAAAAGAAGTGCTTTAACAATAACAAAACTTAAGTAAACAACGAATTAAGAAATTGCGCGTTTTTTTTACAACAAATTACTTAAATTATTTGGGACTTTAGAGAAGCAAAGGTGTTTTTTTTAATAACCAAGGACAACAACCGAAACTAAGGCGTTCTTTGTTTTTTTAGAGATTAAAAAACAAACATCAAAACCACAAAAAATCTTCTTTTAAACTTCCAACAACCAGTAAAACCAACAACAAAATGTCATGGAGATATGCGGTAGGTGAAATGAAACTATCAGGCCTGTTCTGAAAATCACGTGATTTCAAAAGTAAACTATTGAAAGCTGACTTGATAGTGGGTTTTTATTGCGTTGTAAGTTTTTTTCATTTATAATATAATATTTTCTACTAACTTCCAAAGATATAAATCGTGAAATTTACAAATGCAATGATTAAGCTTTTATCAATTTTTTGAAATCACCGTGATTTGGCATGTCGTGATTTGCAGAACAGACCCGTATTTAATATTTTTAGCATCAAATCAGCATCCCATTTCCTTCCTCTAGCGCAACATCAAAAAAAAATTTGAGTTAATATTTTATTTCCTGCTCCTAGCATGCCACAGCAGGGCTATTTTTAGATTTTGCAAATATATGTATGTATTATTAGCTAAATATAGAAAGGCCTTAACTCATTATTTTTTTGAAATCGAGTTTTTGGTATATTTCGATAGAATACGAGTAACATCTGATGTATCGAAAAATGTAGAAATCTTGATTTCGAATAAATAATGAGTTAGGGCCTTTCTATATGAAGGTAACGATATATAAATATACATATGTACATACATACATAATGATCCCATATTACAACATAGTTATACTTAACTCAAAAAAATATAGTTTTATAGAAAAAAAGTTTAACTGCCAGTTTATCGAAGGTAATCAAAAATTCTCGTCAGCCTATTTTTATACTGAAAACAAAAACAAAGCACTCAAACTTTACTGCCAGTTTATGGAAGACAATCAAAAATTCTCTTGTCTGTCATTTATACTCGTATTGAAAACAAAAACAAAACAAAACTTGAGTGATTGAGTTTTTTTCATGTGAAACAGTTCGATAGGGGCCAATAATATTGCGAGTTTTTGGAGTAAGCAATATCTTATAATAATAATATAAAGCTAATTCCTAAAACGCATTTTTCAGATATGGCTATTTTGCAATAAATGACAGATATTATAATATATACAGAGTTTTTGGTAGGGTGTTATATTGATTACAGACGTTGTTGATTTTGCAACGTCTTTTTTTACTCAGTGTATAATAAAATTCAATAACTTCTTATGCAAGCCACACATTTTACGACCGCTGCTACAACACGTTGGTCGGCCAAGTTGTATGTTTTGCGTACAAACTATACAACAACGTGTGCAACATTAGTGCACAACTTAATTTTACAAAAAAAATTTTGGAAGTAAACATAACATCGGCTAATATTGATCGTATTGTAGTAGATGATGTTTTCTGTGCAAAACGAAGAAGAACGTAAAAAAGGATCGCAAAAAATAATTTGGTGATTAGAGCTGGGTCAAACTTGATCATTCGTTTATTTTTGCCACAAACCTATGATCAAACCCATTTAAATTACAAGGGTTTGATCACAGGTTTGTGGCAAAAATTAACAAATGAACGAGTTGGACCCAGCTCTACTGTACAACTTGCTAAAGAATCAAATGTCTTTATTCTTTTATACAACCGAGACACAACTTCATTTAACACTCCCCACACACTTTACAATGTCATACACTACCTGTTCATGTTGTACCAAAAGTCTAGACTCTAGACCTGTGTCGAACTCTAGAATTGTGTCCAACAGCTCTTTTGAACTAAAATGAGCTGTTGGACAGAAGTTCTGTGAAAGGTAGAGCTGGGTCCAACTCGTTCATTTGCTAATTTTTGCCACAAACCTGTGATCCAACCCTTGTAATTTAAATGGGTTTGATCATAGATTTGTGGCAAAAATGAACGAATAAACGAGTTGAACCCAGCTCTAGTGAAAAGTGTCAATGTAAATTAAATGGGTTCGAAACAACTTTTGATTCGAATGCTCTCAAACTAGTTCAAAAAAACCTGTTGGACACAAGTCTATCGAACTCTTTCAGTAGCACGATTTTGACACAAACCAATGATCAAACCCATGCTATTTAAATGGGTTTGATCATAGGGTTGTGTTAAAAACGAGCTACTGAAAGAGTTCGATACAAGTCTATAACAGTCGTAAAATGTGTGGCTTACTTTACCGATGTTGCAAATGGGGCTTACACATGTATCGAACTCTTTCAAGAGCTTGTTTTTGACACAAAACAATGATCAAACCCATGTAATTTTAATAGTTTTGTGTCAAAAACGAGCTGCTGAAAGAGTTCGATAGAAGTCTAAAACCTATTTGGGTTTGATCATTGGTTTGTGTCAAAAAACGAGCTACTGAATGGTCTAATCATAAAAACTAATCGTCACTTTCGGTAACGAGCTGATTCGTTACTTTTTTCACTTTGAGATTATGGCATTCGATATCGTATTATTATATTGTTCAATAGCGAATTCCATAATTTCAACCCAAAAAAAAAACGTAATCGAATCAGCTCTTTATCGAAAGCAACGATAAGAGCCCTGGGCTCAACTTGTTCAGTCGGTCGTGTTAGAGACAAACCTATGGCCAAACCCATTTAAATTACAAGGGTTCGATAATAGGTTTGTGTCTAAAACGACCGACCTACTGAACGAGATGGACCCAGCTTAAAATAGAAACGTACAAACTATAAATTCAAATCCACTTAACAATTTTTTTAATTCTTAATACTCATTCAATATTTTATGCATAAAATATTCTTTATTTTTTAACTTTAATCTTTCAAAAATAGAAAGTTACTGATTGCTTCCCGATTTTCGAAAATCGTGTTATCATCAGATCTCGTTATTTTTGAGATCATAAGAATTTATCTTGATTCATTTTGCAATGATGCCCATATGAACAAACAATTTCGCCAGAAATAAACTCGGCCTAAATCTTTTTAATGTTTGAAGAGATGTCGTTTAAAAAAAATTTAAAACAGTGTTTTTGTTAATGATCGATTTTCAGTACTAGTTAACACTATGCAAGTCTTATTGCTAAGCTGATTAGTTTGTTAGGAGAGAGAAAGAGACGAGGGGAAAATAAACATTTCTGTTCCCCTCGTCTATCTCTCCCTCAAACTAATCAGCTTAGCTTGCATAGTGTAAACTAGGACTCACAGTTCCTTTAATTTGTTTAATCAGTAAGCTGGCATGACCTGCCAGACCAACAACCATTTATTATATTTTTGTTTCTAGATTTTGTATGATAAATTTTTCGAAACCCTTTAAAATTTTTTTATTAAACCCTTAATTTAAAATTATTTATTTCAATTCCTGCAAAAAATTTCCCGAAATAGTTTTGTGCTAGAAATAAACTTTGCAAATACCTATTTATAATACAAAAATTGTACTCGTATGTATTACTTAAAAATAAATTGCAATAATTTATATACTGCACAGCTGTGTTTTATATACATACATATGTATGTATGTATATGTAAATATTTTGGTTTATGTGGACTCACACAAGCTTATGCGGAATTTCAAATTCCTTTGCATATACCAAAATATATTTACATACATACATACATATATACACACACATGCACAGTAAATCTATATGGAAAGTGTGCAAGTATATATTATATGTGTGTATGTACATATGTACATATATTTACATTTTCAAAGTACATAAGAGTTTAAGCATGTATTTTTATACATATTTATATACATATGTATGTATGTGCGTTCAAAAACTGCTGATGACCTTGATATTCTTCGTGATTTCGTTGTTGCTATTCTGATGACCCAAATTTCCAATGCACTTTTTTGCTTTGTTGTTGTTGATTCAGCTATTGCCCATTTTTATGTGCAGCAACAAAAAGTATGTGCAGTTGCAACATGTACAATTTATATTCAATTTCGTTTGTAATTAAGATGATATAGAGAAGATTTTTTGGGACCTTTACAGAAAGACCAAATCGGAAAATAAATAACTTTAAAATGCATGAAATATTTTGTAAACGACTTAAAAATACACATTTTCATACAAGAGTGGAGATGGTTATTTCTATTCGATTAGATAAATTTAAAAAAATAGGGCAAACATTTTTGACTCAATCCCATTGTCCTAATTTACACTAAGCAAGTCTTATTGCTAAGCTGATTAGTTTGTCGGAGAGAGAGACTTGCTGAGTGTAAATGAGGACACTATAAAACTATAGCTATACCTGCTGAGCCAAGGCGTTCTATAAGTCATTATTTGTCAGTCAGATAATAACAGTAATTTAAAAAAAATGTCTATGCAAGCTCTTCAGTTTTCCCGTTGGATAATGCAAACTAATGACGTGATCGAAAGGTAATAGTGAGAGGCTGCTGAATGTGCTGAAACTTTGTGGATGTTGCTAACATTCTCCTGGAAGTCTTAATGTTGTTTAATGTTAAGTATTTATAAAAAAAGAACAGCGAAGTTAACATTGTGCTATTCCAGCAGTGAATTATTTAACATTGTGTGTTCAAAAGCTTTTAATATCAGTGTTGAGTAAATAAAGTATTTTGATTTGATAAAAACTGTACACTGGTGACTTTTTGTATAAAAAAATTCGAACCTACATGTCATGCATTAAGATTTTGCTAATAAATTCATAGTTCACAAAAAATTTTTCATGTAGCAAAGTAGCTAAAATTTACATAAACCAAATAATGTTTTAACAAACATTTCACAGATACAAACGAAAATATTCTTATGCCAGTAAAAACTCACAAAAATATGTCTAGGCAAGCAAAACGCTCCCTACCGTAAGAAAAGAAAAACAAGAAGAGTTAAGCATGTTAAAAAGCTTTACGAGAATTTTTAACTTTCCGCCTCCATATAGAGGAAGATAATGCTTTTACAGATTTGGACGTTTTCAGGTCTTTCTGACTATTTTAGCGATGATGTTCGTATGAATATATGTATGTGTGTGTGTGAGTGTGTATGTAAATATCTTTTAACTTAAGATTGACTTTTCCGATTGGTATCAAACTGGCGTTAGTCAAGCCGTTGACTCCTAAGATTATAACCCAATTCGAAAAAAAAAATTCCGAAACAATTTTAGCTTTCCAATAAACTTTACAGTAATAAGGCAATTGAATTCAAGACCTCGATCGATTCGATTCGTTCGAGAAACAACGTTGACGAAAATTTGGGAACGGTATTTTTTTTAATAACACCATTTTTAAAAGTTCTCGTTTTCAACCTTTTTGATATACATATCGACGGCTCCATTCTAAAACATGCTAAGTCAAAAAAGCTTGTTTTGAGATAAACGCCTTCAAAGTTTATTGATGATATCTCGGGAGTGTTATGAGATAGAAACTTGAGACTTTTTGTAATCATATAATAATTGCAATAGAATTTTTTAGTTTATTTGAAATTAATAAATTTGTTGTAGATCATAGTTAAAAGTGACTTAGAATACTTAAGGTTGTCCTCTTAGTAGACTTTGCATCTATCTGGTGGTCCTTTCTCACCTACAATAGCAATCTAAGTACATATAACATGGTTTAGTTTGGAGAAAATTTTAAAATAATTTTTTTTGAGTACTTAATTGCAAACTAAATCATGCTAAGTGTACTTAAAACATCTAAAAGGGACTTTTTTTAAACTTGACAAATTATGCTAAGTACATTTTTGCTCATAACTCCTGATGGAATAATGCGATTACTATTAAAATTTTACAGAATCTTAATTAATAAACGATGAATTTAGAAATGCTATTCCCAGCATAACATATTATTTCGACTTAGCATGTTTTTGAATGGAACCGTCGATATGTTCAATGAAACTATTTTATTATTATTTTTTTAACTCAAAAAGCTGAAGATATAGAAAGTTTGTTATTTTTCGCCTAATAGACCTTAACAGGAAGTTCCTGAAAAAATGTTTGTCAGATGTTATTACATCGGAAAAAATTTTGGAAACTCAAATCATTTCAACATTGTCTTAGAGGAGCGCATCTTCTTTTAAGTATGTCTAACAGCGACTTCGCTTTCTAAAGCGCTTATGCATTGCCGGACTTTTAACACATACCCTCCTCTGAGAGCCTAGGTTGCTTTTATGGTGTTTAGTCCATATTTTTTATAGTTCGAGTTTTCTGAAACAAATACTTCCCTTTTTCTAACTTCATCTTAAATATTACAACAATTTTACTAGTTATTAGCAACATTGTAATCTACTTGCAAAGATCTTGATCTAGTTTCACTTTGAAAAGTGGGTCACGTAAATCACAAATAAATCATGCAACTCAACTCTCTGTTTTCAAACACTTTTGGTAAAAAAAAGAGATGCATGCATACGTATGTATGTATGTATATGTATGTATATCAAAGGAATATTTGAAAATATCTGGGTGGTTGCTACCCCTGTGCTAAGAACAAACAAACACTCATGTTGTCACCGATTCTTTACATTTCACTGGTGCGAAAAATTAACAAAAACTCATCTCTATTATTTTTACCTTTGAATATTGCTTTTTTATAGTTTTTGCTGGGGTTTCTTTTTGTTGCTGTTGTTGTTTTGTTATGTATCACATACTGGTTTGCTGTAATCAATTTCCTTTTTTGAATTGTAAAATAATGCAAAACCAAAAAGTGAAAACAATTCTACAAATAGACAGAGAGAATTACAATGATTTTGTGGCTCTTGCTTGTTGTTGCAACAATTATAAAAAACAACAAAAACTTTTCTATAGTTGTAAATTGTAAGTGTATGTTGAGTGATGGGTTGACCGGCGGGGAAAAGGATATAAAATGTGTTAAATAAATGCTTATGTATGTACCCGTCTCATTATATTTGTTCTTTTTGCAATCTGTAAATGTGTCGATAACAGTTAAAAGCAACAGCCTTGATGCTTAGTTAGGTTAAGTTGAAAAGAAAGGGAAACTACGTTGACCCAATACCACATGGGATTAAACTTATGCCCAATCCGGCATGTTGTGCACCCTATCTAATGATGCGAGTATACCTATCTGCCCAATAAAACCTATGCTATAAACCTGTACCGCCAAGAAACCAGTCTGTTCTATGTATTCTCGTAGGTTCTCTCGAATCGGAGTCCCCGAAACATTCCTAGTCCGGTAAGTTGTCCCAATGGACAACTAAAGGCTGGGCAATGACACCGACAGTGCTCATATGTTTCGTCCTCCTTTTCTTCAGCTCTGCATTTTTCATTCTCTAATAGTCCTGTGCGAGCTAGATGAGACTTCATCTGCTTGTTCCCGGTTATTATGCTAATCAACCTCCTAAGTGTTGGCCTATCCAATCTTAAAATTTCGTTTAACTTCTTCCATTTAGGTTATCCCTTACGACTCTGGTTACTCTACCCATAACAGCATTTTGTCAAACTCTCGCATATTCTCCAGTTGTCCATTGTTTTAGTTCGGTTTCGAACTAGCAGGTTGGTTAGAAATGAGTAGACACTCTGACGATGACAAAGTAGAGGGTGGGACAAAAGTAAACAACCGATATTCTCTGGCTGCAATTATTTTTTGTACTTCGTAACGTTGCCTCAGGGGGAGAGAGAGAGAGAGATAAGATCACAGTCGGGGTAAATTGGTTTCTCACTCGACGTACCTTTGGCATTTTATCCATGGAAGTTATGTGTTACTACTTAATCTCTGGCAATAGATTTGCTATGTTGTATTGAAGGTGCAGCGTCACATGGAACTTCTATTGGTTCAAAAGACGACAGATGCGAAGCCTTTCAGATCGGCTCGGCTGTTGGGCCACCCAAGGGGTTAAATAGATGATGTTGATCTGTGTGGAGTTGGTACTGTATTGTGTCCAATTGGACATTTGTCTGGCTCTAATAAGAGTGGTTGAGCTGTGCTGGCAATTGGAGAGGAATTCTATTGGAGAACTCGCTGTGGGTGTAAACAACCACACTAGCAGCGTGTGATCACAGAGAATCGTACGTGGTGGCTATGGTTGCTACCAAAAACGCTGGGAGAATAGTCTTGGCTTCCCAGTGATAAATCAATGCTAATGATTGGCGTGACGCGGTCAGCCAGGCCGCTGTTGCCATACAACAGAAGCTGTTTTGACTACGGTCTTAGCAGCAAGAGTTTAGATAGCTCCAAGTAACTCAGCAAGTTACTTGCTCATAGTACAGGGACAACTATGTTCAAAGATTACAACCTACATATGTATGTGTTCTTGGTAGGTCACATGGTGATTTCTAAGGGTGCATAGGGGCGATGGTTGGACGCTGACCTTCACCCGGTGTTTAGAACACCATGAGATTAGGCCATAATGGCAGGTGCTGACGTAAACATGAAACACATCTGTACTTTGTAAGGTAACATCTTAAAATATTTTACTAAAACTCCGGGCTCATCTTCGATATATTGGCTAACAACAGCGATATTCTCAGCCGGACGGCTGCCCATGGGCCGGCCAGCCTTGGAAGCATCATGTGTTGTCACAGTCTCTTCAAGGTGAGCGCCCAAAATACTGCAGTGTTTGTCCAGTTGGTGTAGTACGGCCAGGAAATTCATGATGCGCTAAGACAACCCACGAATTATTGGCCAAAAAAAATGGAAACAATTATTCCACGTTCTTGCTGAGTAAACTGATTCATGGCTTGAAGGAAACGGTGAAGGAGAAATACATAAATAATATATTAAAATCTGCTGAGAGGCTAAATTTTTGTGGGAGTGGCAACGTCTCCTTAATTAAACAACCCGGGTTTTCAGATTTTTTCTGGTTGGTTATTCATCTAGGCCTAATTGTGTACCAAATTTCAAAACTGGGGCGAATGGATTCGTGTAAATATACACACTGTGTAGACTATGTGCATAGGCCAGAACTGGTTCTCGCCCACTACCGTGCACCTGAATACTTTGGTATGAAATATATATTTGTTAGAATTTCTCTTTTTTATTTGCTCTAAGTTGTGATAATAATTGTTGACAAATCACACTAGTTTTCTTAACAAAGTCACCACACACTTATGTCATATGTATATGTATGTATGTATGTATGTATCTACAATGTAGATTCTACATTCATAAAACAACATTGTTAAAATCGTATAGAAACAAGTAAGAGTGCTATATTCGGCTGTGCCGAATCTTATATACCCTTTACCAACGTACGTACATATATATAGTATACAGACACGTACATACATATTTGTTTTGTGAAAAAATTTATCATTTTTTTAAAGTTTCCATCTTTGGAGCTATAATTTTCATTTTTCAAATTTCATACACCAAACTTTTCTTTCAGAAGCATAAAATATATTCAATTTATAAAAAAAAAGAAAAAAAAACAAAAAGTGTAAGTTTTCCAACCCTGGAGTCATAATTTTGGATTTTTCTGATTATTGTTACCAATCTAGTTCTTTAAAAAATACATAAAATATGTTAAGTGAAAAAAGCAAGAACGAAATAAGCAAAAACTTAGTTTCATTTAATTCCTTTAATATTAAAAAAATCAGTTAAGTGCGACTTTGAATCGCGCACGAAAGGAAGGTTTTTTGCTTTTTTGAAGTTTTTTTTCAGTTAAAACGATTTTTTCAGTTTTGTCGCTTTTTTCTCGTTTTGGCGATTTTGTCTGTTTTTGGAGGTTTTTTTCATTTTGGCGATTTTTTTCTGTTGTTGGGCTTTTCTTCATTTTGGAGATTTTTCTCATTTTGACGATTTTTTCTGTTTTTTTGGGTTTTTTTCGCGATTTTTTTGTTTTTTTTTTTCGTTTTGGTGATTTTTTTCATTTTGGCGATTTTTTTTTTCATTTTGGCAATTTTTTTCTTTTTTTTCGTTTTGGTGATTTTTTTCATTTTGGCGATTTTTTTTTTCATTTTGGCGATTTTTTTTCATTTTGGCGATTTTTTTCTGTTTATTAGTTTTTTTTCGTTTTGGCGATCTTTTTTATTTTTTTGGCGATTTTTTTTCATTTTGGCGATTTTTTCTGTTTTTTAGGTTTTTTTTTCGTTTTAGCGATATTTTTCATTTTGGCGATTTTTTTTCATTTTAGCAATTTTTTCGTTTTTTTGCGATTTATTTTAGTCTTAGAAATTTTCTTTTAATTTAGTGCTTTTTTTCATTTTGGCGATTTTTTTCTGTTTTTTCGGGTTTTTTTCGTTTTGGTGATTTTTTTCACTTTGGCGATTTTTTTTATTAATTTGGCGATTTTTTCTGTTTTTAGGTTTTTTTTTCGTTTTGGTGTTTTTTTCATTTTGGCGATTTTTTTTTTCATTTTGGCGATTTTCTTTCATTTTGGCGATTTCTGTTTTCATTTTAGCAATTTTTCCGTTTTTTTGCGATTTATTTTAGTCTTAGAAATTTTTTTTAATTTAATGCTTTTTTTCGTTTTGGCGATTTTTTTCTGTTATTTAGGTTTTTTCTTTTTTTGGCGATTTTTTTCTGTTTTTTAGGGTTTTTTTCGTTTTGGCGATTTTTTTTCATTTTGACGATTTTTTTCTGTTTTTTAGCGTTTTTTTTTCGTTTTGGTGATTTTTTTCATTTTGGCGATTTTTTTTCATTTTGTCGATTTTTTTCTGTTTTTTTTTTCGTTTTGGCGATTTTTTTTTTCATTTTAGCATTTTTCCGTTTTTTTGCGATTTATTTTAGTTTTATAATTTTTTTTTAATTTGGTGCTTTTTTCGTTTTGGCGATTTTTTTTCTGTTTTTGGCTTTTTTTCATTTTGGCGATTTTTTTGTTTTTTGGGGTTTTTTTCGTTTTGGCGATTTTTTTCATTTTGGCGATTTTTTTTTTCATTTTGGCGATTTTTTCTGTTTTTTTTGGGTTTTTTTTCGTTTTGGTGATTTTTTTCCTTATGGCGATTTTCATTTTGGCGATTTTCTTTCATTTTGGCGATTTTTGTTTTCATTTTAGCAATTTTTCCGTTTTTTTTGTGCGATTTATTTTAGTCTTAGAATTTTTTTTAATTTGGTGCTTTTTTTCGTTTTGGCGATTTTTCTTGTTTTTGGCGATTTTTTCGGTTTGGCGATTTTATAATTTTTTATTTTTTCAGTTTTACCGTTTTTGAAAATTTCAAGAGTTTTGCTCTTACGGTTTCCAAGATACAGCAAATTGTCAAAATTACATAGTCAAAATTGCATTAACTGATGGAACACCCTTTAATTTAAATTTTTTTTAATTTTTGTGTTAATTTTTGTAGTCTGTATAAAAATACACTAACCTTACAAATTTCAAGTGTATATACATACAATTGTATATATACTACATGGGATTCTAAAATTTTTCGTTGCTCGTTTTGGAACACCCTTTAATTTCCAATTATCATGTATTTGTTGTTGTAGCGGCCAAAGGTCTACATACTGTGTCCAAATTTCAGGTCTGTAGCTCTTACGGTTCTCGAGAAAATACTAATATAGTTTTAGACATAGTTAATTTTACATAACACAAAAAGTTAAAGTTTTCCAACCCTGGAAACGTCTTTTTAATTTTTTTGTATTTTTTTAATTTAAAATTCTAATTTTAGTCGTACTGAAGTGTAAAATATGTACATTTATTAAAAATAAATAAAAATTTGTTTTCGGGAGTTACTTTTATATGGCAAAATGAAGTTTAAGTTTTCCAGCTCTGCAATCGTCTGCCCGATTTTGCTGAATTTCAATACCAATCTATTTTGGAAAATTTCTGACACACCAGTCCAAGAACGAAGTCTCTAGCTCTTCTGGGAGCTTCGGAAAACCGATTTCACGTACAGACAGACGGACAGACGGACAGACGGACATCGCTTATTCGTCTTCCCTATGCATAAGGATCCAGAATATATATATTATATGGGTCGCTTATTGATATTATAGAAATTACAAACGGAATGACAAACCTATATATACCCTTTTACCATTTTTGTTGGTAAAGGGTATAAAAAGTGCAAGTACATATCTGCATGCACTGACTCACTTGCACAAAGCTTTTGTTTCCATCTATAAATTTTCTATTGTTATCGTTTGAAATGTTTGCCTCAGTCTAAATGCATATACACGTGTGTGTTTGCATTTGTTTGTGCTTTTAAATTTGTGTTAATGAAACTTTTAATTGAAAATTAATTAGACATTTATTGCAATATAAAATATAAAAGAATAGAACTTTGCATGTTCAACCAGTTGTGAGGCAAAGTGAGTGTGGCACAATCACAATTTGTTAGTCTTCTTTATGGCCCTGTGTTAGTGCAAATGAGTGCAAATGAGTGCATGAGTGCATATTTCTGTTAGAAAGAAAAAGTGGCAAAGAGTACGAGCCAAGGATGTTGTTACTGATGTTTTCAGTATTTTATTTGTAGTGTAATTTAGGGTCAAGGAAATTTAACAACATTTTATACAGAGTGATGCTCTTTGTTATGTTAATTATGTTAACTGGCATTATTGTAATGTGCAATATTTTAATATATGTAATGTATGACTACCCTGTTGCTAATTTTTGGAGTAGTTACGTTTTGGAACAGTCCTATACTAGTTATAAAGAGACAGAACTAAGAAGCTTGATGAAATATCGGCAGAACTTCTCTGCAAGCGACGCGCTGTTTCTTTCTCTCCCTTTTTTTGTCATGTAAACAACATGAAAAAAAAGAATTTTTGCCTGTGCAATATTTCCATTGTAAAATGGAATGCAGCAAGTGTGTGTGTATGTATGTGGTAAAATTTTTTGTAAAGGAATTTGAATGTCTTCTGCGTCATTACAAATCGATCAGTGTTTTAACTCTCAACAATATTTTATTTTGGCGGCGGATAAGTTTCATTTAAATTTAAATACGCAGTAAGTGTTTTTCATTGTTGAGTTTTTATGTTTTGAATGAATTGTTCTCTTTTTAGTTGAGATTTTTAATTAAATTTTAAAATTAATTTAAAAATTATATTGTTTTATTAGTAGAAAATAATTTCCTGAATTCGGTATATATTGGAGTAGTATACAACCGCATTGGGCGTAACTAGTATTAAACTATTTTATAGAATACTGGTATAAAACTATTTTATAAAATAATAGTACAAAACTATCCATAACAGGCATTAATATAAACTAGTATAACAGCAACTAGTCCTTCAACTAGTATGCAACTCTACACAAAACAACTAGTTGTGCTCCTATGACAACCCAATGTAAAAGTCGATAGTTCGTTGTATGAAAAAAAAAGATGTGCAACCAGTCTGAATTCAAAAGCAACTAGTATGTTTCTGACCACATACTACTCCTTTTATCTGCAGGGTATTTACTTGATTAGATTCATATATATGTATATGATCATGCATACGAGTATATACACACATACATACATAAATATGTATGTACATTAATTTTTTAATAATTTTTTTTAACAAACACAAACCGCTGTTTGTTTGATTATGGTTAGCAAGCGAACTTCGGTTGCGTTACCAGTTGCTAAAACCTGTGTTACCAACGGCAACAAGCAAATAACAGCTGACATTTGCGTCAGTCATGTCGCAGAAAAAAATTCTTCAAGTTTTATTTTCACACAAAGAATTTTTTTTTTAAATTAATTTTTAAATTTAATAAATAAATAACTTTCTTAGTAGGGCTCAAGTTCAGTATTTTTCGTTTATTATTATAGAATGAAATATTTTTATTAATTAATGTGATTTCTTAAAGAAGGCAAGAAAAGTTAAATTACCTATAGACTTAGCTGTGGGAAATGCAGAATTTTTCTGTGCCACCACGCATTGTATCAGTACCAATGTATATCCGATTGCACAGGGAGTTGTTACTAACATCTTGTGCTTAACATGAATTTTTAAAGAAATGGAATATGAGAAATGGTTTTGTTGTATTTATGTATATGTATAACAACTTTTTTTATTTTACCGTTTTTTTTTCATTTAAGTTCAGGTTAGCACATAGTTATATCACTCTTCTATTCTTGTTTATCATTAACACTTTAAAACGATTTTTTTTTCGGTAAAAAAAATTGTCAAATTTAGTAAAATATCGAGAATTTTTTTTCGATTTTGTCATGTTATCGAAAATAGACTTTTTTTATTGAAATTAAAATTTTATGGACCTACCAAAATGCTTAAATTGTTGATAACTTTTGAGATACGGGCTGTAAAATTTTATCGTATGCAGCATCTTACGTATGTAAAACTAATTTGAATATTACAAAAAAAACCTTATCCTGAAAAATTTAATTTTTGTCGCTTAGTCCTCTTTCACACACGTCAGGTTTACCTCGTAAGGTCTTGAGTTTTTAGGAGGGCGGGATAAAGGGAATGGAGGGGAGTACAGACTTGACCGTACCAGTCAAGTTTACTTTTTCGTTTTGTTTTGTCATTCTCGTATAACTCTACGACAACGTATATTGATGAAACAAACTTGACCCAAATGCAGGTTCAAAAGAGAATTGAAGAAAAACTGATCAGGCAACCTTGATATATGTGAACCAGGACTTGCGATTAAATCGAAAATAAAACTCGATATATTCTCATAATTAACTAAATTTTTTTATTGCTTCGTATTCATAAAGAAGTTATTTAGACACGTTCAGCTTATATTCATATGTTCACAAATTTTTTTCAAGCTTTACCGCAGCTACAAACTTGCCTAACATTGTTAGCAAAAAATTAGGAGTACCTGTAAGTTATTCTAAAAAAGTGAACAACATGTTTTTCCTTAATTTAAAAAAAAAAAGTACAAGAAATAATTTTTTTGGCACAAAATAATTTTAAGATTTGTTCGGTATATGATATACATACATATATATTTAAACGTTCACAAAGTCTGAATTAACTGTTGGCCACAAACTGATGACACCATTTTTATTACGGCGCACTGATTTTCGAAGTCTTTGGAGGCCTATAACAAAAATTGGGCACCAAAATCGCCAAACTGAGTATAGGGTCTTACACTGTCCAGTCAGTGTGTTTTTCTAAAAGTCTCAATTTGTTGCATAGTGTAATAGACAATAAATACCAAAAATTTAGTATAGCTTTCTTTTGGAAGTCCGTGATAGCAAAGGAAAATTTCTTTTAGAAATTTACCAACTTGAATTTCCGAAAGTTTTCTTTACACACAGTCCTTATGGGAGCCTGTATTTCAGTAAGAACTCCGTACCAGCATTTACTTTTAAATAAGTTTTTTATTAAGACATTTTCAAAAAATAAAAAAAAAATTGGTTGCATATGCATATAAAATATACTCGCCTCAATTCGCTTCGAATAATCAATGGTTTGAATGTCAAAAAAAAAATTAATCAATTAATTAAACAGATGACAGACACCATCGGATGCGGATTCGACTGAATTTTTGTTTTTATATATAATAAAAATTTAAAACCTAAAAAAATGCATAATAACAACTATGAGTTAGAAAGAAGGGAACTTTAAAGTACATGAAAGCGTTTACCACATCCCCTCTTAGTCCTAATTTACAATCAGCAAGCTAAGCTGATTAGTTTTTAAGGAAAGAGAGACGAGGGGAAAATAAACTTTTAGGTTCCCCTCGTCACTCTCGCCTACGAACTAATCAGCTTAGCAATAAGACTTGCTTAGTGTAAATTAGGACTTACCGACAAACACACGCATTTTGGAAGAAAAATTTAATAGCCTGAACTAGGGATGGGCAAAAAATATCGATATATCGAAATATCGATATTTGAGAAAATAAATATCGATATATATCGCCGATATTTCAAAAACCTATATATCGATACATCGATTCTTATTTACGAGTATCGGGGTTCGATACTTTTAAGAGCTATATCCGTTTTTTAACTGTGACCCAACTAATACAGGTGACTTTTTGGATTGTGTGGGTATAACCCTAAAGGCAGAATTTGTTTTTACTTTCCTTTCTGTTACGAATCAGCTGATTCTTTTTGGTTTATAAAATTCATATACATATAAGCCATTAGTTTTTCTCTCCTTAATTCTGTTATGTTGCGTACACATTCCTCGATGCATATCCTTATTCACTTTATGAATGCGATGGTAGAACTATAGCTAAAACCTTACAACAATTACGCCCGGGAACTGACATTGTATTATTTTTTTGACATGTGTTTATAATCGTTAAAAACCGAAAAGTTGTTCCCACTTTCCCGGGAAATGAAACAGTCCGGGAAAAGAAAAACTCTAATAACAATGGACGATGCAAAAGTCATCACTTTAGTGGAAAACTGTGACCATTCTGGTCCGAAACAGCTGATTATTTATTACAGAAAAATTAACTATTAAAATTTAGAAACAAAACGGCACAGCACAGAGCAGCAACAGAAAGTAAAGATTAATGAAGTCTTAAGGAGCTACAGTAGGTTACGTATAACTTAACATAAATAGTTCTTTTGTATTAAATTTCTTAAAGTAAGTAATTGTACATTCGAAATTAATGCAAAAAATATCGATATATCGAAATATCGATGTTTTAAAAAAATATATATCGATACTGTTCAAAAACATCGATACGATATATATCGATACATTTTCTTCATTTGCCCATCCCTAGCCTGAACCGTGACTAGTTATCATTTTACAGCTTGTAGTTCCACAAAACAAACCTCAAATAATAGACCCCCTTCAAAACACCTCCAAACTATGCACATTGTATAGAAATTGGTTACATTTATTTTAAATGCATTAAACATCCTTTGCAAACATATTCAAATTGCCATGTTCACAATAAGGCTAATAAATTTTTAAAATTCACAAAAAAAAAACATTATATTGCATTAATAAATTTGCATAGTAATATGAAAACTGTTTAATCAATAATCTGACACAAAAGTACATACATATCATACATAGAGTTTACACATTATGCATTGTGCACCCAACATATCTGTGGTAATATGGAAAAATTGCTTAAGTCATATTTTACTGTTTTGCAGGAGAGCACTTTGAAGCTTTCAAGTCGGTTTTTAGACATTCATTTCTTTTACACTTAAATTGGGAAATTCTCCGTTAAGCTTTATTTTTTTAAGCAACTATCGTTCTACACACTATAAGTAATACATGTAAGTTGAAATATATCAAAGTTTAATTTAAATTATGCTATTATTCCAAATGAGATTAGAAGGCTAAAAAAGATAAGACGCAAGTCATAGTGTTATAACTTCCTGCAAAATCACCCAAATTAATTGAGATTTTGACCAGGGCTACTTTCGAATATGCAGATTACGGAGGTATCATTAGCTTAAAATCAGCTTATCTCGACTTAAGCACTTTTTCCTATTTGCCACAGAAATATATCGCTCATTTACTCAAACAACGTCATAGCTCTAAAAATTAAATTTTTGAGTTAGTGATGCAGAATTAATCCTCACATCGTTTTTCATACTGTGTAAAAATTTCTTACAAATATCCTGTTTACTCAACTCTTTAATGCAAAATAAAATTTTATTTTTCAATTACGTTCAGTAAATCGCTTTCAATTTCATGACACATACTGTGTGTCAAAATTCCTTGAAATTGATAGTTATGACACAAATTGATGATCAAGTTCATTTTTTAAATACCACCGACGAAGAAACAACTCGAAATTTGTAGCTTCAATCAATGTGTGCTGTGACCAGCTGCTCAAATTGAAAATTAAATTGCCATATAAACGGAGAAGTGAATTTGAAAGCAATCTAGTTTTCAATTTAAAAAGTTTCATTGGGTTAGTAAGAAAAGTGTGAGTGTATTGCAAATTGAATGGAATTGAAAGTCAAAATTTAACGTGTGGCCCCCAAGTTACTATGGGCATTTCTCCGAGAAATTCCACTTTTTTGTCGCGTGCGACAGCAAGGAATTAACCTTGTATTTCTGAACAACGTGACACGATGTTTCTTAAAATTTTACCTAACGTAGAGCTGCTGACGTCTTATATAAATACATACATATATCAAGAAGTAAAAAAAAGTTTCGTTTTCTTTCAAAAAACAAGCACATTTCCTTGGTGTGCAACTGAGGAGCGCTTGCATAAAGCCAATTCTAAAATAAACCATTTTAGTTTTTGTAGCATATTTTTTTTGTTGCAAAATTTGCAACATTAGCAATTGTGAACCAATCAATATGCGGAGTTTCATCACTATGTGCCGGGGAATAACTATGTATGTATGTATGTATGTAGCTGCATGTTTCTTCAAAAAAAGTCTCAACTTGCTTATAATCCAAATAATACTACATATTTGCATGTGCAAGACTTTGCATGCATGCACTTGTTTTAATATTTTCATATGTGTGTATGTCTGTATGTGTACACATGCATGCATGAACATGAACGTAAGAAATATTGTATTCCTTTAATATTAAAAACTTGAATAATTGTCAATTTTGTCAGAACTATAATGGTAAACATGCAATTTGATAATTTTTCAAAATAATTTTATTAGGGCGGCGTATTTTGGGATGCACATACATACATACATACCGAATTTGTTGCACGATACTTATTCGGTTTGCTAACAGCCTAGAGAAGAAAGTAATAATATGGAGAAACCGGAAGCTAAAGAATTTAAAGTAATTAATTTTGGAATTATGGAATTTGGAATTTTTCTTCTGAATAAAAATTTTGGGTTTTCAATACTTCAAAACATGACCCTTAAGAAAAATTTATAAAAGAAAGCTTTTGGGATATATACACACATATGTACATATGTATGTATGTATATAACTTAAGAAAGTTTTGTTTTAAGCTTTAAGGAAGCTTCAGTGTTATAGTACACTTAAGTCGTATCGTCGTGCTGTTGTGTATCAGCTGACAAAATTCGTAACATTTAAGAAAGATGTTGATGCTTTCTGAAAATGTTTTGACAACATTTGCTAAAAGTCTACAGAAAATTGATTTTTACTTGTCAAACGTGAATTCTTGACATACACCTATAAATACATACACACACATAAAAAGCAAAGAGAAATACCGGATTATTTAAAACTAAAACAAAACAGCTGACACATTCATTGGTATCCTCATGTTTTTACTAACATGCAAACTTAAACGATATGACAACTTCAAAAGTAAGAATTCAATCAGACGCACCATACTCATAATACCATAGCAATAACCGTTGCTATAATCATAAATTTATTTGCTTTCACCTATTAGTGCTGCCATAATAATAAACAGCTGTTTATGTTCTCATTTGTTTATTCATTTCAAGAGTACAAAAACAAATATACCTACCCAGCAAACAGCTGTTTATGGTTATGGCGAAAATACTAAATTCAAGTGGTTTCTATGGTTATGGTTATGGGTAAGTTTGGTTCGAACAACTGTTTTGTATGGTTATGGTTATGACACGTTCAATTTAACCGTTCAGACGATGCGATTTGACTAATATCGAAGGCATTACTGATTGAAATATGTAGTATAATTTTTACAGGTACACAGAGAAAAAACTCATAGAATCAAGAAGATTTTCTCTTTGAAACGTTTTTAGGCTAAGGGGTATCTCAGCAGAAAGAAGCGGAGATTTTTTCATAGAGATTCCTTATTGTTTTTATGTGGTAAGTCTTATTAATTTTATCAAGAAGAAAACCAAATAAAATCAAGAAGAAATCTTATTATTCACAACTTTTTTTTACTCAATTTCCGTTATTTTTGGCACAAAAAAAACAATCCATAGAGAAAAACTTCTTGATTCAATTAGGTTTTTTTTTTATAAATTTTAAGCTATAGGGATTTCTTATTGATTTTATTAGGTTGCCCTCTTGATTTTTTTTAAAGGTTTTCTTCTTGATTTTATTAGGTTGCATTATTGATTTTTCAATAAGGTTTTCTTCTTGATTTTAGTAGGTTCCTATATGATTATGTGTAAAGCATCTTATTGATTTTTTTAATAAGAAAATCTTCTTGATTTTATGAGGTGTCTTGTTATTTCGTTTCTATAAATAGACATAGAGACAATTTTTTTCATGATCTTTTTCATTTTTGTAAAAGAATGTATGCACAATAATTCCAATAGTTATTCAGGCTGCATGTTAGCATATTGGGTAGACTGCTGTCTATCAGGTAGAAGTTTGCTGGTTCAATACTTGGTGAGTATGTTAGTTAAGAATATTATATTATGTGTATGTATGTATGTATGTATAAATAAATAACATCTACAATATACTACATACATACATACATATGTATATGGTATAGAATTTAAATACAATTTATAAAAACACAATTTATTTTTTTTTTATTAGGTCGCCTAATAAAAACAAGAAGAAAACCTTTTTGAAAAAATCAATAAGATAACCTAATAAAAACTAGAATATTTCTTCTTGATTTTCTCAAAAAGGTTTTCCTTATTAAATTAATAAGATTTCCTTATTGAAAAAAAAAACCATAGAGATATCTTATTAATTTTGTTATATTTTATGAGGTATTTAATAGGCACTATTTTCTCTGTGTATGGTTATGGCTACGGCGTTATGCCGAGTCATCTGTAATCAAATACAGTGTTTCCCATAAGTTTGGTTCGAAAAGCTGTTTTGTATGGTTATGATTGTAGTACGTTTAATTGAACCCTTAAGACGATACGATTTGACTAATAGCGAAGGCATTACTGATTGAAATATGTAGCATAATTCTTACAGGTAGTCAGTCGCCTTTATAGAGCTCGCTAAAAAAAAAAGAAATGATATTTTATTTACACTATTTATATTCTTTCATTTTAAGAAACCCTAAATCTAAATTATAGCCATTTACAAAATTTCCATTTGAACAAATTAGCACCAACCTCCCTAATCTCCTTATCGTTTTAAAGAAAGAGGATATTGTTCTTTCTTAATTAAGTGTACCCATAAAATTAAAAACAATTGTTAAAAACAAGAAAAATCAAATTAAATAAATTGTTGTTTATTTGAGACTATAAAAACTTTTACAATGTCGATATTTGTACACAGTTGCATTATTGTTTGCTTTATTTTTAAATGATATTTTATTAAACAAAAAACTCTCAAGAATAGTCTTTTATTTGGTTGCATCGTATAAGTAAATAATTTCTTTATGTTTCATACGCGCTGCCTTTCTGTCGCAAAAATGTATTAATAACTGCAGTTTTATAATTAAAAAAAAAAATAAAATCAAATTTTATGTTTCCTTTTTGAAAAAGTTTGTTGCAAATTTTGTTCATAAAACTTCAAGGATTAATGCTTGTTTGCGTTGACTGAGTGTATGTGAGTATGGCTAAAAAGTATTAAATACGAGTACACACCACCACACGATATTAAATTTTGTCTAAAATTTCATGCCGATACAATTTCATTAAGTGAGAATACAGTGTTAAGTATATAAGAGTGCAAACCTCACTATTTGAAAGTGTGTTATTTGTTCTATAAGATAACTGATGCCCAACCCAATAGTTATCATAAACAACGAGGAACTTAAACTATCAAACACTGCAAAATATCTCGTTATCATTCGGACTCTTAAGTTAATTTTTGAGATAAATATTCTAGAAAATGTAAAGTAAATATTCTAGAAAATGTAAAGAAAGCAATAATTGCACTTTGTCTCTGCAAGAAATTGGTAAAAGTCAGAGTCTCACACCAAAAATCGTTCACTGGATCCATACGGCTGTAGTATGCCCAATGTTCGTGTTAGGGGTCATCGTATATAAGCATTCTCTGGAGAATAGGACGTATCTACATTAGCGCTGACCAACGAGAAAAATGTATTCGTGTATGTGTATTCATTGGTATAAGAAGCACTTATACCACTTTGGTGCCACTTTGGCCAGCTATGATCTACATACATACATATGTATCTTACACAAGGCCAGACTGTATATAACTAGTGATCCTTGTACTACTCCTACGTATGCATTTGATATATATGTTTCTACACCTGTAGTGCGATTCCCTAACTATTTTTAACGATAATCGCATCGTTAAAATAATTATAACGAAAATTTATCGAATTTGTTGTTCAGTAACATTTTTAACGATATTCGCTGTAGGTCAATGTCAGCTGTGTCGTTATTTAAACGACAATAATTTATGTTCTAGTAATTTTATCGACAAATATCAGCTCAGTAATATCGTTAAAAAGAAGTTACAGAATCACACAATCGTTATTGCAAGCGACAAAATGTACGATTATCGAATCGTTAAAAATTACTGAATCACTCCACTGCTATCATTGGACTTAGTAGACAAAGAAATAACAACAATCTATGCCATCAATATTCGTTATATTTCTCTGTGGTATCGGCCACTGGAAAATAGTAGACCCAGAAGTCTGGGGATGGAAGATTGACCAAATCTGCACTGATCTAATTCATTTAAAAGAGCAGTACCTGGATTCAGTAACTTTTATTACGATAACCGTATCGCTATAAAAAACCTAACGAAAATTTATCGACTTTGCTATTCAGTAAAATATTTTAACGATATTTGCTGTCGGTTGAAGTATAAAAAGCAAAATAACAAGCTTTTTGCTTACGTTGACATTTTGTATGCAGGGATGCTACCTGATATACAATTAAATGGCGAATAAAACACAGATGTACACTGTCGTAAAAAAGAAATTTCAGAATCATATATCGTTACCGCAAACGAATAAATGTGTATATCCGTAAATATTACGATTTTCAGTTCGCAAAAAGTTACTGAATCCTCAGATACTGATGATCTACTCTGTAATTGTAATGTAATGTAAATACTCTGAAACGAAAGAAAATGCTTTCGAATTCTCATGTAATTAACATACATATAATAATATATTTTCTGTCGTTTCGAATTACGGAGCAGACACCCACTATGACATCCCGAGTATAGTGGAAGAATGGTCCTCCAGTACCTGGATTCAGTAACTTTTATTACGATAACAGTGTCGCTATAATAAATATAACGAAAATTTATGGACTTTGCTATTCAGTAACATATTTTAACGATATTCGCTGTCGATTGGAGAAAATAGATTAAGTCTCAAGATCAAATTCATTGAGTTTTTCTTTATTATTCTTTGTGCTTTTCGCTTATTTTCACATTTTCTATACAGAAATACCACATAATATTGAATTAAATGGTGAGTAAGATAAAGCTGGAGACTATCGTAAAAAAGAAATTAAGGAATCACATTATCGTTACCGCAAGCGACTAAATATGTCGATAAATGTTACGATTTTTGGTTCGAAAAAGTTACAAAAAAGTTTAGACGGATGGCTCCAAAACTCAAGTATGACATTAGGTCTTCGTATTGCGAAGTGACTTGTAACAGTATTTACCAGTTAGAGATCCTTGTTATCAAGGACGTTGCGGATTGGTTGAGAGTGAATCTCACTTCAACAAGCGTTTATGGTAATATCATGACCATAAAATACCCGCTTCTAACAACAACAAAAGCGCTTGACTGCTGATCATCCCTAAACGAGATGGCAAAGCAGTTTAATACTTGTATTAGGATCATCTGTTCGCCGGGAAATATAGGCTTTCAGGAAACCTCTAAGGATGATGAGATTGCAAGAACTGGGACTGGATATGGAATGTGAAGGTTTACCCTTTCACTCGTGTAAACTCTGACGTAGGGGTAAGACTGAGGAAGAAATGAATTGAAGATTGGCCACAATAAATGGCCGCATGATCATCGGGCATTTAAGCCTGGTACTCTGTTCACAATTTCGTGCGAAATGTTTGTCAAACTACATGTAAAAGTATTTGGTATGAAATATTCGTATTTGCGAAATAAATTCACAAAAGCTGTACTCTCTTCTTATTGCGAAAAACACGTAAAATCTATCTGGCAGCATCTTTTTCCATGCAAAATGACTCTGGCATTATTTTAGTTTCAGCTGCGAAACAACATGAGCAGTGCTTTTTTCGCACGAAATTTTAACAATGTTGCATACTTCGAACAGAGTACTAGGCTTTATGCCCCAACCTAAATAGGCTTTATGCACCAACCCTAATAAGAAAAAATTTCATGAAATCGGAAACAAATCTCGGTTTTAGTGTACGTGTTGACCGGACAATGACTTGTACCGCAGTTGCTAAGACATTGACGAATAAGAAAATATAGAAAATGTTCTGTGTCATTGATATGGATTAGTAAGAAAGAAAATGGCCACCATGCCCCCTCTTGAGTTCAGCAAACTTTCTTACGTTAGCAGGGTTGAAATGTAAGATGTAATGCTATGATCCACTATGAGTTGAATCCTATTATTCGACCTCTGAATCATGCCGTTTACACTACGCATTCTTGCTTCGTTTGGAATTTTTTTTTAGGGGAAGCGACACTCAGGCAATTAATGCCTACTACTATTACTAGGTGTTACCTTCTTTAGGAAAGGGATAGTGATAGAAAAGACAGGTGGTGAAGGAAGATATAGAGGAAAGTTTCATTATTTTACAATTCTGCTTTTTGCACGTTTTTAATAATGCAGTGTTGCAGCGCCTCTGATGTTAAATGAGGCGTATTAATTTTTTGAAGCTGTGTTTTGTAGCCATTTTGTTGGTTATTTTACTTCGCCGATGATTCTGCTACACAACGAAGGAGGGCGCTCTGACGTTACATTAGGATTAGTATCTGCTGAAGTCGGTATAGTTCAGTGACTAGTGACTATGCCTTCATCAATTGAACTTTCCTACAACAACTGATACAAAGGGACACTAATGAACATCAGAAAAATTCGTGGTGTTGTTATTTAAAGACTGTTGGATACAGGGATTGAACCCAGGACTTTCGGTTTTGTAGTCAACGTGCTAACTACTTCAGCAACACACACATACACATATGCCTATTTTGTTTCGGTAACTAGTTCAGATAAACTGGCGATAATCTGCGATAAAAATTAGAGAATATACTATTTTTATGTGTTTTGCAAGTAGATTCATATTGAATCTACTTAATTCGCTCTCATAATTTTGTGTGGCGTTGCTTCGTTCATGATTGACGTGTGAAGCATGTATAGAGGAAACATACTATAAAGAGCTTTATATTGAGACTGCACTTAAGCAGAGGCTTCGTGTTGTATCAATGGATCAGAAAGGTCTAAGTGAGGTCGGGATTTTGACTGCCTGTTTAAGAAATTAATTGATATATTCGCTTTAGAAATTTAATACGATAATTTTATTTCAGTACACTATAGTGCACTATACAAGTTTATTTTAAAGTTCTTTTTAATAATAATTTAGCAATTTTTCATTCCATGCAAGGAACACATTCATTCCATCGTGACTTCACTGTAGCATGGACGTGTTAGATAATGTATTTTTCATATTACATGTATAGTACTTTATAATGTTGGTTCGTCAGGTACATACGAGTACATATATTGAGTAAGTGAATTGTAATATGCACTCTAGTTGTATGTATATGTAATTGTGTGCAATGACTAACTCTATTGAGGCCCTTATTTGTCGTTGATGTTGGATGTAGGTTAACAAGTTTATTCACTTATCGTGTTATAAGGCTCGTTCGTTTTTTATTATTGTTTGGTATGTAAATATGTTTGCAAGTTGGTTTTTATGATAACGCTTCTTGTACTTGGAAAATGTTGGTCAGTAGAGCAACAGCTTTTTTGTGTTTTTTTTTTCTTATGCAAGTACAATGGACAAAATTTATTGTCCAAAAATACTAATAAACATTTAAAAAGGAAACAGTATAGAGTATGATGTTTCAAATCAATGTCTATAGAATTTGGGCCGGTCAGATGCACACATACTATGTATGTGCATATACCAACAAACATAAGTGAATACTAGTGTGTATGTAAGTGTCTATATATGGCATATTCTACTTTCCTTGTTGTGTTTTATCAAAATGTTCAAGTCATAAAATGCAATAATAAATTGAATTAAATTAAATTAAATTGTATAATGCTATTACTTAAAATATTATTTTTATCGTATTGCATTTCTAATGCCTTTTTGTTTTGTTAGCAAATTAGAATTCCATTTTATTTCACTCTTGATTGATTATCGATTACATGCTGTTTGGGAGGTTTTAAGTACAATTGAATATATACACCCATATATTATATTTGTATTAAGGATATTCACTTTGTTAAGCAAAAGTAAAACTCACTAAATGATAAATAATTTCCACAAATAAAAAAAAAACCTAAAGAAGAGTTTATAAAACAGGTTTAATTAAGCCTTTATGAAGCTGTAATATTTTTTGATGTGTAAACATCTATACTTTAGGGGGTAAAAATCTTTTCCACAATACAATCACAAAATTTTAAGTAAGATCGTAAAGCGTTATCAAATCGGTGTGAGCTATGTATGAGTGTATTAGTGTAATGATTACACTGTAATCATATGGACAACAAGAAGTACAGAGAAACTTAACAGCTGCATAGAAATACACTCAACCGTATTTTAAAGCATACCTTCAGGAGCAATGTTAATTTTTTATAGAAATTTCTTGTAAAGTGTAATAGTGTTGCCAGTGGGGATAATTTTGTTAAAAGGTTGAAAAATATAAAATAAATAAAATAAAGTGAGACATTGTTTTAAATTTAATTTCTGATTAAATAAAATAAATATAAACTTTTAAATAAAAGAGCGTTTTAAATGCCAAATATTTGCTTAAAATATATATAGCAGTCTTTATAAAGAATTTATAATATTATATTATAAAATATCTTCATTACGTACTGTTGCCTTACACTGAAGCTGCTGCACGACAATTGGGTAACAATCTCCATGTCATGCCTATTATTATGGGTGGAGGTCTTAATAAAAATTTTGCAAAAACACAGTCGCAAGCTTTATCAAGATTTTTATTTGACGTTCTTCACTTGCATATGAGCAATTCTCCACAAACCCCCACAACTAATAATTTCACTACTATAGATGAAGTTTTCCATAGATTTTTAAATACAGTAGAGTAAAAAATTTCATTACTAGATGTTTACACATCTCCCCTGTGATCGGACTCACATTGCTTTTTTTCATAAGGCAGCTAAGTTTTACCACCCATACTGAATGCCCTTTCTAGTGCGACAAATACAGACTTTTCTAACAAGTTTTCTATTTTTTGCATTGAGAAAAATAGAGAAATAAAATGAAGAATATGAAATAAATAACAACACGTTTAAGACGCGCCCACTATCAACGTTTAATTTGCTTTCTGGTATTTAATTTATTTTTTGCTACAAAACTGTACACATGACTGACGTTTTAAAGTAGAATTGTTAGAAATATAACAATTTGCTTGCAGTGACATTGACATTCACTAATTACAATTATTGACAGAACTGCTTGTGTTTCACTGGCAACCTCCTCCCTGTTATGCTTCTGCTTTTTCAAATAAATATTTACGGAAATAGTCTTCATTAAAATCATTTAATTATCGTTATTTTATTTATTTTTTATTTTTAGATTAGGTAAAAAATATTTCGTTATACTGGTGTAGGAAATGCCGCCTTTAATTTGTTAAAATAGCAATAGAAATTTAAATAAAACTTGAAAGCCGACAAAGCTTGCACAATTCTATCGAAATGCATTTTTAAAATTGTAATTACGATTTATATAATTTGATGCTTGTAAATGATTACAACACAACGAGGTGATTTAAAACAATGAATCAGTTTGGAAAATTTTATTGAAAACGGCAGGGGACAGAAAATGTACGATTAATTATAGTTTGTGTGTCAAGATCGAGAGTTCGTAAAAAAAATGTATTTATTATTATTTTGCGCTATATCAATTGACAAAATTTATTTCTGTAATGCATATTAAATTTAATTGATTTAAAAAGAATTTTAATGAGGAATTAATTTTTAAATCGAGTTCAGTATTTTCAATTCTTATTGAATGAAATATATTTATTTTTCTTCTTTCTAAAGGAGAGAAGAGAAATTCAAAAAATATATATTCTCTTCTTTAGAAAATCACATTTATTTATAAAAATATTTCATTCAATAAGAATTGAATATAACGAACTTAGGCCCGACTAAAAATTATTCCTAAAGCTGTAGAGCGATTCACTAACTTTTTCTTAACGATAATCGCATCGTTAAAATAATTATAACGAAAATTGATCGAATTTGCTTTTCAGTAACACTTTTAACGCTATTCGCTGTAATTTAATGTCAGCTGTGTCGTTATTTAAGCGGCAATAATTTATGTGCTGTTAATTTTATCGACAAAAATCAACAGAAAATATCAGCTGCGTACTATTGTTAAAAGGAAGAATCACGCAATCGTTATTGCAAGCCACAAAATGTATAGACAAAAATTACACTTGTCGAACAGTTAAAAGTTACTGAATCTCACCACTACATTCTGTAACTTTTTGCGAACCACAAATGGTAATATTTATCGACATATATATTCGTTTGCGGTAACGATAATGTGATTCCGTAATTTCTTTTTTACGATAGTCTTTAGTTATATTTAAATCATCATTTATTTCAATATTAACTTTTTTTATCTCTGTATAGAAAATGTCAAAATAAGCGAAAACGCAAATCATAATAAAAAATAAATTCAGTAAAGTGCGACTTTGACTAGCGCACGAAGGGTTCCGTACGTTGGGCTTTGAGCATTTTTTTAATATGGTGTTTTTTTGCGTTTTTTCAACTGAAATAATTTTTTTTTCGTTTTTTCACTTTTTTCTCGTTTTGGCGATTTTTTTTTCAGTTTTTGGCGTTTTTTCATTTTGGCGATTTTTTTTCATTGTGGCGATTTTTTTTAATTTTGGCGATTTTTTTCATTTTGGAGACTTTTTTTCATTTTAGCGTTTTTCCGGTTTTTGCGATTTATTTTCGTTTTATAAATTTTTTAAATTTGGCGCTTTTTTCGTTTTGGCGATTTTTTTTTGTTTTTGCCGATTTTTTTTTTCGGTTTGGCGGTTTTATAATTTTGGGATTTTTTTTGTTTTACCAGTTTTGAAAATGTCAAGAGTTTAGCTCTTATGGTTTTCAAGATACAGCAAATTGTCTAAATTACATAGTCAAAATTACATTAACTGATAGAGCACCCTTTAGTTTAAATTTTTTAAAATTTTAGTGTTAATTGTTGTAGTCTGTATAAAAATACACTAACCTTACAAATTTCAAGTGTATATACATACAATTGTATGTATTTTACATGGGATTTTAACATTTATCGTTGCTCGTTTTGGAACACCCTTTAATTTTTATCTCTCATGTATTTGTTGTTGTAGCGGCCAAAGGTCTACACAATCTGTCCAAATTTCAGGTCCGATAGATAGATTTCAGGATAGACGGACAGCGTAGCGAAAACAATAGGGTTCCTTTTCACCTTTGGAGTACGGACCCTAAAAACTAAATGAATTTGAGCTAGGGATGGGCAAAAAATATCGATATATCGAAATATCGATATTTGAGAAAATAAATATCGATATATATCGCCGATATTTCAAAAACCTATATATCGATACATCGATTCTTATTTACGAGTATCGGGTTTCGATACTTTTAAGAGCTATAGCCGTTTTTTAACTGTGACCCAACTAAGGCAGGTGATTTTTTGGATTGTGTGGGTATAATCCTAAAGGCAGAATTTGTTTTTACTTTCAGTTCTGTTACGAATCAGCTCATATACATATAAGCCATTAGTTTTTCTCTCCTTAATTCTGTTATGTTGCGTACACATTCCTCGATGCATGTCGGTATTCACTTCATGAATGCGATGATAGAACTATAGCTAAAACTTTACAACAATTACGCCCGGGAACTGAAGTTGTATTATTTTTTTGACATGTGTTTATAAACGTTAAAAACCGAAAAGTTGTTCCCACTTTCCCAGGAAATGAAAAAGTCCGGGAAAAGAAAAAATCTAATAACAATGGACTATGCAAAACTCATCACTTTAGTGGTAAACTGAGACCATTCTGGTCCGAAACAGCTGATAATTTATTACAGAAAGAGTAACTATTAAAATTTAGAAACAGAATAGCACAGCACATAGCAGCAACAGAAAGTAAAGACTAATGAAGTCTTAAGGAGCTAGAGTAGGCTACGTATAATTTAACATAAATAGTTATTTTGTTTTAAATTTCTTAAAGTAATTGTACATTCGAAATTAATGCAGCAAAAAATATCGATATATCGAAATATCGATGTTTTCAAAAAATATATATCGATACTGTTCAAAAACATCGATACGATATATATCGATACATCTTATTCATTTGCCCATCCCTAATTTGAGCTGTTAATTTTATTTTATTTTTACTTCCACCGACAGCGAATATCGTTAAAATATGTTACTGAACAGCAAATTTGATAAATCGTTGCAATTATTTTAACGATGCGATTATCGTTAAAAGAGTCAGTGAATCGCACTACAGGTACAGGTACAGGAATAATTTTTAAATGTTCTATTAGTTAATGTAATTTTGACAACTTGCTTGCTGTATCCTGGAAAACATAAGTGGCAAACTCTTGAAATTTTTAAAACGGTAAAACTAAAAAAATACCAAAATTACAAAAAAGCTTAAACGAAAAATCGCCAAATTGAAAAATCGCTCAAATGAAATACATCACCAAAAACAAAATAACCCCCATATGCAAAAAATTAACGTGTGCTTAAAGTGTACGTTAAAACAAAATTTCCATACAAAAACCGGTTTTAACGTACACATAAGTAAAAAGATGCAGAAAAATTAAAAAAATCGCCAAAAACCGAAAAAATCGCTAAAATGAAAAAGCGCTGTAACTAAAAAAAATCGCCAAACGAAAAATACAAAAAAAAAAATTGAAAATTGCGTCAATATTAAAAAAAAACGTAAAAAACACCAAAAACCGAAAAAAATCGCCAAAGAGAAACAACCCTTCGTGGACGAGTCAAAGTTGCACTTTATACATTAAACACATTCACCACAGCAGGCTACACGAACACGCAACTTCCAATGCTGTTAGCAGCATTTTTCGCCTCGTAGCCAGCTACTTACTTATTTTGGAGACGGCAGCAGCACCATTTGCACCTGATATTTAAGTACAAAAACATAGTTCAGTAATGCCACTTTCATATATTTTGCATTAATAAGAATTAATTACTTTTTAAAATGTACTTATTTCACGTAAAACTACAAACATTTTTTTGATATTGTTTCTGGTAAATAATATGAAATAATTGTACGATATCATTCATTCAACATTTTGTATTATACTGGCAACACTTCATTTGCTCATTGTAGTAAAAGAAATAGAAATTAGTTTAATGGGAGTACAACGACAAAATCAGCATAGACAACAACCTGTCGCCCTGTTGCCTTGCTGTCTTCAAAAGAATTATTATCCTTGACATTTGGTAGTCGGTAGCTTGCTGTGGTGAATGTGTTTAATGCATTACTGAATTTTCTTTGATTATTGATTTTGGTATTTTTTTCCAATATTGTTTAGGTCCATGGCGAAAGCGCTTAAAATTTTCTCCCCTAGATATATTTAATATTGGCTTTTTGGTTATTGGTTTCTTTGGGTATATAATTTATCTTTGGCATTGGCAAGTTTGTGTCCATAAATTTTAAGGATTTTTCCATTATTCAATAAGAAAATTTAGAACGTTTTTGCTTGAAAATACTTTTGAGTTCTTGTTTTTGAATTCGCTAAACTATTTTCTTCAAAAATGGTTGTTGTCTTTGATAATGAAAAATAAAAATATTATTGCCATGTTTTAAAAACATAAGAATTAAATTAAACTATTATACAACAGTTTGAAAACTATATGAAAAAATATGTGTTGGATATAATGTTTGGAACAAAATAACAAAGCAAATACTCGAATCTTCTAGCATAGACAATAATAATAATTGTTTTAATTGTTGCATCACAACTGCGGCTTTTTTTTCGTCCTTAGAGAAAACGATACAATCGTCGAACAGAATTAGAGCATTATTTGTTTGCATTCTATTTCCAAAAGTGATTTTATATTTTTTATACGGGTATCAAAAGAAAAAAAGTAAAGCAAGCAAAAATTAAAATTTTTATAATATCAGGCAAAAATGTGTTTAAATATATTTGTAGTTCTTATTTAGTAGTAAGAAACTTATAATTTTGTGTATCTATGTATGTCTATTTATAGAATATATAGTAACAAAAAAATAAAATAAATAAGTAAATAAATAAAAATTTAGAAAATTAAATGAAATGATTCAATCGTTTTTCGCCAAAAACAAACACATTTGGTTTGACCGTGGTCTCGTACATTCACACCAACGTGAAATTCTTTTCAATTTCGAATAAAAACTAAAGGTGAAAAAATTTTTAAATTTAACCCATTGGCACCGTTGGTAAATTTATTTTATTAAAAAAATAAATAGAACTACAAATAATTGCGATTTTCTTTTTAGATTTTCATTTTGCTTTTTTTGTCTTTGAAATGTGTTGACGCTTTTGACAAGAATGTTTAATGTTTCACATTTCATGTTTAATTATTATATACTCGTAGAAATGTACATATTTTATTTATTTCAAATGTGTGATTTGTTTGTTCCTTAACACTTTTATGCAAAATACATTCAAGGTCAATTGCTTAGATAATTTATATCGTGCAATACAGTTGTGTTGCAAATTTAAGCAGTGATAAATAATAACAAAGCAAGGTGATATTGCAAATTTAGTAGCTACATATCACTCGTTTATTACAACAATGTCATAACTAAAAAAACAGTTTTATACCAAACGAGTTGAATGTTTTAAATTTGAATGCAGTTTCAAAAATTATTTTATTTTTCTAAATAGTTGGGTATACAAGATATATTATGCCCTTTGGTTCCTATAGGATCAAAGGGACAAGATATTTGTATATAATTTTGGCAAAATGTGAACAAAGATATGATGATTAACTCTGCATTGTTAACTCTAAAATTTTAACTTTTGAGTTATGGCGTTATTGAAATAAATGAGCGATGTGTACATAAAATAAATATATAACTGTATTCGTAGTCGACAGTCATCGAACCCGACCAAAAACAACTTTAATGATTTGTTGCATTGTGGCGGGTCTGGCACTAAACTAATTTGAATGATTGTTCTCCGATGACCATCGACTGTGGTCTTCCATCGAAAAATAATATTTAAATTAAAATAGTGCACATTTATTTACATTTTTATAAGTTGTGATGGTTCGAAGGACCATAAGTAAGAAGAGCAAATGGTTATATGCCGACTCTTTTTAACATAAGCAAATACCGCTGATAACTGTTTAAATGATATGTATTGTCTATACGTTTTAGTCTATGTTCGTGAAAATTGTTAAATGACAAAGAAAATTTCAGAAATTTTTAAACAGAATAAGATTTTTTTAAGGGTAACCAAAAACATGATATATCATATTTTCTCCTAGGCCTTTTACAAATGTTGTTATTTTAGACATTTTCGGAGCCAATTTGGGCATAAATTCTTTCAAAATAATTTATTATGTAATGCCATAGAAGACACCTTTTTGACGCATATGTGACCTTCTCCGAGAAAAGGGACCTAGTGTGTCAAAAAACGGGTGTGTGTCAAAATCGATAAAAATGAGAAAAACATTAATATGAGACATTTTTTTTAGATTTAATTGAACTATAGTGAATTTTAATCAGAAATAATTTCTTAATAAGGCTTAAGTTCAGTAATTTCAATTCTTACCGAATGAAATATTTTTATTAATTAATGTGAGTTTCTAAAGAAGAGAAGAGCAATTAAACTAGACCTTATTAGTTGGGGGAAATACCGATATTTTTCTGTGCAGCCACGCAGTTCATCAGCACCCATGTCTATCTACATATATTCCATTTCATAGAACATTTTAGTTAAATAGCTGATGTTAATTATAATCTCTACCCCAGTAGATAGACATGGGTGCTGATGAAGTGCGTGGCTGCACAGAAAAATATCGGTATTTCCCCCAGCTAATAAAAATTAGTTTAATTTTTCTTCTCTCCTTTAGAAACTCACATTAATTAATAAAATTATTTCATTCGGTAGGAATTGAAATTACTGAACTTAAGCCTGATTAAGAAATTATTTCTGATTAAAACATTAAAATTTTATTTTTTAAATGCGTTTTTCTCAAAACTTCTTTTTCACACACTAGGTCCCTTTACACGGAGAAGGTCACATATAAATAATTATGATTATCTTTCGTTCAGAAAAATTTATTTTTGTAAATAAATAAATAAATTTGTACGCAAAAAACTTTTGTCTCAAATAAATTGAGAAACAAAAATTCAATATCTGAATCATATAAAAATGAAAATAACCTTCTAAAAGAAGAGAGGTGTCTTAGGACACCCGGCTATAGCTATGCTGCTTAGGTATATAAAACAAACTCAATGTGTTAAATAACATTGCAATAAAATCATATTATATGATAATGTTAAATTCGCCACAAATACATATTTCAAAACGTTTCCATTTATTTCCCATTATTTTCCTTTCTAGTGGCCTAGGATTAAATTAATGTATTCTCTGTGGTCGGTGGCCAATCGACTGTGCTATCTGGCTTCTGCCCATGTGCAAAAACAATACAAAAACAAATTGAGCAATCGTTATCGCTGTTTTTATTTTGTTTCACTTACTTCAAAGAAGGAAACAAAACAAAATCAAACATTTTGTTTCGTTTATTCACGTACTCTGCTTTTAAGTACAAAGAAATCAAAACAAAAATAAATTTATAACTGTAATAGTGTCGATTATTTTTGTTACGAAAATCATGTCCTAACTCCTGTATCGCGACATAAATAGCATAGCTATAAAACTTTTAAATTTTTTGCCCATATTTTCATAAACAAATGTTCACATAAGAAACGCATCCGAAATTCAAGCTTAAAAAATGTGTTTAATTTTAAAATGCAAATATTTCTTTACATCCATACTTATTTATAAATTATTTAATACAAGTTTATTTTTTATTACAGCTTGGCAGTGACAGCTACTCAGCTGATAGATATTCCACATCAAGTATTATTGGTGATAGATACAGTTCTCTGTATTATAAGGTTGGGACATTTTTTTTTTAATTAAAAATCTTCATAAAACTTACAAACATCGTACATATGTGATCAGTACACTTACATACATATATGTTTCTTTGCTTTAAGATACTAATTCTACTACAAAATTACAAACGCTTTTGCTGTAAAAACTCCTAAGTCGTCGTCGTCTCTGTTGAAACTGTTGTCCTTGTATTTTAACACACAAAATGTCAGCTGTCTGCTGCATACATTTGCATTAACAAGTCTTTTAAGAACTGCTGCTTTTATTTTTTTTTATACATATATTTGTTTAGCCTATTATTAGGATTAAAATATCAAAAATAACTAAAGTCTACTTTTAGGCGCTGCATTTAAATAAATGTTAAATAAAGTCATTTGCATTTGGGTATGTTGTTAATGCAAAAGGAATTAAATAATAATCATACTTAAGTTTTTTGTTTGCCATTTAGCTTGTCTTAATGTCAATTTTGTTTTTGTTTTTTTTATACTCTTTTAAATTATTATAGTTTTGTTTTAACATTTCCTACTAACTGCAACTAATTGGCTTAAATTTGTGTGAGCTAAGCATAAAAAAAAAGAATGAAATGGCAGTGACTTGTACAAAACATATATTAAACTTGTCTTGTGGCAGTTCAAAAATGTTCCCATCACGGTCTTTTTGTGGTTAAAATGAAAATTCTTGCATATAATTAGCTAACTATGATTATAGTGCTTTGTTGTTATTGCCTCGCTGTTGAGTTGTCACATGTTGGATCTCAGCCAATAAGAAATAAAGAAAACATCAAAAATCAAAGCATCTTACCCCATAAATTGTCGTATTAAATGCAATCAGATTCTCTAAATACCATTCATTGTGAAATAAAATTGGAAATTTTATTTGCATTTTCATTTTGAATTCAAAAAGTTTCTATTTTGTTCAAATTGCTTTAAAAATAGCATAAATTTCTTTAATGGCAAAAATCACCGAGATTTGTCTTCAAGGTCAATAGCTTAAATCTAACACAAAAAAAAAGAAAGTGAAAGCTAATAAAAATCTATATACATACATATATGTTTATGTGATAAATTTAAACGAAACTATCTAAATACTTTTATTTTAGATTATAGCGAAAGCAAAAGGTTCATTAGACAATTTTTATATTTTATCTTCTGTTTCATATATGTAAATCTGTCCTATATAGTTATTGCTTTCTTTTAACATTGTGGGCAGACTCTTAGTGAATTAATAAGGTCCGTTTCTCGCACCTCTCTTTGTCTTTCCAAGTGTAAAACCAAAATCATGAAGTCTTTACTGAATATGTAAAACTTTAGCCGCTACAATTAAAAATATATATAGAGAGAGGGAGAGCTAGTAATTAAAGGGTGTTCTAAAGCGAGCAACTAACAAGTTTTAAATCCTAATGTAAAACACACACAATTATATATGTATGTATGTATGTATAGACACTTGAAAGCTTCAAGGTCAGAGTATTTTTATGCAGACCACACCAATTAACACTGAAATTTAAAAAATCAATGTTAAAGGGTACTCTATCAGTTAATGTCATTTTGACTGTGTAATTTTGCCAACTTGCTAAATCTCGGAAACTCTTACGGTTTCCGAGATTTAGCAAGCATTTTTAAAAACGCTAAAACTAAAAAAACCCAAAATTAACAAAATTAACAAAATGCCGAAACGAAAAATCGCCAAAAAGAAAAAATCGCTTAAATAAAATATATCACCAATAATGAAACAAATCGCTAAAATGCAAAAAAAATCTCCGATAGTAAGAAGATTACTATAAAACTGAAAAATCGCCAAAACGAAAAAAATCTCCAAAACTAAGAAAATCGCTAAAACTAAAAATATATACTGTAAAAAAAAAACAAACAAAAAATCGACAAAAGTCGATAAAATCGCAAAATGTCACAAGGCTAAAAAACGCCAAAGCCGAAAAAAGCGCTTAAACTAAAACAAATTGCCAAGAACCGAAAAAATCGCCCAAGCGAAAAAAAACGCCAAAACTAAAATAAATCGACAAGAATCGAAAAATCGTTAAAAACGAAAAATCGCAAGTAGAAAGGCCCTAAATCGTATATTCACGAAATTGAGTATTTCAGTAGCATAGCTGTTAAGTAATGATAAGTAATCGTAAAAAATAATCCGATTACTTCTAAGGATTACTTTTGATTCTTTTCGATTATTTATTAAGAATCAAAAGTAATCTTGGAAAGTAGTCGGATTAATTTTTGATTACTTTTGATTATTTTTAGCAGTTTTAAGTAGTTCAGATTACTTTTCGATTATTAGTAATCGCAATCAATTATTTATCAGCAATTCTTTTGAAGGCAATTATATAATCATTACAATTTTTTTTAAATATAATCTAATTGATTACTAATCGTAATCGAAATTTAACAGCTCTGTTCAGTAGTTCCGCTACATTTAACATAAATACACCTCGTCACCTCGATTTTACAAGCAGTTGTACTGTTTGTTATTACGTTTTTACCTCCTACTGTGAAGTTACAGTTATTTGAGTTAGGGCCTTTCTACCTGTGACCAACGATATGTAGTGTAATTACGGAACCCTTTGTGTGCGAGTTAAAGTCGCTTCAGCTTTTGTCGAAAAAAAATTTTAAAACCGTGTCAAATCATCTTTTTTGGCAACTATAGCTTTTACATTTTGTCTTCGATACTTTTTATTAGTGCTTCTCTAAACAACATAACTCTGAAGATGCTGAAATGTGTTTTATTAATAATATATCTCAAAATAACAGAACTGTTACAAATAAAATACTATTAAGCCGTGATCACGATCGCAGTTTAAAATAACATTGATTTATAAATCACGTTCACGTTATTAAAAATTCACGAGATCGCCCATCTCTAGTAGACATATTAACTCCCGGAGTGCTACTCCTATTTAAAAAATAACTCTTGACGCAATCACCTTTGATTAAAAGGAAGTTGCACGAAAGATTTATCTACAAGTTTTTCCTAAAATATTTATTGAGAGATTTTATATTTTGTATAGCAAAGCAAAATGAGTTAATTCTGTGGGATAATTATTTCAATAGAACAATGGATAAATTTCAGACAAAAGTTTTTGGTAGATAATTTTTTTTTTTTTATAAAATAATAATAATTATAATTAATAATAATAATTATCTGTGACCCGGTCTTATGACTGAAACTGACGAGTCATACCGAGAAACTGACGAAATGCATTGTTTATCTTTAACAGCTGATTTTTCGAAATTTTGTTTTTGAGTCGTAAGCCACCTTTTAATAGACCGGGCCACATATATAATTATTTTATTCGAGAGATTTTCAAAAATGTGGCCATATATTTTTTTAAAACGATTACTTTTTCATTGAAATTGTACTATTTATTATTAGCGGTATTCAGTGTTTCAGGCAAATGCTCTTGCGTAAGTGTAAATGCAAAATATCACACCTATGATATTGGATTGTGTGTGTGTTTTGTTGTTGGATTTTAAAGAAAAGATCAATATTTTGCATTTCAACTTACTGAAGACATAATATCAGCATCCTTGACCTAAAATGCTAATCAGAAAAATATCAGAAAACAATCGATTTTATATTTGCCATAAGTTTTGGCGTAGTAAAATCTTTTTAATGAAATAGTTATTGTTAAAAATAAATCGGCGCCCTTACATTTATTTACTTGTTATTCCTTGTAGAATGCTTAACAAGAAAACAGTTAAAAGTTTTGCTTCTGCAATATTTCAAGGACTTAATATTGACAGAGGGAAAGTTTTGTAAGCATTTAATACAATTCTTAACGAGTCTCTATAGAAGTAAGAAATGCTGGAAGCCACCTCAGTAAATATTACAAGTAACCTTAGTCAAAGTCATTAATTACTGTCAAGTACATACTACATACTCGTTCATAGATAAAAGAAGAGCCTCCCATTTTGAAGGACTCAAGTTTATTGTAGGGCATTGTACTCCTAATGCTATTGTTTATGGTTTTATTGTTTGCTGCTGCCTGTGTGTGTGTGAAAACCTTGATTTTTGTACAAATATGAATGTCAACACATTCTTACTAAAAGTCAAAGCATTTAAGACTAAAACAATCATAATCAGATTTTATGCACACGTACAATACATACATATCGTACTTATTTCTAATGATTTTCTATTTATATTCTATTTGATATTTGCAGTCGCCCAGCCGTCTGGAGTCAGCAGCCTGTTCGAGCGAAAACACCACAGGACGTCAATTGCAACGTGTGTTGCATTATTCAATGACACCCTGTCGCACACTGCCTGGCCTAAGAAGGGCAGAATGTGCCATACACGACGTTGACTGTGATGAGGTTTATGCAGACATCTATATTGGCGATGCGTAAGTTAGAAGGCCAGCAGATTCTTGCATACACAAGAAGACTAACTACTCGTAACTAATTAAAATGTCAACATGTTTTTCTTTTTCTCTGTTTTCATGGTTCTACAATTTAGTGCTGCCGCTAAAAATAAAACATACCTGCGTACAATGGGCATTACACATGTGCTGAATGCCGCAGAAGGTTGCCGTTATGGCCAGGTCGATACAGGGCACAGCTATTATCGTGATATGCCAAGTATTAGGTACGAAATTCATTGCATTCCATCCCACATCGTGTATTTAAGTTTGTTAACAATGTCAAAAGGGCTAACTATACTGTTATGCATTTTAATTAAGTATACGAAGCAAGTAGCAGAAGACATTAAGGAATAGAAAAAATTGCCACAAGTATTTTAAGAAAACAAAAGATACGATAAGAAATTTTTCTTCATTAAAAGAAAAATAAAATTTAATCAGGAGTCATTTCTTAAACGGGCTCAAGTTCAGTGTTTTCCAATTGTTATTACAGAATGAAATATTTTATTAATTAATGTGATTTCCTAATGCCGGCCATACACTACACAAGTTCACTGCACAAGTCTGGCACTGTGCAGTGCGTTTGTGTAGTGTATGGGGGTGGTTATCGAAATTTGATATTTGCTCAAGTTTGAAAACTGTACAGTGAACTTGTGTAGTGTATGTTGCAAACGCTCAGTTGTGCCGTGATTTTTTAAGAGTTCACAACAAGAAATGAGCGCAGAACAAATATTCTGGACAGAGTTCCTAGAAATATACAAATAATCACCAGCATTATTGCGAATTAAAGTAAAAAATGCTCAGTTTACTTGTATAGTGTGTGTCACAAGCTTAGTTTACGCAGTGCCATACTTGAGCACTGAGCTTGTGTAGTGTATGGCCGGCATTAATTAGGCAAGAAAAGTTAAACTAGACTTAACTGAAGGAAATGCGGCATTTTTTTTGTGCCACCATGCACCTCATCAGCACCCATAGCCATCGACTTGGGCAGAGAGTCGCTGCTGGTATTAATCTGTTTTTCTTTGGATCTCATTCCGATTTTATTATTTAAATCTATTCCAATTAAAGAAACGTTACAAGGAGTCATCCAAAAAACCAGCCTATAAAATTTAAAAAATTTAAAATGACTGCCAAGTATTACACAAACTTTGTTTGTGGACTGAGGTATCAAAAGCAGTAAAAACTGCTTTTGTTTTCAAAAAAATAGGGAGTAAATGTTAGAAATGTCAGACAGTGGTAGACGTTCCAAAATAATCACCCTTATTCCAGTTGTCGACATCGACGTCACTTTAAAACAATACCGAAAAATTGGGGCTTTTGTACTCGTTGCTGAAAACAACTGCCTCCTGTTGGCAGGTTTATGCTATTTTCTAGACCTTAAGGAACGGAAATGGATTGTCAGTAGCATAAAATTGTTCTCGAGATGTAGTAAAGAATCCCCAATTTTTTGATATTGTGTTAAAATAACGTCAATGTAAACAATTGGAATAAGCGTGAATGTATTGAAAACTGAATAGTAGTTATCTTATCAAGAGATAATGCCACTGTTGAAACATATGACAAGATCTATTCATACTTACTGCATCACGATATTACCAGAATAGAAGGGAGTAAATAAAATAGGAAATTATTCAGGAATATATCTATTTAGGGTGACCTAAATGATAGCGACTTCCACCGGAAGTTTTACAGACTCAGATCACTGCCATTCTAGATAGCAGAGTACCAAAACTTATTTTTACGAACCGTAAAATAAGAAGGCGGATCAATAACTCCGTGACTTTTTTAATGAAACACAGTTTTTTTTTGCAAAACAAAAAATTATTTTTCAACATAATCTCCTTTAAACTCAATACACTTAGTACAACGTTTCTCCAGGTTTTGTATCCCTTCCAAAGCATTGAGTTTTTCGAGGTCCTTAAAATAAGCATTTGTTTGGTCAATAGTTTCATCTTTTGAGCTAAATTTCTTTCCACCGAGCCATTTCTTTAGGTTTTGAAATAGGAAGTAGGGGCTAAATCCGGATAATATGGCGGATGGGGTACCAATTCGTATCCCAATTCATAGAGTTTTACCATTGAGACTGCATACGTGTGCACTCGTGCATTGTCTTGATGAAAAAGAACTTTTTTCTTTGCCAAATGGGGTCGTTTTGTGGATTATCCCGTGTGCATCCCAAAAAACTGTTGCCATTACCTTATTGGCCGAGAAACTCACCTTGGCCTTTTTCTGCGCAGGTTTAGACTGCTGCTTGGTCCCCGGAGTACAATAATGGATCCATGTTTCATCCACAGTTACAAAACGCCGCAAAAACTCCTTCGGATTGCGGTTAAACAACTCTAAACAATCCTTTGAAGTTGTCACACGTTTACTTTTATGGTCAATTAAGAGCAAACGTGGCACCCATCTTGCAGACAACTTTCTTAAACTCAGCTGATCATTTAAAATGGAAACCAAACTACCATATGAAATGCCTATCTACTTTTAGTCTTCGATCGGCCAACACTGTATCGTGGATTTTTTTCGAAATTTTTGGGTGTACTGACCTCAATTGGTCGTCCAGAACGTTCAGCGTCACTTGAACTTGTGCGTCCACAACGAAAGTCAGTAAACCATTTTTTACCACTGAAATCGATGGTGCAGAGTCCCCATAGTACCATATGAAATGCCTATCTACTTTTAGTCTTCGATCGGCCAACACTGTATCGTGGATTTTTTTTTCGAAATTTTTGGGTGTACTGACCTCAATTGGTCATCCAGAACGTTCAGCGTCACTTGAACTTGTGCGTCCACAACGAAAGTCAGTAAACCATTTTTTACCACTGAAATCGATGGTGCAGAGTCCCCATAGTATTTATCGAGCTTTTTCTTGGTTCGATTGACGGTTTTTTTTTCGCAAAAAATAATGTTTAATGAGCACTCGAAATTCACTTTTTCCCATTTTTAGAAAAATACACGAGTTGTATGTTTTGAACAGCTGTTAAACCCAAAAAAAATGACGACACTTGCTCAAAATTTGACAGTAGTCTATTAACAGGTGCTACTTGATGGGAACAGTGTTGCATTTCATATAAGTACGAAGGAAGTTCGAAAAGTCACGGACTTATGGATCCGCTCTCGTAGTTACCAAAGTAGTAAGCGATCCTTCAATACAAGAATAAAATAAACACATACATACATATATTTTCTAAATATTCAGATAATATGAATTCAATGACACCAGGATGGATATCAATGGAAGAGTCCAATAAGTTAGCTAAGATGGGATCAACTCTGAATAATATCACGTAGCAAAAACCAAACCTTTTCGAAGCCAGTGAGCAATAGAAAGAGTAGCCAAAATCCTATATGAAAACCTAAATCAAGAGAGAACAAGGAACATTCTAAGCCTACTAAGGCCTCACACTCAGCAGAATATGAAAAGATTGACATAATTGTAATCCTGTAACGAGATTGGCGCAGCATTGATTGATTGTCCTTAATAACACATAATTTACATTAACCATATTTTTCATGAAATTAAATTTATATTTGATCAAAACCTCTTGGATAGTTGCGGTGAGAAAAAACTTGCTCTCTGCCATCCTCTCGATCCTACTTTTGAATAAGTCTATAGCATTTGTGTTCTTTCAATGTTGTAAGTCTCATCAAAATCGTTTGGATAGTTTCGGTGAGGCAGGGATTTGCCCCCAATGGCCCTTTAAAAAATGTAAAAACCTATGTGTCCTTTAAAATGCAGATGTTTCAACTTTTTGAATTTCATAAAAATTGGCTGAATAGTTTCGTAAAGGAACGTAAAGTGGGCTTTCAAAATGCTTTATATGTGAGCCGAAATCGTGTGCAAATGCTGAAGACAAAAATAATTTTTCTAAAGCCTTATATGAATTAAAGGTTTTGCACCTTTAAAAAACATTCGTGATCAAAGGCTTTCTATGCTAGCTAAGAATTACGGATACCATTTTGAACTAAGACTGGATGGGTAAACCACAATCTATCCCTGAACAAGTCACAAACTTAAAATCTAATATCCACAAGTCAGGCAGTCGACTTATTTGGAAAATTTATATAAAAATCTCCTAAGTTTTCTTCTCTCTTAAAACGTTTCAGGCATTCATATATTAGTTGTATTGGTTCCAAGAATGTGTCATGTACGCAATTTCAAAAATTTTCTGTAACTCAGAAGGGAAACAAAGGAATTTACTTACATAAATAAATTATTACGTTTAACCCTTTTAAGCGTGTAAGTTCCTTTTTTTGCTCAAAAGTAAAAATAAACAACAACAACCAAAACAACAACAACAACAACTATTTCTTTAGTTATATATGTACACTAGAGTGGGTCAATTTGTATGGACTAAAAAAAATTCACGATGCGGTTGTCAAAATCGTAATATACGATGAATTCTAAGAAGGTTTGCCCAAGGAACCATGGGTCTAAAATAAAATCGAGCTTCCCATTTTGAACGAGAAGTTTTTCTTTTCTTCTTTTTCAATACAATTTAGGCAAATTAAAAAAATTTTCATATTCGAAAACAAAAGTTTCTCGTTAAAAATGGGAAGCTCGATTTTGATTTTAGACCCATGGTTTCTTGGGCAAACCTTCTTAGAATTTAATGTAGATTACGATTTTGACAACCGCTCGGTCGAGAAAAAAATTGACCCACTCTAATGTACATACTTTCGTTTATTCTTGACTAGCGAACAAACACAAACTGTCTTCACTGATTCTGACTGATTCAGACTGATTCAGACTGACTCCCTCTCACACACAGCACCATCGTTTATAGCATAGAAATTCTTCTACAATGTTCGCCACTGCCAAATAAAAGAAACTGAATTACTGCATAAAGATACTGCTACAAGTTCTATGAACACGTTACCATCTATGCTAAGGCTTCCTATGGGCAACCAAGTTATCAAACAGTCTTCTCAAACAAATCTGGGAAATTCACGTTACTGTTTCTATAAGTTTGTGGATAATTCTGTGGATCATTATTTTGAATTTCACAGTTGCTATGTTAGGATTTTTATGCTGGTAATACTGTGTGCAGAGTTGTTGGCACCGTGTTGTACTTAGTTATATTTGAAACTATGTATGTATATTTGAATTTCGTAGCACGGGACATGTTGTGCCAATTGTATTGAACATGTCTGTTCTATGAAAAAGGTGCTGAAAGTTCCAAAAAGTTCATCAAATGCAAAATAGTAGGGAAAGTTCAATTACCTGTTTTTATGCAACCACAACAACAACATAACAACACAAACAAGTACCTTAAGTTTAGGTCCAGAACCTATCAGCGAGTTAATTATAGCAATCATGACACCCCCTCCCCCCCACCCTTTAGGCAACGTCATGTTAAAGCTACCGGTCCTTCTCATACAAAGTTTCGCAACTCGAACCGCTTGCTAGTCCCTGGAAACCATTCACATGGCGATCCCTGTGGCAGGTTCTCTTCCCTCTAGGGTAGTTTCATCTGACTATTTGCAATCTTACATAACTATATTTATTTATTTCTATAAACCTTCTGCTACTTCTTCTACGTAAAATGCATAACTTGTCCAACTTTTCCCTTGTCCCCTTACAATTGGTTAAAATTTGAATGATTGAATTTAATATTAAATTTTTAAACCATTTTGTCTCTGGGTTTCATCATTACTACACATTATGTGTTCCAACATTTACTTCTTATTCATGGAAATATCATTTGTAAATATTGCATTTGATTTAACTACAACATTTTTGCACTTTCAACATCCGTGTAAATCAATTTTGTACTAAAAAAACAAACATGAATTTTGTAAAAAAAAAATATGTGTAGAAGAAACAGCAAAGACACTCATTTTAGGTACATGGGCTTCCCAATGACTGATGCACCTACAACTGATATTTCACGTTATTTCTATGTGGCGGCCAAATTCATTGACAGTGCCATTAGCAGTGGCGGTAAGTTGGTAATATGTAGATTTAAAACATCTAGAAAACGCCCATTTATTTGAAAATATATTTTGCATTTACTATGCTAAAAATTTTCTTTGGTTTTTCATTTAGGCAAAGTTCTGGTCCACTGTCTGGTGGGTGTGTCACGATCGGCCACTTGTGTATTGGCCTATTTGATGATTTGCCGCAAAATGTCTGCAGTCGATGCCATACGTACAGTGCGCATGCGCCGTGATATACATCCCAATGATGGTTTCCTACAACAATTGGCTGATTTAGATATGGAACTGAAACGTAAAAATCTATATCCATTTTAAAAGCAACTAAAAAAAATCAACAAAAACAATAATAACAATAACAACAAGAACAACAATAACCAAAGAAACCAACTGAAATTATTGTTGAATCACATATTTAAGAGAAACAATATTGTAACTAAAATTAAGCAAAAAAAAGTATATTCAACTGAACAAAAGCATCACAAATAAAAGAAAAATATTATATATACTTAAATTTATATATACATATATATAGTGATAATTATAGAAATCGCTGTAATCAGAGACCATTTATAAGTAGAGACAAATTCTAAAAAATAAAACATCCAACTTTTACGGACGGACTATAAAGGACTGTTGTTAATTGAACCGAAAATAAAACGATCTTTTGAACTTATTTTATAAAACAAAAACAACAACTAATGTGAATTTTTTTCTTTGTAGTATATATTATATACATTTGAGTAAATGGTATATATATATATATTCTTACTATTATAATTAATATTGTATTAACAAATAATTTCTTTTGTATTACTTAATAATTTAACAAAGAAATCAAAACAAACAACAAAAAATCTAAAATGACAAGAATAAAATTGCAATAATAATTAAATACTAATGAAAAACACAAGAAGTGTTAAGAGTCAGTTTTATTTGGTGGAAAAGTGTTCCCTAAAACATTGTTAAGGCCTGTGTGCTTAAACAAAACTAGTTCTAGAGTCCAGAATCTAATTTAATTAAAAAAAAACGCGATTAAAAAAAATTAGTTAGTCCTAATTTACACTATGCAAGTCTTATTGCTATTAGTTTGAGGGAGAGAGAAACGAGGGGAACAAAAAATTTCTTTTCCCCTCGTCTCTCTCTCCTAAAAAAACTAATCCGCTTAGCGATAAGACTTGTATAGTGTAAATTAGGACTTACAAACAAAACAGCAAAAATGGATTAGAATACTTACTAGAAAAAGCGAGACCTTAAAATTAACTTCTAAATGAAATCGCTTAATTGTCTAGATAACTTTCAGGCCATAGAAATGTTTTTATAGAAACGTTTGATTTTTTATATCCGAGAGAGTTCAACTAATTTATGTCAAAATATGTCAAAGAATTACCAAACTATATACATATGTATACTTATTTGATATTTATAGACAGATTTTGAAAAAAATTCGTCTCTAAACGTTTCAAATTTGTATGAAAAATAACGAAAATTCGTTTCAAAAAATATTTTTTCCATACAAATTTAAAAACGAAACAATCATTTGTATTTACAAAATCTACCCCTTAGGGCACTGATACACGTTCAACATATATTGTGATATTTGGGATCGCGAACCATTTTAATGGATTGATGGATCTCACGAGCGTATGCTACATGTTCAATATTTATCGCGTCAGTATTTACGTTATTTTTGTGCTGTGCGAATCGTTTATTAAAGAAATTTATTTTTATTTTGTCGGAACTCCGCCAATGCCTCCAAATTAAAAATAAAATCTTTAAAAAAATTTTTTTGGTCGTTAATTCCGATTCCACCGGCGGAACCCACTCGCTTTCACTATCTTCTGCCATTACTGCCATTATTAAAACAAACTTTACACAAATGTAATAAACTTTTTTACTTTTTATATGTTAAATTTTTTGCACTGCGGCTTTTATTTTATTTGTTTTATTTCACTTCTTATTAACGTATCGCGATCTAATATCATGAAAATACTACACGTTCAATATTTATCACGCGATCCGCGATCTGGATTCCATAATTTAGGCCATTCTGCGATATGGATCGCGATCCATCAATACTGCATGCTGCACGTTCAATAAATATCGCGATACTGGATCGCGTTCAATATATATTGAACGTTTAGCAGTGCCCATAGTCTTTAATTTATTAGGCATTTTTTGCTTGTTTTTTTTTTTTTTTTTTGTTAAGCAACGTCTATATGCATTTCGCTGCTGCTTATGCAACTCATCAGTAGACTGCAACCCCAAAGATTTAAAAATAAGCTAAACAAACTCACATGCCTATAGTAAGATTCTTAATAGCCCAATTCACAAACTTCTGCAAATGGTCTTGCATCGTAGCATATGCAAAATGGTATAACTAGTATATTGATACTCACCACTAAGAATTGTTAAGTGGCGGGTATTAATATACTAACCATTTTGCACATGCTACGATGCAAGACCATTTGCACAAGTTTGTGAATTGGGCTAATATATGTTATTGGGAATTACAATAACTATAGAAACACAATAAGCAGGGAAACCGCAAATATGCAATTGCATTTTTTTCTTATGAGACGTATTAATGCGAACTTTTTATGAATTTTCGCATTGATTTGTTACTGCATATTTTTGCATATTTTACCCTTTAAAGCATGTGTTTTTGCATATATCAGTCTTACACGCATATTTTTAGCATATTTTCGCATTTTTAGGGTATAATTTACACTTTTGGGGCATATTATGATGATACTTTATAGAATTTTTTTTATTTAAATATTGCATGCAAGCTTATTTTTGTTGGTAAAAATTTTTATTTTTATTTTTCGCCATCTAAATCTCATTTCCAATGTTCCATGTAGTATATAAATTTTTCTTCTATTTATATTACGCAGTTATTATGGACTTAAGTTTCAATAAAAATTCGGTTTTACTATTTGTGACGGACTCTATCCCGAGTAGACGTTGAAGGAACATTGTCAATGCATAAAAGTTTACTTAAGGCCGTGATACACTATCATACAAAGTCGTGCGATTTACGACAAAATACAACCTTGGTGTGCTGAATTGTTTTTGTATTTTCAAAATTTTTATAAACTTCGTCATACCAGGGTTGTACTTTTTCTTAGATCGCACGACTTTGTATGATAGCGTATCACCGCCTTTAGATGTGACAGCCAACGATTTTTATTTGAAAATATAGTTCAATATTTTGTTGTTTATTGCAATAAAATTATAAATAAAAATCTTGTCTTATTTATATAAAATATAGTTCCAAAGTTTTATTTCTGATATCGTGATCTATTTTGAGATTGAATAATTTTTAAAATTTTTATATTTTATTTTAACTTGCGCTTCGAACCCAAATTATTGTTTTTAATACGGCAGTTATTCTTTGTTAATTATTTTATTGTTTCCTTTTTTTTTTTTGCTTATTTTTTTCTGTCTTGTTTTAAATGCAAATAAAATTATATTTTCGTTTTTATTTTTAAGAGCATATTTTTGAGTTTTTAGTGCATATTAAATGCGCATAAAACACTTTTTTTAGAGCATATTTTTGCTTTCCCTGACAATAAGTTTTAAGGCCTCAAACAAAAATCTTTACAAAACAAGCAACTTTGATTTCAGAATTGACTTCAACATCGATTTTCTACTAATCAATCTTATTACGGAAACTAAAATGGACATAAAGCCATTAATTAATTAGAACACAAACACGATTTAGATAAGTTATTATAAGGAAATTATATATAAGCCCCATTTTAATACTGAATTTTAACAGCTTGCTATTGTTGCCATTTTTTGAGTTGCTACTAAATAAATGCTCACTTTCTGATATTTCATAATTTACCAGCTATTTTACTACATTACCTCGAATTTTCTCACCCTCAAATTTTTCAAAACCTCAAATTCCTTAAATTCATTTAAGACCTGAATGGATAAAGTTCAGGCAGAAGTCAGTATCAGTCAGTCTTTAGCAAATAAAAAGAAAGAAAAATATTAAAAACTTTTAATTTATGCAAATTATAAAACAAGTGTAAAAATGTTTAACGATAAGAACATAAAAAAACCTTAAAAGAATTTTCATTTAGATCATTTATTAGCAATGAATATCTACGATATACATGCGACGTCAAATATTTTCTAGCTTGATACTTAACATGCATTTAAAAACATAAATACTGGAAGTTTATAACGCAAGATAACAGGTTCGGTCATTCCTTTTATGTAATTAAAATATTTAGAAACGAAGAAAGGCATTTTTAACGCTAATAAAATTTAGCCCTTAGAGAAAAACGCATAAAAATTAACGCCTATCAATTAATACAAAAAAAAAACAAAAAAAAACACTTGTTGAGTAGAACGAAGTCTGCTGTTAAATGCAACATTTCTACAGCAGCATACAAAAAATATACAAATGCATTGTATGTATGTATGTATGAATTTGTATGATTGGCCAACGAGGCGCAGAAAAAAATATTTTCACTTCATAATTATTATTTTCTTTCTTTTGATAAATTTTAATTTAGCTGTCAAAATTGCATTTAGCAGCAATTAATCATGTAAGAAATAACAAACATGTCAAGGAGCAACTAACAAATGACAACAGATGTCTACTTAAAAGAGAAAACATTATAATGCTCAAGACAGTGCTGCCGCACCCGAAATTCAACTGTTCCGTCTTAGCGTAACACGCTTTACTGAAAAAAATCGGATTACTGAAAGCGATACAAATTCCCGCACTTATTCACTTCGCTTTACTAAGAATATCGTATTACTGAAAACCAAAAGTAAGACCACAACCACGTTTTATATGAAACTTACTTCGCTTTAGTGAGCAAATAAACAATGACAAATTTATTTATTAGATATCGATTGCATAGCTTAAGGCTGAAAAAATTGTGCATGTTTTGTCCGTTAAAAAATTAAATAGCAAAATGTATTTGTCCTTTTCGCTCTTACGTACTTTATTGTATTTTTCTATTATATTGTCAATGCAAGTGGCTAGATATTTTCGAGGAATTCGTGAAAAATTTCAACAACAAAATGTGCACATATGCATGTGTATGATGTGTATTGTTTTACTGATTTTAAGCAGTACACTTAACTGTAACAAATTTCAGTAATCCGAACTACGTTTTGGAGAAAAAAGCGGATAAATGAAAAAAAAATTGGAGTTTAGTTATTTTCAGTAAAGCGGAGTCGGAGTTCAAAACTTCCTATCAGTACCAGGATTAATTTCGTACTTATTTGCATTTAGTGCCGAAAAGTTCTAAGAGTCGGTTCAAGTTGAATTTGATAATTATAGCTGAATTATAAATTCTAATTTTAAGTAGTATAAATACTAAGAGCCTATTCACATTATGCCTTTTTAGCCTGCCTTCTTTCGACAATTTTCTTTTAAACCCCCTACGAAAAGTCAAGCACATTTACATTAAGACTTTTTTATTCATGACGAAAAAACAAAGAGAAATGTCAAAAATCCCCTCAAATTTTCATTTCGTGCCTTTTGTTTTACTCCGCCTGCTTCTCAACACCTCTTACCAACGAACTCAAAAAGCCTGCCTACACATGCAAGCAGAAAAGGCACAGTGTAAATTGCGTCTAACAGAATGACTATACAGCTGTCTATATATTTCAGTTCAGAAAGAAGAAGAATTCAAGCACATGGTCTCTTTGACATGGTGGACCAACTGAGTTTTTATATCCTTTATTATGCGTCCCCCAAACACGTATTTTCCCTATTTTAATACAGAAAAGCCCTTTAAGCCAGTAGCGTCTGATTTGTTATAACAAATATTTTTAGCAAAAATATTAAATTTAAACAATTTCGGATTAGTCGGCAACACTGTCTCAACCAGTAACTAACACACTGAATGATCCACCACCTGTCACATTGAGTGCTTATCATTCTGATGGTGTGTATTTAGAAAATGAGAAAAAAATGTGCTAATGAACTTTTTATGACATTCAAGATTTTAATTGCTTTGCTTGACCCAAGACCAAAATTTTTTTTGTTTAAATTTCAGAAAGAATAATTTTTTTATTCTTTTTGATAGTCCATCTAGAAGTTATGGATGAAAAATTGTTTCTTTTTGTTTCTAATTTATGAGCTAAAAATTTTTATAAAATAATAAATTTTTATAAATAATAAAAAAAAAATACGTGTAAACTAAAGTCAACTTAAAACCGAAAATCTCCAAATAAAAATTTTACGACTCTTTGGGACACACACGTGAATTTAATTTCATCATAAAATTTCTGTTTTATATTTTCTTTTGTATTTTATATATTTATTTATCACAAATGTCTTATTGAGAAATTATGAATTAAATGTACCATCGCGATGACAATGATGATGGCGCTACATTTACACCAACAAGTTTAATAATAAAATGGGACCACCTTGCATTTAATGACAGTTGCAGCTGAACAATTTTCCGTTAGAAGAAATAAATTTTTATCAAATAGTGGTTTTGTTTATGTGATCATAATAAAAAAGAGTTGATTATTCAGTTAAAAATTAATTTAAAATTTAATTTGATTTGACTTTTAGATAAACTGAGTATATTATTAATTTTACCAGCAAAGCCAAGAAGTATAAAACTCTTAGGGAATAAAGAATTCACTAAATTTGTATCTAAGTATCCATTTATAAAAATCGGCATTAAATTTGACCAAAAACAAATATAAATTCCACTAAAAGCCCAATTGTGTAAGATTATTCGTTCATCGAACATTTCTTTATATAAATCAGTTGTGTCACGTGCCTTTTTTGCATGTTGCATCATCTTGTTGAACCTACAGTTCCCCCATATTAAAGGCATTGAATTACAGTACAAAAAGTCAATAATCAACAAGCTGCACTGTGGGATGGCTCCATACATTTTTGTGCAAAAACTGTAAGAAGTGGTCAAAGGTCATTGAAAGTTGGTACTACTGGTTGTAAAAGATTCTTAAAACTTCGCTTTTTTCAACTGACAGCTAAGTTGAAATACATGGTTTTTTATAAGCTCGGTTACATTCAGTACGTGTCCGTCAACACAAAGTACAAAATTTGGTCAACTTTTAACTTTTTGCGTACGTTGAGTAGTTTGACAGATATTTGTTGGTTTTTTGGTCTGTTCTGATTAAGATTTTTGTGTTTTGTGGCAGCAAAAAAAAAATAAAATTAAGCGAAATAAATACAAAAAGTTGAATTTGTTAAATAAAATGGAGAATCGACCTATAGAAGCTGTTCAAATGCTTCCGTCAATAAAGTACTCATTGCGCCAACCTTCACCGTCGTTGCGTTAATGACAGTTGAAAAAGGCGAAGTTTAACGTATGACGGATTCATTGTGCCTCGGGCTTTATGCAACAAGTAAGCGACGAAAAATCTGAGCATCTCTCTAAATTCTATTGCATTTCCTAGAAAACATTAACCTATATTTCTTCATCGTAATACATATTACATTCCAATATTATTGAAATGAAATCTTGGAGGAAAGTGGGCCTACACCATTTCTTTAATTCAAAATTTTACCAAAGTAACGAAAAAAAATATAAAAAAATTTCTGCTTTTGACGTTTTTTTGGAGCTAAGCTCTTTATGGCGCGATACAGGAGCTAGGACATGATTTTCGCAACAAAAATAATCAACATTATTACAGTTATAAATTTATTTTTGTTTTGACTTCTTTGAACTTAAAAGCAGAGTACGAAAATAAACGAAACAAAATGTTTGATTTGGCTTAGTTTCGTTCTTTGAAGGGAGTGAAACAAAAACAATGAGATTGATTGCTCAATTGTTTTTGTATTGTTTTTTGCACATGAGCGCTAAAAAGAGAACGATGTCAATCGGCTGCAAGTCGGCCACAAACAATACATTAATCGTACGCAGTTAGAAAAGAAAATAGTGGGAAATAAATAGCTCTGACCGGGTGTCCTGAAACACATCTCTTATTTTTTTTTTTTAGTTTTAGCGATTTTCTTAGTTTTGGCTCTTTTTCGTTTTGACAATTTTTTAGTTTCTTGGCGACCTTTTAACTTTTGGTGATTTTCTTGTATTTTAGCGATTTATTATTTTTTTTTTAATTTTGGCAAATTTCCGATTCCGATTTTTTTTAATTCTGGGATTTTTTGGTTTTGGCGTTTTTGAAAGTTTCAAGAGTTTGGCATTGTTTCAAGATACAGCAAGTTGTCAAAATTACATAAACTGATAGAATACCCTTTAATTTTAATTTTTTAAATTTCTATGTTATTTGTAACATCAGAGAACCCTCCCTCATCGGTTCTGTGTAGCAGAATCATCGGAGGAGTAAAAAAACCAAAAAATGGCTACTAGTACAGCTTCAAAAATTTAATACGGCTCACTGACATCAGAGGCGCTGCAAAACTGCATTATTAAGAGAGTGCAAAACGCATAATTGTAAAAGACTGAAGCTTTCTCTCTATCTCTTCTTCCACCACCTGTCTTCTCATTCACTATCCCTTTCCTAAAGAAGGTAACAACTAGTAATACTCGTAGTAGTAGGCATTCATTGCCTGAATGTTACTTCTCTATATTTAAAAAAAAAATTGGCGTAGCCTGTATAAAAATATACTGACTTTAAAGTGTCGGTATGTTACATTAGGATTTCAAAATTTTTCGTTACTCACTTTAGGGCACTGCGATCCATTTTAATGGATTGATGGATCACGAGCGTATGCTACACGTTCCGTATTAATCGCGTTAGTATTTACGTTATTTTTGTGCTGTGCGGATCGTTTATTATTATTTCACTTCTTATTAACGTGTCGCGATCTAATATCATGAAAATGCTACACTTTTAATATTTATCACGCGATCCGCGATCCGCGATCTGGATTCCATAGTTTAGGCTATTTTGGAATATGGATCGCGATCCATCAATACTACATACTACATACTACACTTTCAATAAATATCGCAATACTGGATCGCGTTCAATATGTATTGAACGCGATATTTATGGGACGTGTAGCATGCAGTATTGATGGATCGCGATCCATATCGCAGAAAGGCCTAAATTATGGAGTCCAGATCGCGGATCGCGTGATAAATATTCAACGTGTAGCATTCATTTTCATGATATTAGATTGCGATACGTTAATAAGAAGTGAAATAAAACAAATAAAATAAAAGCCGCAGTGCAAAAAATTTAACAAATAAAAATTAAAAAAGTTTATTACATTTGTGTAAAGTTTGTTTTAATAAAGCAAATGGCAGAAGATAGTGAAAGCGAGTGGGTCCTGCCGGTGGAATCGGAATTAACCACCGAAACAATTGTTTTGAAAGACTTTATTTTTAATTTGGAGGCATTGCCGGAGTTGTGGGACATGTCGGCTAAAGCTTATTCCGACAAAATAAAAATAGCGGCTGCACAGCAAAAATTATTCAAGATCCGCACAGAACAAAAATAACGTAAGTACTGACGCGATAAATATTGAACATGTAGCATACGCTCGTGATGCATCAATCCATTAAAATGGATCGCGATCCAAATATGTATCACAATATATATTGAACGTGTAGCAGTGCCCTTAGAACAACTTATAATTTTTAACTGTCATATGTTTGTTGTTGTAGAGGCCAAAGTTGTTCATACTCCGTGAAAATTTCAAGTCTGTAGCTCTTATGGTTCTCGAGAAAACAGTCTGCGGCAGACAGACTGACATCGTATCCTTTTCACCTTTGTTGAGCGGAAGCCTATTAATTTATTTGTTGCTATTTTGCCAGTCTAGATGCAATTCCAAAGAGCTTACAAAACCCCAATGATTAAACACAAATTCTCAATTAGTTTATTGGGGTTTTTGTAAGCTTTTTTGAATTGTGTGTGAAGTCCACTGATGTGTTGCTAAGCAGCAACGAAATGCATCCCGACGTGCTAAACCAACAAATGATACATTTTTTAAATCAGGTTATGCAAAATATTAATACTTGTATATACCAAAATATTTTATATTTTTTCTAGGTTGCCATATTTTTCAGCTGCAATATTTATACGTGTGTGAAGATTCGAAATTTAAAACCCAAGACACAAACCACCTGCATTAACAGAGCTATGTTAACTTGATAACAGAATACTGTTAGAGATGAAAATCTTGGAAGTACATACTCCAAGTGGAATCCTGGTCAACAAATTAAGCTAAAAAAATCGAAACATGCAGACTATTATATTTTTCTTTATAAAAACAAAAAAAAAGCCCAGGTATGTCCATACTCCTGAAATTCGTCCTTTGGTGAAAATCGAAGTTTGAAAAGTTAGTAAAAATCAAATTTTTTTTTATGAAAAACGCAAATGTTAAGGTTTTTGGCATCTGGATATTATAAAAGGGCACGAAAGACATAAATTCCAAAAAAATTTAGCCTCCCAGGTATGTCCGTTCTCCAGGAATTCAAAAATTTCAATAAAAAAAATTATTTACTTGAAAGTTAAAAAATTATAGTTTCTTTACATTTTTTATGACTTTTTTTTTTGTTTTTATAAAGAAAAATATAATAGTGTGCATGTTTCGATTTTTTTTAGCTTAATTTGTTGAAAAATATGGCCAGGATTCCATTTGGAGTATGTACTTCCAAGATTTTCATGTCTAAAAGTACTCTGTTATCAAGTTAACATAACTCTGTTAATGCAGGTGGTTTGTGTCTTGGGTTTTAAATTTCGAAATTTATCTTCACACACGTAATATTTATTATGTTAAACATGTAACTAGTGCTTTCATTCTGCTGCAGTAAGTTTCTTGAGCACTACTCTGTAATAGAACCCATTTATTTTAGATCATATATTTAATGTTATTCCGAAAGGCCCAATAATGTGACACATTAATTTAAATAACATGATGACATTTTAAGAGCAACATTATAAAAAAGCTCTAGTAGTTGGCTATTAAAAATATTTTACCTAACAAATATATGAAGTGGGAGAAGTATTAAAATATATAAATGTAAACGTGATTTAATGGATTCCAGTCACAATATTCATGCGTTCATACACTTCCCTAATCCATAAAAGGTAATGCCAATAAAACAAAAGTTTCCACAAACAAAGAAACCTAAAACCCACAGACACAAGTGCGAGGGCGTTTTAATCTCTATCTAATTTTACTTGTATGTATGTATAACAGTTTGACTCTGCTGTTGTAGTCATATTAAACCACTGCATTTGGTGGCAAATGCCAACCGGGAAATAACCACCATCAGCAGCAAGGAATATTATGTATAGTAGTATACCACGATATATAAAGAATAAGTTGCATAGATTCGAAGAAAGCCACCAACAGAAGTGTGGTAAATTAAAATTCGGCCAACGTACGTTTTCGCTTGCATCTTTGTGGGATCGCAGACGTTTAGAAGTTGATTTGTTCATTCTATGTATTTGGAAAACGTGTCACTTTAATGTTGTTTAAGATAACGTGAATGATTGTGTTGTGATGATGGTGTTGCGGGTGTCTTTGATGTGTAAATGTGTGCTGCACAGTAGTGATATGTATGTATATCAGTGTATAAGTGTTAAATTACTGACAGCATATGATGTGCTGTGCGGTGTATTATGGTTTGCCATAATAGCTACAAACTGCTCGAGACACTTCTATGAGACAGGCTGGTTGACAGGGAGTACGTTTGCTGCCAAGTCAGCCTGCCTAATGGCTTGCTTTTATATAAACTAAAAGATTATGAAGAAAGAGACGAAGTAAAGTATACCAGTAGTTTAAATGAATTTGTTCATTTCTTGTGAACCTTTATTGTGTCATATAAAAATATATGCATATCGATGGCTTAATATAAAAAGGGCGTATCTAATTTTTTTTCGAAATCGCGTTTTTAACGTTTTCTGGGAGATAACGTATAATTGAACCTTCCTTGAGGATCTTAGTAGGTTACAGTTAAAAATCAAGGATTTGTGGCCACTTTAAAAATTATTCCTTGCATGTAAATGCTTTAGTTTTTCTTCAATTTTTTGCTTCTCCTATAAAATTTCGAAAGTTTGAGTTCCGCTTTTTTATATTAAGCCATCGATATGTATATATGTAAGGCTAGGACTATCACACTATCCAACACAATCATAGGACTTTTGAAAAAATACAACAACGAAAAATTCTCTTATTAATATGTGAACATTTTTGGAAAATCTCTTCTCCTAAAAAAATATAATACCTACTTGTTGTATAAAACAATTGGTTTCATCGAAATCGGTTAAGTAGCTGAAAAGTTGCCAACTTGTTATCACACTTTTTAGTTTCAAACCACTGTGGGTCAAACACCAAACGCTAGATCCTGCCAAATTAAAATGGTCTAGAAAAAGGTATTAGTCAATAATCAGAGACCTGCGCCGAGAAAAAATAAAAAAAGTAAAAGCGGCGGCTGAGAATTCACGTCAGTTAACCCATGATACAATAATATAAGTGTAGAGCCACTCTCGTCTCCTCATGTTTTTGCCGATTATTTTATTCATCCAAACTCCTTGTTTACTTTTTTGACTTCTGTTCTAATAATCCTAAATTAAAAAAAATGCTTGTAACAAAAAATTTTAAAGTTTTAATTGCTTCACTTTCGGCTTATGCCGGCCAAATACTACACAAGTTCAGTGCTCAAGTCTGGCACTGCGTAAACTAAGCTTGTGACGCACACTATACAAGTGAACTGTGCATTTTTTATTTTAATTCGCCATAATGCTGGTGATTATTTGTATATTTCTAGGAACTCTGTCCAGAATATTTGTTCTGCGCTCATTTTTCTTAAAAAATCACTACACAAGTTCACTGTACAGTTTTCAAACTTGAACAAATATCAAAATCATTTTTACATTTACTTAGTTCACTGCGTAAATAGCACAACCATCCATCCCCATACACTACACAAACGCACTGTACAGTGCCAGACTTGTGCACTGAACTTGTATAGTGTATGGTCGGCATTACAAAAATTTAAATTGCACATTTGATATGTCTGATAGATAAAAAACATAAATTATTTCCAAGATATATAAAAAAGTTTTTCAGCCGAGAAAAAAATTAAAAAACTGTATAAATCGGCGACTCATTTCCAGCCGCTTTTCAGCCAAAAAAAAAAATTGTCGGCGGCGGCTGTTCAAAACCCTTCGTCGGCTCGCCTAGCCGGCTCTCAGCCGATCGATGCAAGTCTCTGTTAAAGATTCTCAATTTCAGCTAATATGATTAGAAACATTTTGTTGCAACCCTACAGAGCTTTTCTTAAGAGAAAAAAAATGACATATAATTCTCATTATTTCGAATGAGAAACAAACTTTTTATGAAAAATTATGAACACCGAAAAGAAAGCATTCCTTTTAATATCTGTTTTAACTAGCTTAAAAAAAAAGACAAATACCAAAAGTAACTTTATGCGTGCTCGGTGTACGAGTGTATTGCTGACGCGTGATAAATGAAGCGAATTATTAAATTTATATAAACTTTCTCCAGATCTATTATTCTCGTCACACATACACACACGCACACCCCAAGTGTAAACACTTGAATGTTGTTGCATTGTTTCATTTAAAGTTTAAACCAAGTCCCATCTCTGTATACCTGCATGTGCGAGCGAGTTCTTGTATGTAATGAAATGTTTAATCGGTTTATTTGCTAAACGAAGGGTTTCTTTCTTCTTATACTTTTTATACTTTTTCATCAGTAGTCAATTAAAAACGGATTAATTTTCTTAAAAAAAAAATAAAGTTAAGAATAAGAAATTGAGCAATTATCAAAATATATTGTTGCTCATTGTTGATTGTTTTTAGTGTTTATTTTTAAGATTTTTTTTATATATTTATTTCACATTTTTCTTTTCTAAGAGCAAATAGAAAATAATGTTTGTCCATAAGAAAATAGTAAATAAAGTAAAGGAAGTCATCAATTTGAGAGATTGAAAATGATTTTTATATTTAAATACTTGTTTGACTTAGAAAAGTGTTAATGGTGCATGCAACACAACATTATGTATGTATATGTTGCATAGAGAAATTTAATAAATAAAACTTTTAAATCTTTAAGATTTATTTGGAGAAATGTTTTCTTCGAAGTAGATATTAACGAACGAATTGTAATATATGCGACTGGCAATCTTCCTTAAAGCTTCGTGCCTTAGTCGTCGTGGATGGCACCATCCAGTCTGGATGCTATAACCGGAAGACTCGAGTGTGATTGGCGAATTACCAGTCCATCTTAAAATCTACCGAGTACCAAAACCAGATTCACTGAGATATCCAGGGTATTCATAATAGCGTTTTCACACTGACATGGTTTTAACGTTAAAACCAACTGTTAAAACATGGTTTTACCATACAAATTGTTTTTGTTAAAACCAACTTAAAACCATTTTAGAATTGGTTTTAAGTTGGTTTTTATGAAATGCAACCTTGTTTTCGCTGTGCCAAATTCAGTGCTGCCAACTTAAAATGACCGGATGCCAATGAAAAACACTAGATGTCGCTTGAAAGATTTTCAACTTAAAAATGGATGCAGTAGCAACAAAAATCAAAAAAATTATGGAAAAAAGAGTTTTTTGGAAGGAAAACAACGAAGATATTTTCGTTGACCTCTGACTGACATCGATCCGCCGATAAAAGAGTTTTATTTTGTGATGTATTTGTGCATTTTTTATATGTATACAATAACTTGATTTACAAGCACTTCTTCACTTTGTATTAGTAGTTCCATAATTTTAAAATATTTATTTACAAAATATAAAATAATTTCCATTTTACAACGCATTGTAAAATTTCCGAGTTTTTCATACAAACAAAAACAGTTGTTGTATAGTTTGTCAAATAAGTGTTATAAAAAGCAGCAAAAAAAGCAACAAATACAAGCATTTCTGTGGAAGATTTAGTTTATTTTGAGCAAAATTATTAGACAGTCTGTGAGTTAAAACCTGAATTTAACAAACTTGCAGTGTGAATGCAAAATCAGCTGTTTATGGTTTTAACGTTAAAACCAGGTTTTAACTTTCAGTGTATAAAGGTCGTATTGTCATAATGTTTTAAATGATTTTAATATTGTATATGTAATTGTTATTGCTTTTATATTTACGATTTTATGAGTCTTAGGTTCGTATCCTTCTGTAAGTCAAATTATATGTGATAATTTAAAAAACAAATAACACCAAAAATAATTGTAAATATTCTGACAAACACTAGCAGAACGGCACAATCTGAGTTGTCGAAGGCTGCCACAACTTCATCATTAGCATTTTTGTATTTTTGGTCCACTGTATGTGGTGTCAGGTGATAACAATTTCAGCTTTATATACAGGGTGGACCAAAAGTTACCATGGGGTTTAAAAGTTTAATAACTTTTTCGTTTATATATGTTTTTTATTTATTTTTATTTTTTCAGATTCTATAACTAACACTTGGAGATTATATAATGGAGAGATTCCCAACTGAACAAAGAACAAGAATAATAGAATCAAAAGAATCAACTTTATTGAAAATTTGATTATGAGTGATGAAGCTCATTTTCATTTGAATGGCAGAACTGTAGGTTCTGAGGTTCTGAAAATCCAAGTGCCATTCATCAAGCCAATTAGGTGTATAATATGGTGTGGGATCACATCTGAAAATATCATTGGGCCTTACTTCTTCGAGAATGAAGATGGAAGTGCTGTAACCGTAAATGGAGAGTGGTATCGGCTTATGATAGAAAATTTGTTACGTCCTGCTCTTCAAAACAGACCTGGTATGTGGTTTCAGCAGGACGGAGCCACTGCCCACACTGCCCGAGACACAATAGCACTTTTAAGTCAAATCTTTTGGGAGCAAATAATTTCCAGAGATTCGGAAATTATTTGGCCAGCGCGATCGCCAGATTTGACAGTACCCGACTATTTTCTTTGTAGTTGTTTGAAGGAGCGAGTTTATGTGAACAAGTCAGAGACAATCCTTGAACTCAAGGCAGACATTGTTGCAGAAATTCGGGGTTATTTGACAGTACCCGACTAGTTTCTTTATAGTTGTTTGAAGGAGCGAGTTTATGTGAACAAGCTAGAGACAATCCTTGAACTCAAGGCAAACATTGTCGCAGAAATTCGACCGCTATAGCTACAAATTTTGAAATATGTTATGGAAAATGCTCTAAAACGAGCACATCAGTGCGATGCTGAAAACGGTGGTTATTTAAGAGACATTATTTTTCATACTTAGTTTAAAAAAAATTTCCATTTAGTATATTATATAATCTGAGAAAAAAAATATAAAAAAATTAATAAACTAAAAAGTTATTAAACTTTTAAGCGCCATGGTAACTTTTCGCCCACCCTGTATGTATATACATATTTTTCACGGCAAAAAGAATATGTGAATTGTTTTGATTTATCATATTACAATTTGCTACAGATTTTTTTGTAATGAAATCTCAATTTTACCATCTCTAATTTATACAACAGTGTTCCCATTATTGTTTGTTCCTTACTTTGTATATTTTAAACAAGAATTTTGAAACATGATGACACTATGACTTGTGTTTAAATACTACAATTGTATACATACTATATCCCATTTAAACTCATAAGCTGCAAAGCTCTTGCTAATGAACTGCTATACTTGAAAAAAAAGTACAATTTAGACCAGGCAAACTAAAGATTAGTATGCCCAAAATGACTTCCAACAAACCAATTAATTTTTAGTTCTTCGCACTAGGTATATTATGTAATTCCTGGTTAAAACAAAAAAATCAACCAACATTGACACTCCAAATATACACATACTCAACAACAAATTAAAACAGCATGTTGTTGCTATAAAAATTAATTAATTTCAGTTGTAAAATCAACAAATCTCCTGCCGTTTAATGTATAAGTACAAATGTTATAAGTAAAACAAACTAATTTTAATTACTTTCTTGAGAGCCCATAATAAACCTCAAGAACAGCGCAAAAGTTTTTATACGAACTTAAGTCCACCAGTTACTTTTTATTTGAGATCATTAATACATTTTATGACTTTCATTAAAAGAATATTTAAACCTAGCACGAGTTCATTAAAATTTTCAAGAATTAAAGAAGACGAAGAAGAAAAGAAAAAATAGCCGACGAAAAGTGGCATAAAGAAAAAAAAACTAATTCTAATTAATTAGATTTAATTGTTACAGAAATAAGCCAGAAAGCATTAATTCAATAAAATTAACAAAATTTAAACCAAAAAAAAATCTACAAAATTAAACGCTTAATGGGAATGAGTTTGTCGCACTAACTTGAAAGCACCAGAGCATTAGAAAAAAATACTAAAAATAAAGTGACCCACTACTGTAAACTTAATTATTTTTATCACCTGCTTCGCTTGTGTTTGAAGAAATTTGCAAAATTCTTTCAACAAATATATTCACGATTCAATTCCCAACAGTTCGACGATATAAATGCCAACATTTTTTTTGCTAGTGGGCAACTCTGTTCATATATAAACAGCTGTGAATGTTTAAGTTTTTTTAAATTTATTATATATAGAAGATGACCTTAGTTTAGCAACAGGGGTCTCTTCACCAAGTTTTTTGATGCTTGGAAATAATTTTTGCCGCAACTTCGATTAAATTAGACACATAGTGCAGCCTTCAGTTCGTGGATGGTAAAGGGAAAGAGAGTGAATATATGTACAACGCAGAATTGGTTTTGTTTGTTATCAGGGCTGTCAGATATGGCGATTTTTTGGCGTCCAAATTTTTGGTTTGGCGACATGGCGATTTTTCTGGTGATAAATACATTTTTTTTGGCTATTTTACTGGCGATAAATAAATTTATTGGCGATTATTATGGCTATTTTTTAAGAAAATTGAACTTAAAAAATTTTCTAATTCAGGAAAATTAGTTTCGTAATTTATCTGTAAGAAAGACGGAGACGGAAATACAAATGCCTCTTTGTTTCTTACAGCTGAATTTCGAGCTGATCAACATAAGTTGAAGTGTGTGAACCGGGATTTATTAGCCCAGAGGTTGCCGATTTGTGTCCGCCCAAGGAGATTTAGTGTTTTTCGCAGACAAGCACAAAATCGTTGTGATTGTGTATAAAAATATATAGATAATATAACAATTATAATAATAAAAATTTCTACGGAAATTCAACAATTCGCATTGTTAATATAACAATAACTTTAATTGAAATAACTTTGAAATCTAACAAAACTAAATGTTAAAAATATAAATAAATTTCAACAAACTATTTTTGTTGATATATGTAATAGAATATATTTTTTCAGATTTTCCTTTAACCTACAATTTCGTTAATTGTATTTATAAAAATCGTTGTAGGTTCAAAATCAATTTAATTATTTAATTAATTGTATTTACAAATCTTTTTTTTTTCCTGTGTAACTGCCCACTGTTTCAGAAAATTTTTATAAATTAATACTTGACCCTAATATAAAATAATTAATAACTGTTCCAGAAAGATTAAATAGCAAGGCTAGTAAACATTTTATGCCATTAAGCTTTATACATATGCTCAGCCAGACCCATGAAGAACAACAACAAAATTGCAGACATAAAATACAAAAACAGGTAGCACAGTATTAAACTTCATTATAATTATCATCATCATGGCCATCATAATTATGACAGCCATACAAAATTTTATTCAATAATGTTGAAAAAAAAGTCCTAAGTGACTGACCACTTGCAACCGAAGGAAACTTGTACATTAATTTTTATGTTGTGGTTGATATACATACATACATATGTTAAAAGAAATTCATACATATGTATGTATGCATGTATGTGTGTACTATATGTATGTGAGTTTATATGAAATCTTATTATTAGTGCTGAGTAAGTGTAGGAACAAAATTTTCGAAAGTATATATACATACCTGTAAATATTCGACGAAGGATGTCGCTATTGTGAATATCGCTTACTGTGATTGTTCAAAAAATTGTATCAGCTGAGACTGAAGTCGGTTAAAAATTAGAAAATGGGCCTGTTCGGCTATCCATCACTACGCTGCATGGGGATGAATAATTTGTACCTTCTTCAATAGCGCAATGGAATGAATAATGTTTCAATAAATATCAAGGTTTCCCATGACACGAAACTATCATTTTTTTATAGAGAAGTAACACTCAGGGAATTAATGCCTACTACTATTACTAGGTATTACCTTCTTTAAGAAAGAGATAGTGATAGAGAATACAGGTGGTGAAGGAAGAGATAGAGGAAAGCGTCATTCTTTTACAATTTTTAAATTTTCAAAAAAGTATTTAATAGCCATTTTATTGATTATTTTACTTCGCCGGTGATTCTGCTACACAATACCGACGAAGGAGGGATCTCTGATGTCATATTAGGATTAGTATTCTTTGAAGCCGGTGTAGTTCAGTGACCAGTGTCTACACCCAGAAATCAATAGAAACCATATTGAATTAATAAGAAACATTAACGAAAGTCTAGTCATGTTGAAATTTCTTATTTCAATATGGAAAAATATTAATTTACAGTATTAATTTATTAATTTTAATTATATTTAAGTATCTCAATATACATTTTCTATTACATTGCAAATTATTGAATTAATGTAATGCGTTCTTATTGTTAAGTTCCAGCTTTTCCCTTAGTGTACAACAATTGATACAAATGGAGACTAGTGCGCATCAGAAAAATACCTGATGTTGTTATTTAATGACTGTCGGAGACCGGGGTCGAAGGCAGGACCTTCGGATTTGTAGTGAACTTTAGTCAACGCAAAATTTAGTATAAGAAAGTTAGTGGTTTCTTAGTGCATTGTAGAAACAGAGCGAAAATATAACATTAGAAGGCAATACCCGTTTTAGACACACAAACTTTAATTTGCAAAGTCTTAATTCAGCTGTGTGAAAGATAAAGGGAGAAATACTTTCTCTTCTTGTCTGTCTCGAATTCTGTTAGGCTGCTGATTTATTGAATGCTGTTCTAAAATTTACGCAAATTTTGAAATTGAAAACCAAACAGATCATTATTTTTTTAAATAAATTTTTGGAAATCCAAAATTAGATTGTTTTGATTTTTGTTTCTTAAAATTTTAGTAAATTTGAAAATAATAAAGTTCTAACTTAATTTTCTTTGAACAAATGAGATAGATAAATATGCTTCAAACAAAATGAACCGTATTTAATTTAATCGATGAATATCATTAGATTTTATTCACTACACCCCTTTTCCACAGGGCAACTTTGAAATGAAATCAAGCATCATGATTAAAGGGCCACTTAGACTATTATACTTTGTATTAATACATGTCAAAAATTCAAATAATACGTGCAAGTGCGATATTGTGAATGCAAAATGTCATAACGAATGGTAAATAATACGATAAAAATTTGACATCCCATAATACTTGACCATTTTTTGAAAATTTTCTAAACGATAATACTTTTCATCCGATCAGGGTTGCATTATTACAAAATCCAAACTAACAAGCCGTCTGTTCCGACGCCGATGCCGTGCCGTCGTTTATGTTATATGTCTTTGTATTAAAACGGATATAAATATTGAATGTGCTTATCGTATTGAATAATTTTTCGTGTAAGACATGTCTGAAAGTTAACGAAACTATCGTATTTTCTTTTTATTTATCTTATATAAATCAACTACTTTAACCGCCGTCTATTTTCAGAGGCCGGCACGACCACAGCGTACATGAAACTGCTTTACCGCCGGAAGTCAAAGATTAATGTAGGCATGTTAATCCTCAACAGCTGTTTGCTTTATACTTGTGTTTTTAATGTAATATGAGGTGTGATGGTGTGAACATAAAATGTCAATTTACGTTAGATTTTTTGATAGTCGAAACAAATGTGTTTAGATTTCTTTTTCGTAAAGTGTGATGAAAGTCTTTATACATGTATAATAGTCTGAGTGGCCCTTAAGTGTTATATGGTTGTTACCAGTGACTATGCCGCCTTCATCACTTGAACTTTCCTGGGAGAAAGATAGAAAGACACTGTACTACTACCTCTGTCTTTCACACAGCTGAATTAAGACTTTGCAAAGTAAACGTTTACCCCTTTTAGACACGCAAAGTTTACTTTGCAAAATTTCTTAAATCAACTGTGTAAAAAACAGAGGGAGGGATGCCGTCTCTTTCTGTCTTTTAATTAATTTAATTAAGACTTTGCAAAGTAAACTTTCCGTGTCTAAAAGGGGTATTTGCGTGTGGAAAAGGTGTGCTATTTAATCATGATGCTTGATTTCTTTTCAAAGTTACCTTATACACATATATGTATAATACAAAATTATATGCATTTTGGGATGTTGTCACACTACCTACACCTAAGAATGTTTTTGATAACAACTTTTCAGGAAGCAGATATTTCTCCTATCAAATATGAATTCTATGTGCTTATGTATGTATTTTTATACGATATTTTTTTGTACGGAATACATTCATTTAATACAAATAATCCGACAAGGTGATTTATTAAAGCAACAATGTTTTTATTTTTAAATATTTTTTTTTGTTAGAGTTAATCCGCAACCAAGTAGAAAACACTTCAAAAACACATCACAGTATCACATGGAGTTTAAGTTCCCTTTGGCTTTAGAAACAAAAAAGAAAAATATGTTTTTGTACATACGTATGTATCTCTCGCTGTTGATGAAACAGCGAGAGGGTGTTCATTAATAAAAACTACGGATATTCATATATGACTCTTTACTACACAAGTTATTTCAAAATATTATGAATGAATGATACAAGAATTAATTAATTTTTTGTAGTCTTTTAAGGGTTTTTGATTGTGCGACATGTAGATTTAGACAATAAAAAACTATGTAAACTGAAGTTATCCACTGGATGTATTAGCTGGAATGAAACCTTTCCAATGTGCTACACAGTTCAATTTGACACAAGTCAATTAATTACTCATTGCACAATTAGGAGGTCTAACAATCGAATCGGCCCTAGTGTTTCTACATATTTTTTATTCTTTCTTGTTAAGTTTCCTTAGAACAGAAATTTTATTAATGGATTTTAATTAATTTTTGAACGGCAACTTATTAGTTTTTTTTTTCTAAAGAGGGTTTGTGTTAACTGTGAGTGTTGTTAAAAATTTAGTTTCTCACCTATCTAATTATATATGAATGTGCTGGAGATTTATTGTCAATATAAATTTGTCATAATGCCCAGGAACAAAGCAATAAAATTTGGTAATACATTTACATATACATATGTACATATGTACTAGGTGAGCCCAGGGGAAGTAGTTTTCTTAATATGTACCTGGACTTAGAAATTTGGAAATGTCTGATGCCGGGATTTTTCAGGATTTCCCGATTATTTATGAAAACAAACACTTGTGACTCTTTTTTTATTTATTTAAAGCTTAAAACCGATGAAAGTTTTAATTGACACAGGAGTTAATTCTAGATATTTTTGGAAATGTCTGATTTTAAGGATTTCATGATTATATATGAAAACAAAGATTTTGGCTATTTATTTATTCAAAGCAATGAAGGTTTTAATTGACACATTATATTAATATATAACATCAATATTTATTTAGTAATAATTTAAGTTATTTTTTGCTCAGAAAATAAAAGTTTTTTTTTTGAGTTTCAGGAAATAATAACAAAAATAATTTGCTTTTTAACTTTTGAGTTTTATTTTTTGCCTAGAAAATTGATTTGAATCTAATTTTTTTGCTTGCTTGAAAAAAAATATAATTTTTAAACTATAGAAAGAGCATTTTCTGGGCTAGAATTAAAATTAGCTGATTCACGATCGAATTTATTACCAGAATCTATGCAAAATATTAAATAATTTTTTTTTTATATTTTATTCAGTTTAAAAATTATTTTTCTTTAAGCAAAAAATATATTTTCTTCCAGTTTATAGAAGGCAAAAACAAGGAATTTTTTTGTTTGTTTTCAATACCTATAAATAGACAGACTAGAATTTTTACTTGTCTTCTATAAACTGGTAGTTAATTCAAATAGTAATTGATTGTTTTCTATTAAAAAAATAAAACTCAAAGAATAATTTTTGTTGTTTAATTAAAAATAAAACTCAAAAAGTAATTCTTATTTCCTGCGAAATAAATAAAACTCAAAGAAAAATACCTATAAATAACTTTTTATTTTCGGAGGAATAAATAAAATTCAAAAAATAACTTTTATTTTCTAAATAATTTTTATATACAACTCAGAAAATAGTCGGTAATAAAAATTAATATATCTAAAGATAGTCCATGGTGTACTACTTTTACACTCAGGTCTGTTTCATGCGTTCCAAATAAAATCACATAAAGTGAAATTGCATAAAACGATACTCAGCTTCATACAAAAACTAATGATTCGTTCCAAAATTCTAAAAAACCGCAAACAAAAATATATTTAGTGTTTTATTTTTGGGAATTGCTACAATTTAAGTTTAACGTTTATTAACGCACTAATAATCCCAAATTATTATTTTACTTAATTAGTAAAATAACTTTTTTATTAAAAATACATTTAAATTGATTATGATTATTGATTATTGAGTTCTTGTTTCAACTTTGTTATTTGTTGAACTTCTCATTTGTTTAAATGAAAGTTTATAACATAATAACTCTAGTTGTTCTAAGATTTTTGGGTAAAGGTTCCCTGATGATCTGCATTAGCAACAGTGAAATGCGCATAGGATCCAGCTAAACCCCTCAATAATCAATTTAAATGTATTTTTAATAAAAAAGTTATTTTACTAATTAAGTAAAATAATAATTTGGGATTATTAGTGCGTTAATAAACGTTAAACTTAAAAATATATGTATTTCATTTACTTAAATAATAAACAAAACACGTAAAAAAAAACAAAAATTAAAAATTTTGAAACCCCCGATATTTTCTAAGTGGCTGTACCGATTTTTTTCAAACAAAGCTGAGAACACTCTCGATCAAGTCACCTTTCAAACAGAAAACAATTAAATCAAAATTGGTCCAGCCGTTTGGACTGCACGTAGACTCGTACATCCTTAAGGTACGGTCACACTTGACAAACATTTGCCAAAAAAAAGCGTAACCAGCAAATACTTATGAGAAATCTTTTACTTCAAACACGTGTTTATTTAAGAGACGAGGTGTTCAAAATAAATAATTTAAAACTTTAAAATTAATAATTACACCATTTGTTTTTATAAATGTAACTAGCTGACCCCGGTCCGCGTTGCTGGCCCTAAGCAAACATTAGTGTTGTATATGGCATTGGTGGTACAATATGAAAATTGGATTTTGCCCACGAATAAACTAAATATTGCGCCATCTGCCGGACGAACTTCAAACTACACAGAAACGCTCCTCACGCCCCATAGAGCATGTATATAAAGTTTGGTCTAAATCGGTGCAGTGGTTCTTGAGTTACAGTGCAAAATCACAAAAAAAAAACTAAATATGGCGCCATCTGTCGGACGAACTTCAAACTACACAGAAACACTCCTAACGCCCCATAGAGCGTGTATATAAAGTTTGGTCTAAATCGGTGCAGTAGTTCTTGAGTTACGGTGCAAAATCACAAAAAAAACTAAATATGGCGCCATCTGTCGGACGAACTTCAAACTACACAGAAACACTACCCACGCCCTATAGAGCGTGTATATAAAGTTTGGTCTAAATCGGTTCAGTAGTTCTTGAGTTACGGTGCAAAAACACAAAAATAATAAATACTGCGCCATCTGTCGGACGAGCTTCAAACTACAGAGAAACACTTCTCACGCCCAATAGAGCATGTATATAAAGTTTGGTCAAAATCGATGCAGTAGTTCTTGAGTTACGGTGCAGTAGTTCTTGAGTTACGGTGCAAAAACACAAAAATAATAAATACTGCGCCATCTGTCGGACGAACTTCAAACTACACAGAAACACTCCTCACGCCCCATAGAGCATGTATATAAAGTTTTGTCAACATCGGTGCAGTAGTTCTTGAGTTACGGTGCAAAAACACAAAAAAACTAAATATGGCGCCATCTGTCTGACGAACTTCAAACTACACAGAAACACTACTCACGCCCTATAGAGCATGTATATGAAGTTTGGTTAAAATCGGTTCAGTAGTTCTTGAGTTACGGTGCAGAAACCCAAAAAAACTAAAAATTGCGCCATCTGTCGGACGAATCACTATTTCTGAAAGGGGCGTAGCATTTACCGGGGTAGAATATATATAAAAACTCGCACAGCTCTTTTACGAATATTTTGCGGGGTGGAAGGCGAAAATCTGTTGGGGCATTGAAGAGTTTACCCATAACAAATAAACGTACTTTTGTATTATATATAATAAGATTAAATTAATTTGTTGAATAATATTAATGTTGTTATTATTATATTTCTATTTGTGTTTTTATGTATATATTTTAGATCCCCTGAAGATGATCAACGGTGTTGATCGAAATATTGGGAAAAATAAAAAACAAAACTGAAATTATAAATAAAATGAAAATCTAAACTTTTTCAATTTATAACCAGACCTCAAGCTGAACAAAATAAAGTAAGAATTAAAAAACAAAAATATAATATTAATTCATTAAATGCAGAAAATGATCCAAAAAATAAGCTAAAGCATGTATGTATGATTAATCTGAATTCCTGAATAATTTTAAATAAGGATTAGGTGTATCAGTGATGCAAACTTGGTTCAATTTAAAAACAATCTAAAAAATTCAAAATCTGTTAAAATTCTAAAAAATCATTAATAGGTAAAAAAATCACATAATCGACCTGAGTGTATTTTTTTTTTTGTTTAAATTTTGAAAATAATCGTTATTTCCGGTCCCTGATTAATACCTACTTATCATGCGTTTTTTACACGAATTTGAACGCATGCTATATCATTAGAACTAGGGATGCCAATCGGGATCGATTTTAAAAAATCCCGGGATTCGGGATTTATAGATCCCGATCCCTAAAATCCCGGGATATTCGGGATCGCGGGATTTTCCGGATCCCGGGATTTTTCGGGATTCCGGGGATTTTCGAGATTTCGGGATGTAAAATTTTTTGGTAAAATAAATAATTTTTTTTAATAAATATTACTTTAATAACAAATTTTATGCATTTTAAAAGTTTTCATGTTGATAATATATCATTAAACATTTGTCTTTAAAGTTAACAATATTTTAATACTAGTATGAAATAAAAATCGAAAGAATTTTTGTCATCTATTTTTAAGTTGATGTTAGAGAATTTATACTGAAAACAATAACTAAATATGAAAACTTGTTTTTGCTTTCAATATAAATGTTTTTCTATAACCTAAATCAAAACGAATGTACATATCTGTGGACTTTTAGTACTATCGCTTAAGTTGATTTACGAAAATTTTAGATGCACATTCATACAAATAAGCTGCAAAAACATTATTGTTTTTTTTAAATATATCTATTAACGTTTTTTTAATTGCGATTGACCAACAGTAGCCATTACGGTTGTTACATATACCAGGCATTGCCTATTTTTTTAATCGATTTCGTCACTACTATGACAACGATAATAAGGCTGAACATGTCGAAAAATTAAAAGAAATGTATACACAATTCTAATCAAATTCTATAAATTACGTCTAATGATCACATTTTTGTAAGCACATATCTTAACCGCCGTATTCATAAAAAAATTTAGGTTTATTACAGGTTTATTTGACAAATTTCCCAAAGAAATACGTCAAATAAGCGCTTAATAAGCCTAAAATATTTTTTATGAATATGCCACTAAAAGTTTGCCTGAGCACTTGAACAGTATTTTTGTTCTACTCAAAAATTTTAAATTCATACATAAGTTGTTTTCTGCAAGTTCAACAGATACATATGTATGTAGTCCTAAGTTCGCTAAGAGGAGTATGGTTTATTAGTGTGCTGTCCTTCTACTCTGCAACTCGAATAAAACTATAATTGAGTCGAAGTCATTCAGTCGGTAATTTTTGACACAAACCTTTGATCAAACCCATCTTTAACTCATTTGCTTTCAGCGACCGTAATTGTTTGTTATGAATTTTGTAATAAAAATCAAAAGATAACAGTTATTTTTTGATTTTTATATTTTTGAGCGGATACTTATGACTCACTCCTATTTTATAATTCTAATTTTCAGACACTGATTTTTATTTCTGCTTAAAATATTAAAAAACAATTAAAATGGTGTGATTGGCCACGTTGTCCGATGTTTCCTTATACCTACATGATTTTTTTTCTTTAAAAATAGGTACAAGAATAATTATTATTTTTTTGTGGTGCACCTAAAAGAAATTACCCACGCTCTACCAATGATAGAAAAATTTACACCCAATTTGGGTAATTACGAACATTGTGGCAACACTGCTATGCATGGGAAATAATACATACATACATACATACATAGGTATGTACATACTTTAATAATAGAGTTGTGTCCAACAGCTTTTTTGAACGGACTAGTTCAAAAAGAGCTATAGACAACTCTGTTTAATAAATTGAATTTTCTTCTGCCTGTTGCCCATCGTTTAATTGCAAATAACATCAAAAAGAAAACAAAAATAAGCAACAAACATACATACAAACATCTATCCACACACTTACCTTTTGCTCAATTTTCGGCCGAATACTGCAACATCACGCACTTGCTTTTCATAAAAAAACACTTTGCTTACAATATTTCAAAAACAATAACAAAACAACTGACCATTAAAACACAAAAACAGAATAGATAGGTACACACTTTAAAAAAACAATAACAATAACACAAAATATTTTCTGTGCACAGACATGCATGCATGCCCAGTTGGCCAAATCGTCGCAGACGACAGTTTTTTCGACGATTTATGTACGACATGTTTAAAGGAAATCGTCGTTCATGACTATCTGAGCGACAATGTCACACGTTTTGTCTTCAATAAAACTTTATCGAGGACAATCTGAGCAACAATGTCCCTCGTTTTGTTTTCAATCTGAGCGACAGTGTCATAAGTTTTGTCTTCAATTAAGCAGTGTTGACGACGATTTGTATGGAGCTGTCTTAAATATGTCTTCTACGACGTACCATTGTCTTGTATCCGTCGTCAAAGATGTCTTAAAGACGTGGCCAACTGGGTGTACATACAAATGTATGTATTTAATTTAGTGAAGAACTTTAGAAATATGTACCGCTATTTTCTGATTTCTTATTGATACACTTTTTGTTTTAACAAATAACAGACATTTACAACAATTAAATGAATTATTTTCTTAATTATTTGAACAATTTCTTCACCTTTTAGTATTATGTAAATATACATACATACATATGTATGTATGTACATATGTATGTACATATGTACACACTTATTAAAATTTAACAAACACGCGACGAACCATATTAAACCAAATGCCGAAAAGAACTAAATGATGGATTGCAAAAATTATAATAATGTGTGCAGGTGTGGGGAGTTTTTGTTTTATTCAGCAAGTGTGAGTGGGGTGAGATGGCACTTGGAATTTATTGATGATCTTGTATTTACGCATGTATGCAAAAAAAAATCATAATGATGCTGCAATTATAATCAGAGTACACTTACCCCTCGATTTACACGACACGTTTTTAAACGATTTCACTTTTACACGATTATTTTGGTTTTTTATGTGGTTTATTGAATGTTTTTTTAATTTTGTTTTTGTTTTTAAGAATAGCATTTATTTTAATTAATGAATATAAAGGTTTATTTTTATGTGTTTTGAGTAAACGCTTGTTACGCGATTCTGCCTTTGTTTTCATACAAAAATTTAAAATTTCGATTTGCACGACTTTCTCAGGAACCTATCTACCGTGTAAATCGTAGGATAGGTGTACAGGCAAATCCCGGTATAACAAACGATATAATGTTAGGTCCATTTGTTATACCGAAAAATTCGTTATAGGTACCTATCGCAATTTTTTTAAGTTTTATTATAACTTTTATTACTGTAGACATGATAGGTACAATACATTAAAAAAATGAGGGCAATTTTTTTTTTTTAAATAAGCTGACAAATACAAACTAACGGTACCACATTTTTTGCGAAAATGCTGCTGTACATTTTGTTTAATTTTTTATTGCCGTTCGTTGTACAGAGCACACCTTTATCAAAACATTCGCTATAGGTAGGTTAAAAATATAATAGGTTAAAAATATAATGCTAGCAAGTTTTTGTTTTTTTATTTTGCGATTTTTTTCTTTATCGTTCGTGATATCCAGTATAAAATTAGGATGTTATGTTTTAGTTAAAGCGAAATTCGTTACACCTACCGAGATTTGTCTTTATGTGATTTTCCAGTTTAATATGTAGAAAATACATACATATAGGTACCTAAATTTTCATTGGAATGCCGACATATTCAGTCTATTAAGCAGCCAAATTCTAAATCCATTGTCAAATACTATTTTCTAATTTTTAAAAATTTTTATGGATGTATAAATATCGTACCTATCTATCATATTTATTTATTATAATATACATACATTACTTACTTGTGCTTTTGTTTACGTTTTTGCTCCCCTTGTTTTATTTGGACACTAAATTCTTTGTGTTCAATTTCTTTTTTATTTACTCCAAACTTGTCAATTTCATGGCACATATGTTAGAACAAAAAATATCACTACACTTTAATACCTTTAAACACCTGCCAGCAACTCACTAAGCTTTTTGCTTTTTAAAGCAATAAAAATTAAGAAACAAAAAACAAAACAGACAACTGCTCAAGTTAACACATGTGGCTAAAATAGAATCCCAGAAGCAGCAGTTACCACCAACTGCAATAAAACTATTTTCTAAAACTAAACTTTGTTTTCTTTTTTTCCAAAGAACAAATTAAATGCTTAAGCTAGAAAAATCCTCAACTAAGCAGACCATAATATTTAAGTGATGGAAAAGAAAAAGTGGGGAAAAAAGGTCTGTCAAGTTCACGTACGTGAAGGTGCAAAGGGTAACCATCGCACTTGTGTCTTAAACATACAACAGCCATCCATCCATTCATTCATTTATACCAAACAAAAGTCAGTCCGCCAACAATCTGGCCATTCATCTTTACACATAAAAACTTTTGTCATATTGGTTTTGCTAATGCAGTTTGTTCTTCGTGGCCATTTGTTTATCCGGCATAGGTACGAGAGTAAAGTGGAATGGACTTTGGAAAATATTGAATTTTTGGTTATTTTGAGGTGGCGTTAACTGTTTGTTGTAAAGGCTTTCTGAATAAATACACAACAACATTAAAATAATAATCTTAGTAAATAATTTAAATATTGAGGAGATATATGTACAAATAAAAATTTGTACGTACACATATGCATTATCTGGCCTTAGACTCTAAGCCTTACCACTATTAGAAATATGTACAGTGTTCCTTTACATACTGGCTGTTTTGTAGCTATGCTCGACGTTACTGTTGCCACAAAAAAGAATCAAAATAATAATACAAATGTAAATTTCATGTCTATTTTAATTGAAAAAATCACAATGGAACCGATTGCGTCTTCGAGTGGAGGTGCATTTTTGGCACAACCCCTCCTAACATTAATTGAAAAATGTTTTTTCGTGTTGGATTCAGTACTGGATATCTATAACGCACAATTCAAATTAAGGAACAAGCCTGACAACAATTTGGTTCGTTAAATCGAAAAACTACTGTATACATTCCTACAAAACTACTTTATGCATACACATGCACACAAACAGTACTTAAATTATAAATACTCTAATTATTATTATAATAATTATGATATTCTAATATAATATCATTATCAGCTTTATCATAATGAGTGCAATACTCTTACACATTTATACAAACATACTTATGCACAACGTTACCTTTGTGCGACTAAAGCGCCAATTTTATTTCCCCTTTTTCTGACGCCATGGACTCTTTTTATAAAACTTTTTAAATCAACCTTATGTATTATTTTTAATTAGCTCGTGCTACGTTTTGTCCCTTTTTCACAAATAGCACTTATAACACTATAGCAATGGTCCTTATTAGAAATTTTTTTTAATTCTGGACTAAATGAAGATATCTATGTATCGTCGCCTCAGGATTGGATTAGCCCATACGCCACAAAGTTGGAGTGGAGAAAAACGGCAAAGAAGGTTTACATGAAGTTTTTCAAAATATACCTGATTAGAGTTGGGTCTATAGGTTTTTTTTAAAGTATTTTTAAACTAATTTTTCGACCTCTTTTTATAGGTTAAATTAAACTATTTTTTTTTAGCTTTAGGTGATGGATAGTGATTATTTTAATATGAATAGCCAAAGAATTCATCAAGAGAGAAGCACAGAATACAACATATTCAAGCGTGATAAGAGTAGAAGCAGTTTTAATAGAAATTATAGAAGAGAATATTATGTAATTTAAAGCAGAAAAGACAAAAGAAAAAATTAAACATCAAAAAAAAAAACAAAAATTAATAATATCCTGAAGAAGTTAACCGAAGGTTAACGAAATATCGAACTAATAAATCAAAATCTGGGTGATGATGTTTTTGCTTAGCCGTTGCCGTTGAATTCTTCTCACGGCACCTTTTTTTAATATTCATTTCTGATGGAAATGAAGAATTTGACGAAATTGCCAAACAGTGGCGTGTACAGCAAAACAATATATATTAAACCTAAAAGTAGTTGATATGGAGCAAAATGAATGCTTAATATCTCAGAAACCATAATAAATTTAGTGAAACGCATTTTTGATTCTCATTTGAAAACTAATTTGTTTAAGAATGGTGGTCAGTGGAGCAAAACAATTCTGAGGCGGCGGTGTGTGCATCCAATTTATAACATTGTAATTTATATTTTATACTAAAATTTAAGTCAAACTTAAATATTTTGTTGACCTGAAAGATTTTTTGTTAAATACCTTTTTTAAACCCATTTTGAATTTTGCGAACGGTAACTCTGCTTATGTTTAGATGCATTTGCATACATATTTACATACATACATACATACATACATATGTATATTATAAGTGTCAGCTCAGCCTCTCACCTATTCAGCAAAAAGAAAAGTCTCCACTGACCTTCATTTGCATGTTTCTTTTTAACCGGCGTTTAGTTCTTGACGGGTTTTTGATTGATGAAGTTAATTTCGTGCGTGAATAAATTGGTGTTTTAATAGAAAAAAAAATGTAATAATAAAAAGTGCTTAAATAAATTAAATAAGTTTTGAAGTTGGAATAAATTTGTGTTTTATTTGAAAAAAATTTATTAATAAAAAGAGCTTAAATTAATTACATAAGTAATTATTGAAGTTTATCAATTAGAAAAGTATTCCTGCCTGTATCCAAAGTTCTTGGCAAATTAAATTTGCATCGAAAAAACGTTGGTGTTGTTATTGTTGTTGATTTTAAAAAGTGTGTATCTGTTTTTATTATGGCAGTTTGTTGTTTTTTCTTGTTTTTGAAATACTAGTGTAATGCTATGTTTAGACGACGAGTTGAATCACCTGCTTCGCTCTCTGAATCATGTTTATGAATCATGCTGTTTAGACTATGCATTCGTGCTTCGTGTGCAGCTTGCCAATTTAGCGCTTTTCGTACTAGATTTAGAGTTTTTTAGTTCATAATAGTGCGGAATTTTTCAAATTGTTGCTTAAAAAAAAGGCACTTAATTTGTGCTTTTCACCTTTGATTTTAGTGCGTTTTACATATCTACTAAATATTAATTTGTGAAAGTGTGGTGGCTTTATAAGAAACACCAAATAAGAAATTTTCACTTTTCAAAAACTATCTGCTTTCACCCCTTTTAGACATGTAAAGTTTCCTTTGCAGAATGTTAATTCAGCTGGGTGAAATACGAAGGAAGAAAAACTTTATCTTTCATAGTGAGAAAAAAGAATATATTTCTAGAAATTACAGTTATAAAATAACTTAATTACAAATAATTTCTTAATCAGGCTTGAGTTCAGTAATTTCAATTCTTATGAATGAAATATTTTTATTAATTAATGTGAGTATCTAAAGAATAGAAGAAAAATTAAACTAGACACTATTAGCTGGGGGAAATACCGATATTTTTCTGTGCAGCCACGCACTTCATCAGCACCCATGTCTATCTACTGGGGTAGAGATTATTATTAACATCAGCTATTAAACTTAAATTTCTATGAAATGGAATATGAGAATTGATTGTGCATACAATTATTGATTTGCCTTTGGCAAACACATTTGTAAGTATCACTATTCATTTTCTGTTTTTCCATTTTCTATTTAGGTTAGCACGAAGTTATATCACTCTACCTATGTATGTTTAACTATTCTTACTTATCTTTTACGATCATCACATTAATTATTTTTACTTATTCGATGCACCATCGGTACATACATATAAGTATTATTGTAGTGGCTTTATGTTACTTTGTTTTTGCTTTCTACAGTTGACTTAGCTTTCCAGCATTCTGAAGCAGTTCTGGCCAAGTGAACAGTGATCGCCAAGTGAACATATTTTTGTCACGTGCCCATGATGAATTAAATGAGACATTATAAGATTTAATTGAACTATAGTGAATTTTTAATCAGAAATAATTTCTTAATCAGGCTTGAGTTCAGTAATTTCAATTCTTATGAATGAAATATTTTTATTAATTAATGTGAGTATCTAAAGAATAGAAGAACTCAAGCCTGATTAAGAAATTATTTCTGATTAAAAATTCACTATAGTTCAATTAAATCTAATAATGTCTCATTTAACTTAATTACAACAATAATCTAATTACTAACAACTGAGGGAAGCAATGTATTGCTTTTTTGATAACGAAAGCTTTCAAAAATGCTTCTGAAAAGTACTAACGTAAGGCTCTCTAACAAAGTGGACAAAAGTAAAAAAAAATTTAAACCAGTAACTTTTGCATCTGAGTACACAAAAACTACACATTATTACTTCTGTAAAATGAATTAGTAAAGCAAAAAATGAATGGCTTTTTGGAAACTGAATGCATTGCTTCTAGCTGGCTTACAAAAATTCTTCTGGGAAGCGGTACTTTTTGCTGGGATGGCGAAATTGAAGAAATAGAACGAAGTATCAGAAATTTAAGGATACATAAATGGACAAATTTTCTCAGAACTGATTAATTTTGGATTGAAGTTTATAATTATAGAAATTCAAATAATCATAATCCATTTCTAATACTGCCAATATTTTATCTAAGACTATTAACATTACCATGTTCAAATGTTGAAGTAGAAATAACTTTTAGCACTTATAACTTTTTTAAAAGTAAGTTAAAAATACAATAATGATTTTATAAATCAAATTGTTTCATTCATATAAAATACGGTCTAAAAGGAAAAGGCTTATGTTGTTCAGTAACTCGTTTCTGTAATTCTCGCATCGTAAAATTTCTCACATGAAGTGTGAAACACAAAATTCCATCGTTTCTCGATTTGTGAAAAAAAGTGTTTCTGTATTTGAATGTGAAAACAGACAACACTGAATCTGTTTTTACTGGAATATTTCCAGTAATCGAGTGTCAAATGAAAACAAAAGTCACAAAATTTTATTTCAATAACAAAAAAATAATAATTTTCAAGAAAAATAAAATTGAATAATGAACATGAATATAAAGTGAATGTAAAATGCTTGAAATAAGTTTTTTCTAGCAACTGTCTCTATTATAGAAAATTCCACAAAAAAATTCTAAATAAATATAATCATATCGAATCGTTAATAATAATTTTAGTTCAACAATTCGTTGCATATCTTTTCAACTAGTTTATTTTTCATATTTTCACACACAAATTCAAAAATTCACATGTTTTTGTACAATTTAAAATCCGCGACTTGCGAGAAACTATTCACAAAATATTATTACAGAAACACTTTTTCTCACATCGTTCCAATAATTGCTGGAAATTTGTTTAAATGACAGATAGTTCTCACAAAGTAACGATACAGAAACACTTATGTGAGAAAAGCCATTATGTGTTTCAATTTACACTGTTTCCACGATTCCCTTGTTTCATGCGGGAAATTTTACGATGCGAGAAATACAGAAACGAGCTACAGAATGTAACATACTGAACTATGTTCATGTAAAAATTAATTCAGATGAAATACCTAAAATCTAATTGTTTTTTTTAATACACCATATTTGGAGTGTCTTGCCAAACGAACTTCAATTATTTTCCTACTCATATTCTACTTATAAGCAAAATCGAAATATGGCTCGATATAATTGAAATCATTACAAAAACCTATGAAATGTAGTAAATTTAAAATTGTAGTTAACTTAAATTTTTAATTTCTACTCATTCAATACATATATAATTAGCCATGTGGGCTTTCTCTGTATTGAAAATAAATAGATAAATATAAAAATATAAATAAAAAATATATTGCATTTAGTGTTTTTTTATGAACACACAGTGATTTTTGCTCTGAAAAAGTTGGCATCACTGTTCGCGTGGCATTTTTTTATGTATATTCACACATTCATACGTATCATACGCACGTGTATACATGCATACATACTTACATAAATTCGATTCAAGCAAAATCTTGTTTTTGAAGGCATCTCTATATTTTCCTCTTATTTTTCCTTTTTATATTATTCATAACTTAATTAAATTTATTTATATTAAACTCACATCTATGTTTTTTTGGCTTGTTTTCATTTGTTTACAAACACACACATACACATATACCTATTTTGTTTTGATAGCTAGTTCAGATAAAGTGGCGATTAACTGCGATAAAAGTTAGAGAAGATACCAATTTTACGTGCTTCGCAAGTAGATTCATATTGAATCTACTTGATTCGCTCTCATAATTTTGTATGGCGAAGCAAGTGGATTCGGTCATGATTGGGGCGTGAAGCATGAATAGAGAGCGAAGCACGTACCGTCTAAACATAGTATAAGCAGAGTGGTTTTTCTTATGAAGATCAAGTGCATGTTTATGCAGTATTTGACAGCGAATATACACACACATACATAGTAAGAGGTAAGTAATTTGTTTCTGTTGTGTCTTTATTTTCTTTTAATCAGGGTTGCCATTTTAGCAGTTTTTGTGCTAATTGTGTAATTAGTAGGGAAACCAGAATTTTGCTCTAAAAACTTGAAAATATGCACTAAAAAATCAAAAAATATTAAAAATAAAATAAATTGTTTTATTTGTAAATGAAAATACCTACATATATTTTTTATTAAAAAAATTCAACAACGTTTTCATATAAAATAAGACACAAATAAAATAAACAATAGAAAGGAAACAATCACCCGTATTGCGTATGTCGAGTCGAATATTCGTCTACGAGAATTTTGTCGTAAAATAAAGAAAACTTGTACAAGCTTTGTTCAATCAAATACAAAATTCTCGTAGACGAATATTCGACTCGGTATACGCAATACGGGTGAATAAGTTTTTTTTCATGAAAACTCTTAAAATTGCCATTTGTGCAATTGGGCAAATATGCGCGACCTGTTTCATGAAGCCCCTTGGACTTTTTTAAGTCAATTTGAATGAAATGTCAAAAGAATTATGTAATTTAAAAAAATTACCCAAGAAAATTTCACGCAGTTTTTAATTTCAATTCATATACTTATGTAGGTATATACTTATGTACATACATATATAGGTATTTCTATAAAAATAAAAAAGTATATGTGTGTCTAAAAATACCTAAAGGAAGCCCAAAATAACCAAGAAGTTGTTATTTATAAAATGCACAACTGCAAAGCTTAAGTTTACTAGTGAAAATATAGGGCAAACTTAACAGGTTTGTGTAAATAAATTCCCATAAAATTTTTGACAATTCATTTACGAGAGTGTAAAAATGCACAATTGCACAGTTTGCGACACTTTTGAACATTCTCATGAAAACCCTTAATATAAAAATTACAAAGATCAACTGCCGTATTAAAAACATTAATTTGGGTTTGAAGTGCACGTTAAAACAAAATTGCTATACACATTTTTACTAAATCAAATAATACAAATTAATTTTTCTTGGAAATGTATTTTGGACAATTAAGACAATATTTTTATTTATCGGCCATGTTCTGTAAACCGAATCCGAGTAAATTTCTCGTTTTCAAAAAATAAATAATGGCCCCATTGATGTGTTTTATATCATACATACTAAATAAATGTCAGATATGATATTTCAAGCCCTAAAAAAATAGAAAACTACAAAAAGGTCTGAAAAAATCGCTATTAGTGGATTTAATTTTTCTAAACCAAACGTTTTCAAATCGACTCGATTTACAGAACAGGCAGGTATAATTTTATAGCAATAAACAACTAAATATTGACCTAGATTTTCAAATAAAAATTGTTGCCTGTTACATCTATGTAAACTTTTATACATTGACAATGTTCCTTCCAGGTCTACTCTAGGCAGAGTACGTCACAACTAGCAAATCGAATTTTTTTTTATTAAAACTAACGTCCATAATAGCTGCGTAATATAAATATAAGAAAAATGTTGTATATACACATGGAACCAGTGATGCCAACAATTCAGAGGCAAAACGAGCCAACGGAGTAGTCAAAAAGAGCTAAAAAGAGCTAAATCTAAAAATTTTAGATTTTTCCGTTTTAAATCTATGAATGTATGTATTTATTATTCAATTTGTACTTCAAGATTTTTTAACATTAATAAATATAATAGTAAGAACAAATAAAAGATCCATTGCTAAAAACGGTGTATGTACTGAAGCATATAATGCAAGATTCGCTTGCGCAATTTGCGTTTGTGTGGGAACTTCTGGTGAAAATGATATACTTATATGGCTAGGATAGCACAATATCGTTAAATGGAGCCATACATTTTTTATGCTTTCGAACGGCGTACTAAATCAAAATATTTCGATATTATAGTTGAATTGCAACATTTGCACAAAGCTTTAGAAGGATCTTTTGTTAATTTAATCCAATTGTTAAACGAGGAATTTGATTTCTAAGCTTTCCTATATTTTTGGCAGTAAGAATCCATTACAATAATTTGTCAAAATTTTTTTAATTATTTAGAAATGAACACACTAAATATATCTTACATAGTTGCAAAAAAGTATCTGCATTTGCAAAAAACATATTTACCAAAAATGTAAATGCCTCAAACACGAAACAATAGGGTAAAAACGAGAAAACTTACTACAAGATGCGAAAAGTGCTAAACGTGCTGTTTTTACAATTGAAAAGAGTTGTGTTAGCTCTTTTTTTAAAAAAAGAGCTAAAGGGAAAAATTTCGAGTTAGAAGCAATCTAAAAGAGCTAAATCTAGCTCCAAATAGCTAAGTTGGCATCGCTGCATGGAACATTGTAGATGATTCTCTGATTCTACATACATACTCGTATGTATGTACATTAGAGCGACTCAAAAAAAAAAAATTGTAACCCCTGTCAAATTAAAGTTCGATCTTTTTTAATGAGGATTGCTAAAAATTTTGTACGGTCTAGCGATGACCGTTCGTGAGCTGGACCGTGTCTAAGAAAGGTATATTTTTGTAGGTCTTTTTGCATATAGAGAACCTATACTCAATATACGCCAACTCAAAAAAACTAACTTTCGCTAGAGCGAAAAAACTACACTAAAAAAAAATTAACTAAAGCCTTGGAAAATTTTCTAAATTTGAATAAAAAAAGGTTGTCGTATGGTACTTTAGACGGTCAAACGGTCACCCTGGCTATAATGAAAAAAGGAAAAGGTGGTGAATGCACACATTTGTGTTATTGCTTTTGCTTCTACTTACGTTTCTGCTTCTTAAAATTCAAACAGTCGCAGTCAAAACACTTCGGCAGCGAACATGTTCGAATAGTTTTTAGTTTCACTGACTGATGCTTTTAATAAATTCCAAAGTTAAAGCAGTAAAGATTTTGTGTGTTTTTTCCGTTGTTTTTTCTTTTGCTACTTATGTTTGTATGCATGTATGTACGTGCAATAGGCCACCCAAATAATTTATGGAATGCCGAAAGTAATATGTACCGGGTTTACACCTGTGTGTCATGTGCCAAAGAAAGCCTAATTACTAATTACTAACGAAAAGCTGTTTGATTCAGACACCGGCAAATTTTGATAGACTGGCCATAAAAAATCACATGTGTGTAAAAATTGCACCAATCGCTTGCACACCGGCCATGCGCATTGCACTTTTCACTCAAGAAATAACCTATCTTCACTATTAACTCTTTTGGCACCATAACTTTTAAGTGCGGCGTTCTTAGGAAATTTTTTATGACCATTTTTGTTTACAATGAAAACACAACATCTTTCTTGTACATAATTTTGCCCTAACTATAGCCTCTCATGGTCCTTTAATAGGACGGAACCAAGTTTTTTTGGAAAATAATTTTTTCTACGGCTCTCACTAGAATTTGGATAGCGATAATTATAATCTGTTTTCATTATTTTTTGGAGTAAGATCTGTAAATTATACAGCCCCATTAGATTTGAACACAAATATAGGCGAAAGAGGAAAATATATTTTTGTATAAAAAAATCTGGGTACTTTCAGCCTCTGTATCTCTGTACCTTTTTATATATTTTTTTTAAGAAAAGTAATACTTAGACTTGTGTCCAACAGTTCTTTCTGAACTAGTTTGAGAGCGTTTGAATCAAAAGTTGTTTCAAACCCATTTAATTTACATTGATGTTTTTGAGCGGACTTGTGTCCAAATGAACGAACTACTTCAAAAAGAACTGTTGGACACAAGTCTAGTCCAAATGAACGAACTACTTCAAAAAGAACTGTTGGGCACAAGTCTAGTAATACTCAGGCAATAATTACTTTTCTACCGCCATTTAAGGTTTCAAGAAAAACAATTTTCACTTTGTTTTTCCTACTTTTCACCACTGTGTGACGTCAAGTTGTTCAAATTTTCAATGGACCGTAATTTTAAAGAGCTGAGCATTTTTACCTTTGTTTTAACAATGTTTAAGTGTCGCTAACGGTTAACTTGCATGTAAAGGGTGTTTTTTAGAGTGTCACAACTTTGAGTTGGCACCACTGCTTTATTTGAGCATCCATTTAACAGCTGATAGCTGCTTTTCGGTTAGTGACTTACACCAGAGCAACGCGTACAAATTGTTGAAATTTTTAATCAAAATAACTGTTCTTCCATTTTCCGATGAAGCCCATTTCTGCTTCAATGGGTACGTAAATAAGCAGAATTGTCGCATTTGGTGTGAGGAGAATCCACAAGCTTTTGTCGAAACACCATTACATACACAGAAAATTACTTAATGGGCTGGCGGAGTCATTGACCCATATGTCTTCAAAATCGATGATGGTGAGAATGTAACTGTCACTAGTGAACGGTATAGGAACATGATTTGAAATTTTTTTCATAACTCAATTACATGGAATTAATCTTGCTGATATGTGGTTACAACAGGATAGATCCAAATGCCACAGAGCGGGCGCTACAATTGATTTACTCAAAGAAACTTTTGAGCAAAAATAATGTCACGTGATGGCGCAATTAATTGGCCACCAAGATTGTGTGATTTAACCCCATTGGATTATTTTCTTTGGGGTTATGTTAAGTCACTTGTCTACGTTGATAAACCACACAAACCATTAAACACCTGGAAATCAACATTCGAAGAGTTATCGGCGAAATACGGCCGCAACTGCTGCGAAAAGTTGTTGAAAATTTTCAATAAAGCCCGTTTCATTGATATTAAAATATATTTCCTTGTTTTATAATGATTTGTCACTCTATAAAAAACACCCTTTACATACACACATACTATGTACATGTCTACCAAAGCTGCTGCATCGTTAGCATTTAGTAACAACTATACAGTAGTAGTATGCCAAAACATTTAGCAACAATTGCATTTGCACAGTTCTTTAGCAATAATGGCAGTCAGTAGTTAAAGCGCCAGCAAGGCCGGTAGTACATGTGCAATAATACTCGTATCAAAAGTAAAAAAAGACCCCATTAAACTAAACTTAGCAAGTTACTGGAAAAGCAGACAACAGCAAAAGATCAAACAACTTTAAGAGCGAAAGAAGGAAAGAAAAGAAGCAAACAAAAATGGTCTAAAAATCGTGACTAACGTGTTAGTAACTACTCCTGTTATAGGCTGCTGCAGTTAAGGCCAGCCGTTGTAGAGCATTTTTTTGTTTTCATTTTAACCCGAGTTCAAAAGTTTTGTTACATTTCATTACAGTTGTTGTTACAATTTGGCCTAAAAGTGTTTGTTGTGGTTTGATATTGTTCGCTGGCTGCTGCTGTTGCTGTTGTTCATTTGACTGGTTCCATTAATACTCGTGGTTAAAGTTTGTTTTCTCTGTGGTAAATACCACAGATGCCTAGACCCACCAACATTAGACTGCTCCCGTTTATTGTTTGTTACTTTTGTTCTTGTTGTATTTCATAAAATATTTTTTTTCCAACACACCAGCGACAGCATGACCAACCGTACATGACAACAATTGTCAACATATTATCCGAAAATGTATGTGCATAATGACATCTAGTCTTAATGTAAATGGTCATGTTAATTTAAATGAATTTCTTGTTTTGCCATTTGTTGCTTTGCCGTTGCCTTTGCCTTGCATAATTTGTAGTTGAAATTTTTAATTACAGGTGTTGTTTGATTGACAGTGTTTGGTTTAATAAAACTTAATTGATGATTTAGATAATGCAATTTATTGCCATTCTAAAGGATATTACGAGAGGCACGGCGGAGACAGATGCTTAAATGCTTTTGAGCCACTTTTTTTTCAAAAGTTTTCAGATGTACATAAACTTACAAGGGGTTTGAATACTCTAAAAAGCACGAGAGTTTCCTTCCATAAGACTCATTAAGTGCCAAAAAGTAAAGCAAGAAAAGTGTGCTGTGACACCTTAACATTATATTAATATAAAATGCATAATTTTGATTATGTTATGCGACTTTCTTGTAAGTTTTTATTCCAGTAAAATTGTCGATTACTTACTAATCATTCGTTATAACTGAACGCCACTGTAGTGCAATTACATTAATGCACTACAGGACATTTTACCCATTCTTGTGGCCATAATTAAGCAACGTTTTAAATAATTTTTTTAAATAAAATTTCGCCAGCCACATCCTTAAAATTTTTATCACTTAAGCTTGCGAAGAAACTTTTTTTTTATCACTCACACTCACCTCTGCTCATGCGTGACAATTTTTTACTTTTATTATTAATATACTCAACTTCGACATTATTTTCCATTTCTTTTTAATTTTCAAAAATTATAAATTTTTATTATGGAAACTTTTATACTACACTTAATAAATCAGGCAAAGTTTAAACTCTGGTTTAGCTAAACTAATCTATAATTTAAATGTAGTTTAAACTCAACAGGAGTAAATTAGTGAATCATACCTTATGTGTAGTTTAAAAAATAGTATTGTGGCAGCATAAATGTCAAAAACAGCTGTTTTGCAGCATGCTATAAATTATATAAAAGAATAACAGGTCGAACAGGATCTGAAGAAAAAGTAGAGGCTTGGAAAAAAGTTGAGTGCTCTTTTAATGCAAAACATATGGTCTGTAAGTAACCAAACCATATGGCCTGTATTGGTAGTTTAAACGTCCAATTTTATGCCTTTACAGATGGTTTAAATACTGTAATGATTTATAGGTTTGCTAGTTTAAACACATTTTAAACCAAAAATAGAGATTAACTTGCACTGATTTATTAGCCCTTAATCGTTATTTGAAATCACTCACAAAACACTTGATAAAGTGACTGTAAAAATTGTCGAAAAATTTAAAAAATAGCTGTTTCCTTTATTATTCTCTCTATATTAAAGTAAAAAAAAATATTTTCTCACTAAGGCTCACGTATTCTTACACGTGACAATTTTTGAATACTTTTTTTTGCTCGTAGAATTTTTTAATTGATATAATTAAACAAATATTTCCTATACTGTAAGAAAATAAAGGAATATATACGAGTATCAAGAAAAATTCTGCTTATAGATTTTCAAGGAAACTTGAAAATTTTAATCATGGCCTATTTATTAGGTCTATTCAACTCTACAAAAATACAGCAATACAAAAAACAACACTATGTTTAAGGTGTCAGAAACACACACACACACAAACATGAACTAATTTGTATGGTGCAAACAACTTTTGACAGTTTAAACACGAAAACACAGAATATTATCAGGACGATTGTGTTGACCTGATAAATAGGCCTTGCTTTTCATGTTCGTTTAGTTATCAAACGAACCGCAAGAACAATTTAAGGCTCAGTTACCCGACTGTAATGTAATTTGCATTACTTTTCACCAGTGTTACCAAAACATATATTTAAAATTACACCTCGTAGTAGCCAAAATTACCCGATTTCAAAGGAATTACACCCAATATTAAAATAAATATTTGACACATTTCAAAAATCTTGTTTAAGGTCTACTTATGATTTGGTATCAGCCCCAGTGAAATGCAACTCAAATTTTCCCAAAATAAGTTTCCGATGGCAAAAAACTCTCCCATATAATGTTCATCTGTAATATAAATTTCGAATCAAAAAAATTATTTTTTCTTGTTTTGTATAAATTTTTTTAGGTGTTTAACATCCAAACTCACAAGAAAACATGTGAAAACGATGTGAAAGCCAGAACACACACGATTTATTATATAAAACAAACGAACTTCAAATTACCCGTAAATTACACCTGAGAGCAATTACCCACGAGCTACACATGCACATAAAAATTACACCTGATTCGGGTAATTACCCGCGATTCGGCAACACTGCTTTTCACATAAAAATATCGATCAAATATCGATCAGCTGTTTCCTACTGTTGCAGTTACTTTACATTACAGTCGGGTAAAGGCTCAGTTACCCGTATGTAATGTAAAGTAACAGTAGGAAACAGCTGATCGATATTGTTATGTGAAAAGCAATGAAAATGGTTATAGAGATGTAATGAAACGTAACCTATTTTTCATATAAAAGTATCGATCAGCTGTTTCCTACGTTGCAGTTACTTTAGATTAGAGTCGCTTAACTGAGCCTTAACTGAGCCTTTACAGTAGGGTAATTGAGCCTTTACACTCTTGTAAGAAGTGTGTAATGTAAATAAATATGAGAAGCAACAACAACTTTTCATTGCTTTCGCAAGAATAGAGTGTTGCCACACAAGTATTCTTGACCTGGTGCAGTCAAGTTAATAATTCGTGTTTTTTTTTTTTTTTTGGAATTGTTAGAATTTAAGTTTAACATTTGTTAACGCAGTAAAATAATTTTTTAATAAAAAAATACATTGAATTTCATTATTAAGGGTTAACTGGATCCTATGCGCATTTCACTGTCGCTAGTGCATATCATCAGTGAACCTTTACCCAAAAATTCAGTAATTGTATCAAATCAGTTATTTCAATCATAAAAATATTTTGTTCATTTAAATTGCATTAAAAATTGTTATTAAAAATAAAACAACAAATCTCTATTGGTTAGTTTAACCGCACAGAACTTGTTTGGTTAAAATTCCAACAGTATTTTAATTCAATTTCACACTTGAAATTGGTTAGATTCATTTGCGAGATTTTTTTCGTTCGTTGCAGGATCGCTCATATATGTACGGCTCCAAAAAGTAGTGCCTAAGGTTTTTTTTGGTGCGGTTTTGGGTTTGTATAGCTTAACCAACAACAAACAAAAATTGTACATTTTAATTAATAAATCAATAAATCCGATGATGATAAATATATGATATAATTTCGTTAATGAAAACTTTTCTTCCAAGTTGATGTCAAAAGCAGCATTGAAACAAACTATTTCTATCTACCAAAATTGCCTATAATGCCGTGTATTCAATGTGCCCCACCCCTTTAGCACTTACTTTAAATTTGATTATTTATGCTCATCACAAATCGTACTGAGGCATATTAAAGCGACAATAAGTTCCATATTTTAACGTAACCGACTCTTAAAACATTAAATTATTTCAAAAGTCTTCATACAAGTGTTGAACACATTTATTTGCTTTTGTATATCAAAAGATAATAAATACATATGTATACCATTAATTATTGCATTTAAAATACATAGAGAGATATTTTCCAAAAACAAATTAATTCAATTCCCAATACATTCGACAATATGTAATTAATTATAGGAAAATAAATTAGCAATCCTATTAACTTCCTACGGTTATAAATTATGCTTTATTTACCAGATAAGACTTCCTCATTTAAAATATATATTTTTATTTTAAAACATGAGAAACGACGAATTTAACGAACAATACAACAATGACAATCTCGTAGATGATGTTCATGATGTGATAGTGATGATATACGCCAGCAAAGCGTAACATTTGTATTGTGTTTTACCTCCTTATCATACGAGTATACATATTTATAAACATACTGTGCGCCTTTAAACTAACGTACAGAGTTGAGTAGTTTCAATGAACTAGTCGTCTTTAACTTTATGAAAATATGTATGTATAAAATTTCACAAGTAGATGAAAGTATAAATAAATGACCACCAAATACATGTTGAATAAAATTTTAATTGCATAACAGATATCAACACATTAGCATTGATTGATTGACGGCAATCAATTCAAGTCGAAACCCAGAATACTCAAGCGAACAACTTTGCAAGCAGCCAAACGTTCTATCCAATCCTTTCTGGCCTTCTCTATATAATTTTTTTCTTTCTACTTTTTGAATTGGTTTGGAAAAAATTAAAAAGAAACTGAACTTGGATTTTCATCCAGAAGAGGAAATGGAGAGAAAACACACATTAATAATAAAAAGAATGCATTTACTGTGGTATGCAGAGTATAAAAATCAGGTGAAAAAAAATATTTGTGAATAAATTTATAAAGATGAAAATCTTGAACTAGACAGATTATTTTTAAAGTACATATTTGGAAAGAGCTGAATCATAAGTAGTCATTTCTAGCATCAAAAAGAATGTGTTGGCTGAAGTAGTTAACACGTTGAACACCGAAAGTCATGGGTTCGATTCCGGTTCTGACAGTCATTAAAAATAACAACACTATGCATTTTTCTGATGTGCAGTAGTGTCCCTTTGTATCAGTAGTTTTGTTGTAGGAAAGTTCAAGTGGTGAAGGCATAGTCACTGGTTACTACTGAACTACGCTTGCAACATCAAAGCGCCCTCCTTCGTCAATATTAAGTATCAAGATTATCGCCGAAGTAAAATACCCAATAAAATGGCTACTAAAGACAGCTTCGAAATTTAATACGCCTCATTGACACCAGAGGCGCTGCAACACTGCATTATTAAAAAATGTGCAAAATAAAAGCAGAGTTGTGAAAGAATGAAGCTTTTCCCTATCTCTAATATATATAACTATCCCTTTCCTAAAGAGGGTAACACTAGTAGTAGAAATTCATTGCCTGAGTGTTACATCACTTAAAAAATAAATTTTCAGGTTGTGGTGCTTGGTCCGTAATAATTTTTAATATATTCTCTTTCTCTAGGAGACATTTCCACTACTTCTTAAACATTTCTTTTTTATAATATACATGTTATCATATAGAGTTTTGAATTCTATATCAGAAGCTATTGGCTAATATCGATAAAACTTCATATCAAACATAAATTTTTATATGAAACATAAGATCGGACGGACTGGATGGAAGATTTGAACAGCTATGAAGTGGCGTTCAAGAGATTTGAAGGGGCATCAAAAGGACAAATATGAAACATGGGTAACTTACTGCGAGGCCATAAATTCTCTAAATGCATTATCGAGGTTCAGAAGAATATTTTCTATGGAGCCTAAGGTACCGGGAGGCATTAAAAAATAGGCAGCTCATGAACAGACTCGAGCTCTGAGACTTTTTCTCTGCCTTATCTACCCTTTTGCTGCTTTCTCTGAATACGCACATCCCAGGCTGAAGGGATAAGAGTGAAAGAACAGAGCTGGCTATGGTCTTCACTACCTCAGTAGAAACAAGTGAATTCGTAGTAGCATTATGCTTTTAGTAGCATAATAACTTTGGAGTGAGTAAAACAGACGACAAATACATTAAAGTCCTTGAATTATTAGACATTATACAAACTTTAGAGAGAGTAGAGTGGTGATAAGTACAATACATTCGAGTCCTATAAATCACTAGGACCTGATGGAATTTTTCCGGCCTTGCTACAGAATATCCGCAGACCTGATACACTGTTTTTTATGGAAATCTTTAAGATATGTTTAGGTAGCAGTTTTGCGCCGAAAGCGTGGAGAGAGGCAAGGGTAATTTTTATACCCAAGGTTGGTAAAGCGACTCACTCAAAGCAAAAAGATTTCAGAACAAATAGCCTGACGTCTTTTCTCTTGAAGACATTGGAAATATTAATCAATATATCCCTAAAGAGCATGATTGTGACTTGCTACATCATCGTGCTCAACCTGCTTAATTTAAAAGTAGACCTTTTGATAGAGCTGGATCACACTATCGGCACAATGTACCGATTATGGATGGCTCACTGCAATAAAGTCATAAGTAATGAGCCAAAATGGCATTGTTGCTCAATTAATTCTGGAATAAGTTTATATGGCTTGAGTACCAATGCAGTGTGGTGCGATTCTATTCTTATATTTCAATTAGTTGAGAAATAAGGCAAATTTGTCGGATTACTTTATTTCAGTGAGCCGACGAAAATCGGTAGTGTGATCCATGCCTTAGTCGTTTTTATAAATCCGGTTCAGAAGATAGTAAGTAGCCTATACGAATAATGTTGTGTATTTCTTCCTAGTATAAGCAGACTTCGCTAAGCGAATTATCTTCATGGGCGCATATCAAGGCACTGGGTTACAACTCAGCTAAAACGCAGCTAGTTCTCTTACCAGAAGGTACAAAACTGACAGCTTTAGGGTATCTAGTTTTGAAGCTGTAAAAGCTAAATACCTTGAGGATTACCTAGATAATATCTATGTTATTTTGAAAAATAAACATTCGGCAGATGTTTAAAACAGGACTTAATTAATGCCTACCTCGTATGCAGAAACGCTATAGAAAAGAACTAAGGTCTGCAGCGAAGACTTAAACCACGGTGGTGAGACCACTTCTCTTCTGCGGATGAACTGTGTGGTTAAAGGCGTAGAGGAAGAAAAGTCGTAGGAAATCACTTGCAGAGGTCTAGAAGTGCGCTTCAATGGGCCAACTGGTCATAATGCTACCGGAGTTTCCTTAGGCTTTCCGAGTCGGGTTTGGTGAGGGCAATAGTAATGGAGCACACCATAATCCTGAATGAGTTTGTTCTAGTTGGACTTGCCTCCACGAACCTTGAGTTCACGGACTTCAAATTCTCTGAGATTGATTTTCGTAGGACAAGCGATAAAGAATTTTTGGTCAAACCGGATATTCTCTTCAAGATGGGAATATAAATGGGCGTTAAAGAATCCTTAAGACTTGGAAGCAAGTGTATGGTTTTCAGGCTGAGATTCTATGGATCATGAAGACCACAAAACTAGTGGTCAAGAATGTAACTAAGGGATAGGAAGTTATCGACAAGTTATGTCGACAAGTCAAGATGCGCTAAAAGCTTTGAGCGTGCATATCAAAATCAGTTAGTGACTATAAGAGGTCACTCAGGGGGCTGATGAATAGATAAATACAGTGTAAGGCTATGCTGGGTTCCATGTCATAGCACTGTGGAGCAAAATCTGACATCCGATGAACTGGCTACTTCGAGATCAAGATTAGTTTAGGTAGTGGCTGAAGTGTCGCTGAAACAGCACGGAGGATTGCAAAATCTTACGGACCTTAGCGATAATTCTTGAACCTTGAAAAATCTGGGCTATTATTGAGTATGAACAAGGGGGTACGACGGTTTCTCATAAGAGAGTTGACTGGTTATTTCACGGTTAGAACAAAGATTAGCACATAGAAAATCGGCACCCGAAATTTTCGAAGGGCTGCAACGCCACAGACTTAAGGCTGATTACCCGATTTCATGAGGAACTAAAAGATATCACGAAGTGTAAGATCGGGGATATCAGGGGTATCCTTGTGGGTAACAGGTGGCTCAATGGTAGGTAATGTGTACACTGATTCTCATCGAGCCAGCGAAGGGTTTGAACTATAAAATTATTTGCAATTCACATAAAGGTCTCTTTCTAACCTATAACTTAGGTTGATAAAATTTCATATAAAAATATTTACCCTTTGTATGTAGGATATTGGATCTTTAATCTGATTTTATTATGTGTTTTCAGAAGAGAAGTCATAAATATCTTATAGCTCAGCTGTTATTATGTCTTTCACACACAAAACACTTGAGAATTACTAAAAAATTTCTTAAAGAAAGCAGTGCTAAAAGAAGACGCAATGCTGTTGGAGTTTTTCCTATATTTTACTAAATGGAGAGCTAATTATGCTTTACATCGACATGGAAAATTGTACATAAAATATAAATAAGTGTTTCATTGATAAACAGGCTACGCCAGCAAGAAATGTAACACAGAGAAAAAACTGCCTCATAGAATCAATAAGATTTTCTCTATGAAACGTTTTTAGGCTAAGGGGTATCCCAGCAGAAAGAAGCGAAGATTCTTTCATAGAGATTCCTTATTGTTTTTATGTGGTATATCTTACTAATTTTATCAAGAAGATAACTACATAAAATCAAGAAGAAATCTTATTATTCACAACTTTTTTTACTCAATTTCCGTTATTTTTGGCACCAAAAAAACAAACCATAGTGAAAAACTTCTTGATTCTATTAAGTTTTCTTATAAATTGTAAACTATAGAGATTTCTTATTGATTTTATTTGGTTGACATATAAGTGAGTTAATAACAATTATTTCGTGATTAGTCATGCATCTAAAATATCTTCTTGATTAGAACGCACCACTGTATTATACTGGTATACTGAATACCAACTTAACATTCCTGTAAGACAGACAGACAGACATTATTATTGTTGTTAAAAATTCACAGATTGATAGACTAAAGATTGGAAATTTTACACAAAAGCATCTATAAAATTAAATTCATTATAAACTATAAAAAGACCTCACACTTTTTTCTTCTCTTTTATTGGTAACGAAAGTGTTCTTTATGTTTACGAGTTAAAAGCACATATGTAAGTAAGACGATGTGTTCAAAGTGCTAAAGTGCACGATAATAGTGTGGAGTAGTACTATGGACACCATCTCTGAACTGCCACGGCTACTTATTACTTCTTTAACTTCGACGGCTGGGACTGCTTCTATCATTATTAAGTATATTTATTTTTTATTATTTGTATATTTTACACTCCTGCTTATAATGGCATTGTTATCAAAACATAAAATAAAAACAATACGAGGGGCGAGAAAAGGCGCACACACATGTGGAATAATACTTGAAAAAAAAAGAAATATCGAAACTTAAAAAATTTTTATTTTTATTTTTTTACAATAAGAGAGCAAACCTTTTTAAACATTCAAACAAAGGACAACGAGATGGACGGTTGTATGGATATATTTTTTATACACGCGGATGTAATCACATGCGAGTATTCCCCGCACTATGAAAAAAATAAAACACACTATTTTTTTAAACACCATGCAATAAAAGAAAGAGCGAATGAATTCCTACAAAGTTGAGAAACAGAAAAAAGTAACTCCAATGCACTTTGTCACTGTCAGTTCGCACAATAAATCTATGAGATATCAGCGAGTTGTCAGACATAGAAAAAAGTTTAAAAAAAGAATAAATAAAAAGTGAAAATAAAAGGAACAACTCTACTCTATGCAACGAAAGAATGAATGATTCAATAGAAGAAGCGGTGGGTAAAAATATCGCACACCACTAGCCGAGGTCAGCCTTAATAATTTTTCGTATTCAATGACCACAAAACACAAAATCCACATTTTAAATAGCGGAAAAACGGTCAAAAATGGGCACCATCCCTTGTCCAGCAGGCTTAGTGTCAATTTCACAATGAATGGTGTTGAAACAAGCAATAATTAAAATTGTACAATTTATTAAATAATATGGAGCAACGCAAGGATAATAATAGCAATAAACTACTCAATAATATTGTGTAGTCTATCGATAGCTTAAGATTTTAAAAACACTTGTTTCTTCCAATTTAAAAACTCATCGATCTTATTTCGACAACAATCGTATTTTTAGTTAATTGCAAAGATTGCGAAAAACACCAGCAGAACGGGAACAACATACTGTTGTCGATGGTTGTCACACCTTCATTATCAGCGTTCTTATGTTTGGCCCACTGTGTTTGGTTTCAAATGATGCAAATTTCAGCTTCATATACTTATTTTTCAGTGCCAATATAATTTTATCGTATTACAATTTGCTGAAACCCTTTTGCAATGAAAGTTCAATTTTGACATGTCTAATTTCCAATAGTCTTGCCATTGTTGTTTGTTCTTTGAATGCTAATTTCCTTATTGCTTTTACTTTGATTTTTTAATTTTATTTGCATTCTTGAGAAGATTCATTTCTTAATTTGACAAATTTCGTTTTGAAATCAAGAACGTCTAGTAAATTTTAGCTTTTTGTTCTCAAATAAACAATGCTATCAATGGGTAATTACGTCTACTACTTACTAGACTTGTATCGAACTCTTTCAGTCAAACGCATGTAATTTAAATGGGTTTGATCATTGGTTTGTGTCATAAACGAGCTACTGAAAGAGTTCGATACAAGTCTAGTGATTATAGACTTGTGTCCAACCGCTCTTTTGAAATAAAATGAGCTGTTGGATACAAGTTCGGTCTAAAGCCTCAATTTAAATTAAATGGGTTTGAAACAACTTTTGATTCGAACGCTCTCAAACTAGTTCAAAAAGAGCTGTTGGACACAAGTCTAAGTGACTATCATGATATTAAATGTTTTAGCTCCACCCTCTGTTGCAACAACAACATGCTGAAAGAGGGTGAATCCTAGACTTGGGTCGATCTCATTCAGTCGTTTGTTTTTGATACAAACCTCTGATCAAACCCATTTAAATTACATGGGTTTGACTGAATGAGTTCGATACAAGTCTAGTGAATCCAAACACGATCTTAGAAAAGTAACTTGCGCCTTTTTTAAATTTATAGGACGATATATGGGAAGCATGCTTAGCGAACTTCCCAAAATCCTTTGCATGCTAATTATAAAAAGTTAATGAATGCGAATTTAAAACACTTATTTGTTCGATATAAATTTTATGTATTTGCTATATTTATTAACACTTCTGTAAGTAATAGTACCATTTTGGAACTTGGTAATCACACTTAAATGAATGTGAACACATCGCTTATATGAATATCGACAGACGACAACAAAATAATGTAACAAAATAATAAACCAATAATTTATACTATATTGTATACTATTTTATGTAAATGCATGGTGAAACGTAATATATGAAACACTTTGAAGTCAAATGAAGGAAAATAGCAATAGTTGCTATCAGCTACGTCCAAATACATGATTTAGAGGTGAACAACCTTGAAAGTTCTTAAATTGATCTTGTTTTTTTTTTGCATTTTAAGAGCAAGCATTGTTGTTGCCGAGATCTGATTGGTTATTCTGCTTTTTTCGGTGTGAAAGCACAAAAGTTCTTTTGTAAAAGTTTGTAGTGCAAAAATAGCCGTGGGACACAACTCTAGCTTGGACGTAGCTAGACTTGTATCGAAGTCTTTCAGTAGCTCGTTGTTGACACAAACCTATGATCAAACCAATGTAATTTAAATGGGCTTGATCATAGGTTTGTGTCAAAAACGAGCTACTGAATGAGCTTGATCTAAGTCTCGTATTTACTACCTAGAAGGTTCAGGTATTAGAGCTGCGTTGGGCTCGTTCAGTCGGGTTTGATCATAGGTTTCTGTTAGACTTGGATCGAACTCATTTAAATGGGTTTGATCATTGGTTTGTGTCACAAACAAGCTACTGAATAAGTTCGATCCAAGTATAGTTTGTGTCTAAAACGACCGACTGAACTACACTTCTATCCAACTCTTTCAGTATCTCGTTTTTGACAGAAACCTATGATCAAACCCATTTAAATTACATTAGACTTGGGTCGAACTCGTTCACTAGTTAATTTTTGCCACAAACCAATGATCAAACTCATGTAATTTAAATGGGTTTGATCATTGGTTTGTGGCAAAAATGAACTAGTCTAAATTACATGGTTTTGATTGTTGGTTTGTTTCGAACCCAGTTAAATTACATGGATTTGATTAAACTTGGGTCGAACTCGTTCACTAGTTCATTTTTGCCACAAACCTATGATCAAACCCATGTAATTTAAATGTGTTTGATCATTGGTTTGTGGCAAAAAAATAACTACTGAACGAGTTCGACCCAAGTCTAGATTTGATCATTGGCTTGTGTCAAATTAGAGCTCGTTCACTAGTTTTTTTTTGCCACAAACTAGACTTATGTCTAATAGTTCTTTTGGAACTAGTTAGAGTTAGAACTAGTTCCAAAAGAACTGTTGGACACAATTCTACCACAAACCGATGATCAATAGAATTGTGCACAACAGTTATTTTAAACTAAAATGTGCTGTTGGACACAAGTTCGGTCAAAAGCGTCAATTTAAATTAAATGAGTTTGAAACAACTTTTGATTCGAACGCTCTCAAACTAAATTAAAAAGAGCTGTTGGACACAACTCTAATGTTCAAACTAGACTTGTGTCCAACAGTTCTTTTTGAACTAGTTTGAGAGCGTTTGAATCAAAAGTTGTTTCAAACCCATTTAATTTACATTGATGTTTTTTACCTGACTTGTGTACAACTGAACGAACTAGTTCAAAAAGAACTGTTGGACACAATTCTAGTTCAAACCCATTCAAATTACATGAGTTTGATCATAGGTTTGTGCCAAAAGTGAACTAGTGAATAAGTTCGACCCAAGTCTAGATTCAAGTCTAGACTGACTGATAGAGTTGTGACTAGGGTTTGGGAAACGGGAATTCCGGGTGGGAAATCCCGGGAAATGTCTGCCAAATATTCCCGGGAAATTTTTGACATTTTTCGGGAAAACGGGAAATTAAAAGTATTCGTTATTTCAGAAATATATACCCCATATGCAAAAAAAAAATAGCGTGTGCTTCGTGTACGTTACGACCGGTTTTTGTATGGATATTTTGTTTCAACGTACTCTTCAAGCACACGTTATTTTTTTGTGCATATTTCTGAAATAACGTGTACTTTTAATTTCCCATTTTCCCCGGAAAATCTGAAAACTTTCCCAAGAATATTAGGCAGACATTTCCCGGGATTTTCCACCTGGCAATTCCCGTTTCCCAAACCCTAATAAAGACTGTTAACTTTAGATCGAAATGTTGTGAATTTAAAAAATTAACTTTCTCGGGAATCCCGGGAATTTCCGGAAACGTGATTTTTTCATTCCCGTTTCCCGGGAAGTGTAAAAATCCGGGAAATCCCAAACCCTAGTTGTGACCAACAGCTCTTTTTGAACTAGTTTGAGAGCATTCGAATCAAAAGTGGTTGCAAACCCATTTAATTTACATTAAAGTTTTTGGTAGACTTGTGTCCAACAGCTCCTTTGAACTGAAATAAGCTGTTGGACAAAAGTTCGGTCAAAAGCGTCAATGTAAATTAAACGGGTTTGAAACAACTTTTGATTCGAACGCTCTCAAACTAGTTCAAAAAGAGCAGTTGGACACAAATCCAAGTAGACTTGGGTCGAACTCGTTCACTAGTTCATTTTTGCCACAAACCTATGATCAAACCCATTTAAATTACATGGGTTTGATAATATGCTTGTGGCAAAAATGAACTAGTGAACGAGTTCGACCCAAGTCTTACTCCAAGCATTAGGCAAGCCACACATTTTGCGACCGTTGGTACAACATGAGGAGGTTGCGTTTGAGATTGTAAACTGTGTGGGGTCGTTGCATGAAGTTGTGTCTCGGTTGTATGAAAAACGGCTTTTACACACAAAGTTTATTTTGCAAAGTCTTGAGTTTGTAGGAGAGAAGGGAAAAAAGAATGTGAGCTCTTTTCCATCCTCTACTGCAAACTCAAAACTTTTCTAACTACACTTTGTGTTTGGAAAAGCCATCTTTTATACAACCTAGGCATAACTCCGTACAACAACCCAACACACTTCACAATCTCAAACTCAAGACTTTGCAAAGTAAACTTTGGGGAAAAGCCGCCAAAGATTAAAAATAATTGATGTTTTTGCTGGTTCAATAAATGTTGTATAGTTTGCGCGCAAAACAAACATCTTGGTAAACCAGCGTGTTGTACCAACTTCTAATATGTTGTTTCTCATATTCTTTGTCACTATTATATAACTGAGTGTACAAAGTAGCTATTTTGTGCGCTTCATAAACGTGTGCATTCACATATAAATATGTATGTATGTGTATTCATACCAGAGTACCAAACCTTTCGTTGAAATATTTGATATATCCTTCCTGCCATGTTTGTTAACATTGTCTGCGTTGTTGACAACATGCAAATGCAACAGGAAAAATAAAAACACATCCATTGTATTGTTGTATTGTTACAATAATATGCCGTTTATGCAACAAAGTACGACACATTCTGCTTTTTAAGATGCAATACAATTCAATACAAAAATATGTTGAAAAAATTAAAAAAAATTAATAACAAATTATCGGTATCTGAAAATAGGTTAAAGGTGAAAAGTTTTGCAGACTGTAAAATACCGAATGGTAGTTTAAAATTAGAGATGAGAGCATGGTTCGTGTAATTCCAGCGATACACGACGCTTGATCATAAGTACTTTATTTGTTTCAGTCATAAAATAGTATATGAGCACAGAGGCGGTGCTTGATTAGTACGTTTGCATGATTGGAAAGTTGGGAAATTTAAATTCTCTCATCAGTACACTTCAACCAAAAAATGCTTGAAAAAAGCTAAAAAAAATACATATGCTTATAGAAAATTTCTCAAAATATTATTGAGAAACGTACGTAAAAATAAAAGTTAAAGGGCCTCAAAAAAACATGCGAAAGCTGCAGAAAACCACGTTACAAGTTGTAAAATATAAATTTTCACCTTCGTCCCAATAGGGAAAAATTAGGGCACTATGGTTAAGGCTATATTAAGAAAGATCACAAGGCCAAAATATTTAAAAATTATTGTACTAAACGGTCAACAATTATACTCGCTAACAATGAGTCTGAAGGACCATATCAACAAAAAACCGTTAAAAAACAATTAGTGCCATGCAGTCACTGCATTCTCTCTGCTGCTACACAATTTGTCAGATTTTGTTTGTATTTTCTCTCTGGGATCCTTGTTGCAGCCTGAACACTATATGTCATTTTAAATTTAATGATAAGCTATGGAATGAAAATTTTCAAGTTAAATTTGTATTTAATCTGTTTTATTTAAAGAAGCTTATAAGCTACACACAATATTTTTAAGCTTAAAAGCATATTTGCCTTAAAAATTTCAATTTGTTTAAAATGCAACTGCATGCAGTCGATGGCAAATGTGTATAACAAAAAACCCTTTTAAGGCAGTCAACTCAGAATATATATTTTTTAAAAGCACATTCCTGCCTTCGTGCTCTCATGTCATTTGTAATTTGTTCAAAAATCACCTGTGGCGTTAAATGGGCAGTTTAAGCAAACAACAAGAATATAAAAAGCAAGTTCTACAAAAAAAAACCAAAAAAAAAAAAAACAACACTGAACCACTGAAAACGCAAACGAATCAAAAGCAATTTAAGCCAAGCAAGATGATAATTTCAAAGGTCGTTTACATGCAGCCAAAACGTGGCAGGTACCAGTGGTAATATTCACTTAAAGCCAATATTAAATCAGTCAAATGTCAGAGTATGACAAGAAAAGGATTCATTTCGAAACTGCAAACAAATCTTAAATAATTTTTTTTAAGCACTATTAAATACTCTCAGTGGAGTGGAATTACAAGAGCACTGCAAAATAAAATGTTTAGATACGAGTTCCAAATCATTTGGATTTAATTAACGAAATTCATAAGCAGCAACGAAATGCGTATAGACGTTGCTTAAACAAAAAGCAACTAAAAGTTCCAAATATGATTCATATGTTTTAACTTTTACGGCCCTTTTCACAATGTTCAATTAAAAGCTAACAGGGACTTTAACGGCAAGCTTTGTATGAAGAACTTGCAGTTAAAGTTAAAATTAACTCTTAATCATACATTGTGAAAAGGGACGTTAACGGCATATTTCTTTTGGCTGCTTGTTTTTTTTTAACAAAATCATTATTTTGGTAACCAACCCCATGATAAACTAAATATGCCAACTTTTTAGTTTTAAATATGCTGAGTTTGCATGCAATACTCGTAACATAAACGGAATCTTGATGTATGGCTCCGACTTTAACTTAAAGTTGACTTATTGCTTTTGTTTTTTTTGCATGTTTCTTTAAGAGACTAATTAAGGGCGTTTTTAGGCAATATTGTTAAACTCTTGCAATTGTTTTAAAGTTTATTTTTATTAAACGGATTAAAGCAGTTTATTTTTATTTTTTCTTTCAATTTTAATTTAAAATGTGATTAAGAAAATCGTCAAAAAAAAGCTTTTGACATATGCAAATTAGTTTTTGGACTGCTGCGTCAAGGATAATGGGATTGGAGGAAAATTATTTTATTTAAAGGCAATGTAAATTAAAAAAAGAATAAATTGCTTATGGTTGCTTAAGCACGTCTGGATGCATTTCGTTGCCGTTTAAACACTTTTTCATTTTAGTAAAAAAAAAGAACGATAAATATATGAGAAAGGTGGAAAGGAACCCTCTTGTTTTCGCTACGATATCCATCTATCCCTCTTTCTGTCTGTCTGTAACAGGTTGTTTTCTCGAGAACCGTAAGAGCTACCGTAAGTGCTTCAGCACTTTTTCCTTTTTGGCACAGATTAAAAAAGAAACGATAAAAATATGAAAGTGAAAATGGCATCATATTTTTTGGGTTCCATACACCAAAGGTGAAAATGAAGCTATTGTTTTTGCTGCGATGTCCGTCCGTCCGTCCGTCTGTTTGTCTGTCCCGGGCTGTTTTCTCGAAAGCCGTAAGAGCTATGAATCTGAAATTTTCACAGAATATGTACAAATTTGAAGGTTACAACGACATATAAGAGCTAAAAGCTATAGGGTGTTCTAAAGCAACGATACATTTTGAAATCCTTATGTAATATACAGACAATTGTATATTAAATTAACACAGAAATTAAAAAAATAATAAATAAAGGGTATTCTATCCTGTTAATGTAATTTTCAGTTTGTAATTTTGACATCTGACATAAGAGGTAAACTCTTAAAATCTTCAAAAACTCCCAAAATTTAAAAAATGACGCAACAAAAAATCGTCAAAATGAAAAAAAGCGCTTAAGTGAAAACCAAAAATTAAATAAATCGCTAAAATGCATAAAAAACTACCAATAGTAAAAAGGTCGCCAAAAACCCAAAATTATTGCTAAAGCGACAGAAGAAGTGCCGAAACTAATAAAAGCGCCAATCAGAGACCTGCAACGATTAGCTCAGTACCGGCTAAGCAGACCGGCCGAATGGTTTTGGAAATAAGCTATACAGTTCTGAAATATTTGAGGCCTTGACTTTCGACCCCAATTGGCCGTATAACCCCACCATTTCGATTTTGGCCGAAATTATGACCACCAAAAAAAGCTTCCATATACATATGAAAATGCTTTATTACACATTTTTGAAAGTCATATATCTCAAAAACTGTATTGTTTCTGAATACAGTCTATATATGTAGTTCTGAAATATTTGAAGCCTTGGCTTTCGACCCCAATTGGCCGTATAACCCCACCATTTAGATTTTGGAAGAAATTTGGATCAATAAAAAAAGTTTCAATATGTACATTAATAATTTTGCTTGAAAATGTTATAAAATATCTACTCTGTTAAGTTAACAGTGTACAAATGAGAGATTTTTTCCTACCTCACAGTGTTTGAGCGAGAGGTATGTAAATTAACATAGGGATGCTCAAAACGAAGCTAACTGACGGAGCTAACTTCACACACATGCATTTACAAACAGAAATAATTTTTTAAGTGACCATATGTCCTTGATTTTTAACTGTAACGTACTAAGATCTTCAAGGAAGATGCAATTATACGTTGTGTCCCAGAAAACGTTAAAAACGCGATTGCGAAAAAAATTGAGATGCACCCTTTTTATATTAAGCCATCGATATACATAAATACGTATTTATGTATGTCGGTATGTTGATTCCCATATAAAAAAGAAACTGCACTGCATGGCGTCATGGAGTGTATGCACAACGAAAGGTTGACAATTGACCAGCGATTCAGCGGAAGTAGAGTAACGTGTATGATCAGTAACCAAGTTGTCCTTGAATTTCTTTATCGAATTTTAATTGAATAGGCTGCCTATCAAGCATTTTCCTTCGCTACTAACTATGGCAGTCGATTCTTCCCAACGATTTGCAATTTCAATTTTTGTAATTTTTTAAATTTTGAATTAATAAAAAAATAAATAAAATATAATCTGCAAAAACGTCAGAAGGTTAAGATGGCGACAAAAAGAGAGAGTGGCCCTACCTTTATATTATTGTATCATGGGATAACTGACGTAGAGTATCACTTGGCTGTCAGCTGATTTTCAGCCGCCGCCGATGATTGTTTGGGAGCCGTCGTCGCCGACAAAATTTTATGGGCGCAGGTCTCTGGCTTCAACACTAAAAAAACCAAAAAACCAACTGAAAATTAAACGCTAAAAAAACTAAATTTACCGGGTACTTAAAATTCAAAAAAATTTCCACATCAGTATCTGAATTCGGTAACGATAATGTGATTCTGTAATATCTTTTTTACGATAGTACACATCTGTGTTTTACTCGCCACTTGTGTACTCCCTGTGTAGAATTAAAGAAAAACTAAATTATATTGAGCTTGTTATTTTAATTTTTCTACTTCAAACGACGGCGAATATTGTTAAAATTTTTTACTGAATAGCAAGTTTGATACATTTTCGTTATATTTGTTATAGCGATACGAATATCGTAATAAAAGTTACTGAATCCAGGTGCAGTTAAGATATTATTTTATATAGGCTATAGTATTACTTATACAGTGTCCGTGCGGAACCCTACGTGTGTGAGTCAAAGTCTCACTTTTTTGAATTTTTTTCTAAAAATATGCAATATTCTTGGGTATGGAAGAATATTCTATTCTGTCGTGACAGGGCTTGCTTTGATTTGAAACGATTTTCCGTAATCTCGCATGACGAGAAGCAAACTGATCGGCTCACAGCCGGCTAAAGAGCTTTTACGAATTTCATCGTAACTTCCAGCCGCCGCCGATGCATGGGGATAACCTCGGCTCAACACTGCAGCCGGCTAATTGTTTTTTGTAGTGGCACATCTTACAAATTATATGGAAGTCATCAGCTGTTTGAAAATTTTCTTATAGATATATGTTTAAAAACCTAATCAAAATCACAACCAGCGGCTGTCCATGTCAGCCGGCTCAATCCGGCTTGTGAGCCGCCGCCGACAATTTTTTCTTTAGTCACCGCCGCCGACTCTCTAAGGCGGCTTGTTTCTCTGCTCTCGCGTATGCGCTAGAGATGGGCAAAAAATATCGAAATATCGATATTTCAGAAAATAAAAATCGATATACATATATATCGCCGATACTTCAAAAACCGATATATCGATACATCAATTCTTATTTACGAGTATCAAAATTCGATACTTTTAAGTGGCAAAATTGAACATGGTCTTAACGGTTTTTGCCATACAATTTTACATTATGCGACCTGAGTATAAATACATGTACATATCGAGCATAATTTTCGATTTTATCGCAAGCGACAAATATTAAAGTTTTCAGGAGAAGGTTTTTTTTAATATTCAAATATTTTTTGTAGGTAAATTGTCGCTAACGATATAATTGTGCAGCCTGTATCTTAAAAGTCATCAACAATTTTGGCATTTTGATAATTCTAATTTAGAATTTTTTGCCGTTTTGATTGTGCAAAGAATTGATAGCCTGCTGCAAAACAGCTGTTTTTGGACATTTATTCTAGTGCTGCCACAATATTATTTTTTAAACTACGCATAAGGTATGGTTCACTGATTTACTTCTGTTGAGTTTAAACTACGTATAAATTTGAGTTTTGTTTAACTAAACCAGTGTTTAAACTCCCAGCAAAAAATTTTCGAAATTTTGTAATGGGTAGTACTCTTTTAATGGCTTACCAAGTAACGAGTGGTACTTATTTATCTAATTATTTTATTTGCATAATAATGACTGTCATGTAATGAATAAAATAAGAACTTATTTATATCACTTAATAAGGAAATATGTATATCTAGAGAAATTTGTTACAAAATTTTATTCATTTAAAATAAAAAAATTAGAAAATATAGCAAATTAATTTTGAATAAGTTTAAGCAAAAATTAATCTATATTATTTTGCATATTTGTACGCAAAAAATAACCCATTAAGTTTTGAGTACTTTTAGGCAATCAGTAATCTATTAACTTTTGTATGTTTGTAGGCAAAAAGTATAGGGTACCGCATACTTTTTGAACTTCTCAAACAAAAATAATGGGTTATTCAGTCAAATTGTAAGTACTTACGACTGAGGAGTACATACACTTTTTTGCATTCTAGTAGGCAAAGTTTTTTGCTGGGCTTTGACTGATTTATTAGCCCTTAATGTAAAAATAAGAAATTGATTTTCATTTCTGCTCAAAAAAATAAATATCAGAAAATGAAGTTTATTTCTGCTCAAAAAAATAAAAATAAATTTTTAAATCATTTGAGTTTTGAAAAATACAATTTAAAACAATCAAAATGGTATGATTGCCTAGGCTCTAAGACACTTCCTTGTACTTAATTTTTTTCTTTCAAAATTCAAGAATAACAATGATTTTTGGTCCCTGATAATAACAACTCGTTTTCAATTCGTTTACGCTCATTTTGCACTCTTTTAAAATTTGTGCTTACGTGTTTTAAAATAAAACTCGTGAGTACAAATTTTAGAACGAGCGAGTTAATAAAAATTGTGCTCGCGAGTCGAGCACAAAAGGAGTACAAATTTTAAAACGAGCGAGTTAATAAAAATTGTACTCGCGAGCCGAATTTTTCCCTACCCTGATTCTAAACTATGGATAGGGTCATAAAATTTTAATTTCAATAAAAAAAGTAAATTTCCGATAATATGTCGCTTACGATAAAATCGAAAATATGGCTCGACATATAGTATATATTTGTATGAATGTCCTTTTACCTTGTTTTTGTTAATTTTTTTTCTAATTTTTATTGTTTATATTGAATATTTTTTATTGTTTTTATTAAATCTTTCGTTTATATTGTTTTAATTGATCTGTTTGATAAATAAATATTGAAATTTGGACTATAAATTCATGTAACATATTTTTATCGACTCATAACATCCAAAAAAGCTTAACCGACACATTTTTTGGAACTCACTGCTTTGACGAAAACCGATTATTTATGTTAAAGGGCAACACATAAATAATAATAATAATAATAATAATAATATAACTGCCTGGTAACTAGGTTTCTCAAATACAAATATTTTAATGCAATGAACATTCATTCCTTTTTAAATCCTTCAATAAATAAGTTTGTTTTTCATTAAATAAAATCGACAAAAAGAATTTTCTATTTCCAATAATGTACGATCGCAAATGATCGATTCTGGCCAAAAAATTAATTTAAAAAATTGTGTCGCTTAAACTTTTTTGGAGGTATTTGTATTTATTTTAAATTTGGAAAACAAATATCGATATATCGAAATATCGATGTTCAAAAATATCGATACGATACCTTTATCGATAAATTTTTTCATTTGCCCATCTCTAGTATGCGCCATCTTCACTGTTCTCTTGTATTTAGGATTTGTTTAAAGCTCTTTAAAAAAAATAAAAGAATCATTAAAACATTTTCTCCTTCGTGCAATGAACATTTATCAAAACTGTAAAAAATAGTTTGTATTAAATAAATCCTAAACCATTAGCAAAAGATGAATGTGATGTACAATATGATATCATGAGTGAGTAATGAGCATTAGAATGAATTACAAATGCAGCAATTGCGATGTGAAGTACTCGTACTACATTAGAGATCGACCGAAGGCGTTTTTTTGGCCGAAGCCGAAGCCGAACTTCGTCTAAAATCCTAAACTTCGGCCAAAACCGAAGCCGAAGCCGAAGCCGAATGTTTTAAATTTTAAAAATGATACTTGTTTTATATGAATTAAGAAAAAATTTTGCTTTTTTGAGATCACTGAAATAGCTGTAATATCTATTGGATACATAACAAGAAAAATAAAACTATTTTGCAATTTCTAGATTGCTTTTTCATATGATCACTCACAAGAACGTCCAAGTAAAAGAAAATAGAAAGCAACAGGGTTTTATTTCAAAGCAACCCTTTCAAAACGTTAAACACAATACAAACTGTCGGCGAGCAACGACCAAAAATAATGTTATTTTTCAAGCTTGGAATGAAAAATATTCGGCTTCGGCTAATCGGCCGATTTTTGCCGTAGGCCGAATGTTGGCCGATTACCAATTTTTGGCCGAAGCCGAAGCCGATTAATCGGTCGAACTCTATACTACATACTCTTGCTAACTGTTACTTAAATTTGATAACTAGGGAAAAACTATTGAATAGAAAACATTTCTACTTGCAACAAAAACTTTTAACGTTTCGTAGTATCTCTGCTCAAAACAACTGATACCGATATCATCATCATAAGACCATTTATTTTATTATTTATTTGTTATTGTTATTATTGCTGATGCTACGAGTACTACTGCTGCAGCATTTTGTAAAAAATAACAATTGTATTAAACGAGAAAAGTATATATGAAGAAAAATAATACCGTGAGAAAGATGTGGTACATTTCAGACAATAAAATCATAAGTCCTAATTTACACTATGCAAGTCTTATTGCTAAGCTGATTACTTTATTAGGAGAGAGAGACGAGGGGAAAAGAAACGTTTCAGTTCCCCTCGTCTCTCTCTCTCTCTCCCACAAACTAATCAGCTTAGCAATAAGACTTGCATAGTGTAAATTAGGACTAAAGCAGCCAAATATGAAATATGTGTGTTAAGGAAAAATCATGTATGAAACTGAAAATATGCAAAAAGAAAAAAAGATGAAATACAAAAATTATTATAAATGAGAATTTAACTCATTGTGAACTGTTGGGAAAAGGCAAAAAAAATATATGTATATTAAGAAAATCAAGAACATCAAGAAAAAGCGTTGAAGGGTTCTGTGATGGCGGCGATATGTATCTCTGCAAAAGCAACAATACAAAAAGCAATGATTTGTTTTGGTTCCCTTAACGGATGCTGGTACATAAGCTTGAGTAATAAATATTGTGAATTAAATTTTTGACAGTAAAAATATGGCAGGCAACTGTGAAATTTAAAAAAAAAACGATTAAATAACTGCTACATTAACGAGCGCGAGCATGCTTTCAAAAGATTCAGGGTCGACCCAAATAAAGCAAAAAGTAAAAAAAATTGAGGAAATAAAAAATGAAATGAGATATAAAAACAATATCTCACCATTCATACTCGTATGATATAATATCTGTAGATATGTAAGTTTCATGCAAAGTCCATATCACAGCTTATAATGCAAAGCAATTTGTTATTATACCCTTTACCAACAAAAATGGTAAAAGGGTATATATAGGTTTGTCATTCCGTTTGTAATTTCTATAATATCAATAAGCGACCCATAAAATATATATATTCTGGATCCTTATGCATAGGGAAGACGAATAAGCGATGTCCGTCTGTCCGTCTGTCCGTCTGTCCGTCTGTCCGTCTGTCCGTCTGTCCGTCTGTCCGTCTGTCCGTCTGTCCGTCTGTCCGTCTGTCCGTCTGTCCGTCTGTCCGTCTGTCCGTCTGTCTGTACGTGAAATCGGTTTTCCGAAGCTCCCAGAAGAGCTAGAGACTTCGTTCTTGGACTGGTGTGTCAGAAATTTTCCAAAATAGATTGGTATTGAAATTCAGCAAAATCGGGCAGACGATTGCAGAGCTGGAAAACTTAAACTTCATTTTGCCATATAAAATTAACTACCAAAAACAAATTTTTATTTTTTTTTAATAAATGAACATATTTTACACTTCAGTACGACTAAAATTGGAATTTTAAATTAAAAAAATATAAAAAAATTAAAAAGTCGTTTCCAGGGTTGGAAAACTTTAACTTTTTGTGTTATGTAAAATTAACTATGTCTAAACCTATATTAGTATTTTCTCGAGAACCGTAAGAGCTACAGACCTGAAATTTGGACACAGTGTGTAGACCTTTGGCCGCTACAACAACAAATATATGAGAATTGGAAATTAAAGGGTGTTCCAAAACGAGCAACGAAAAATTTTAAAATCCCATGTAATATACATACAATTGTATGTATGTATGTATATACACTTGAAATTTGTAAGGTTAATGTATTTTTATACAGACTACAAAAATTAACACTAAAATTTCAAAAAATTTAAATTAAAGGGTGTTCCATCAGTTAATGCAATTTTGACTATGCAATTTTGACAACTTGCTGTATCTTGGAAACCGTAAGAGCAAAACTCTTGAAATTTTCAAAAACGGTAAAACTAAAAAATCAAAAAATTATAAAATCGCCAAACCGAAAAAAATCACCAAAAACAAAAAAAATCGCCAAATCGAAAAAAGCACCAAATTACAAAAAAAAATTCTAAGACTAAAATAAATGGCGAATAACCGGAAAAATTGCTAAAATGAAAAAAATCGCCAAAACGAAAAAAACCCCACAAAAACAGAAAAAAATCCAAAATGAAAAAAAAGCACCAAAAACAGAAAAAAATCGCCAAAATTAAAAAAAAAACCCCAAAACAGGAAAAAATTGCCGAAATAAAAAAAAATCGCCAAAATGAAAAAAAAATCTCCAAAATGAAAAAAAGCGCCAAAAACAGAAAAAAAATCGCCAAAATGGAAAAAAACGCCAAAATGAAAAAAAAGTCGCCAAATTGAAAAAAAAACTCCAAAATGAAAATAAACCCCCAAAAACAGAAAAAAATCTCCAAAATTAAAAAAAATCGCCAAAACGAAAAAAACCCCACAAAAACAGAAAAAATCCAAAATGAAAAAAAGCCCCAAAAACAGAAAAAATAGCCAAAATGAAAAAAACCCCAAAACAGGCAAAAATCGCCAAAATGAAAAAAATCGCCAAAATGAAAAAAATCTCCAAAATGAAAAAAAAAATCGCCAAAATGAAAAAAACGCCAAAATGAAAAAAAAATCGCCAAAATTAAAAAAAATCGCCAAAACGAAAAAAAACCTTAAAAAACAGAAAAAAATCTCCAAAATAAAAAAAAAACCCCAAAACAGAAAAAAATCGCCAAGATGAAAAAAAAAATCGCCAGAATGGAAAAAAAATCGCCAAAACGAAAAAAACCCCAAAAAACAGAAAAAAATCGCCAAAATGAAAAAAAAGCCCAAAAACAGGAAAAAAATCGCCAAAATGAAAAAAAAAATCGCCAAAATGAAAAAACCCCCAAAATAGGAAAAAATCGCCAAAATGGAAAAAACCGAGAAAAGCAGAAAAAATCGCCAAAATGAAAAAAACCGAGAAAAACAGAAAAAATCGCCAAAATGAGAAAAAAGCGACAAAACTGAAAAAAACCTTAAAAAACAGAAAAAAATCTCCAAAATAAAAAAAAACCCCAAAACAGAAAAAAATCGCCAAGATGAAAAAAAAATCGCCAGAATGGAAAAAAAATCGCCAAAACGAAAAAAACCCCAAAAAACAGAAAAAAATCGCCAAAATGAAAAAAAAGCCCAAAAACAGGAAAAAAAAATCGCCAAAATGAAAAAAAAATCGCCAAAATGAAAAACCCCCGAAATAGGAAAAAATCGCCAAAATGGAAAAAACCGAGAAAAACAGAAAAAATTGCCAAAATGAAAAAAACCGAGAAAAACAGAAAAAATCGCCAAAATGAGAAAAAAGCGACAAAACTGAAAAAAACCTTAAAAAACAGAAAAAAATCTCCAAAATAAAAAAAAGCCCCAAAACAGAAAAAAATCGCCAAGATGAAAAAAAAATCGCCAGAATGGAAAAAAAATCGCCAAAACGAAAAAAACCCCAAAAAACAGAAAAAAATCGCCAAAATGAAAAAAAAGCCCAAAAACAGGAAAAAAATCGCCAAAATGAAAAAACCCCCAAAATAGGAAAAAATCGCCAAATTGGAAAAAGAATCGCCAAAATGAAAAAAAACTTCAAAATGAAAATAAGCCCCAAAAACAGAAAAAATTGCCAAAATGAAAAAAACCGAGAAAAACAGAAAAAATCGCCAAAATGAGAAAAAAGCGACAAAACTGAAAAAATCGTTTAAACTGAATAAAACTTCAAAAAAGCAAAAAAAAAAAGCCACATTAAAAAGTGCTCAGAACCGAATGTACGGAACCCTTCGTGCGCGAGTCAAAGTCGCACTTTACTGAATTTTTTAATATTAAAGGAATTAAATGAAACTAAGTTTTTTCTTATTTCGTTTTTGCTTCGTTCTCTTAACATATTTTATGTATTTTTTAAAGAACTAGATTGGTACAAGGAATTAGAAAAATCCTAAATTATGATTCCAGGGTTGGAAAACTTACACTTTTTGTGTTATGTAAAATTAAATAGGTCTAAAAATTTTTTTCTTTTTCTTTATAAATTGAATATATTTATGCTTCTGAAAGAAAAGTTTGGCGTATAAAATTTGAAAAATGAAAATTACAGCTCCAAAGATGGAAACTTTAAAAAAATGATAAATTTTTTCACAAAACAAATATGTATGTATGTGTCTGTATACTATATATATGTACGTACGTTGGTAAAGGGTATATAAGATTCGGCACAGCCGAATATAGCACTCTTACTTGTTTTTAATTCTTTCTGCTGCCATAATTTGTGGGAAGATGGCACAACGAGTTCACAAAATGTTTTAAATTTATCGATTAATAGTCCAAATGTAAAATCATACAAAATGTGTGCGTAAATAACTAAAGTTATGAAATGAAGCTGGTACGTATTTAAAACTTTTAGTTTTAACAGATTTATTAAAGGAAATGCAAAATATTTTAGACTGGTAATAATTTTAGTTTTGGCTTTTACGAAGATAATGTTAGTTCTTTGTACGCAAAAAGTTAACATTATTAAATAATGAAACGGTGCAAAAATTAGAAGAAAATCACCAAGGCAAATTCATAACAGGTAAAAGTGGAAAAGACAGCTGATCTACTTTTTTTTTTTTGCCTAATTCAAGGCGAATGCATATAACTGTTGGCTCGTGTGTCAAAAGTTGTTTATATACAGAGACCTGCGCCAGGGGATTTTTTCGGCGGCGGCTGCACTTGAGAACATCGTCGGCGTAAGCAGAGAACAAATAACATGAAAATCAAACTAAAGATAAAAAATAAATAAAATAATTGTCGGCTGATTTTCAAGCGACATAAGCCAAATTTTTTTCGGCAGCGGCGTAGCTGACTAAAATTACCAACGGCTCGGCTCAGCCGGTTGTGAGCCATCATGGCATAGGTCTCTGTTTTAGTATCGTCAATCAGCTGCTTTTAACATACGAGCCTGCCAAGGCAACAACAAAATACCATATTGTTTTTATTGTTTGTACTTTGTTGTAGCATCTACTTTACCTGTCATGAATTTGCCTTGAAACTCACTAAGGGAAAATTAGTGAAATGAGTCTTTCACCATGGCAAGACGACATAGTACGCATTGTCCTCGATTAGAACCAGCACGGAAGCCGTAGGAGACGAAGATTGGCAAACACATGTTGATGTTTGATAGACGCAGATATCAAAAAGAAAGTGTACACCTTAAGTGAAATAAAAAAATCTAGCTTTAGATAGAATTACGTGGAATGATTTTGTTACGGCCCTTAGCAACTAGAGGAAAAACATATATTGTATATGTATACCATGACACACTGTGTGATTGGAGAGATATAGTTGCCGAATCACTTAGTCCATTTGGATCAAATAAAAATAAATTCAGTAAAGTGCGACTTTGAATCGTACACGAAAGGTTCGTACGGACACTACATGGTCTAAGCTTTTTCCGTTAAGGCGATTTTTTTAGATTATTGGCGATTTTTTTTGGTTTTTGCGACTTTTTTTCTTTTTAGCGATTTTTTTTTTTGGTTTTTTGCGACTTTTTTTCGTTTTTTTGATTTTTTTGAATTTGTGGATTTTTTAGTTTTAGCGTTTTTGAATATTTCAAGAGTTTGCCTCTTACGGTTTCCAAGACACAACCAGTTGTCAAAATTATATAGTCAAAAGAACATTAAGTGGTGTTGCCTGCATAAAATTACACAAACTTTGAAAATTTCAAGCGTCTGTATATAATTGTTTTTATATAATATTAGGATTTCAACATGTTTCGTTGCTTGCTTTAGAACACCCTTTAATTTTTTACTGTAATACATTGACTGTTGTAGCGGCCAAAGTTGTACATAACATCTGTGAAAATTTCAGGTCCGTACCTCCTAAGGTATTAGAGCAAACAGCTTGTAACAGACAAACGGACATCGTAGCGAAAACAATTGGGTTCCTTTTTACTTCTGGTGTACGGAAGGAACCCTAAAAAGGTAGATGAATCCAAAAAATTGATTTAACAAGGCGTTTTAAAGTCATTAAATTAAAAGTGCTCTTACAAAATTTTCTGACAGATCAATCGATTTTTATCAAGCCTGTGTGCTTTAGTCAGTGGAAATTTTTCTTTAAAGTACACTTTAAACATGAAATACCGAAGTATATTTATTTTAAGTCTACTGACGAGTTCCAAAAGCGGGAACGATATGCATATAGACAATTGCTTAAGCATAAAAACAAGCCAAATTTTCAAATTAAATACACTTTAAACCCAAGTTATTATTTTTTAGAATATGGCAGAATGTCGTTAGAATATCGACCACTTTTGGACTTAGCTTAGCTTTGCAAACTCAACTGTATTCTTTATTATACATTTTTTTCTGTACTCGAGTTAAACTTCAAATTAGCTGGGTTCTACTGTACATCTTAATGTGAAATTCGATTTAATTAAATTAATTTTTCTGCAAAAATCATTTTAACACTTTATTCTTGCAACTTTCGCTATTGTACTTGTAACTGTCAAAAATTACATGTGCCAAAATTGTGTATACAAATTTTTATTCTAATTTTATGATGCGCTTCTTTCATCATCAATTTATTTTACTTAACTCATAACTTAGCCGATGTAATCCGTAAGCAAACAAGTATATTTATAATTTGCAAGCTGCAGTAACGTGTAAAAAATCCAGAAACTAAAAGAATTATATTTTTTATTGCTTGTTTGTTGATTAAGTAAAGTACACACTATAAAACATGAGTGGCAGTTTTGTTCAAATGTTGGCTTGACCGATAGTGTGAACACGAATTTCGTCAGTCAACAGTCAACCACAGATTTTTTTGAGATTGAGTGATAGTGAGCGGCCATATTGGTTCTTGACTGATAGTGTGTCCTAAACGGTGTCAGTCAAGAGATATTTTTGTAGCATAAACAACACAAGTTGAAAGCGGAAAAATATTTTTGTAAGGAATTCATATATTTTTGTGAAATGCAAGGCTGTGTGAGATGTGAAGACAAGATCGTGCGAGAAGTTGTTAGAGATAAGAAAAAAATTAAAATACATAATTAAAATACAGTAATTGGATTTTGTTCGAACTCGTTCACTAGTTCATTCATGAGAAGTATTTTTTTTAGATTATTTTTTATATTTGTGAAAGAGAATGTTTCAATTCCTTTAATGTTCTGCAGTACCTTATGTTTATTTCCTTTAATATATCACTCTACCCTGAAATGCACTAAACTAAAAAACTTGGCTACTAAAATAATGTTGCGTAGGCAAATGTGCTTGTAGCCATGTTTGTCATCATTAATATGGAACTCGGTAGGTTTAATGAGCCACCATGTTCTACAACTTTTTATTTGGTTCTTAAATCAAACACAAATATGCAACATGATTACAAATTATGTTACATATTTAATGGTTTAAGCATAAAGTTTTAAATGTGATGCAACGTTTCTGGCAAGGCGACACTTTCAGAGCTCAAAGTGTGTGCCAAGTTCCGTAAAAACGGCTCAGGTAGAAGCAAGTGAAATATGATATTAAGCTTTAATGGGTATGGACCCGCCCACTTCAGTAAGCACAAAATAATGTCATTCTAAGAGCCGAAACTCTTTGCCAAGTTTCGTGGAAAGCGGCTAAGTGAAAGCTTAAATCATTTAATACTAACCTTTCATGGGCGCAGCCCCGCCCACTTTTTTGAACACAATTTCAATTAGTTTTCAAAGCTCAAGGTGTGTGCGAAGTTTCGCCAATATCGATAAAGTAGAAGCACGTCAAATATAATATTAAATTTTAATGGGCGTGGCTCTGCCCACTTTTTGGAATGCAAGATTATGCGTTTTAAGAGCTCAAAGTGTATGCCACGTTTCGTTAGAAATTAGTCAAGTACAAGCACGTGAAATATAATATATATTAAAATTTAATAGGCGGGAATGCAAATTTGTCTTTTTTTGAGCTCAGGGTGTGAGCCAAGTTTCCTAAAAATTTTGAATTTATGGGCTGTTTCACAATAACGAAACGAAACTTTCGACTGAAAATTTATATTGAAAACAATAATAAAATCTGAAAATTTTTCTATGTTTTTAATATAAATTTTCAGTCGAAAGTTTCGTTTCGTTATTGTGAAACAGGCCATTAATGTTAAGTTTTAATGGTCGTTGTTCTTCCCATTTTTTCGACTTCGAGATTGTGTCGTTACGAGTGCACAATGTGTTGGGTAAGCTTCGTAACAATTGTATAAACAAAATATCATAAAATCAAATAAAAAAATTATTGGGCGTCCCCGCCTAGACCAAATGGAAGCTTTAACCTGACCACAAAAATAATTTTTCCAATCGGTCTTAAATGTGCGTAAATATGAAGTAACAATGCCAAAAAAAAAATACAAACGAATTGACAACCCCACTTTTTTGAAGTCAGTTAAGAAAGCGCAATTAAGAGTTTGCACAATTCCAAGTGTTGACTACATACACGCATAAATAAGTGCTTACACACATAAAGAAGTACATTGTACATATCTACATATGAACATATTTAAATCACAATAATACTTGATACACTTGTTACTCTAATTATAATTACAATATGATTATGAGCTTTGCAGTAATAAACACAAACTCTCCTACATACACCTACATACATACATACATGCATACATAAATATATTCTATGAGTGCGCCACTTTACCCCCTTTCGCTAATTCAGCAAAGAAAAACTCACCACACTAACTCTTATTTTGTATGTTTCCTTGAATAATGCATTTAGTTCTTTTCGGCCTTTTGTTTGATCTAGTTAAGTTCGGGTGTTTTATTAAAAAAAGTGCAAATAAAAAGTGATGGAGGAAAATATACATAAAAATAATTAAATTGTATTAAATTACAGATTTCAGCCTCATAGGTACATACGAGTACTTACATATTAAATTTTTAAATGTCGAAAGGCTGTAATAATTAGAAAAGTATTCCTCACTGTAAAATTCGTACAATGTAAGTATGTATGTACATATGAACATCGATATACATATGCATTCATATGCAAGTATGTATGTATGCGCTATAACGGGATTAAGAACCTGTTCTTTTGTTGTTTTATTATTATTTTTAAGTGAATTAAAAAATAGTGTAGAGTTGTTACTATTGATGGTTTTCTTAAGTGCGTTTGTACGTATGTACACACATTCATACATACATATTTATTTTTTAATTATTGCTGTCTGCTATTTTTGTGTTTGTTTTCTGCAACATACCCAAAATGTTTACGAGTATAACGAAGATTAAATGCACATATCCCTGCAGTGTTCGGCCGTGAATTTAAAAAGGTATGTAATTTGTTTATGTTTTATTTTTACATCTACTATTTACGAGTATAGATAGACAGCGTTGCCAAACGTTAATAGGTATTTATGTATGTATGTATGTAATTACAGTATTGTGCAAAACAAAAGCAACAAACTCTGCAAAAATAAATGGAGACGATTATTTCAAAATATACATCATATGCAACAAAAACTCTGACCATAATTTATTTGTATTTATATGCCCTATCTATCGTATTAAATAAAATCTTTCTTAAAAAAACTGGGTTTTCAAAAGTTATTTAAAATAGTCCAGACTTTGATATGAAGCTGTGCATAACAAAAGCAACAAATTAATCCTTTTTGTATAATCTTTAGTTTTTTCATAATACGTGCATATCAACGATGGATAAATTCACAAATATTATTTATTATGCATTAAGCAATACATTTTCGCAAAGTTAATGGAATTTTGCATTGTTCGTTGCAATTTAGGATCCATTTTCCGAAAACACTCCTGCGAAATCTTGCAAAGAGGTTTGCGACGGCGATCAAGAAAGATGCGTTTGTCGGTACAGCAAGGATTGGAATTAAATTAATTTTCCTGACTTTTTTGACCAATCTCCAAGTATATTATGAAATACTACCGCATTGAAACACCCATAAAAGTGTCATATTCCAATCGAAATGCCAAATAATTTTTATTTCAAGGATATTTTTTTTTTATAATTTTTGGGAATGGTCTAACTTTATACGTCGGAAGATAAGACATAACCATCACCTAACCGCTGTTATGCTTAAAACTCATTTTAAAATTTCGTGGCGAAAACTGTTTGCTAGGCAAGCGCCGCATTGAAGAGATGATATACCAATTCGATATATGGAACTTGAATTCTGCAATAAGCACATCGGTTTCCGATTTTATTAGGATTCAATTACGGTGTATTTTACTGAACTCCGTTTTAAGCTAAAAAACAATAAAATTGTATGAACTAAATACAAGATTTACCTGGATTTTTTTTAAGTATCTATCTCTTGGTCAACTATAGTATTTTCTTAGTATGTAACTTTTTCAATTGCCTTCCCTGGCACGGTTTCGAGTTGTGCAATAATGCACACTCTAATTTCGAGAAATTATAACATCACTAGAAACAACAAACGAGCTTTTGGATTATTTGAAATGCATTTTGCTATGATAAGCTGCGGAAGTTTTTCGTGGTGGTACACAAAACTGCTCAATACGTAATTATTCTGCCGACCTATCCATCAGCAAATTAGAAATATATTTTTTTTATACTTTTAAATAATTTACAGCCGCTTATCTAATGTTTTTAGACTCTTAAATTTTTAAAGATTAGAAAATTCAGCAATACCTACTCTTTCACATTCTTGCTAAATCAAGCAGCAGCAATAAGATTGATAAAGGCATTTTAATATTTAATATAGGGACTAATAAGTACCCTTAAGCCTGTTGGACTTTGGAATTATAGCGCTATATCAAAGATTTTATTGATAATTATACATTTTCCATTTTGTTGCTATTGTTATGCACAATTTCGATACATGGGTTTGAGAATGTTAGTTATTTTATTTTTCAGGAAATATCAATATTGAAAAATTAATTTGCGAATTGGTTTTCTACTATGAATGCCTACAAAAGTTTGTTAAAAGGGCTGCTTGAAATAATCAAATATTTAAAATATTTCAATTTTAAGTCAAATAGGGTTTTTGTTGCTTTTGTTCTGCACAGTACTGTATATATTTTTTTTAATTTTTCGCTGCATTTATTTATTTGGGTTTTGGAAACGCAGTAAGGTTATATAGGCCCTTCTAAGGCCGAGTACACACTGTGGCATTTTGTGACAAATATGGCAAAAATAACAGTGGGAACTAGTAGCAAAGTTTGTCATTTCCGATATTTTTCGTTGTGTGGCATTACCACACAAACTGTTTCCGCCAGTGATGGTATTTGAGAATTTTAGTTTCGTGCCAAAATGTTAGCCAAAAAGTGCCAAAATAACTTAAAAAGTGCCAAAAAATAAATGTACATACATACACAGCTGGGCTCATGAAAACGGTGAAATATATTGTATTAATTGAAAATTTTATTGAGTTTGTATTTTAAATGTCAATACATTTGATTAATAGGAATTCAATTCATTTTTGTTTGTTTTATTTATTTATTTAATTCAACAATTCAAGTAGAAAAAAAACTTTCAGTCTTCAACAATAAATTTTCGCCCACTTTAGATTTTTTTAAGCTAGCAAGGACGCGACCTTATAGAATTTGTTTGTTTTTTTGAGTCAGTTGTGTTGAATCTTGAACAATTCACATATACGAACGAATATAATAAATATAAATATATATAAATATAAAAAACCGATAGTTTCAACGGCGACTAATCTATGTATGACAAAAAGGCAGGCGACTCGGTGCGCCATTTAGGCAAGGAGAACAAAATAGAAGCGAACAAAAAACAACATGTAAGATGTCATTTACTTGAAACTAATACTTTCATTGTTGCAGCTTTTAGAAGTACACATTTTTACAAAAGATTTTACAAATTTTGCTGAAGTATTTTATACAATATTAAAAACTTTTTTCAAAAATTTTGGATGTTGTATTAGTGCCAAAATTTGGGTGAGCGTGCCATCGTGCCATTAATCATTGAATTGTGCCAAAAATGGCACGATCGTGCCACATTTACCAACCGTGGTTTCCGCATCTGATGTAAACAACTCAAAGAATAAATTGGCTGCATTGCAAACACAAAAAGAAAATGTCAGCGTGATGACATTTCCACAAAAATACCGAAAGAATTTTAAATGTGTGTGTGTGTAGGTATAAAAATTAAAAAGTATGGGAAACGAAAAAGAAAGTGGAAAAGCATAAAATAGTGTGTGAAAAATTCAAACGCCCTGGACGCATGACATGACGACACAGCTAATTCAGTTTTGGAGGTTCGTGAGGCTGTATGGAATTATATACATACATATATATGTACATATCTACATATGTAGCATTTACAGGGATACAAATGCAAGGAAAACTACATGGGCAAAAATTTCGTTTGAATTAGGTATTCACTGCAATGCAGGAGGCTTATTCTGTATTGCGATGCGAAAGTCAATGCGACTCGAAAACATGCAAATGCGAACACTTCCTATTCTGTGTTACGATGTTCGCAAAGTACTTTTTTATTCGTTTTTAAAGGTGGCAAGTCGGTATTCTGTATTGCGAAAACAAATGTCAGATACGTACGAAAATCGCAAATTATATTCGACTGCAAAACAGCATTCGCAAAGCGCAAAAATGTAAGTGAAAAATAATAATTTTGTTTATTTATTCTTAAATTAATTGATAAATTATTCAGGGAAACAAACAACAAGACCACCAAATCGCACCAATTTGAAATACTGGTGGAATTTATGATGAAACAGCCAAAAATTGTTTATAAAGCTGGAATAGAAATATTTTGCATAATTAATTATTTTCAATGCTTCAAAATAAATTACCGATTTGCTTCTAAGCAATATTCTTTGCACCCTTTCATTTTGGTCGTGCGCCTCTTCATGATCAAACTATAATGCCACTGAATCCATTTTTGGTAAATTACACAAATATTATATAAATTATTATTATTTTGTAAGCAGAATCACAAATTTCTTTTTCTTTTGACGTTTATTTTAGACCAGCGTTGTTATTTCTGGCAAGCGTTGTTATTTTTGACCGGCGTTGCCACGATTTAAAATAAAACTCGAATGCGATTACGAAAGCCGTATAGAATACCAATTTTCTTTCGCATCGCATTTCATTTGCGCATCGCATTTCATTTGCGCATCGCATTGATTTTCGCATCGCAATTCAGAATAAGCCTCCAGAGTACAATAGAATCCTTTATTGGCATGCATATTAAGCCTTGGTCTTTTCCACCACTTTCCTTGCCGTTTTTAAAATTATTTTAATTTTTTTTCTTATTATTGATAAACATACTAGCCAATGGAATAATTTTGCGATTATCCATTTGTATGAGTATTAACTAACAAACAATACGAAAAACAAAGTCTTACAATGATAAAGCAAACGACACTAAATGCCATTATGTCAAAATAAGTTCTTGATGTAGACAATGATACCGTATTGCCATTATTTAGGTATGGGACTCTTTCGTGTCACAATGACACAACAAAATTGCAAACATATGAAAATGACACCACTAAATGACAACACATGAAATGCCAGATGTAAACTCGGCATAAGGCTGCATAGAATTTTTTTGTTTTGTTTGTTTTTTTGTATGACAATTACACAGGTCAAAACAACAAAACAGCAAAAAAAGGGCTTGAATAACCAACCACGATATAGATTTGATGCATCATGGCTACCTAAGTACAAAAATGGTAAAATTTTTCAATTCTATGGATAATTTTTTTTAAAATTGTCAATATTTTCAGACATTTCTCCACTTATGTTGTCATAACTAAAAAAAAACTAGGCCGATTTTGTTAAACTAAATTTACAAAAATTAAAATTTACATAACCTTTAATCCGTTTATATATTGTGTGACTTATGTTAGAGCTCAAAATAAAAAGTCCCCAAGTCCTCCCCACGAAATTCTGTCCATAAATTAAAATTTAAATCCACATTTTGGGGACAAATCCCCTTATCTGGCAACATTGAGTTCAGTTAAGGTAATTTAAATGATGCAAATAATACACAAAAGGTAAGAACAAATAAAGTTTGCTTTTGAGCTCCAGGCAATTCCCAAAAAAAAATCCCAAAATCCCAAAAATAGGATTTTTTTTAGTAATTTTGCTGTATTATTCTTATTTTTCTCCGGGCGTAGATAATATCTTTGGAAATATTTAAAAACATATCGTGTCTTAAGATGGCATAATATATTTTTTGGTTCGACATTTGGATTTTGGGAAAAAAGGGTTTAAATTTTATATTTATAACCAAAATAGCTCTATTTCGAAACGATCTGGTTCATGCAATAACAAAAATTTTTAACAATAAATTTCTTTGTAATATTTCTTATGGTATAACCTTTTGAATAAGTTAAAATATGGGGTTGGTATGTTTGCAAAATTTTTTTTATAAGCAGTTTTTTCTGCAAAAAAACGGCGAAAATTTGACTTTTTTCAAAATTTTAATTTAAATTTCGTATACATTTTGACCTTCATAATAAGTTTCCTTTTGTAAATCGAACAAGATTTGACTTCTCCTTTAGCAGAATAGTGGACCAAGGTTGGTAAAAAACCCAAAATCTCAATTTTTTTCCCGAATGTATCCTAAACGAAAACCCATAAATGTAGCAGAATTTATTTTAGTTCTTGGATAAAACAAAATATGCACTTGATAGAAATCTTTTTTATCAGATCAAAACCATCAGCTTTGTATCGGTTTTAATTTTTTATTAATCATAGGTTGCCCACTTTGGGGCTTTGGGGTTTAGGCCCCTTTAAAGGTATGTTGTTCAAATTCTAGACTTAAGTTTTGTGATACCTCCTCAAAAGCTGTATTTCATAACAATCGGACAGCTCGTTTAGAAACTGCAGAATTATTAAATTTTTTTTTAATATAAACTCTGGGTATCTGCTCCACTAGGCACCAGAAGGCACCTTCGGATCGAGCTAAAAAATTAAGACCGCATTTATGGCAGCAAACCTCATATTTTAGAATGTGCACATATATCAATTCAAGAAAAAAAAAATGTTTGCAACCAGTCTAATGTACATGCATACGCAAATAATTTTTGTAATCATTACCTACAATTAGTTTTAAGTAATGAAATTAATGAGCCCTACTTACTAAGTCCTAATTTACACTATGCAAGTCTTATTGCTAAGCTGATTACTTTATTAGGAGAGAGAGACGAGGGGGAAAGAAACGTTTCTCCTAATAAAGTAATCAGCTTAGCAATAAGACTTGCATAGTGTAAATTAGGACTAAGTATCAAAATTCCTAGTTTTTGCTGAAAGCTTAAACAAAGTCAACCCTTAAACTCAATTCCGAATATGAATATGAACTAGTGAACGAGTTCGACCCAAGTTTACTGAATAATTATGAATATACATACATATGTATGTATGTATGGATGTGTGTATATCTCAAGCCATCTACTCCGGATGAATAAATAAGTTGCGATTGTATTAAAAGTAAAGATATTTTTTAGTTATTTTTTATCTTCTTTTACTAAGTATGAGTATCATTCCCTTAAGCAATTTCAGTGATTTTTATATTGCGAGTATACACGCGCATCACTCGTACGCAAAAGGGGTTTTTACGCATTTAGTTTGTAATTTGTTTTTCATTTGCATCCATCCATATGCGTCTTTTGACTTTATTTGAATTCATTTGGCAAAAATTACATACATATTTGTTCAACTTTTGCTGCTTGAAATAATTATACCCTTTACCAACAAAAATGGTAAAAGGGTATATATAGGTTTGTCATTCCGTTTGTAATTTCTATAATATCAATAAGCGACCCATAAAATATATATATTCTGGATCCTTATGCATAGGGAAGACGAATAAGCGATGTCCGTCTGTCCGTCTGTCCGTCTGTCCGTCTGTCCGTCTGTCCGTCTGTCCGTCTGTCCGTCTGTCTGTACGTGAAATCGGTTTTCCGAAGCTCCCAGAAGAGCTAGAGACTTCGTTCTTGGACTGGTGTGTCAGAAATTTTCCAAAATAGATTGGTATTGAAATTCAGCAAAATCGGGCAGACGATTGCAGAGCTGGAAAACTTAAACTTCATTTTGCCATATAAAATTAACTACCAAAAACAAATTTTTATTTTTTTTTAATAAATGAACATATTTTACACTTCAGTACGACTAAAATTGGAATTTTAAATTAAAAAAATATAAAAAAATTAAAAAGTCGTTTCCAGGGTTGGAAAACTTTAACTTTTTGTGTTATGTAAAATTAACTATGTCTAAACCTATATTAGTATTTTCTCGAGAACCGTAAGAGCTACAGACCTGAAATTTGGACACAGTGTGTAGACCTTTGGCCGCTACAACAACAAATATATGAGAATTGGAAATTAAAGGGTGTTCCAAAACGAGCAACGAAAAATTTTAAAATCCCATGTAATATACATACAATTGTATGTATGTATGTATATACACTTGAAATTTGTAAGGTTAATGTATTTTTATACAGACTACAAAAATTAACACTAAAATTTCAAAAAATTTAAATTAAAGGGTGTTCCATCAGTTAATGCAATTTTGACTATGCAATTTTGACAACTTGCTGTATCTTGGAAACCGTAAGAGCAAAACTCTTGAAATTTTCAAAAACGGTAAAACTAAAAAATCAAAAAATTATAAAATCGCCAAACCGAAAAAAATCACCAAAAACAAAAAAAATCGCCAAATCGAAAAAAAGCACCAAATTACAAAAAAAAATTCTAAGACTAAAATAAATGGCGAATAACCGGAAAAATTGCTAAAATGAAAAAAATCGCCAAAACGAAAAAAACCCCACAAAAACAGAAAAAAATCCAAAATGAAAAAAAAGCACCAAAAACAGAAAAAAATCGCCAAAATTAAAAAAAAAACCCCAAAACAGGAAAAAATTGCCGAAATAAAAAAAAATCGCCAAAATGAAAAAAAAATCTCCAAAATGAAAAAAAGCGCCAAAAACAGAAAAAAAATCGCCAAAATGGAAAAAAACGCCAAAATGAAAAAAAAGTCGCCAAATTGAAAAAAAAACTCCAAAATGAAAATAAACCCCCAAAAACAGAAAAAAATCTCCAAAATTAAAAAAAATCGCCAAAACGAAAAAAACCCCACAAAAACAGAAAAAATCCAAAATGAAAAAAAGCCCCAAAAACAGAAAAAATAGCCAAAATGAAAAAAACCCCAAAACAGGCAAAAATCGCCAAAATGAAAAAAATCGCCAAAATGAAAAAAATCTCCAAAATGAAAAAAAAAATCGCCAAAATGAAAAAAACGCCAAAATGAAAAAAAAATCGCCAAAATTAAAAAAAATCGCCAAAACGAAAAAAAACCTTAAAAAACAGAAAAAAATCTCCAAAATAAAAAAAAAACCCCAAAACAGAAAAAAATCGCCAAGATGAAAAAAAAAATCGCCAGAATGGAAAAAAAATCGCCAAAACGAAAAAAACCCCAAAAAACAGAAAAAAATCGCCAAAATGAAAAAAAAGCCCAAAAACAGGAAAAAAATCGCCAAAATGAAAAAAAAAATCGCCAAAATGAAAAAACCCCCAAAATAGGAAAAAATCGCCAAAATGGAAAAAACCGAGAAAAACAGAAAAAATCGCCAAAATGAAAAAAACCGAGAAAAACAGAAAAAATCGCCAAAATGAGAAAAAAGCGACAAAACTGAAAAAAACCTTAAAAAACAGAAAAAAATCTCCAAAATAAAAAAAACCCCAAAACAGAAAAAAATCGCCAAGATGAAAAAAAAATCGCCAGAATGGAAAAAAAATCGCCAAAACGAAAAAAACCCCAAAAAACAGAAAAAAATCGCCAAAATGAAAAAAAAGCCCAAAAACAGGAAAAAAAAATCGCCAAAATGAAAAAAAAATCGCCAAAATGAAAAACCCCCGAAATAGGAAAAAATCGCCAAAATGGAAAAAACCGAGAAAAACAGAAAAAATTGCCAAAATGAAAAAAACCGAGAAAAACAGAAAAAATCGCCAAAATGAGAAAAAAGCGACAAAACTGAAAAAAACCTTAAAAAACAGAAAAAAATCTCCAAAATAAAAAAAAGCCCCAAAACAGAAAAAAATCGCCAAGATGAAAAAAAAATCGCCAGAATGGAAAAAAAATCGCCAAAACGAAAAAAACCCCAAAAAACAGAAAAAAATCGCCAAAATGAAAAAAAGCCCAAAAACAGGAAAAAAATCGCCAAAATGAAAAAACCCCCAAAATAGGAAAAATCGCCAAATTGGAAAAAGAATCGCCAAAATGAAAAAAAACTTCAAAATGAAAATAAGCCCCAAAAACAGAAAAAATTGCCAAAATGAAAAAAACCGAGAAAAACAGAAAAAATCGCCAAAATGAGAAAAAAGCGACAAAACTGAAAAAATCGTTTAAACTGAATAAAACTTCAAAAAAGCAAAAAAAAAAAGCCACATTAAAAAGTGCTCAGAACCGAATGTACGGAACCCTTCGTGCGCGAGTCAAAGTCGCACTTTACTGAATTTTTTAATATTAAAGGAATTAAATGAAACTAAGTTTTTTCTTATTTCGTTTTTGCTTCGTTCTCTTAACATATTTTATGTATTTTTTAAAGAACTAGATTGGTACAAGGAATTAGAAAAATCCTAAATTATGATTCCAGGGTTGGAAAACTTACACTTTTTGTGTTATGTAAAATTAAATAGGTCTAAAAATTTTTTTCTTTTTCTTTATAAATTGAATATATTTATGCTTCTGAAAGAAAAGTTTGGCGTATAAAATTTGAAAAATGAAAATTACAGCTCCAAAGATGGAAACTTTAAAAAAATGATAAATTTTTTCACAAAACAAATATGTATGTATGTGTCTGTATACTATATATATGTACGTACGTTGGTAAAGGGTATATAAGATTCGGCACAGCCGAATATAGCACTCTTACTTGTTTTTTTGTTTGCTTGTTTTCGTTTCCTTCAGGGTTGGTACTTGATAATATTTCATTTAATTTCTTTTCCTGTTTTATTCAGGTGTTTCCCGGAGGCGATTTGTTAATGATATACATACATACATACATATGTACATAAGACTCGTATATTAGATGTATATAGGTATGTGCTGCAGTTTCATAAATTTGTTTCCAAGTTCATTTGAAGTAAACATTTGCTTGTAATACGTAGATTTAAAGACAAATAAGGGAATTTGTACCTTTTATTTGTTGTCCACAAAATTAAATACCTGCAAATAACTTTCGAGTAAAATTACTTTCCACCAAAAATTACTGAAACTCAATTGTTTAGCCATATACTCCTATTATGAAATCATTCTTAACGTATTTAAAATGATTTGAAGTTTTTGCAACTGTTTCTCAATTTATCTCATTACAAGTAACTTTTGTAAGTAATACTTTTGTATTGTGGTCGACCTTTGGTCGAACATTATTTTTTTGTTTCGCAAATATCTTATGCTTAAACGAAGAAATAATCTAGTGGCTTATTTCGCCTAAGGCTGTAATCTCAAATTATATTGAAAATTTTAAGATATCAGATATCAGATATTTTCCGACCTATTTCGCCAAATTGATTTTAAAAATCCCCAAAACTCGCAAGAAAAACTGTTTTATGTAGTTTTTCTTAATATGTACACACATCTTATTATATATAATACAAAAGTACGTTTATTTGTTATAGAGTTCGACCGATTAATCGGCTTCGGCTTCGGCCTTCGGCCAAAAATTGGTAATCGGCCAACATTCGGCCTACGGCAAAAATCGGCAGATTAGCCGAAGCCGAATATTTTTCATTCCAAGCTTGAAAAATAACATTATGTTTGGTCGTTGCTCACCGACAGTTTCTATTGTGTTTAACGTTTTGAAAGGGTTGCCTTGAAATACAACCCAGTTGCTTTCTATTTTCTTTTACTTGGACGTTCTTGTGAGTGATCATATGAAAAAGCAATCTAGAAATTGCAAAATAGTTTTATTTTTCTTGTTATGTATCCAATAGATATTACAGCTATTTCAGTGATCTCAAAAAAGGAAACTTTTTTCTTAATTCATATAAAACAAGTATAATTTTGAAAATTTAAAACATTCGGCTTCGGCTTCGGTTTTGGCCGAAGTTTAGGATTTTGGCCGAAGTTCAGCTTCGGCTTCGGCTTCGGCCAAAAAAAACGCCTTCGGTCGATCTCTAATTTGTTATGGGTAAACTCTTCAATGCCCCAACAGATTTTCGCCTTCCACCCCGCAAAATATTCGTAAAAGACCTGTGCGTGTTTATATATATATTCTATCCCGGTAAATGCTACGCCCCTTTCAGAAATAGTGATTCGTCCGACAGATGGCGCAAGTTTTAGTTTTTTTTTTGTGTTTTTGCACCGTAACTCAAGAACTACTGAACCGATTTTGACCAAACTTCATATACATGCTCTATAGGGCGTGAGTAGTGTTTCTGTGTAGTTTGAAGTTCGTCCGACAGATGGCGCAATTTTTAGTTTCTTTTTGTGTTTTTGCACCGTAACTCAAGAACTACTGCACCGATGTTGACAAAACTTTATATACATGCTCTATGGGGCGTGAGGAGTGTTTCTGTGTAGTTTGAAGTTCGTCCGACAGATGGCGCCATATTTAGTAGTTTTTTTTGTGATTTTGCACCGTAACTCAAGAACTATTGCACCGATTTAGACCAACCTTAATATACATGCTCTATGGGGCGTGAGGAGCGTTTCTGTGTAGTTTATTCGTGGGCAAAATCCAATTTTCATATTGTACCACCAATGCCATGTACAACACTAATGTTTGCTTAGGGCCAGCAACGCGGACCGGGGTCAGCTAGTATTTGATAATAAATTTAATTTCATATAACACTTTTTTTAACATACATAAATGTTTATAAAATACATACATACATATGTGACGCGCACAAATGGAAAGGGACCTAAGGGTAAAAATCGGTTTTGTTCGGGAGAGCCATTGTAAAGATTTAAATACGTGCATCTTTAGTGCACCATCACTGAGCGTGTTGGTATTGGTCTCATTTGAAAGCGACACATCTCATGACGTCAGGAATGTGTTGGTCAACCTTGAAAACGCGCGTAGGTCGTCCCTAACTCTTGTTTTGTGTAGTTGGTTTTTACTGTTTTCTACCTAGCGCGCTGTTTCCTTAAGTTTGATATCAATTTTGCTCGCGTTTTTTCGAATCCAGGCTTATTTTCTAAAATTATTAATTGTGAATTATAATAAATACTCATTTGTAATTCTTTTAAATCGTGAATATCACTCTGTTAGTGCGAAAATTTTTTCACATAACCTTAGAATCGTCGACTTCAATTTCATAAAACGCGCATATCTCTGGGAGGGAACACTTTTGGGGCATGGGATCGGTCTCATTCGATGCTCAGATGTTGTCCACATAAAAAAAATGAAAATTGATTTTTTAAGCCAAAAAGTAGAAACAAAAATTATTTCTTGTAAATTTTTCTCCTCAAAATTCAAAACTCATTAATTACTATAATCAATATAAGAAAAATCATAAAATCAAATTTTTGTATTTATTTTGAAAGAAAACCTGTTCTGTAGCAAAACTTTCGAAAAATAAAAAAATTGCTTTTATTGGCAAAATTAAAAGAAAATTGTGAAATTGCTGGAATTATTTTAAAACTGGCCAAGGCTGCTTGCTTAATGTATATAAAATACTTTCTTTATCTACATCTATATACATATATAAAATCGTAGTGTGTGTTTGTTCCTAACGCATGATCTCTGGAACTATAAGAGCTGTGGGTCTGAAATTTGCAACACAGGTTGTGTTGAATTCCCGGTAGGTTTTCGTTTTGTTTTTGACCCAACAAGTGACCACAGTGTAGAGTAATTTGTAGTTAAAAAAAAATAATTGATTGTAAGACAACATTTGGGGGGCTCAGCTAGTAGTCTACAAAAAAAATTATAAAATTAAATATTTAAACTTATTTGTTCAAATCTTTTATTTTAGTATAATTTAAATTTTAGATTTATATGCTTATTTTGCAATTTTTTTCCAATAGGTTTCCTTAAAAGGACAATCTAAATTTTAGATATCACAATTATTTTCAATATGTACATTTATGTGTTGTTGTCAGGAATAACAACATAAGTATTTTTTTAATTTTGAGTTGTTGCTGCTCTTCAGATAGGACTAAGCAAAGGTTTAGAAATATGGATCCATTGAATTTTTTATGAAGTTTTTAACTTAAAATTTTATGTATTATCTCTATTAATCATATAAACGCAACTATATATCATAGAGTGGAGAATTTTTTATACTTTTACTGACTTTCATGAAATTTTGTTGCGCGATACTTTCCATTTGCTAACAGCAGCGGTAGAAAAGAGAGTGAAAATAAATTAAGTAAAGTGCGACATTGACTCGCACACGAAGGGTTCCGTACGGACACTATATACATATGTACATATTTAATACTATACGAACTTTAGCCTATATAATCGAATATCTTACCTGATGTAGATATTAAAAAAATATTTAGTAGACGAAAAATATTTTTTTCGGTTTTTGGCGATTTTTCGTAGTTTTGGCTCTTTTGTTTTTTTTAGATTTTTTTTTAGTTTTTGGAGATTTTTTTAGTTTTAGCGATTTTTTGTGTTTTATGCGTTTGTTTTAACTTATACCTTTTTTGGGGTTTTTGACGATTTTTTCGTTTTTACAATTGTTTAAATGGGGATTTTGTATTTTTAGCGTTTTTGAACATTTTGAAAGTTTTTTCCCCCTTGTACGTTTTCCAAGATACAGTAAATTGTCAAAATTATATTAAATGAGAGAATACAATGAATGTAAATGCAATCATTGTGAGTAATTTTTCAGTAAAAGTATTTTTGTTTTCCGAAACAAAATTCAATTGTTCGACATACGTCATTCTTACTGGAAACCGCATATTTATATGTTATTAATTGTTTTTATTAAGAATAATTTCTTTTTGCCCCTAAATCACATTTGTACATATATACATTTATAATTCAAAATTAATCAAAATTAATAGATATTTTATGCGTGAAGACATCAAGCGGTGCACAGTGGGATGCAAGTAAATATTATATCTAAAATCATGATACATATCATTTTTCTCCAGCGGCTTCACCAAACTCAACGCTTCAAAGCACAGTGCCCAACAAGACGATTATGGATGATTAAACAAAGTTTCTTTGTTATGCTTTTCTGATGTAATCCTTTCGACTTTGAAAATGCTAATACTTCTAGATATATTTATTACTAGTTGATTATCTTTTAAATAAAAAGCTAAGGTTATTATTTAGTTTTATCTTTATGCTTGACATTTTCTTAAATTGAAGGTTGTGACTAAAAATCTTATGAAAATTCAAAACTGCTTCAAAATAAAAAGTCACAACGTTTTAATTTATAAAACAAATTTCAAAGATTTTTAAATTCATTAGAAGCAAAATTTCGTAAAAGCTATTCAACAGCAAAATTTTCTGTTATTAAAAACAATCACGCAAAGCGCTAAAGCTTTGCAGAACAAATCTTCAATGTCGCTTAAAAAAATATTTTTTTAAACATATTGTAGACTTATTATACCAAATTAAATACGGGACTGTGATAGATTGAATTAAATTTTTTTGGAAATTTTTTATTTGTAAAATTGTAAAAACACACTTATCTGAGAATTCCAAGAAATTCGTTGCCACGGTTCAAACATTAAACATTATGTCAGCAAGATAGAGAAAGCTAATTTGTTTAATATTTTCCCACTGTGAAGAGTTCGTCGTCCGTTTGTTATAGGAAACAGTAGACAAAGTGAATAATACGAATTCATTAACATTTTCACACATTCATGGTTATGAAACAAACAAAAAAAAAAAAATTATAATAATATACAAAAAACAATAATTATTCAAATTTAGATTTAAATATAAATAATATAAATGATATTTAATGCGAATGAAAACAGTAGTACTCTAGAAAGATAGTAAATGTTGGCAATAGATGTCAAATTGTTGATTTAAATTAACCCTAGAAGGCAAAATTTATATGCCAGCCTTTAGAAAGAAACTACTTGCAATTTTAGTAGTAGACTTAGGGACAAATTTACAGTCATTAGTTAATTATTAGTAAACTAAAATGATAACTATTGTTTAACTAATACTTCATATTCACAGTGCATTGTTTAACTAAAGTTCTTAACATGAGCAAAGAATGGTAACCCTATCAAACAATTAACTTTCACTATTGGCAGCTCTGCTATACATAGCATATAGTTTTTGTTTACATATGCTATATAATTTCTTAAAAATGGATAAAACAGTGCTCGCCCTTCGAACTTTAATGTGTAAAATATTGAATTAGTGCTGAAATTGGTTCGGAAAAACCAAACGAATCAGCTGTTGTCTAACTATTTGTTAACCAATAGCATGTGGTGGTTTAACTAATGGTAAACAAAAAGCTGTGAATAAAATATTATTGGTTAAACTATAATGGCAATAGTTTAGTTAACTAATGACTGTGAATTTAGGCCTTAAGCCCAATGGATATAGTTTAACGAATGAAATTGATAAGCAAAATCGTTAGTTAAAGCTTGGCCGTTAGTTAATTATAAACTGTGATATTGTCATTAAAATGTGCTAAAAGTTTCTTACAGCCCTGCGAAGTTGCAATTTTTGTCTGACAAGGTTGCCAGAAAAAGCATTGCAAGACTACCAGCTGACAATAAATCGTCAGACATCTTACAATCGTGCGAACACATTGCGGTGGCATTTTAAAACTATTGCCAGATATATGCCACAAATTTTATTATACATAAGCTTGGCATATCTAATAATGGAGTCATTAAAAGAAAATTCTTTCTATGGGCAACACTGCAACACTTGATTTTAAAGAAAAAAGAAAGCGAAAAAATTTAATAAAATATATGCAGCCAAAATTATTGATATTAATTCTTTATTGTCCATAATAATTTTTTTACATTTACATTTAACACAAGCAGAAACGATTGATAATTAACAATTTCTATAAAAATCCCTTGAGTCTGGTAACGCTTAAAAACCGATCCCATGAATAGGAATAACCAACAAGAAGTACCTGAAGGATTAGTCTGTCTTGAACACACTAGAAAAGGAGATTTCAGTGTGATTACAAATTATTTTGGTTTTCTAGGCAACAATATTAATCATATTCTTTAAATTTAGCTTTCTATTCTATATATGCCCTCATACCTCATGAGGGTTAAAGTTAACTCAAAATTATAAATACATATGTAGAAGTGATTGGCAATGAATCATGTTTTCGCTATTTACTCATACAATTTTAAATATAAGTGAGCAGACATCATTTAAAATCAACTACTCTGATTTGCGCATACTCTCGATGCCATTGATTTATAAATATAGGTTGAAATAAATATAAATGCGACGTCAACATCATAGTCATACCACACTCACAATCATAAATCACCTCAGTTTGATTTCTAATTTCCGGAAAATACTTATACTACTCATATTGATTCAGCTCACTCATTAAAGAGTTTGCACGTAGTATACAGTAGTAGTAAATAGGATTGTTTTTCAATTCTTGCAAAAACAAAAGCAAAAAAAGCAACAGAGAAACACATAAACTCATAATGAGAACTTTAATGTTCGTATGCGAAGTTCACATTGTGAATCATACTTATTTTGCATCGTCCATAGGCACGGAGTTAGGAGAGTCGAAATCAACAACGTCATAAATATTGCTAAGTATGAGTTCGATGCCTACTTCAAACTTTCGAGTGAATATGATTCATAGACAACATTGCAATAAGTATGAGTGCGCATAAGTACAAGAAATTATAAATCATGATTCAGCTCTACTCACTTTTGCACTACTCATTGCGCTTCTCTGATATGTAGTATGCATATAAGTAATATCTAGTAAATAAATATTTACATATGTAGGCATAAGTATAAAATATTTGAAACTTCAAATATCAGTCACAACAAGTGTGCTGCAAGAAGATTCGTGATTGATAAATGGACACGGCTGTTGCAACATGTAAATTAAAAATTAAATTCAAATTCAGCTTGCTCAAGTCACGTAATCTGAAACTCACACAAACTTTTCAAAATCAAAACGAAAAATATTTCAATTAATAAAATCAAAAACGTTCTAAACAAAAACAAAAACCCCAGCTACCAAAATTAAACACGCACATCACGAAAAATGCATAATTTTACATTAAAAAGAAAAAAAAAAGATTGAAAAAACCTGGCCAGTCAGTCATTTAATAAGCTTTATAAAATACTCGTAAGAAACAATTTAAAACAACATTTCGTCAGTCAACCTTTTTGCCAGCGGGAGGAAGTCATGCGTCAGTGCAAGGCAATGTTTGCTCGCCCGCTACGCACTTTTAACGCTACAATGACCGTGAGTTTGAAGCGCATCCAACGAGTGTGAAGGAACGTTGAAACACACACAGCACACTATCGCCACCATGAACATTTACATTCAGTAAACAGGGATGCCAATTTGATTTAATTTTTTTTTTATGATGCGGGATTGGGGTTAACAAAAAAGTAGAATTATTTCTTAATGATTTTTTAAATAAATAGTTATAATTCTTTATTTACAATCTGTCTACTAAACAAAACGTAAATGGTATTAAACAACGTTGACATAATATATTAAACTCCACTGGTATAAACATGATTAACTGAATGGCAAGTTCAGTATATCGTGCCACAACCGCCAAAAAAGTTCCAGCGACATAGTTTTCGAACTTAATTTCTTAACCAAAAATCGATCATTTGCGATCGTAAATAATCGATTTTCGTCACAAAAAAAAAACAAAGTCTAGAAAATGTTTCGGTTAAGCTTTTTTCGCAGTTATGTTTCGATATGTTGCCTTTTCAGTCTTCTGATTTCTTCTTTGTAATTGAGGAGTGCAATAGCTAGTGGATTGATGTGTTGACTTAATCTTTCTAAATAGTTTTTACTCTACGTTCTAATTTTATCTTTCACATTTGGTATACGGCGATCATTGTGTATAATATTTTTTGATACAAAGCATGAAGCGCTGTCGACTGATGGTAAAGTTTTACACTGTTACATTTATAATAATTCAATATTACCCGTAGATGTGTTAAGTAAGTCCAAGTTTTATTTCGATTTTGGTTCAAGGTTGTATGCCAAGTTCCGTAAAAATGGGTCAGGTAGAAGCACGTGAAATATAATATTAAGTTTCAATGGGTGTGCCTCATCCACTTTTTTGAATGCAAGATTGTGTCTCTTTAGGAGGCTAAGACGTGTGCTAAATTTTGTAAATATTGGTTAAGTACAAGGACATGAATATAATACTAAAATTTAATAGGGCCACACCGTTTTTGTTTTCGATGTAAGATTGTGTATTTTTTTGAACTCAGGGTGTGTGCGAAGTTTCGTAATAATCGGTCAAACAGAAGCATGAGAAATATAACATTAAGTTTTATTGGGCGTTGCTCCGCCCACTTTTTACAATTTCGATATTGTCTCGTTACGAGACAAATTAGTATGTATGAGGGTTAGGTAAATAATCATCTGTGTGTCTAGAAGTTACGGGCATTAGACTGAAGGTTTCCCTCGATGTAAAAAAAAATTCAAGTGGAAGAATTTTTTTCCTCTACCATAGTTTTTCATTCATATTTATGTATATTCTTATAGAACTGACAAACAGTTATTTCTGCAGCCCCAGGGTTTTGGGATTCTATCTATCGAAGGTGGTGGTATCCCTCTCGGCATATCCATTGATCTACGTATGTTGATATATTTCATATAAATAGTGTGCGGCTGTGACAGACAAGTACGTTGATGAATTGTTTTAAAGCTGATTTTACACCCTCGTAAATATGTAGTACTTGCATTTAGCTTTGCAAACTGTAACTGTTTTGTACTTTATTCCCATGTTAAAAATTGAATTTCATAATGTGTACATACAAGTATTAAGCGTTTCAGTGACGAATTGCTTTTACCGCCGGTTAGATACGTGTGAAAGATTGCGATACAAAAAAAAGAGAAAAATATATTTATTATTCAGCTTTTGTGGCGGTAGAATATTTCAATAGTTTCCGTATAATTTTATTTTTTGTTCACATATGTATGTAAGATGGATCGTTAGCAATAAGTAACAACATTTGTTTATTTACATTTGTAAAGCTGTCAAAATGACACTATTGTAAAGACAATTTTGTGTGGATATTAGGTGTGCGTGTGTGTGTGTGTGTGTGTGTGTGTGTGTGTGTGTGTGTGCGTGTGTGTATCAAACAAACAAACCCCATTCTTGCTTTTGTTTTACTTTTATTTTCATAATGCCAATCATTTATCTCGCCTATTAAAACAAGTGCCATAAAGTTTAGTTAATAATAAGAGACCCGATGGTGAAAAGAAAAATAGCTTTGCATAACAAGTTGCCTCAGCATGATTAAAAAAAGAATACATAATGCACTAATTTATCACTTTGCTGGTCGTGAGTTCGACTTCCACCAAATTCGCTAGACCACTTCACTAACGGGTGTTCCTCTAAGACGTTTCATTTTAAATAGTCTGGCATTTTATCAGTAACTACTTCCTAGATGGCAAGTAAAAATAACGCCATTAAAAATTAAGATTAATTAGAAAAATTGTGTACATTTTCCAGGTCCCAGTTTGCAATTGTCGTAAATCACCTTCTCGGTAGACTTGTATCGAACTATTTCAGTAGCTTGTTTAAGATAGAAAGAAACATTTAGTCAAACCCATCTAATTTAAATGGGTTTGATTATACTACTTAAATCTACGTAAACAAGGTTAATTTAACCTTTTTCGACAATGATTTTGCTTCATATGTGTTTCATGTTAATCTAGCATGATTTACACTGATCTTCAAAACATATTTCTCCTTTTAAAATAACTTTGTTTCATGTTGATTTAACATTCCCGTACTATTAAATAAAAATAAAAAATCATGCTGAATCAAAGTTATTTCAATTAGGAACCATTTAAATTCCATACAGAAATAACACAAGAAACCATGTTGAATCAAAGTTATTTCAAGTTGAAACAATATGAATTTAATTTAACGTACTCACATTATTTTATTAATTATTTAACTGGCGTGTGTATATTGGAACAGGCATCGGAAATATGTTTGTATATTTATAATTGGCTTCCCCAAGGTGATTTGAACTCGGAATTCATCATGTGGTAGTCAACGCGCTTACCGCTGCAGCCAAAACAATCTTAAATATACTTTAGATACACATTAACAGCCTTATAGAAATTACTAAAGCTTTATAAAGCCTTGGCAAGACATTTTTTTTTAATCAGCCTTATAAAGCCTTAATAATTTTTATAAATAAGGCTGTAAATATATACTTGTACCATCATGATTTAAACTTTAATTCAACATCACTTAATATGATTTCAAATCAAACTTTTTGCATGGTGATTTTACATTAGTATTTGTTTCTATGTTTAGGTTTGTGTACTCTTTGTACACAATTCGAAGACTTGGGGGGTCACAACTACATTAAATTACTCTAAATTTCCTGCTGGGTCTCTTAGATATTTCCTTAAATAAATAACATTCGTAATGGAATTATAGAAAAGTTAATGTAAAAGTCATCAATCTTGATGTGTGACTGTCGTATATGCGTGGACTGTTTTCGGAAGAGGGTGGAGACGATCGATCCATCAAAATATTAAAAGCTAACAATAATTTTTATAAAAGCCGTAACTTTTTATTGCTGGCTGTTTATAAAGTAATGTAGCTGTGTGAAAATAGTGTTTAAAAATATAATTGTAATTCATATTAATTTTTAAGAAGAAAAAAAAACTAAAATATAAATTTGAAAATATAAAAATATTAAAAAAATGGGAAGAAAAATTTAAATTATATGTAGTACATTTACACATTTACTAAAACAACGTAATAACTAAAAAAACAAGTTTGCTAGCAAACGAGTTTAAATTTTTAAATTTACACACAACTTAATGGAGAAAGAAAATTTAATATTTCTCTCAAGAGTTGAGTATACAAGATATTTATATGAAATTTTTACACAATATGAATAAAAATATGAGGATTAATATTGCATCATTAACTCAAAAATTCCTTTTTTTTAGTTATGACATTGTTTTAGTAAATGAGGAATATGTAGAAATACACGTCATGTAAAATATAAAATGTAAAATACCTTCCCTTGCAAAAATATTCAAAATATACGTTTTAATTTATTGTGAGATATAATTGACGAGAATCTATCCACGGACAATATTTTATCCGTATATCTTCTTCCCTTTGCTGTAAGGGAGTCATAAATAAAAAAGTATTTTTTTCAGTTAATCACCCTCATTCCAGTAGACGACATCGACATCGATGTTACTTTAACACAATACCAAGAAGTTGGTTCTCACAATCTTGTGCTACTGACAATCTTTTTCCATTCCCTAATGTCTAGATAAATAACATAAACCTGCCCTGCAGGAAATGGAACTGACACAAGACTAGTCACGTGACCGGTCCCCAAGGCACCAGTCCGAGTTCTAACACTTCCTATGAAGCGGACCAGTCACTTTTACATGGGGATGGCCTAGGATGGGGTTAATTGATACTTTGTATACACCTTGAGACTTGTCACTGAACTATCCCATAACGACCTATTCAACGTATAATAATAATATTTATACATATAAATTATTTATAAATGTAATTTCGACATTTAACTGTAACAATTAACGCTTATAAATTTTTTTATTGTTACAAATGCAATAGCATTTTATTTTTAATCTGAAACTTTTTGAGATTCGAACCGACAACCTCATGCATGACAGGCTGGCACACTATCCACTCGACCACAGGGCCGGGCCGCTCATAATTCAACAGTATAAATACCAGTTAAGCTTAGGTTAATATTTAAGTATATTTACGGGACTGGCTCTAGAGTCACATTGAAGGGAGCAATTAACATTATATTTACACTATTTGATAGGTCCTGTATTCGACCACATCGAACATGTTCAGTGCAGCTTATTGCAATACTAGACCGAGTCCGAATTAAATTCGCTCAATATCAAGACGATAGATCACGAAAATGGTCAAGATGTCACCATTTAAACGATATGACTTTTCACCATACACTTCTCCGAACTTTTGATAACACCCACTAGTACGCTTGGATCAATTGTCACCAAATTTTCTGCAGGGTGTCAACTGGAGTCAGTTGTTTTCGATAACGGGTACACAAGCCCCAATTTTTCGGTATTGTGTTAAAATGACGACGATGTCGACAACTGGAACAAGGGGGTGAATGTTACAGAATTATTAGTCATATCGTTCTTTATATTGAAATATTTTTGTGTGTGAAGATAAGTTCGAATTTAACTAGCAGAGACAGGAACCAAAACTTCTAACAAATCATTTTAAGCGCATAACAGAGCACTGTTAGTTATTTAACAGTAGTCGCTAAATGGAAATCCTTGGTACTGGAACAAGATAGTAATTTTTTTTTTAAATTGCTCTAAAATGTATTTTACGAAATGATAAAATTAAGATGGTGGAACCTTGGGACCCTTAAAATTACATTACCTACATATATGTATAGTGTAGTACGTGTGCTCCTCCATATTTTTACCAAAATGACTAAGAAATTTCACTAAAAATCATATATTTCAAAATAGATTATTTCCAAAACTATTTCAGAAACGTGATAATGTGGGTCACATATAGGACCCTTAAGGCTACCACAGCTATATAATTTGGCATGTGTGACTTCCATATTTTACTAATAAATTTCACTAAAAATCATATTTTTCATAACCGATTGTTTTAATTTCCAAAATTATTTTAGAAACGTGACCATGTGAGTCACATTTAGGACCCTTAAGACTACCACACACATACTACGTGTGCTCTTCCATATTTAACCGAAATGAGCACTAATCTTCTAAAAAATAGTATGTTTTATTAAATCCAATTTATTTGTTCTACCAGACATATTTTCACCATCTTGCTTTTATAATTTCAAAAAATATATTTCACAGCAATTTAATAAAAAATTTCTATCTCGTTCCAGTTCCCAGGATTTGAAGTCCTAAGCCATTTAGCCACTACTGTTAAATAGCTAACAGTGCTCTGTTATGTGCTTAAAATGCTATGTTAGAAATTTTGGTTCCTGTCTCTGCTAATTAAATGCGAATTTATCTTCACACACAAGAAATATTTTATATATTCGCATCTGCAGAGTAAAAATATTTTGCATTTCACCATTAAGTTGTTAGAAAATTTAAAATTTTAAACACGTTTTTTGTAAAACAGTTTTTGTTTTGCAGCAAAGGCTCACCCTCATATTCACAAAATTTAAAATGAATTTGAGATGTATTTTATTTAAAATTTTTCCTAAAATGGATTTCAAATTTATATTATTTTTTAACCCCCGACCAAAAAAAAGGGGTGCTATAAGTTTGTAGTGTGTGTCTGTGTATCTGTGTGTCTGTCCGTGTCCACGTACAGACCAAACGGCTGGACCGATTTCGATTTAGTTTTTTTTTGTTTGAAAGGTGACTTGATCGAGATGGTTCCTAGCTACGTTTCAAGAAAATCGGTCCAGCCATTTAGAAGATATTACATCTTCTCTAGACATATTCGGGGATTTTTTGAATTTAAAATTTTTGTTATTTATGAATGTGGGGTCAATATATTCGATTTTACTGCTCCTGTAAAAAATTAAATAGTCTACTCAAGGTTTTATGGATTTTAAGATTTGCTTATTGCGACTATGTTTTTCAACCTGTTCAACTGTTTTTTCTTTTGTAATAAAATTTAGTTTCTTATATTAAAGATTTTTAAAAGTAAACGTTGAGACTGCCAGAAGCAATATAAAGGAGTACTTTAGGCGACTTTTTGACCTTAAAAAAGCATCAACTTAGTCAAGGTTTTTCTTCGTTTCTTGTACTTAAATAAATTTGTTTTAAAATTTTTACAAAATATACAAAAAAAAAAAAAAAAAGAAAATCTATGCAGAGTATTTATTGTCTTATCTTAAATAACCATTATTGCCAAGACATTACACTAAACAACAGAAGCAAACAAACAAACAAAATTAAATAAAGGGCCAAAAAGAGAATGAGTCCAAGTGCAAGTCTAACTAAGTAAGTATGAGTATGAGTACTAAAATTCAAGTCTACACACTTTCCGCACAACTTGCACTTAATGGCAGCCACAGCAGACATCAATCCTTATCTGTTGTGTGCAACAGTATAATTTTTGGCACTTGAAACAACAAGCCGACAGACACACGGACGTGAAAGCAGCCGGAAAGTGTATGAAGCAACATTTGTACTGTGCTGCTGCTAGTAGTGCTACAGCTACTGCTGCAACATGTCACGCATTTAACCATGACACAACACGTGTTAGTGTTAAATGGTGTGACAATAAGAATGAATGTGCATGTTCAACAGTCACATGGTTGAAGCAGAAGACGCACAAAATTGTCGTTGCAGCTTCCGTACGTACATACATACGTAGCGTGGCAATATCAAGTTTGCTACTTTGGCGACATTTACCAAAACAATCAGTGGTCGTGAAGTCTGCAGCATCTAAGAAAGTGCAAGAGTTGAAGGCATAAATATAAATAATGAAAATGAAAAAGAAAAAAAAACTGCAACAAAAAAATCCTTGTAACATAAACAAGTATGAAAGGAAACAATAAAATGGTCCTTGTACATTTATTTCAAAATAAATGACTGGCGGCTACCTCGATTTTTTTTATTTTTTATATTTTTTTTGTAACTAATGAGTTCTTTATAACTTCGCTGTAGTCTAAATTAAATAAACGGGTATGGTGTAATTGTTAATTGTTCAGTGTACACGTTTAATGTTTGTGTTGCTCCTCAGATTATTTAAATGTTATTAGAGGAATTTGAAAAAAATATAAGAAAACGGGTTGTTTTAAAATTGGAAATATATTTTTTATGATGTCAGAATTTTAACATTTTTCTTGCAGTATTGCAGCCATTTTTGTAGCTAGATATTTTTCCTGGGGGGGGGGGTCATCATGACTGGTGATTTTCATGAGTAAAATTAAAATAAATAATTACATGCAATTTTTAATAATTCTATGGTAGACAACAACAATTCTTGGTGGCAATGAACCCTCCCACTCCCAGAATACCCCTTACAGGTATATGATTACAACATACAGAGAATCATTAAGACTTTTTTATTGAGAAAAAATTTCTTAGTCTAATCTTATCCTAAAACTCTGATCTATGTATACTAGAAAGGCCCCTATTATATTTTTATTTCTTATATTCTCTCCCCCTAAAAATTGACTCAGTTTAATGAAAAAAAAAAGTTCATAGAGATAAGTTGTGTTATAGAGTGTGCGCCCGCCTTAGTATTCAATTTCCATCCGATGAGCTAGGTACTTGCAACCAGCGTTTAAAAACTTCATATTTTTGTATTTTCTTTAATTTTATTGTGTTCACTTCTAGCGCGAATCTTGAATTTTCAGAAGCAGAAGTATGAGCACCAGCAAGCACAACATCGAAAACTTAAAAAAAAGCTGAGCCACGACCATTACAGTTTGAAATTATACATCAGGGGTGGCCAGCTATACTAACTACGGTAACCACGTTTACGAATTAATATTTTAAACAGCTACTTATTTATTTTTGAAAGTAATACAGATGTATAGGAGTAATCTAAAAAAAAAGTAAATTTTTCTAAATTATTTTCTTAAATTTATCTGTTAATCTAAATTTGAAATTAATCAGTTTAATGTGCGAGCTTTTATAAAAGAAGAACTGTGCTTTCACATCATCGAGAGCACAGCAGCCAATCAGGTCTCGGCGACAACAATCCAGCAAATATAAAATCAAAATTTTTGAATTAGGTTATGTTAGGAAGGGTGGTGCTATAACGTGCCACCAGACGAAGACCCATTTGGGTCCATTGTGATTCCCTTCTATTGCCCGTTAAAAAGTAATATTTCCCTCCCCCCTCATCTACCCATTTGTACCCAGAAGTGACCCTATTATCCTGATATCCTCCAGTTTACACTTCCCTATATCAGTAATGCTCTCATGGAAACGTCTGCTCAGCCACCTAATCCTATCACGTTGCAGCTTCGGGCAGTGACGGATAATGTGTTCAATGGCTTCTGGTTCGTCTTCATCACCGTACATCCTACAGAAATCTGGAGTGCCAGTTTCCCAAGTGCTGGTCGTTGCTGTGACCGAGCAGTGACCAGTAAACGTGCCTATCACGACTGACGTCGCCTTCCTATTCATTTCCAGTAGCATTTTGAATCTTCCTGAGTCAAGGTTTAGCCACATAGCTTTCAAGACTCTACAATCCTCCATACTTCGCCATAAACTGCTGGTCCTGATCTCTACCCTATTCTAGCCAGCTCATCGGCAATTTCATTACCCTCAACACTACTGTGGCCAGGAACCCATCATAGTCTGACACTATATTTTCCCATAAGCAAGTTGAAGGCTCTTCTACAATCACTAACAAGTTTCAGTTTGAAATTTTGTCTTTTGAAAGCCTTTAGCGTTGCCTGGCTATCGACGTAGAAGGTTACCCTCTCACCTGGCGACTAGTTCTATGGTCCTAAGGATTGCCAAGATCTCAGCTTAGAAAACGCTACATTCATTCGGTAGTCTGAAAGAATTACGAATGTTCGTCTCCAAGTAATAGACACCAGCTCCCCCCTTCATTCCTCCCTTTTTGACCCGTCTGTAAATACCGCACTACCCTCATATAGCTTATCGGATTTGACCCAATATTCCCTATCCGGAGTTGATGAAGTGAGGGTGTTCTGCTAAATTCAATTTCAGTGACCTAATAGTCCATGAACCCCGGGGTTACGTATCCCTGATCACTTAAACTGATCTCATTTAAGATTGATGTGTGACCTGTTATTTTTATCATCACCAAACCTGCTTCTACGAGTCTAAGGAGACTTCTAGTCGCCGTTTTCGCCACAAAGTCTTCTACAGGAAGTAGGTGAAGAATGACGTCCGAGGCAGCTTGAGGTGTGCTCCTCAGAGCACTTGTAATGCCAAGCGAAGCACACTTTTGAACCTCAGCTAGTAATATCCTGTGACTTTCCTTCCACAATGCTTCCCACCATACCACACAACCATAGGAAATAACCGGTCTGACAACCGATGTGTAAATTCATCTTCGGTTGTAGTCCCCAGTTCCTTCCTATGGAGTTCCTACATGCGTAGTAGGCTATGAATTAAGATGAAAAACATTTGAGAATAACGTATAATTTACAATAAATGATTTTCTACATTTGAAAATAATTTCCCTCTTTATTGAATAGGATATTTATCAAATTGTTTTAAAATCACTTTCAAACGTTTGGCGCTTGAGAAACGGTTTGATTTCAAATCATTCTCAATTTAAAATCAAGCCTGGTTGTTATCTATTTCAGTACTTCGTATTCATGCGAGTTTTTGTATTCAACACTTAAATTTATTCATAAGAGTATTGGTATTTTTTAACTGATAAGAATTCCAGTAAAACATATCCTGAGCTTGTGATCCGGCAGTAGTACAAATTTTAATAATTCCTAAAAAATTTTACATTTTCCGAAATCAAGTTTCAATGATGTATTCCATAAAAAAAGTTTTGTTATAGGATTATTAAATAGTAGGCATAAGACCCACTCCAATCGACTTCAAGAGGCACGTGCGGGAGGGAATCTTATTCTATATATTTTAGGTAAAGGAAACCTTAAAAATGGGCATCCCAAAATGCATTACAGTTGCTTGCAAATTATGCCCAAGACTAAGAAATATTTCTGAGAAATGCCCGTATGTCTTGTTTTATGGATGCCAAACTACCGAATGTTTATTATTTATTTTCAGATTTACAGAGTTTTTGTTTATTTTGGATGGTTTAAGATCTTCTTGCATTTTTATTTTTCTTGGAAAACTTACGCTCGTGTTTATACAAGTTATCAAGTACCTTCTTTTCGTACCACAAAAGACATGGGGCTACTGTCTAGTTCTTTCTTTTTCATTCTTTATTTTCCTTAGTCATGTCTTCCCTGCCTTTATTTTTATTATTTTTTTTTTTGCTTCTTAAAACAACGAAATGCATTTGATTCCTCATATTCTTATTTACTTTAGTTTGCTTCTTATTATTATTATTATTAGTGCATCCTTATGGCAACGTGTGTGTCTTCTTCAATTTCCGTTGCGTGCCCTTCATTATCTTATGATAACATTCATTCATTCATTCATTCATTCATTCATGGTTGGCTCTAGTACTTCTTTTCCATCTTAATGTTTGTGTAATATACATTTTTGGCAAAGGCAAAACTCCGGACGGATATCATTAGCTGCATTAGCTCTGACGCATGTGTGCATATTTTTCTTGAATTTTTTTTTTATTATTTTGTTTTCATCCAGTCTTTGTACATACAATGTGTTTCTCTTGTCTAAAGCAAACACAAACTCACACGTACATATGTACGTTCCGTCGTACGTACATGGAAGAGGACGGACGGTATGACATTATATTTTAAACATTATTTGTTCAATTTAGTGAAAACTGTTTTGATTTCAAGTGTCAATGTTGCTTTCAATTTATTAATTTTACATACACTGTGTAAGAGTTGTTAAAGAGTAAACTCTGTTTACAGACCATGAGCTCACTACTGGAAAATTTAATGCATATTGCCAGCCTTTGGAGCCTAATTGTTGTAAGCAGCAAAACAAAAGCTTTCAATGAATGAGAGTAATTTTTTTCTTATTTTAAAGCATCTTTAACAGACTTCCAAACAAGAAGAGGTTTCCATTTCTCCGGTATTTCTTTTTGTGTTTGTTATTTTAAAACTCTGTAATTTTTAACCAATTTGAAACTTTCGCTTTTTGTGAGAGAGATATTTTATCTGCTAGTTGGCCCCTTTTGCACAAGAATTGAGCGGAACCATGCCCGTAACATCCTATATCCTATATACATACTTCCCTTTAACTATTAAAATGCGAATTGAGCCACGCTTAATATAGTTAAGCTTAATATTTAACGTCGTTCTAGCAGGACGATTTTTAAGAAACTTTTCTTACAGATCCAGCTCTAGTAAGGATGAAATTTTGAAAATTGGCAATAGCTGCGCCCACTATAATTTGTTCGTATAGTTCTGCCCAAGCGATTTCTGCGATATACCTAAAGCTCTGCAACAATAAATTATTTATTACAACGGGCGTTCCAATACGAAATTTCATTCTGAATAGCCTGCTATCTTAATAGTTGTCCCCAATCAACCTATAACTACGGATTAGAGAGTAAGAAGAGGTACTGGTGATTACTCTCACGAACGACAAATGAAAGTTTCCAATAAGAGATCCTTTTCGGATCATATTTGAATTCTTTTCCAAGTCAGACTATAAAACAAACAAAAATATTGCCTTGGAAATCCGAAGAGAACAGATAGGAATATGTTCAACGGAATTCTTTAGGAAAAACGAAAACGAGTACCAGAGATCGAGAACACGACCAATGGACTAAAACACAATATGAAGATCTTCCACCCATGCTATTACTAGAGCCTTTATGATTTTCTGCTCCATAACAAAAGCTAGGAAGATATATCCTCGTTGGTGGAATTCGGAACTCTCTATTCTACTCAAAGAAGCACGTAAATCCTTCAACGCCAGCTACAAGAATAAAATGTAAGGTTGCTACAAAAACAAATCCATAAAAATCGTCAAAAACAACTTATGGAAAAAGTTCTCTCATTAATAGTACTGCAAGGTTCTGCAATACTTGCTAGGATCCTGGTTACGAACCACTACTGTCCAACTTTTGTAAAAAGGGCAGGTAGCTTCTGGTCATATGCCACTGCGGAATCTTTAGACATAATACTCAAACACCCACCGTCCTACCTGTAAGGACACCCCTAGTGCAAGCAATCTATCAGAGGGCAACAGCATGCTGTGAATAATGAGATACTATCTCTATATCTCACGGTTTAAATTACCATTCCCGAATGGCATAATACCAAAGATGCTCCAGAGCGCGATAAGCTACACCATTCCTTGGCTTTCTAAATTCTATAAACTCTGTCTCTCTCTCTTAGCTTCGTTCCGTCTAGCTGGAGAAGTCAGAGTTGTTTTCATTCCGAAGATTGGTAAATGAAGTCATGAAGACGCAAAGAACTTCCGACCAATCAGCCTTTTATCTTTCTTGATCGAAACGTAGGAAAGACTAGCAGACAGTCATATTAGACAACGGCTGTTAGGATCGTTAAGACTCTATAGCTAGCATTGCTAACTTAAGGGACGCTCTATAGAAACAGCTCTACATGAAGTGGTAAAGTTCACAGAGATCCGCTTGCGTTGGGATAACAGGATATTTACGTAGTAGCCCTTCGGAAGCTCTGAATGCTGTACTAAACTTTATTACGATAGACTTTAATGTATTGGTGGTATCCTCAAACAGTGCGGTAATATTAGCTTAATCTGGGTGGTAGAGATAAATGTTTTATGGTCATGCCAGAATCCTGGATTAATTACACCCTACGCTGAGGAAATATACTAATTGCTAGTACCTCAGCTGGACTTTAATAAAGTGTTTAAAGTCATAATTCCACTCAGGCAGGAAGTAGGAGGAGGCACAATAGTAACAGAATACGACATCAGAATATAAACTGCGGTATCGGTTCTGGAGACTTCTTGGACAATCTTGAGATAAAATGCTCCTTCCTTCTTCCTAGCGAAGCCACTGTGTTCAGGCCGAACTTTTTACTGCAAGGGAAGCGGCTAGAGTGCTGATTGATAGTGAAATACAGAGCAAAGTCGGTATCTTTCTCGACAACCAAGCAACGTTTCTATCCCTAAGATCATATACCACTTCCTCTATTCTAGTTAGATAGTGTAAGAATGTGTTATCTAGACTGGGTGGCCAGGCTGACTTCACTATCATCTGGGTTCCAGCACATAGCAATTTGTCAGGTAGCGAACGGGCGGCCGAGCTGGCTAGAGCTGGCTCTACTATGAATGCCTTCAACACCGAATCGGTAGCCATGACACTTGTTGCTATTAGAAACTGCATGTTCAAGCATTATCTCTATAATACTGAATACAGATGGCGCAGTAAAGATACGTGCAAGGTTGCTAAGAAAATGTGGCCGTGCTACTATATATATAGGTTCCCGTCGTTCCTACAAGGAGCATAGGGCCTTGCTACTATGATTGCCTGTTAATACAATTCACAAGTAGAAACCGTAGAGACATCTCGTGGCTCGTTACAGTTGTGACGGGGCACTGAACGGTCGCCAGACGTGCTAGTAGGATAAGTTTTGCCGAAGTTGTTGAGAAGAAAGCAAAGAAGAGACAGTGTTCCATTTTCCCAGCTTTGCATCTCTCGATACAGTCATTAGGCAGTCATGTACTAGATGATCATTTAGATATATCAGAGATTGATATGAGTGACCTTATCAGGTGTCTAAATGTGTGTGTACTTGGATACGGTTCTAGGTTGAGACCGACGACTGGAGTGGTATTTTTAAAAAGGAATCATCTAAATTCTACTCCAATGCCTGGGTGAAGCGATCAGCCACGTAAACCAACCAACCATATCTTGCTGGTGTTTGGAATTGGTCATTTCACAAACGCCATTACACGGTATTTTGTAAAAGACAAAAACTCTTTATGCCTATAAGGAATATAGGGCCTTATTATAGGACCTAGGGAGAATTACTGATTTGTGGAAATTTCGTTTAAATAATTCCATTTATCTTCCTATGATTGCTTGATGAAATAATTCCTTTAAAACGACCTTAATTTTGTTTGCACTTCACGTCTCTGTTTGTTATTTTGTTTGCGAGTAGTACACAAATGTCTCTTAGTCCTGGCGCGATACTCAAATGTAATATTTATGTTTCAAATGCTACTTCTGTATAAGTATCTGTTTGGAAAAGGAGTTTCACTTATTTTATTTTCCTTCTTACATTCCCTTTATACTGTTTCCAAAGATGCCTGCTCTTTATTGTGTTATTTTTGCTGTTATCTGCTGCAACACTTAAATTTTGACACATTGACATACCCTGCCTCGCCGTGCGACTGGGAATGGACCATCTGGTACTTGTATCGCCTTGTATCCACGAGTATCTTTTATAAAGCATCCATTGTATCTATGGTTATTTTCATTTCAATGCATGTTTTAAATGTATTCAATATAATTTAATGGCTTTGAAATTCATACCATTCTGCACGGCAAATTGTACACATACTCAATTGTTATATTGAGCAGAAGTTATTGAAATTTTTATTTGTATTTAAACTTGTGCACACAAAGTATATACATACATATGTACCATAAATATTTGATATGTTGTTATGTGATATCGGTTTAAAGAAATATGAATTTCCAACAGAGTTTCTAATTTTAATATTTTTCTAACAAATATTTAGCTACAAAATATTTTGCTTTTTTCAGAATATTTGCTTTATTCTATAAATTTTAAACCAAAGGCATCTAATAATGTATTATTATTGTTACAATGTTTTATTTATCGGAATCTAAACTATTTTAAAAATTTTAAGTCATTTAATTTTTTTTTAATAAAATTTTTATTTCCTTTAAAGTCGACCTTATATGCAGAAAAAAAATATTCACCAATTAATATTTTCAATTCGGAATTTAATTTATGCAATAATAAAAATAATTTTTTAATCGGGCTTAAGTTCAGTATTTTCAATTCTTACCCTGTGTTTCTACAACACGGACGGTCGACTTGAGTAGAAAATTTATATGAAAAGCACTCATTTTTGTTTGAGAGATTTTCATAAAAATTTTCTAGACGAGTCGACAGTCTAGGTTGTGGAAACAGGGAGTTGTAGAAAGAATTTGTTTTTATTAATTAATGTAATTTTCTAAAGGAAATTTTTAATTGATTTAATTGATAATTTTTGTTTATATCTTACAAATTTTTTGTCAGTGTAGCGTCAACATTTTTGTACTGCTAACTGGGGTCTCCACTAGCCATGAACTTGGTATGGGCATCATGTCGAACATCGAAAATGGTTAATGGAGACCGCTCATGTCCATGTTTTGTTCATGCTCTGACATCAATGCCCGAGTATATGTCTGAGCAACAATGTCCGCCATGAGATTCTCAGTCGGCAACCATTTGCAATAGAAAGAAAAGAGACAGAACAAAAGTAGTAAATATTCCATCTTTATTGCACTAGCGCAAAATACTTTGATATGCCTGGACATGGACATCGCACGTATTCACCACAACAACGAAGTTGATGATTTTTTCACAGTTGCTCTGCCGGCGTCATGTCCATGTCATACCCAAGTCAATGGCTAGTGGAGACGTAGGGTAAAGAGAAAAAAATTTTTGGTGAAATCCGGGCAAATAATATACAATTTTTGATAATATCTTTTATGTAATTATAAAATAAGAGTATGAATGTCTGATGTAAAGGGTGGACTAATTTGGGGTTAGGAAGTAAATTGGCTGTCAAAGGATGAAATGTCAAGGATTGAACTGTCGTCCTTTGACATTTATTTAGTAAAAAGTTGGGAAATTGTAAAAATGGGACGCTAGCCGGGCATTCGCCGACGTGCTAGAGGTGAACATTTGCCCGACATCATATTCCATTATTAATTCCCATATATATACTTCACATTGGTAGCAATAAAACTGAATTTATCAAAAAAAAGTGAGTCTTTAAGCCAATTTCATTCCTAAACTTAAATCTGCGTACCCTTTGTAATGGTCTTTCTAAGCCTACCAAGCCATAGATACATTCCTGCCCAAGGAAACTATTTGTTAGATACGTAAATGGACACCAAAAGTATTATTCCCATTTCAAGCTGCCGTGTGTACTCTCCCGTATCTATTTCTTTTCAATTAATTTTGAAAATCATCCTTAAATAAAAATTATTTAAATCATTTTGTTTAACACAAAATACAAGCACGAAAATAAAAATAGACACATCACATCCTCAATTACATTGTATACACACACATTGACGTTCTAAGTTAATATTATGAAATTGAAAAAGTGCAGGCAAATAACAAAAAAAAAAGTAGCTGCAACAAATATCTAAACGCCCATTTCGTGTTGCAAACCGGACCATGTTTAATAAAAATTGCAAAAATACAAAGTACCTATTTTCTTTCCTGAAATCCTCGTATGTACAATGACATACAAACAAATTTGCACATACATACATATGTATACATACCTTTTGCCGGAGATTTCGCCATTCGCTTTCACAAACTGGACTTTGATAGAACTTAGAAATGACCATGTTTGTAGTCACATGCCATTTGTTTCTATTCGCTTGCTCAAACGTTTAGTCAGTCAATCATTTTGCTCAGCATCGAAAAATAAAGCAAACAAAAATAAATGAAAAAATTAAAAGATAAAATGAAACAAAAAAAAAACGTCAAAGCTAAATTAGCGGCATGTGAATTTGAAGCATCATGAAGGAATGTAAATAAGCAGGCAGCCAGGCAGGCAGGATCCTTCACTTAACTTAGACAAACCCATTCTGGCTTTTTCATACAGAAGGAATATGCATGATTGCTTTCGGTTAAAAGTGAAAAGTAAATTGATTTTGTTTTAACGATTTCGAATCATACCAAAGTATTTTTGTAGGAAAATACTCGTATCACAGCTAAACAATTTGCTGCTTACACAGAAAACAATTTCGTAGGTTAAACTAACCAACTTAAATTGTCAAGCTTACAGTTAAGTTAATTTTTTTTATAATTGCCATTGATAAAATTTTGTGTGGTTAATGTAAGCAATAGTGATTTGTTAGAAGGCCTTTACACACGTAAAGTTTACTTTGCTAAGTCTTGAGTTTGTAATAGAGAAGGAAAAAAGTGAAGTGAAGATCTTCTCCCTACAAACTGAAGACCCTGCAAAGTAAGCTTTGCAGTAAAATTATTATTGCCTGACTCTTTATTTCTGAGTTATATTTTGGTTCAAATAAACAATTCTGCAACAATAAATTATAATTAATATCAAATTCCTTATTTGTAAATTTTTTAATGTAAAATTAAATAAAATTTACTATTTTCTTGGTTAAGTTAACAGTTAAACACAGTTAAAAAACAAAGTCCAAAATAAAATGTGGATGGTTAATCTAACCAAATTTTAGATAAGAAATAGCGATATTCAGCGTTTAGTGTAAGAGGAATTTTTATTTTATTTTTATTTTTTGGTTAAGCAACTTTTATATGCATTTGGTCCCTGCTTATGGAACTCGTCAGTAGACTTTTACACAAAAGATTTTTGAAATAAGCTTAAAAACTCCATACGTTTATAGTAAAACTGTTGCTATATTATTGAGAATCACAACATACAAACATAATAAGTTTAAATGCCTCGAACCAAAATAATTACAAAACAAGCATGCTTATTCGATTTGGCTTCTTATGTATTATCCAATGCGACAACTAATTGTGAAAAGGTGATGAATAATAAAATAGATGCAAAATCGAATAAAGATGCTGGTTCTGTAAGGACAAATTTCTAACGAATTTTTTTAATTTGTTTTATTGTAAATAGTATTAGGGTATTTTTTTAAGTCCGATAAAACTTTCAATTGTAAAAAATTGCACAAGAAATTAAACTTTAATTTAAAATATTTCTTATTCGAAAGGTCAATACGTAGAATTAAGATTTGAAAATGATTTTGGGCATATGAATTTCGCGGCTGCATGTGAGGAAGTGCATTCTAGACGTTAAATTTTAGACCACTTTTTCGAGCATTGCTCGTGCTCGTGTTATCACGAATAACATGAACAATATCAGCCTCCAAGGCGTCAATTGTTGCTGGTTTATCAGCTAAGGCGAATGACTTCACAAGGCCTCACAGAAAATAATCCAGAAGTAATAAATCACACCACATTGCAGCCTAATTGACAAAAACATTTCCGGAAACCAACTTGGCCCGTAGCACCATTCTATTGAAACTACTATTATATGTCATACATATTTTCGAAACAAAAATAATTGATCATGGTGCATTTACGATCTTTATTGACTCTAACGAGAGCTTCGGCTTCATTTTTTATTAAATGAGGTCCAATGATGCCACTAAGGTGCTAAACTGCACCAAAAGCTGCATCTTTCTGGATGTATAGGAGTCTGTAGGGTCTGTTATGGATTCGTTTCACTCCATATGTGGCAATTTAGCAAAGGTGGCTTTGGCTGAAGTAAATCGTTGACTACAAAATCGAAGGTCCTGGGTTTGACCCCGCTCACCGACAAAGCCATTAAATAACAACAGCACACATTTTTCTGATGTACATTAGAGTCGCTTTGTGTCAGTTGTTGTAGGCAAGTAATTAAGGCATAGTCCCTGGTCACTGAATTATACCAACTTCAGCACATATTAATCCTAATGTAACATCAGAGCGCCTCTACTTCGTCAATATTGTGTATCAGAATCATGCGCGAAATAAAATAACTAATAAAATGGCTTTGAAATTGAATGCAACTCATTGACACCAGAGGCGCTGCAACACTGCATTATTAAAAACTTGCAAAATAATAAACTTTCCTCTAACTCTTCCATCACCACCTTCTCTTTCGCTATCCCTTTCCTAAAGAAGGTAACAATCAGGCAATAAATGCCTAGTACTATTACGCGGTGTTGCCTTATTTAAGAAAAGGGATAGTGACAGAGAAGGCAGGTGAAGGAAGAGTTAGAGGAAAGCTCATTATTTTGCTACCTTCTTTAGGAAAGAGATAGTGATAGAGAATACAGGTGGTGAAGTAGAAGATAGAGAGAAGCTTCATTCTTTTACAATTCTTCTTTTTGCACGTTTTTAATAATGTTGTATTGCAGCGCCTCTGGTGTCAATGCGGAGTATTAAATTTCTAATGTTACATTAAGATAAGTATCCGCTGTAGCCGGTGTAGTTCAGTGACCAGCGACTATGTATTCAATACTTGAACTTTCCTACAACAACTGATACAAACGGACACTATCTCACATCAGAAAAAATTTTGTTATTTAATGACTTTGTCGGTAACCGGAATCGAACTTAGGTCCTTGGGTTATGTAGTCAGGGTGCTAACTACTTCAGCCAACGGGCTTAACCGACGACAAAAAACATTTTGAAGCAGCTACAAAATACATCTAACTAAATGCGATTAACCCACAACCAACAAAATTTTTTAACAACAAAATATTATTATAAGCAAGGCGAATTCAGTATCAGGTGACCTTTTCCGCCCGTCTGATTATCAAATAGAGCAATTTGAACCAATATGTCAAAATTTGCTTAGAAATCTTCTGACAGATTGGTTTTGTAGCATAGCAAAGTACGTGTTGTTTTTTGTGTTGTTAAATTGTTGTAGGGAAGAGTTCACCTGGTACTGAATTCGCCTTGATTATAAGTTTCAGTTATGGCAAGGTATTTCACACTGGCTTTCTTAACTTCGTCTACGAGTTCAGCTACCTTTCCGTTTATACTTCTTACGTTCCATAATTGATGGTCCTGTTTCGTTGCAAAGTCGGTAATCTGGTTTTCGAGCCATTTTCGTTTTCATTAGTTTGCATTCTTGGTTTAATCTTTCAGTTAGTGTTCAGATAAGTGAGTGATTGGTCCACTGTCTCCTATCGTGGTTCTGAGGGCTGCTCCCATATTAGGTTCCCCAGGCTAAAACTTTCGCATAATTGCACGTTGTTGTTTACATGGAACTTTTTTATTAATCCACTGCGAAAATTCCCTTCTCCTTTCTCATCCGGGCTTGGGACCGGCAATGACTAAGTTTCTACACCGCAAGTTAGAAAGAGGTCAGGAATAAGTAAGTAAGTATATTATTGTAAATGTTTTCAAAGCCAATAAAAATTGTTCGCTGAAGTTGAAGTGCGTGGGCCGCTCGTTTACTATAATAACGTCATAACGTCATAAAAAGTAACACAATTAGTTCAACAGTTTTTTGATCTATGACATTTTTGTAGTAAATGGGCGTTGTGTATGTACAAAAAATAGTGGCTTAAAATGAAGCGATGCAACAACGCAAGAGTTAACTGTTTTAAAGCAGCAGACTAATCTTACGACCTACCAACAATCATGCGCCAATCATGCAACTGGTAGTTGCTAATAATTTTATGTGTGCATCCCTTTTTTTTGTAATTTTAAAAACAAAAAACGTAAATGATTACTTATATATTTTTTAATATAACATCCCATTCCTCTGAAGAAGAACAAACAGTCCATCCATCCATCCATCTATCCATCCACTGCGTCCATCTATCTACAGATGGGATGGATGCACATTTAAAGTTCTGTTTTATTTTCTTCACTTATTTTCATCTGCAACAGTCTGTTGCGTATTTCATATTCACGGTGGAAGTACGTGATTGTACCTTAAGTGTGCGTGATTGTGTTTATGTAAAACGGTATGTATCGTCGCCATGTATAGCGTAATCGCTTCGTAAAGTATCGCGTATCTTTTCTTTTAAGACTGCCTGTCTATCTATCTTCTCAACTGTCAGTCTTTCAATGTCTGACATTTTTCGTCTGTCGCTTATATGGATGGTTGTCTGTCGATTTGCTTGCTACAAATACGGTTGAGTGAGCATGTGTTGGTGTGTTCTTAACTTGTATTCGAGAATGATACGTATTCGCATTTCGTGTCAAATGCCAGTTGCCGCTTTGCAGTAAATGCTTTGTTGCCTGCGTTTCGTTCTATCTTTGAATTGTATGCACGTAGGAATGTACGGATGCAAAATATTGCAATTTCTACTTTGTTGCTGCTGCTGCAAAGTAAATTGCAAATGCAGTCTTTGTCGCGTTTATAATTCAGCTGTTGCTTGGAGTTTGATAACTTTACAGTTCGGCGGATAATATTAGTCCAGTTATTTGGTTTATATCAGGAAGAATTATTTCTTTTAGTGTTCGTTTGAATGATGGGAAATCTGTAGGTATCTTGAGGAAATTTCCGATTGCCTTAAATGTTCTTTAATTTTTCGGACAGAGATATATTTGACTCTCTATGCAGCTGGCCTTTTTAAGCTGAAAATAAAGCAATTTTTTTCCCGACTAGTGACTAACGAGAGAAGATATACAGTAGGCTGTTAAGTTTTAGTTCTCTACTTTACCTGGAATTTGTACCATATTTATATATAAAAAACTAGTAAAATACACTAATACACTTTGTCCAACATTTCTCCAATCTTCTTGGTCTCTTCCATGTTTGAGGCATTATTTGGATCCTTCCACCGAGCCATTTCTTCAGTTTTGGGAACGAGAATTAGTCTATCTGGGCCATATCCGGAAAATAGGGTGAATGAGGGAGAAATTCGAAGCCGAATACATGGATTTCTGCCATGGAAACTACACATGTGCACCTTTGCATTATCCTGGTGGAAAGAAAGTTTTTTTCTGTGCTAATAAGTTGGCATAATATTCGCCATTGAGTAATTTACTCTTTTGAGGTAATCAATATCGATTATACCGCTTACATCCCAAAAAATGGTTATAGTAACCTTATTAGTTGACAAGCATACCTTGGACCACCTCTTTGTCGCTGATTGTTTTCGAGAAAACCACTCTTTTTCCTGTAGTATTGTGATGGATCCACGCTTGGTCCAAAATTGTCACACCGTTGCGTTTGTAGATGGTTGTGAGCAAACGCGGTGCCCATCTTACGGAAAGCTCTGGCATACCCAAATGATTATTCAAAATTAAGACCATTGAGTCATGTGAAATGCCTATATCTTCCAAAATCTCTCTCACATTGTTTCGTGTGTAGATGCCTCAACTGGGTGTCTAGAATGTTCTGGATCTGCAGTGCTTGTATGGCCACAAGAAAATTCAGTAAACCATATTTTTTACCACTGAAAGTGATGGTGAAAAGTCACCATAGCATTTATCCTTCTTAGCCTTGGTTCAGTGGTGGTTTCTTTCCGCACCAGAAAATCACTTTTTTTTTATTTTTTTCTCAAATCATGCTGTAGTCTATCAATGATTGTGAAACACAAACTAAATGACACACTTTGTTCAAGTTTCGATAAAAGTTAACAGAGTATTGCTTGTTGACAGTTAAGAGAGGAGATGATGATGAACCTCACATTTTCTACAACTCCACTATTCAAAACTCCTCTTTAAAAAAAAACTGATCATGGCAATTGCTATTAAAAACATTTTGCAATAGTAAGTTTCATTTCTTCTGCCGCATCCCTCTAAATTCCTGTTGAAAGACTCTTAATGGCGCTTTGTCGCCAACAGTTTAAAATAGGTGGCATAGTGAGCCAACGTATTCCACAGCAAAAACATTATAGCAATTTATAAACAAAAGAAACAGTCTTAATGCTACTTAGCTTCCCGCGAACAAAGATGAGGGTACTAGTAGTTGTTATTATGGCACTCTATCCTTTTTGTAACCATACTAAAAGGATGGGAAGGTCATATAATTAGTATTGTTCCGGATGCCTAGAAGAAGAGGAGGAGAAGTCAATGACTCACCTCCTACGCATCTGCCTTACACCTGGCAGTCAACACTCTCGCGCTTTACGAAGGGGAGTTTTCAGTAGCAGTAAGGAATTATCAGCGGTTAATTTAAAGAAGGGAGAGCCTACTGAGTAGCTCGAAACGAAAGAAAATGCTTCCGAAATTGTATGTTTATAGCAACGTAAAAGGAAGTTTCTTTCGTTTCCAATTACAGAGTAGAGCCCCACCTTTCATTTATTAGGTTCAACTGATAACCCCTAGGTGCAAGAATTTGTAGCACGCCCATCAGCGGACCTTCGAAACCTCACACTTATTCTCATCTTTATATAACGTCCTCTCCTCTCTTTCTTTTTCTCTCTTCTTCATTCAAACGCTCTGTCCTTCACAGGTAAGACATTTGAATGGACCCAATTTAGCCGAACACTTTCTCTTTCCACCGTAACCTGTTAACCTAACCTAACCTATGTTGCATTTGCATGTAAAATTGAGAACTAATAAGACATTATATAAGATATAGTGTGCTTTGGCGTTGCCCTTTCTATAGTGCCCTGTGTGCTCCTTTATCCCTCACATCTGTGCACGAAATTTTTGCTTGATTGTATGATTTGTGTTTCAGTTCATTTGTATGTGAATGGCTCTTAAGTATGTGCCAATGAAAACGTGAACCTTAGTGTTTATTGTCTTTTTGACTACGTTTTTTTTTGTTTGCTTTTGTTTATGCTTTAATTTTTTACTTCTTGCGCGCATAACGAAATATTTGTATGTTTAGCAAAAATATTTTTTTTAAAGGAACTTAGAAGCTATCTTATCTTATGAGTATTTTCATTTACGCGACATTCAGTCAACCCATGATGCAGTTTACCCATGCAACGAAATAAACCATCTTTCATGCAATATGAACGGTTTTGTTCTCACAACTGAAGTTACTTGTGAGAAGGCGGACGGACACATGAACGCAATAAAGTTTGCTATCAACCGCAGTTAAAATAAGCATATATTTCTCTACGTGCCCATATTATCCATTAACATCGCTAACATACTCACTCACATCCTTTTTGCTGGCAAACTTGTTTAATATATTTTCACACTGCCACAACATATGTCGCCTTTGGTGTGAAATCGTTGTAGTGTCAAGGCACAAATCATCACTCTTGTGTTATTATTTGGCTGCGAAAGCAACCAGTAGCTTTACCGCAATTTTCATTGCCACGAAAGTTATAAGCCAAGATTGCACAGTGGGACTGAACGTGTGGCAAATGTGTAAAAGGTATTCCATTTAAAAATTTTCAAGTGAAAAGAAGCTTTAGATATCTGAAAAAGAGAAATATATCTAACAATGAGGCATGAACAGTTCTTGTATGGAATATATGTTTCTTAATTTCAGGCCTAAGTGGATGTAAGTCTTTGTTTTAGAGTATTTGTTTGTTAATAGAGTTATGTGGGATTTTAAAAGCTCAGTAGTAAGTTCTCGTTGTTAATACTTGACTAAGATTATACTCTCAAAGAAATTTCACATGCATTTTTCTTAAAACTAAATAATTATTAAACAATTTCATAATGTTTTAGTTGGTTAAATAAAATTTGACAAATTCAACCACTAGAAATTGTGTTCTCGCAAGCTATTTCTTATGAAAGCCGGTGTACTGGACTGTATAATTAACGTTCATCTTATGAAGGATATTCTTTCGTTAAAATGAGTTACCGTCTGGGTGAGGACGGCTTCTTTATGTGGATGTATGGACAGTAATTTCCTACATTGTGAATACTGAATCTTGCAGCTCAAGAACTTTCTCTTCCTCTGCACTTTCATGAGCCATCGCATTGGTAACATTCTTGACTATTCTGCTTAGTATGAAGACCGCCTTGAAGTATATTGCTGATGTAGCTCTATCTGGTTCTAAGACTTGTATTTCTGTGTTAAGTACTAACTTTTGTTCAGATGTTGAGGTGCCTTGCAATTACTAACCAAGAGGTCGACTGACTACGGTCCTCAGGTAGTAGGAAAGAGTTCGTCTCTCGAAGAAGATTTTTTGCTTTCTAGTCTTTGTTAAAAAGGATATTCTAATAAGCGCTTCCCATCATTAAATTCAAATAAAAGAAAGAATGTGTCAGATATCATCGAACGTTTTTATTCGTTTAAAAAGCTATCGATGCCATTATGTATGGGATATCAATTTTCAAGCGTCTTTCAATGCAAAAATGAAATAAACTCATGAATACATTGTGGAAATACCGAGATCAAAGAGCTTCCAGGAAATGAGGCTATCGCTGGAAATAAAGAAACGGATAAAGTGGAAAGCATGGGATAAATACTGAACAACATCCAAACCTTCTCAAAAATTTAAAAAAGAACTGAACAATACATTATAGATTGGCAGAACTCTGCCATTTCTAAGAGTGACCAAAGACTTTGGAAACCCAAATAGTGAAAAGACAACAGAGATTTTAAGTTTAAAAAGGCTAATACTTAGTTAATTAGTTAATAATTAGTTAGCATAACAACAGGAGATACAGAGTTAAATAATCACCTGGCTTGCATGGCTGTTCTTGATGATACAACATGTAGCGCTTGCCAAAAAGGTAATGAAACTCTACCACTATCCATTATTCAGTCACATCAGAAGGCAAATCTGCTATCTGAAAAATGTACCTAATATATAATATCTTAAGGGTTCAGGTTGGAAGATCTTAAGAAAATACATATATTGAGAAAACTAGCTTATTAAGTTGACCAAGTTTAATAGGTTTTTGTTTTGTTTCTTTATTTAGTACTCCCGCAAAATAATTCTCTTAAGAGTGAACAACATAAGTGTAATCCGAAAGGTATTGCTCCCTTTTCAAGCTAACGTAACCTAACCTAACTTACTCCAGGTTAGGTTAAGTTGAACAGAAAGCAACTATGTTAACTCAATGCTATACGCGAATATAATTCTTACCTATACGGCATGTCGAGCGCTCTACTCGAATTTGCGGGGTACCATCAATATAACTTTCTGCCCAGAAATATCTATTCGATAAACCGCTCACATCAAGAGGGCAGTCCTTTCTATATGTTCTCCTAGGTCTCTCCAATCAGAGTCACTGAGACATTCAAAGTCCGTTACGTTGTCACTACTTTGTCATTTAAGCTCAATGTAGGCTGTACAGTGACACAGGTAGTATTGCAATATTTCGCCCTTTTCCTATATCAATGAGTCCCATGCGAGCTGGATGAGACCTCATCAGCGTAAGACCGGACTTTGTGGTAACCAATCTCTGTTCGAGCTTATAATCTTCTTTTGGATTCTCTTGATTCGGTTTAACCCTGGTAATTGTAGTTCTGGTTACACTTCCCTCAAAAGCATTTTGCCAAATTCTCTCATGTTATCCAATCACCCTCTGTTTGAGTTCGCTTTTGGGTCGGCAGAGAGTGTTCGACCAAATTCTTGTATTGAAAACAAAAACAAATTTTCTTCTTTTCAATATAAGGTGCCGATTGAACGATCTACGCAGGTAATACTGGTTCATGATTCGATTAAGCCAAATTACATGTGAGCAAATTGTGTTCAAGACAATTGCAAATTATTATGACAAATACAGCAGTTTTCGAAGTTTGCCACACCTTCAACAGCAACGTTCTCGTATTTGGTCCACTGTGTGTGGTTTGTTTTGGTGTAAACTTTAGCTTTATATACATATTTTTCAATGCAAATGGAATATGAGAATTATTTGGACTCATCGTACTCTAATATGATCAAAGCTTTTTATGTAGTAAAAGCTCAAATTTTAACATCACTAATTTGCAACTGTCAATTTTATTAAATTCCTGCGCGTGTCAGATTTAGGGTACTTTTTCAGAATAACCTAAATTGCCTCAGCGATTTGTGTGAGCTAAAGCGCTAAAATTAACACTTTAATTTTACGGATTGCCAGTCTTTTACTTTGTCGTTTTATAGCTTTTCATTATGGCCCCGAGTTTATTCATTTTTGAGAATATCACAGAGTTTTTTTCCTGCGTTCTTGTTGCAACCATCGGTGGACTTTAATTTCATTATTTGCATAAAATATCTCACGTTCAACATACATTTACGTGTGTGTCTTTGTGTGGCTGGAAGTGTGTAAATTTTGCACGTATGTGATCATATATTTTTTTTTTTTGCATAAAACATTTCTGCTCTTTTTAATTTCTTTGCTGTCGATGTCGTCTTTTATTACTTGTACGAGTAATTTTTGTAATAATCTGCATTTTTTAACACGTTGTAATCTGTCTTCTGGATTTAATTTAAATTCAACTGCTTTGTTCTTTTGCAACTTTATGGATTGCAATTTTTTGCCTTTAAATTTTTCTTGCGCTTATTTCAAATCATTGGAGTTTTATCGGTTTGATATAAGAATGTGTGGGTTGTAATTTATGTAAAACATCATTATTGTCATCATGGGTCAGTAACATCAAATATTTGTCAGGCTATTTTGCATTGAACGTCCGCAAGCAAGAAATTGCAGAACCAAATAAATTATGGAATTCAGCAATATACTTAAAGCTGTCCTTACACTATTGGAGCTTTTGGCTGATTTCCAATGGCTAATAACAAGCTTTTATTATAAACCAGATTAGCACAGGTTAGGTAAAGCTGGCATGACCAGTTAGAACCTTCGGCTCCATTGCGATACCACGGAGACTATGCACCGTCTTACTAACCAGAGCTCAATATAAAGCTACTGTATTCAGAAAAAATACCGATGTAAAATCACCATGCAAACATTTTAATTGCAATTCATATCAAATTTACAATAAATAATATGTTGTTTAAGTGTGCTGGTGTTTATTTGCTTTGTTCACAGCCTAAATATACTGTTGTACTCAATTTTATGACTAGTTCGTAAAAGGCATACAAACTTCGTTGTATGAGAGAGTTATAGTCGGTAGGTCGCAGGTTCGAATCCTGAAGGCAAGCCAAAGTACCTTCGCAGTTCTTAGCCAACACACACAAACATTTCTCCTCTCTCAATACACACAATAATGTAATGCCGAGTACAAATTATGCCATCGCAATAGTGTATACTGGTGGCAACGTTTGTCATTTCCGAAATTTTTTTTTATGTGCCATTGCTTTCCATACAAAAAAAAATATATAATGGGAATGGTGCTGCACACATTTTGAAAATGACAACACAAAAAATGCCAGATGTGTACTCCCCATAAGTTAAATGTTAATATACTATAATAACTGCATTAAATTAAATTCATGTTGTTTCAGCTTGAAATAACTTTGAATCCACATGGTTGATTTGGTTATTTGAGTATCAAATTTAGGTTGAGTCGACTTGAAATAATTTTGATTCAACATGATTCTTCATTTAACAGTAATGGAATGTTAAATCAACATGAAATAAAGTTGTTTCAAAAAAATTTTTTCTTTAAAGTTTACTGTGAATCATATTGAATTAACCTGAAACACATATGAAGCAAAATCATTGCCCAAAAATGTTAAATTAACCTTGTTTACGTAGATTTTAATTTGAAATTTTTCTATGTGTAACACGTTGCAGTTTTACTTTGGCAACGTCAGAAAGTTCCCTGATCTCTAGAGCGCCCATAGCGGCCATTATATTTCTTGCTAATCTGGGGAAATAATACAGAAAAAGTCAAAGTATTCAACCTTTAGTCTAAGTGCATGCCTGCCTGAGATTTGGCCAAAGTGGCACCAGACAGCCGAACTTTAAAATCGGCTTCTTATACAAATGAATACACATACATGAATACATTTCTTTCGGTGGTCAGCACTGGTTTAAACAAAATATACAGTCTAGAGTTCTAGAGTCTAGTCTAGAGTTCTAGAGTCTAATCTAGAATTCTAGAGTCTAGTCTAAAGCTCTAGAGTCTAGTGTAGATTTCTAGAGTATAGTCTAGAGTTCTAGAGTTTAGTCTAGAGTTCTAGAGTCTAACCCCTAGTTCTAGAGTCTAACCTAGAGTTCTAGAGTCTAATCTAGAGTTCTAGAGTCTAGTCTAGAGTTCTAGAGTCTAGTCTAGAGCTCTAGAGCCTAGTCTAGAGTTCTAGTCTAGAGTTATAGAGTCTAGTCTAGAGTTACAGAGTCTATCTGGAGTCTAGTTCTGTACTGACTTTCCAGACTCTAGAGTGTCATATACTCAGAAAATACTAATAGCAACTTTTAACTGAAACACTGAATTATTCACTAATAATCACTTATAATATAAGAGCCTTATTTATTAAGGCTTTATAAAAGCTTGATAAGAAATGTTTTTTATTAAAATTTGTATTAAAAAACCTTTATAAAACCTTAATAATTTTTATAAATAAGGCTATAAGAATACAGTAACTTAAGCAATGAAGTGGAACTGTGCATGACTTTAATTATTAAAGTTTAATACTCATATATATCAGCGTATCAATAAAAACATTTTCCATAATTCAACATCTTGATTGTCATGTTAAAAGAAAATTTATAAACTTTCTAAATTTTACAAAAAAAAAACAATAAAATTAAACCTATTTTAATGTAGCTCAAAATAATAAACTTATAACCATTTGAAAATTTCTTACAAATGAAATCATAAAACTAAAGTATTACTTGCTAAGCCATGCAAGACTCGAAACAATTTCTTAATTTTATGAAACCTCTAATAAGGCCGCCCATCTAACACATAAGATCGAATTTCTCTCTAATGACGGGTGCCATAAAAACCTTAAAAATTTTTAATACCAACTGGCTGTGAAATCTATAAAAAAAATTTAAAGAAAAAAATAATTTAATTGGTAAATTTAGTTTTAAGACAATAATCTAATTTACAAAAAGCCGCTTTATAAATATTGAATTATTTAACTCTCACTCTACAAAATTATGTCCCTTATGGTGGTTGGTTGGTACCTTTTATTGCTCGTGTCAAGATTGTATATCAAATTTGAAATGTCGACATACATTGTACATATATGTATGAAGAAGATACGTTGGGGCCAAAGCGTTGCTTTAGAAAGGGCGTAGCAACTACCAACAACAACAAGTTTTAACCAGGAAATTAAAAGCAAAAACAATAAAAATTAAAAAAAAGGAGTTTCAGTCATAAAATAAGTCTTAAGAATGTATAAACTTTAGTAAGAAACAATAAATGGAAAAGCACTAATAAAATCAGAAACATGAAAACCTAACTCACAATTTTTAACAAGAGCTTTAAGCAACATAACAACAACAACAACAATAATAACACCAACAAGAGCAGCATATCAAATAACGCGTATTTATTTATGACAGTAACTGATCTCATAAAATTGATTAGAATATGAAAGGTTGAATAACTTTTTACACGCTACTTCAATTCTACTGCAGCTATTGTTTCATCGAATGCTTTGTTACACTAGTTAACAGGAACTTATGAAATGTAATCGGATATGAGTATAAATGAAAGTTGAGGATCTTAAGGGAAGATCACACGATTTTCGTACACAGCAAATGTATGACCGTGAAAAATTAAAGGGTGTTCTAAAGAAAGCAACAAAAAATTTTTAAATCCTAATATAATATAAAGACACTTGAAATTTTCAATGTTAGGGAATTTTAATGCAGCCTATACCAATTAACACTGAAATTTAAGAAAATCAAAATTAAAGGGTATTCTATCAGCTATAGTAATTTCGATCTTGGAAAACGTAAAAGCCAAACTCTTTAAATTTCGAAAAACGCCAAAACTAAAAAATTCCAAATTTAAAAAAATGTCTAAAAGAAAAATCGTCAAAATGAGAAAAGCGCTTTTAAATTTAAAAAAAAAAATCATTAAAATGCAAAAAATTAATACTAAAAGTAAAAAGTCGCAAAAAAATTAACAAAAAATTGCCAAAAGCCCAAAAATCGCCAAAACGAAAAAAAAACGCCAAAATGAAAAAAAACGCCAAAACAAAAAATCGCCAAATTAAAAAAAAAGCTTCAATACTAAAAAAGTCACCAAAAAACGAAAACAATGCCAAAAACCGAAAATATGCCAACAAGAAAAGGAACAAGCGCCGAATGGAACCCTTCGTGTGCGAATCAAATTCGCACTTTACGGAATTTGTATTGTAAATAAATAAATTTTTCCGATTAACATTTTTTCCGTCACACTCTTTACTTCATTTCAAATATAACGCCCAGGAGTCTTCTTTAATATGTTTGCCTGATTCACCAAAGTTCCTTTTTAGCCGAATGTTATAACTTTCCAGAATACTCCTCCAATGCAGTTTTCTTCGCATTTTCTAAGTCCTTTTTTTTACTTGAATATCTTTTATAAATTCTCTTATAATTTCTCCAAAATCATTGTATTATGTTTTAATTATTCACCCTTATGGGGAATAAAAGGCGAACATTTTGTTCACGTGAAATATTTCGCGAGAATAAAAAATTTTGAACAAAATTAGAAAATAGTATACTAACATAACAACAACGCAAACATTGGCGATCACAATTTTAGGGAAAGGGAACACATTAGACGTGAACTTTTATTCCCGATAAGGGTGATTATTGTTGGAATTTTTTTTGTTTTTATATTTATGATTTGATTAGGCTAAAGTTTGTATCGCTCTTTATGCCAAATTACATGTGATAATTATTAATGAACAAACAACACCAAAGTTAATTGTAAATATTCTGACAAACACTACCAGAACGGGACAACTAGCTGTTTTCGAAGGCCACTACAACTTCATCATCAGTGCTCTTTTGTGTTTGGTACACTGTATATGGTGTCAGTTGATGTAGATTTCTGCTTTATTTACTCTTCTTTTCAGTGCAAAAGGAAAATGTGAATTGTTTTAATTTATTTTATTACAATTTGCTGAAAGCTTTTTGTTTTTGTTATGAAAGCTCATCTCTAAATTTACAACAGTCTTGCCATTGGTAATTGTTCTTTACTAATAGTATAAAGAAATTGGTCACGAACATACATAAACATACTACTACTAATTATGCTCATGTTAATTAATTTGCTTATTTTTGTTCTATTTAAGACAATTTTTTTTTTTGGTTTGTTACTATTAAATATATGTATATATTTAATTTTTGGCACAAACTTTAGCTATTAAGTTTAGCTAGTTTCAGTTATTATTGTTCGAGCCTTGGATTATTAGACATGGATCTGGAGACGTCTAGAAGTCTCCTCCTATACTATTTTTATCTCCCACAAATATTGAAAAAAAAAATAGTTGGAATCCATATTATGACTATGAGTTAAGATATGGAATTTCCATGTCTTTAGATGTACTAAATGTTATATATAAAAAAAGAAGGCTCGGCCTTAATTTTCAGCACCATTTTGCCTAAAAAATCTGGTTTCAAATCCTTTTTGTGAGAACAACAAAATTATTCATAAAACTTAAAATGAATTTGAAATTGAGTTCATTTCAAATATTTCATACAAAATTTTTCTAAAATGGTTTTCAAATTCACTTTATTTTTTTATGAGTATGGGGTTTAATATTTAACAGAGGGGTTTTTTTTGTTAAAAGAAGGTTTGTGTCTAAGATTATAAATTTTAAGTTAAACGTACGTAGTTAGAAAAGAAAGGAATAATAGGACATTTACATCTGCATGAAATCTGGCAGATTTCAATTAAACTCTTTATCAAAATCTATACCGTTTACAGCAAGTGCTTTTAACATTAATCAAGATTTCCTATCCAAAACAAAAACCATTGACTGAAATTGTTGTTGCTCATTATAATAGAGAATTTATTAGTTAGCATAATATCAGTATAATATTTTTTTTTTGTATTGCAATTAAAAGACAGTTTGTGGGGTATTTTAAAATACAATTTCTGAAAGTGACTGTCCAGATAAGCCAGGAATTATTTTATATGTAGCGATTGAGTAGAACTTTATATAACTTGAGTTTCACTTTATTTTACGTTGCCCACTTGGGTATTTATGACGATAACACGAGTGTAATAGCAATGATGAGCTTGCCAGCAATGATGATGGTGTTGCTGATGAGGATGATGATGATGTTGGTGTGATGGTAGATTTCTTACAATGTTGCGAATACACTTTTATTTGCAAAATAATAAAAAAAAGTTACAAATGAAAATATTATAAAATAAATGTTTTTTTTTACTGGCTGTAATTTCTATAAACAAAATTAAAAGTGTGAGATCCAATGAGAATGCGAACGTTTAATATGCCAACAAACTACGCGATAGATAGAAATCTATTGCATATATTCCTATAAAAACACAGCTTCATTCATACCCGTTCGTATATAGTCGTATCAATCGAATTCTAAAACAAAATTTTTATGTAACAGAGATGTGTGCGTTAAAGTAAAATATAAAATCCCAAAGGCACATTTAACAGAGAACAGAGTAAATAGTTGAGGAGTTTGCGGCTGTGGCATCATCTGGCAGATATTATCGCCTATAAAAGAGTAATTAACGTTCCAAAGTTACAAAACAGTTTTGTAAAAAGGTTTAACAAGCCAAACACACAGATAGACGACAGACTGTGCTGCCGGAAGGACGGTCAGTCATGTTGTTGGTTGCATTTTGAGTTGGGCCTGCAACCGGAGCAAGAAATTTCCAAACAGACTAAATTTGTCTTTAGGTTCCTGGACTTTTAAAGAATTTTCTTGTTTTCTGTGTTCTTGTTGTGCTTGCTATTTCTTTGTTTTTGGTCCATTCCCTGGTTGTGTGTATCTACTAGAGATGGGCGCGTGTTGTGTTTTTTTCGTGACACGAACAAGAACCACTCAACACGAAGTGTTCGTGACAAAAAAATCTTATTTCGTGCGTGTCCGGATTGTTTCGTGTTGAGCAAAATCTACACGAAACGATTTTAGATTTAAAATATATATGAATGAATTTCCAGTAGAGAAAAAATTTAATATTTTGTATCGTCAAACACACAACTCCAGCATATTTGTTGATATTGATATGGGCCTCTGAAGCTTAAAGTTCTGAACGTAAACAATTAGTATCAGCTGTGGTGGCAGAGTGTATCAGCTGGCAGTGTCAACTTGGTACCATATTTTCAAAAACGACTCTTGAAAAAAATCAATTAAATTTTCTAAATTTCAAATACCATACCAAAAATATTTCGCTCGTGTTGATAAAAATTTTTCCGTGCGTGTTTCGTACGTGTTGGGTGTCTTGGTATTCGTGTTCGTGCCGTGTCGTGTTGGAAAAATTGTACACACGCGCCCATCTCTAGTATCTACAAACTTTGTTTCTGCCAACAAGAAACTAATAAAAATTTCAAATTTATGATCACAATTAAAAATGTAACTTTAGTTCGATGTTAGCTGTACGTTCGTTTGTTGGGGATTTATATTTTTTATTTTAATGCAACTTTTAAAAGCCAATTTTTAGTTCTTCAATAATAGTGCTCCTAGGGGTCATGTAATAATCAGGAAATAATTTGTTTGTAATAAATGGCAACATTTTTAGACATGGTAAAATTATAAGAAATATGCGAGTTTTTTTTTAGTAAAAGTGAAAATTAATTTTTATTTCTATGCGATATTCTCCTAATTAAAAAAAAAAATATTTTATGAAAATTTATTATATAGTCCTAAAGAAGAAGATTGATTATTGCACAATTACAAGTACTCGTGCGTACCTTGCAAATAAAACCATAGAGGAATATGAATGATTTTGCTGTAATTAATAAATTAATGTCATGTAGATATGACAAAACTATTTAATTTCCTTTTCTCCAAATCCTCCTTCCTTTACTATTTACATAAATTATTTTTTTAACAAGGTCAATAAATAATTTACTTAATATTTCCTTGGCTAAAATGAAAAAAAAAAAAAAAATAAACAAGAAAACAAAAACCAAAAACGAAAAAATTATGATCATTTCCAAATATTATGCGCCATAAAAATTTAAACAAAAATACCATTTGAAATAAAAGTCTTATTAAAGCATTATCAGAAACATTTAATAAAACATTTGACAGCCTTATAAAACTGACAGTCATAAACATATCAACACTGTGCATTAATAAACAAAATCATTATGGCAGCCAATATTTATATTCATCGCTTTCAATTCTTGCCATGTTGCCATCCAGTGTTGCCAAATGAGGAAACATTTATTCTAAAAAGAAGACATTTTTGAGAACTTTTGTCCATGTAGATGAAAAGTCTATCAGCCATAAACTGACAGGCCTTTAAGGCCTTATGTCACGGTGGTCTAAACACCGGGTGTATGTAAGAGCCAAACATCGCCCCATGCACCCTTTAGAATGAACCATATGCCCACTCCACAAGGCACATAGGATTCAATCTTTGAATACAGTTTTCCTGTACTATGTTCAAGTAACTTGTTGAGGTACTTCGAGCTATCTTAACTATTTACCGTAATGACTTTGTCAAAACAGTATTATCTGTTGTATGGCAACAACACCTAGAATAGTGTCTGGCTGACCGTGTCACGCCAATCACTACTATTGATATAACACTGGAAAGCCAACACTATTCTCCCAGTGCTTTTGGTAGCAAACATAGCCACCACGTACGATTCTCCAAATTATCACGCCACAGGTGTAATTGCTTACACCCACAGCGAGGTCTCCAAGAGAATTCCTCACCATGGCCGGCACAGCTCAACCACTTATCAGAGATGGACGCATGCCTGTATCGCCAGCAATCCAGTGCCTACCCCACACAGCTCAAAATAATCCCATTAACCCTGGCGACCGCTACATACACCCAAACTCCTAGAGCAAAACGGCTGTCGGGCAACCGGCACCCGTGGAACCAGAAGTAGCCTCTGGTGAGACCTCGAAGTTCCACCTCTAACGTCTTTTGAACTCGGGAGCAGTTCCAAGTGACACTGCACGTGATTGACAACAACAGACCTGTTTTCATTTTATAAATATGTACACATCCTTTGCTCTGTTGCCAGAGATTGGGTAGTAACACATAATTGCTATGGGTAATGTATCAAAGGTATGTCAAAGGAAAAAGCCACAACACCCCAGCTGGGGCCCCGAGATTGCCACACCCTTAATCAAAAATAGATCCTCCTGGGGGGCCCATAAACTGACAAGCGGAAATCGCTTAACTTTGGCAACTTCTATTTGAGATCGCAAAATGTAAAATGAAATCGCTAGAAATTAGGTGGTTTCGAAACGCAAGTGTATACTGAGGCGAAGTCTTGTATTTTATTTTAATTGAACTGCAAATATAATAAAAAATAAAGCTATGAACAATTTAAAAGCAATGAAAGAGAGAGATAGAAATAGATAGATAGATAGATAAAGAGATAGATAGATAGAGAGAGAGATAGAGAGAGAGGGAGAGATAAGGTGCTGCTGCTACTCTTGACTCAATTTGTAGGTGATGATACTAGAACTATTTGCAGGATTTTAGAGAAACAAATAATTCAGGGACTTTGCAGGGAAACTATGCCCTCAATTTGCTATTGACAATTTTCAACTGCACAAATTCTCTTGCAGGAAAACAAGGAGGTAAACCAGAAGCAACTTATCTCTAGGCTATAAACCGCAGGTGGCCCCGAAGCCACAACCTCTTTCATGATTAAGATGAAATAATAATTGTTTTATATCCAATAGAGTAGGGAACATTTTTACATAGGGCTCGTCGTTCACAGGACACCGCCTTAGAAAATACAGAGCACACTACTGTGGCAGGAAGGTAGTTGATAACACCATAGTTAGATGGGTATGGCCTACTCTCAACAGTAAGACTGACCTCAATACAATTAAGAAGTAGGAACCGTAGGGACATATAGAAGCTCGTTGCAGTCATGACGAGGCACTGGATGGTCGACAGACATGCTAATAAGATAGGACTGTCCTATAATGAGTTCAGCCGAAGTTGTCGATAAAAAAATGAAGGAGACAATCTTTAATTTTCTTTGCGAATGTCCTGTTTTGCATCCGTCGGGAGACAAATTTTTAGACAGTCATGTCAGATTTATCAGACATTGGGTTGAGTGACCTTGTCAGATATCTCAATCCGATGGGTTGTATCTAGTACAATTCACCTTATCCGAATATTTATTTACGGTTCTACATAGGTTGACACCGACGGGTGAACTGGTCTTTTCAAAAGGGAATCATGTAGATTCTACTTGAATGGCTGCATGAAGAGGACAGCCACGTAAACCAATAGTGCGGAGACCCAAGTTTGGGAGGACTGTGTTGCTGTAATGACGACGAGAAGGGACGTCCCCAAAGAGGCATACTTTCTTCACTCCTGTGGAGTCTAGTAGCGGATGAAAGTTCTGTACAGGCTAAGACAAATGGCATAAAATATATACTATATGCCCATGACAGCGCTATCATGGCAAGGAAGATGTTTGAACAGACGGACTAAGCAGGGCTTATCTTTAGGACTGAATATCAACCCTGAAAAGACCACTATTGTGCCCTTCAACATGAGGAGACTCCCATGCTGTCATCCTGTTAAAATGCTTATCGGAGTTAAAATATTTGGGAGTGATATTAGATTCAAAGCTGTTGTGGATACAGCATTTAGAGGTGACTGTTTACAAAGAAAACAAAAGCACCAATGCTTTGTGGATCTGTTGCAAGGAAAAGTTGTGGCTGCCGACTCAAAATCCTGCGATGAACATACACCATGATGTTGCGACCTATCCTCACTTATAGTGCTGTTGCTCCGTGGGATAGGATTAGTCTGGCTACTACCAGGGATTAGTTGAATAAATTACAGAGGCTGACATGTATCTGTATGACAGGAGTTATGAGGACTTGTCCTACTGCTGCAATGAAAGCCCTCCTTGAACTCATATATCTGACTATTGTAATAGAAACTGATGTCACGCGGCAAAAAGTCATCAACATCCCGGGGATAGGATTCATATGGGCCCTCTAATTACCTAAAGGGGAGGGGGTAAAAAACCACCAAGGTGGTACACAGATGATTCCAGAATGCTCGAAGGTTCTATTGCAATTATCTTTGTCTTTCTTAAACTTTGTTCAATTAAGCTTGAATTCCACTGATGAGTTGCATAAGCAGACAGGCTTAAGACACAATATATAATTTTTTGCATTCCTAGTCATAGAGACGTGTGGTTAAATATATTATATACATATATATTTAACCACACGTCTCTATTTCTACCATTGTAAATTTAATTTATTTAATCCTAGTTCTTACCTGCATTTTTACCTTCTATGAAAAAATCTAAAGTCAGGCTGGAATCTTAATTTGCAATAATTTCCTATTAAACAAGGAATACAGAATAAGTTAATTACTCAATTCCAGCATTTTTACTCTACGGCAACACTGGCACCACCCCATCACAAATCGAAGCATGAACGAACGTATCTGCAGAATATTTACTGCCAGCCTTGCTTACAATGTTGAAGTGCGAGTAAGTTCCCTTAATATGCGGTGCCTTGAATGTGATTTAAAAAAAAATAAATGTTTCCAACACGATGTTGTGTAGACTCAGACATTACAACAGCCGTAAAAATTTAGTTTTATTCTGTTGCAAGTTGTTTTCCCCTTTCAATGGCAAATCATCATACCGATTCGTTGTGTTTGTGGCATAAAAATGGGCACAAATATAAAAAGGAAAAACAAAATATAATTTAGACATGTTACATCAAACAGACAAAAAACCAACAACTCTATATTTAAAGAAACTAACATTAAAAAAATGATATTGAATGTAATACATTCATCTCATATTTATATGTAAAAGAGGTGCACAGTGTAATTTATATGTACATATGTATATATGTAAGTGTGCTGTGGTCAGATATAGTAAAGAGTGCAATATTATATTTAAAATAAAAGGACTAATTTTAGGATCAAAATTATCGTTTCCCAACATATTGAGTCTCAGAGATGTAAGACCCAAAAAAAAAAGCTTAATACTCAAAGCTTGGTTGGGCTTATTTCTGATGTTAGTTGCTGCAGGATGCATTGGGTTCAGCGCCTCTAGTGTTAAGTAGGCATGTTACTTTAAGCTATATGGCAATTTTTTGTATTATTTATTGCTACAAGTCTCGATGAAGAATGCCACTGTAAGATTCATTTACTTATATACTTATTATTTCATGTCAAAAAAAATGTATGATAAGTAGGCCTGCGGAGGGGTCGAACTCGTTTTCTTGAGGGCCACCATTTGCTTTGCAGTCAACGAACTAACTACTTCAGCCAATAGCGCATTTTTAGCTGCGCCCTTAACTAATAATTGTATACACAATAAAATCATTTCTCATATTCCATTTCATTAAAAATTCATGCTAAATAGCTGATGTTAACAAACAATCTCTGCCCAAGTAGAGAGACATGTGTGCTTATTAAGTGTGTTGCGGCACAGAAAAATAAAGGCATTTCCCCCCAGCTAAAAAGTCTAGTTTAGTTTTTCTTCTCTTCGGTATAGAAATCACATTAATTAATAAAATAATTTCATTCAATAAGAATTAAAAATACTAAACTTAAAGCCGACTAGGAAATTATTTCTGATTAAAAACTTTTAACATTTTTCGCTTTCAGTTTTTTTTTCAAACTTCTAAAATATGTCATGGAAAAAATTATAAAATATTTTTGATCATCAAATTTCTTGAATCAATCAAAACTTTAATAAATTTTGCAACTATTGCCTTAATAATGATGTTATTGATATCTGCCCTGTATTCTGTAACTCGCTAAAGCTAAATCTCTATCGCTCAAAATCTTTAAAGTCAATTTATCGATTTTCGGCTACGAATACAATTTTTAAACGTGTGTTGCTGAATCAAGCAATGGCTTAGAAATCTAATCTGCCGAAATTTTTGTTGTCTTATGTCACCGCCAAAAATGTTTAGTTCTGTATTTGTTTAGCATTTTAGCGATCGTATTTAGGATTAGCTTTAGCGAGTTACAGAATAATAAGCAGAATAAAAAAAATGATTTGTTGCAATTAATAAAAGTTTAACTTTTAATTAAAAATAAATAAGATTTCAGCGATTGAATCAAAACGTCAATTAATTAAATATTATTTTATAATCATTTAATAAATTGCTTAAGCATTTAATCTAATGATTGAATCAAGCAACTCAATAATTGAATTAATTAAACACCATAGTAACTTCTTGCGAACCGAAAATCATCATATTTATCGATATTTATTACTTTTCCGTGTTTTTAGTTAGCAACTCTACATACAAAATGTCAAAATAAGCGAATAAGAAGCGTAAGGTTTCCGTACAGACACTACATATGTATGTAATACTATACAAACTTTAGCCTGTATAAACGATATAATAAACTTTTTAAAGCTATGCTCTTTACGCCACTACATAGGAGCTAGGACGTGATTTTTGTAACAAAAATAATCGACACTATTACAGTTATAAATTTAAAACAAAAACAATGAGAACGATTGCTCAATTTGTTTTTGTATTGTTTTTGTAAATGAGTAGAAGCAATTACGATTAATTTTATCGTACGCAGCTAGAAAAGAAATCAATAAGAAATATATGGAAACGTTTTGAAATATTTGCGGCAAATTTGACACCATCATATAATATAATTTTATTGCATTGTTATATAACACATGCAATTTGTTTTATATAGCTAAGCAGCATAGCTCTTACCGGTTGTCCTCAGATACCTCACTTCTTTTTTTCAGTATTTGTGCGATTTTTTGTAGTTGTGGCTCTTTTTATTAATTGTAGACACAATGTTAGTTTGCCACGTAAAGAGATTACTTAAAATTTAAGTCTTAAATACATTCAGTATGTGCTTGTCATTGAAAATGTACTAGTAACACTAAAACAATTGACTAGGTAGTGACCACATAGTTCTTATAGGAACATAGAGACATCCAGACATTCACTGGTACATTTCTATACCTTAGGTACATATAAATTTACTTATATTGACAAGTTGTTGCAAAATTCACCAGAAATACACCACATCTGTTGTCTTTCTTACTTTTATACTGACGAATAGAAGAGAAATTGTAGACAATGTAACTACTACTAGAATTTTAGTGTTGACATAAAGACACTTGGCCCCAGTCTTACTGCAGGGTATATATATACATATATAATACCCCTTATTGTGAATGGCGTCGTCGACGTCACATCAAGACGACAGTAAATATTGTCACTTGTCTACTCTTTATCGGCAACAATTGGATTTTATTGACAATCTCTTACTAATCTCTAAGGTTTTGTAAAGTAATGGAGCATGTTAGTATTAGTCAATTGTTGTCGACAAAGAGTAGACAAGTGACAATTTTTACTCTCATCTTGATGAGACGTCGACGACGCCATTCACAATAAGGGGTAATATAAGATTACGATTTTCGGTTCGCAAAAAGTTACTGAATCGCACAGCAGATCTGCAAGAAACTAATTCCTTCAAACAAATCTACATGTAATTTAAACTTAAACTACACTAGAATGGCATTAACATGCAACAAACAAATTTTTATAATTATTTGATTTTAACAAAATGTATAGTCAATGTGTGTAAGCAAATATTAGCGTACGGAGCGATCATGATTCAAGTTAGGAGTACTCATACACATATGTCCATATCCTCACAATTATGTACATACATAAATAAATAAATAAATTTCATTTGATTTAATACAACCAGACATTATACGACAATTTGCATTTGCAGAAGGTGGCTGAATGGTTGGTTCGATCCCTCCTCGCTCGCTTCACTAGAAACTTTGTATTGGAAAGTTTCTTCATCAAACTCATAAATGTGCAAATAATCCATACGTACGAGTATGTAAATGCATACTCGCATGCATAAGAATTCAAGGGTGCGTGCGCCATTTCTTAAGGTATATACTAGCAACGCACTTACTCGTACATATGATGGTGTGTAGTCGAATATCTTAATTTCAAAGACTTTTTTTTTTTTTTTGCAAACATACTCGTATAAGAAGATTATAATAAATATGAATGAAAATCCATACGTTTTGTCTCAGTTAACTCGACATAAATAAAAAATAGTCAGCCAGTCAAGTCAGTCATTTGGTTTGTTTGCATTTCAATTCATATTCAAATAATGTTTGTCGCGCATGATGTCTGGCTACAAATCATTATGTCAGAGTTGCAAAAGCAACAAACTGCAGCCCCCACTAAACTCTTTGAACGTTAACAGATTTAGTGTATTTTGTGCGATTTCAAATTGCAAATTTTTGTAAATTTTAGTTGCACATAGTGTATCTTTATTTCGTTGAATGTTGTATTTTATTTTTATTTATTATTTGGTGTCAAGATGTGTGGTTCCCTCATTCTCATCGTGTTGTGTTCATGTAATGAGGAAATAAATTAAAACAGATCTTGTAAAAACTTCTTCCTTATCATGCCAGATGCTAAATTAGAAAGAAACAAAAAATTTAATTAAATGCAAATATAAACAAAAGATGTGTGTAAAATATACATTTCCTTTAATGGGAAAGCAATTTTATTGCGTGATTACATAAATTGTAATTTTGGGATGGTAATGAATGAACTTAAACTGTTATGGAAAACATAGGCCATTGCGATCACAAATATTTATTGTATCACTTACCATTTGCTAGAGAACCTCATCTAAGCCTGCTCTCCTGAGGTATCCCAAGATTGCAATTGGTTATAGTTGGCTGTAACCAATCTTTCAACAGGTACCTGCCCACACAGTCCTTCAGTCCTCGCGCTGGAGTTTCACCGTTATAATCTAAAAAAAAATTCACTTATTCTGCTGGTATTCTCAATGCCAAATCTGGTGAACATGCAGTATCCTGTGAGACATCCGGTTCGACTATGTTTACTTAATGACATAAAGCTTAAAAACGACTTTGGTTGTATGTGACACTCTTTAATCCAGGGAGATTGAATCAGAGATTTACCCTGGCATTCTCGGATTAAAACGGCTCTGGTTCGAATATGGCTGTATTAGCTGCCCTCCCGGCTAGTTTGTATGCCTGTTTCTTTCAATCCACTCGATCATGTCCGGGAAACCAGTAGAATGTTGTGACCTTATTCGCATGCTCCTTAGCTGATTTAACTTTATACGCCATTCTCAAGTTAACTTAGATGGAAACTCTTTTGCGCCGAGGGCCTTAATTGAACCCTGAATATCCGAGGGTGGCGTTGGCTGAAGTAGTTAGCACGTTGACTACAAAACCGCAGGTACTGGGTTCGACCCCGGTATCCTACAGTCATTACATAACAAACCCCACGCATTTTTCTGATGTGCATTAGTGTCCCTTTGCAACAGTTGTTGCGGAAAAGTTCAAGTGATGAAGGCATAGTCATTGGTCACTGAACTATACCGATTTCAGCAGATGTAACATCAGAGCGCCCTCCTTTGTTGTGTAGCAGAATTATGGTGAAGTAAAGTAACCAATAAAATAGCCCCTAAGCACAGCTTCAAACAAATTTAATACGCCTCATTTAATAGCAGAGGCGCTGCAACAGTACATTATTAAAAACGTGTATCAAGTACCATCTTATTACATGCTGAATCTTCCTGCGAACCACGAAGAAATCGATGACATCTCTAATTTTTTTTTTTTTTTTTTTTTTTTTTTTTTTTTTTTTAAAAGAGAAGTAACACTCAGGCAATTAATGCCTACTACTATTACTAGGTGTTACCTTCTTTTAGGAAAGGGATAGTGAGAGAGAAGACAGGTGGTGAAGGAAGAGATAGAGGAAAGCTTCATTCTTTTACAACTCTGCTTTTTCGCACGTTTTTAATAATGCAGTGTTGCAGCGCCTCTCTGATATTAAATGAGGCGTATTAATTTTTTGAAGCTGTGTCTTGTAGCCATTTTATTGCTTATTTTACTTCGCCGATGATTTTGCTACACAACGAAGGAGGGCGCTCTGATGTTACATTAGGATTAGTATCTGCTGAATAGGTATAGCTCAGTGACCAGTGACTATGCCTTCATCACTTGAACTTTCCTACAACAACTGACACAAAGGGACACTAATGCACATCAGAAAAATGCGTGGTGTTGTTATTTAATGAGTGTCGGATACAGGGATTGAACCCAGGACCTTTGGTTTTGTAGTCAACGTGCTAACTACTTCAGCCAACGCCACCCTCAATTTTAATAACAAATCATCGCTTCTTTATCTGAACTAGGTTAAAACAAAGAAAAATCAGAATAAAAACTCGTGTGAAATAAAATAATTTAAAAATTATTGTAGAAGTGACAAAAATTATATATAAATATTTATATAAGCATGAAATTTTAAACAACAACCAAGCCAAATATGTATGTATATGCACATAAAAAAATCTCAAAGTGAAACAAGAACCATCGTTTGAACTAGAGATGGGCGTATGTCGAATTTTCCCAGCACGACACGCCCCGAATACGAATACCAAGATGTCCATCACGTATGACACACGCACGCACAAATTATTCATGCATTTCTTTTATATTCAGGACTTTAAGCTTAAGAGATGACCCCCGCACTATTAACGAATTTGCTGGTTTCGTGTGTTTGAAGATACGTTTTATCGTATCAATTTTGCTTACCAACGAAATCAGATTTTCTATTACGAACACTTCATTTTGTGTCGTGCGTATTCGTGTCACACAAAAAATAAACGACACGCGCCCATCTCTGGTTTGAACAGAGATCGTTATTCAGAGAGCGAACCAAGTATTTCATATATTACCATGTGAACATGCTATAATTATTTCAAATATTGTCTTCAAGTTTCCCAGATAGTTATGTGGGTTTTAAATAAAACAAATAGAAAGTATGATCCAAAAAAAGAAACATGTTTAAGAAATTATACTTTCATTAAATATTCATTTCACTCTGTTTGTAGTATGTTTCGTTTTATTGGCCACTCTGTCCCGTTAAACAAAATTCTTTTCTATCAATTTTAACTGATGCCGCTCCTGCGGCTGAGTGGTAGCGATGCTAGCCTCTCAGTCTAGAGGTCGTAGGTTCGAATCCCACCATAGACCCTGGGTGTTTTCCGCAGACAAGCTAATCGCTTTGCGGGTTGTGTTTGTTCTTAAAAAAAAAAAAAAAAAATTAATAGAGCAAGTATCGCATACATGATTTTTCCGGTTAGTTGCTTCAAATATCAATTAAGAGGAACTTACTGTACATATCGGGCCATAATCGCCAAAAAAGCGTAAGCGACATAGTTTGTGGTTGGTGTATTTGGACTTCGACTTCGACACTTAAGTCCTGGAGTAAAGAAACACTGTCGAAGTCTTCTTTTATATATTACAAAAACATCGTAGTATAGTTTTATTTTCTAGCTGCTAACAAGTGTTGTCAGGTATGGCGATTTATGGCTATTTTTTTAATAAAATTAAACTTAAAAATTTTTTATTCAGGAAAATTAGTTTGTTGAAGGAGTAGTTTCAAAAATAATTAATTAGTTTCAAAATTAATTTACCGATCGGTGAAGGACGAAGTAGGGAGGACTGTAGAGTCTCGAGAGCTATGTGGCCAAAACTTGAGTACGAAAGACCCAAACTGCTACTGGATATGAATATGAAGGCGATGCGAATCGTGATAGGTGCATTGACGGGTCACTGCTCGTTCAAAGCAAGAACCAGCACTTGGGAAACTGGCACTCCAGATTTCTGCAGGATGTGCGGGGATGAAAAGGAACCAGAAACCATTGAACATTTTATCTCTCACTGCCCGAAGCTGCAATGTCATAGTCTTAGATGGCTAAGCAGACGTTTCCATGAGAGCATTTCTGATATTGGGAAGTGTAAACTATAGGACATCAGGAGCTTCATCATGGAAATTCAGTGGCTTAGTGACGGATAATAGGGCCTTTTCTGGATACAAAGGGGGAAAGTGGGGTAAATATTACCTTTTAATGGGCAATAGAAGGGAATCACAATGTACCCAATCGAGTGTTTGAGTCGAGGTTCGGTATGGAACCAACCTTCCTAACCTAACCTAACTTTTCTTATATTAGTTATAGTACGCGTAATTAATGCCTTTTGAATTGGGATGAGAAAAATATACAATAGATAATTTTTGGCGATTTTTTTTCTACTTTTGGCGATATTTTTTAAATTTCTATACGATTATTTCATAAAAATTTATATAGAAACAAATAAATAATCAAATATAATATGTTTTCTAAATATAATATATTTTCTAAATATACACAGGAAAAAATACTGCCTCATAGAATCAAGAAGATTTTCTCTATGCAACGTTTTTAGGCTAAGGGGTATACCAGCAAAAAGAAGAGAAGATTTTTTCATAGAGATTCCTTATTGTTTTTATGTGGTAAATCTTATTAATTTTATCAAGAAGATAACTACATAAAATCAAGAAGAAATCTTATTATTCACAACTTGTTTTACTCAATTTCCGTTATTTTTGGCACCAAAAAAACAATCCATAGAGAAAAACTTCTTGATTCTATTAGGTTTTCTTATAAATTGTAAACTATAGGGATTTCTTAATAAAATCATTATTAGGTTGCCTTATTGATTTTTTTTAAAATGTTTTTGATGTTATTAGGCTATCTTATTGATTGGTTCAATAAGGTTTTCTTCTTGATTTTAGTAGGTTCCTATATGATTATGTGTAAAGCATCTTATTTATTTTTTTAATAGGGAAATCTTCTTGATTTTATGAGGTGTCTTGTTATTTCATATCTATAAATAGACATAGGGAAATTTTTTTTCATAATCTTTTTCATTTTTGTATAAGAATGTTTGCACAATAATTTCAATGGTTATTCAGGCTGCTTGTTGGCATATTGGTTAGAGTGCTTGTCTATCAGCAGAAGTTTGCTGGTTCAATACTTGGTGAGTAAGTTAGTTAAGAATATAACATCTACAATATACTATATACATACATACATGTGTACATGGTATTTAATTTAAATGAAAATACATAAGTACAGAGAATAAAGACGCAATTTTTTTTATTTTTTATGAGGTCGCCTAATAAAAACAAGAAGAAACCATTATTGAAAAAATCAATAAGATAAGCTAATAAAAACTAGAAGATTTCTTCTTGATTTTTTCAAAAAGGTTTTGCCTGTGAAATTAATAAGATTTCCTTATTGAAAAAAACCATAGAGACTTCTTATTAATTCTGTTCTATATTATAAGGTATTTAGTAGGCACTGTTTTCTCTGTGTAATATATTTTCCTAATATATTATATTAAGAAAAACTACATAAAACTGATTTTGGCGACTTTTGACGATTTTTAAAATCAATTTGGCGAAACTGGTCCAAAAAAATCTTTTAACCCTGCTGCTAACTACAATAATGACTGCACGAAAAATTCGGAAGGCCATACACTCTACTAATTACAATGTTATTAATTACTAACAAACAACAAACAAATTCGTCTAACTAAGATTATGAAGGCGCGAAAAATGTGATGGATCGTACAGTGATGCCAACTTTTTCAGAACAAAACGCTCATAAAAAACACGCCAAAAAGCACTAAATGCAATAAATATGTTTGTATACACTTTAGGGTGGCAATGAAAATCCGTTTTGGAATTCTGTAAAAAGCTGTGCGGATTATTATGGTATGTACTTGGTTTAAAACTCACGTGATGAAAATCTTTGCCAAATCGGGTAGCTCCCTGGCGTGCCACATTTAGCTCAAAACTGCAATTTTATAAAATTTGCCAATATTAGACTCAATTTACATTTGGCAATATTTCAGTAAGCGGAACCCAAAATTTTTACCAAATCGAACAATTGCGAGGCATGACCCCTAGAGGTAAAATTTAAAATTTTAAAAAATCTACCATAATTATGCTCAATTTACATAAAACAGTACTTCAGTGAGAGTATGGCCAAAATTTAGGCCGAAGCGGACAACTGTAAGACATGATCGAAAAAGCTCCAAAAAGCTCAATTTGTACATACATATGTACATATAAAACAATATTTCAGTATCATTGTTCACTTCATTGCAGGAAAATTTTTTTCGACCCTAAAGAAAATTATTTCGAAAAAAAAAGTTGCGGGGAGAAACATTATTGTACAAACAAAATGTTACGTCCAATTTGTCAAACTTAATATCTAAAAAGCAAATATAATATTGTTAGTTAGTTTTTTTTACTATTTTCGTATGGGGTTTGAAAATTATTAGATCTGCCTTGAGTATGAATTAATGTTTGGGTTTAAATTTAGAGTTGCAAAAAGTGGAAAATTCGTATTTTGCACTTTTAATGAAACTACCAAACCATTAAAAATAATTAAATTGATTTGCAAAAATTAAAAAAGCACAAATTCAGTGCTTCTTAAAATAAGCGCACTGTTATAACTCAAAAAGCACTAAGTCATGTGCGAAAAGCACTAAATTCGCATGGCTGGTTGATTTTATAGTTTTCTACTTTTTCTTTTAATTATGGCGTTGTATTTGAAAGATAAGAGTCAATATACTAAAGTTTCTTTTGTATATATTTTTAATCCTTAATTCTAGAAAACATCGTTATTAAAGGTATCTCATCTCTGGCCATGTAATTTTATTAATTAAATTTTTGTTCTCTGCCAGTTGTACAGCAAAACCACATAATGATATTAAATACAATATTATATTCACATTTCAACCACAAGATACTAATGGGTGTTTTTTATTGAGGTATAGAACTTTAAGTTGGCATCACTTTTTTAACTGGCGGCCATTTTGTCAGCTGTCAAGTGATTAATATTTAGTTTGGTTTGCCATTTCATCATGAACAGGTTGACAAAAGAACAACGCTTGCAAATCGTGCAAATTTATTTCGAAAATAATGGTTCAGTTCGCGAAGTTTACCGCAAGCTCCGTCCATTTTATGGTCGACATAATCGTCCATCAGAGCAATTAATTCGGTTAACCATGGATCGTTTTCGCACTACGTTTACTCTATGTGATAATACGCATCCGCAGAGACGTCGAACAGTGCGCACCGAAGAAACAATTGCCGCTGTAGAGCAAAGTGTTGAAGAGGACCCGAATGAATCGATTCGCCACCGTGCACAGCAATTGGAGCTGATAACCGACTATTTTGTTCCCGAATTGGATGACATGAATGTGGATGAGTTGTGGTTCCAACAAGACGGCGCTAAATGCCACACAGCGCACGTCACAAATGATTTATTGAAGGAAACATTCGATGAGGGCATAATTTCGCGGAATGGACCTGTCAATTGGCCACCAAGATCGTGTGATTTGACACCATTGGATTATTTTCTTTGGGGATATGTGAAGTCGCTACGCCAACAAACCAGAAACGTTAGGGGACTTGGAAGCCAACATTCGTGGCGTTATTGCCAACATACGGCCCCATATGCTCGAAAAAGTGGTTGAAAATTGGACCTGTAGAATTGGCTTTATTCGAGCCAGCCGCGGCGGCCACATGCCCGAAATCATATTTAAACATTAATGGCATAAAATTATCCTTCCAATAAAGCCAAATTGATGGACATTAAAACGATTTTCTTGTGTTTTATTTCAATTCGAAGTTCTATACCTCTAAAAAAACACCCTGTATATCAAAAAATTAATTAACGTCAATATACTGTATGAAACAATAGATTTTTGGAATGAGTTTTGGCGGCTTATATTTCACATTGGAATTATAAGCGCTGTATCTTAAATGTATATTGAATCTTGAGTAATTAATTAAACACAAATTTAATATCAAATTTGAGAGACCTTAAAAGGTGAACTAACAATTTGTTATTTATTATTAAAATATGCATCCTGTTAAATTATTTTCCTGTTGGTCACCTTTTAAAGCCTTAAAAAGTTTGATTTAATATTCAGGGCTTAGCATTTATCTATTCAATACTTTAATAGCTATTTCTAATGAAAATATGACTACAAACATACATTCATTCCTTTGAACATACACAAATGTTGTCTTGAAAGCTAAAAAATTTTTGAAATTTTATTGATGAAGTCAGTGAAGTGAATGAAACACACTCACTCACTCGCACACTCAGTCAACATAGAAGCCAACCGTAAGACATTAAAAATTAACAAAAGGTGTCAGTTTAAAGTTTGTTGTGTGCCGGTGGTTTCTGAAGGAATTTAATTTATGACGGTTTAATTGTTTATCGAAACTCATAAATAAATTATTTGCCGGTGGATTGTTTTCAATAGGGAAAGATAAAATAAAGCCTTGAAGAATAGTTGATCAAGACCGACCATATGTTAAGCTACACCGATCCTGAATGCATATTAATATATTTTTTATTACCTCAACAGCCTTCAAATGGCTGGTATTTGTAATATGGTTGTACATATGATTTGTTTTTTTTTCATAGAAACGACAGAGTAAATGTTTTAGATTTCTGGAAGAAATATTAAGGGAATCGGTCTCATAGTTTCCAAATTAAAAAAAAAAACAGTTTATAGCCAACTAGAGTATGGATAAAAATTTTTAAAATAGGAGTCGAAACTCAAAGCTCGATAGATCCTTAAAAACTTAAAAAAAAAACATTTAAAAAATACTGAAGTACATATATTTATTTAACGTTAAATCTGCTTCAGAAACTCTTCAGTAGCTTTGAACAAAAATTTTTTTGAAAAATGCTAAAAATAAATAAAGTAAAGTGCGACTTTGACTCGCACACGAAGGGTTCCGTACTGAACTTCATTTTATATAATATATCATTTTGGCGTTTTTTTTCGTTTTTGAGATTTTTTCTATTTGTGGCGTTTTTTGGTTTTGGCGTTTTTTTAGTCTTAGCGTTTTTTTATTTTAGAGTTTTTTTATTTTGGAGTTTTTTATTTTGGAGTTTTTTCGGTTTTGGCAATTTATTTTAGTTTTAGCCATTATTTTTAGTTTTAGCGATTTTTTTGGATTTTGGCGTTTTTTTCATTTTGGCGATTTATTTTAGTTTAGAAAGATTTTTTTCATTTTTTTTTTAGCTCGGCGCTTGGATTTTTGTCTTTTTTCAAGTGGCGATTTTGTAATGGGAATTTTTAGTTTTAGCGTTTTTGAAAATATCAAGATTTTGCCTCTTACGGTTTCATTTTGGCGATTTTTTTGGATTTTGGCGTTTTTTCTTTTTGGTGGTTTTTTTTCATTTTGGCGACTTAGTTTAGCTTTAGAGATCTTTTTTAGCTTGGCGCGTTTTTCGTTTTGGCGATTGCGAATTTTTGGTTTTTTTTAAGTGGCAATTTTTTAATGGAAATTTTTAGTTTTAGTGTTTTTGAAAATAGCTAGAGTTTGGCTCTTACGGTTTCCAACTTACAGCAAGTTGTCAAAATTACATTAAATGATAAAATGCCCTTTAATCTAGAGTTTTTTTTTAATTTTAGTGTTAATAGTTGTAGTCCGTATAAAAATAAATATCTTTTGCAAATTTTAAGTGTCTATATATAATTTTATGTATATTACATAGGATTTCAAGATTTTTCGTTTGTTCGTCTTGGAACACGCTTTAATTTTTATATTTGTTGCTGTTGCGGCCAAAGTTCAGATCCGTAGCTATAACGGTTCTCGAAATCAGCCTGTGACGGACAGACGGACACCTTTAGTGTACGGAACCTTAAAAAAGAACTGCGCGTCTTTTTAGAAAAACTCTCACAACGCTATTGAGAATTACGTACACAAACATAATGAATTTAAAAGCCTCAAACAAAAATATTTCACAGCATAGATTGTAAAAAGGCTGTGAAAATTGCAACACGGATTCAGAATCGAATAAAGATGTTTTACATAAAATATGTTTGTTTGGGGCTATTTAAAAAAATATTAAGCGCAATATGAGAGATCGTTTGACAGTTAACCCTTTAGTAGATTCTATCGAACTTAAATAAACACCCTTTAGAATAATCTTTATATAAATTGGAAGTCTTTGAATCCAAAATTTAGATCTGTAACTCATTTCTGTAAGGAATGTAAAAACTTTACCAGACGAAATATTTTTTATCATTAAGTGAAACACAATGGGTCTGTTCCTCTGAATTCCAACGATAGATTCTATCGAATATTAATATTGAAAACAAAAATTAATTTGAATTTTTCGTTTTAATTTTTTTTTTTTAATAAATGTCCGATCAAATCTATCATTCGTATTTATACGAACAGACCGAATGTGAGTTGATATAATTATTGTTAGTTTTATTCAGTTTTTATAGGAACCATGCGGCGGAAAATGGGTTAACGAAAATAATTGTTAAATTATTCTTTAAGGGAACATTTCTCTGAATTTATATAGTCGATGCACTGGTTCACAATCATATTTTCTGGTCCAAATATTCATTTTGAAAGACAAAATATATCAGCCGTTAATTTTGAAAGTGTGGTAAGCACTATTTTTTTTTAAAGTTCAAATAACAAAATTTGTAGGAAAGAACTCTCACTCACTGTGAAAATGAAAGGCTTATATATAATATATATCGTTGCATAATTCTCTTTCTCAGTTTATCGAAATCAATACAAGAGCAAAAAAAACTTAATGTGACAGAACCAGATACTAGGGTCGAATTTTAAGCGGTATTTAATTGATGATATAAAAAAAAGAAAACTTTCATTAGGTCAGAATCGCTCAATTTTTAGGGTTCCGTACACCAAAGGTGAAAAGAAATCCTATTGTTTTCGCTACGCTGTCCGTCTGTCCGCCCGTCCGTCTGTCCGTCCGTCTATCACAGGATATTTTCTCGAGAACCGTAAGAGCTACGGAGCTGAAATTTGGTCAGAGTGTGTAGACCCTTGGCCGCTACAACAACAAATACATGAGAGTTGTAAATTAAAGGGTGTGCCAAAACGAGCAACGAAAAATGTGAAAATCCCATGTAATATACATACAATTGTATGTATATGCACTTCAAATTTGTAAAGTTAGTGCATTTTTATACAGACTACAACAATTAACACTAAAATTTAAAAAGACTTAAAGTAAAGGGTGTTCCATCAGTTAATGCAATTTTGATAACTTGCTGTATCTTGGAAACCGTGAGAGCAAACTTCTTGAAATTTTCAAAAACGGTTAAACAAAAAAATTCCAAGATTATAAAATCGCCAAACCGAAAAAAATTCGTCAAAACAAAAAAAAAAACGTCAAAACGAAAAAAAGCACAAATTTAAAAAAAAATCGCCAAAATGAAAAAATTGCCAAAATTAAAAAAAAATCGCCAAAATGGAAAAAATCGCCAAAATGAAAAAAATCGCAAGAATGAAAAAAATTCGCCAAAATGGAAAACATCGTCAAAATGAAAAAAAATCGCCAAAACGAGAAAAAAGCGATAAATAAACAAAAAAATTATATCAGCTGAAAAAACTAAAAAAAAACACTACATTAAAAAATGCTCATAGCCCAACGTACGGAACCCTTCGTGCGCGAGTCAAAGTCGCACTTTACTGAATTTATTTTTTTTGGCAATGTTTTAAATAACTCTATTATTTATCTCGTGTAGGGTATCAAACACCAATTCATTTTCTATCGTTCTTAGCGCCTAGCTTTTATGTTCTTCAATTTTCAGGTAAACATTCATAAATTAGTTGAAACCATTTTATGATAAAAGGTGGCGGGCTCTTTTTAAGTCATTTGATTTGACATCGATTTGACACCCGGTGAAAGTTGTTCCATAGAAAAGACGTGTGAAATACTTTCATTGTTGAAAATATTTTATTACTAATGGAAAGTTTAAATTTAACTGATTAAAATTTGTTCCTCTTTAGCTGCCTTTAAAAAAAATTTTTAATTTTTTTTAATAATTTTTAAAAAAATTATATAGGGTTTGCTGCTTATGAAGAGCAGAAATTATTTTTAAAGACAGTCTACCCGCTATAACTGCATACTTATTAAAAAGCATGTCGCAATACATTTTTTTATTTATTTCTTAAATATTTTTTTCGTATTGTATTTTTAAGAAATTATGTTTGAATATGTATCGTCGGGTGGGTTATTGGTAGAGTTCGACCGATTAATCGGCTTCGCCTTCGGCCTTCGGCCAAAAATTAGTAATCGGCCAACATTCTGCCTATGGCAAAAATCGGCCGATTAGCCGAAGCCGAATATTTTTCATTCCATTCGTTCCATCATTGGTCGTTGCTCGCCGACAGTTTCTATTGTGTTTAACGTTTTGAAAGTGTTGCTTTGAAATACAACCCTGTTGCTTTCTATTTTCTTTTACTTGGACGTTCTTGTGAGTGCTCATATGAAAAAGCAATCTAGAAATTGTAAAATAGTTTTATTTTTCTTGTTATGTATCCAATAGATATTACAGCTATATCAGTGATCTCAAAAAAGCAAACTTTTTTCTTAATTCATATAAAACAAGTATCATTTTTAAAATTTAAAACATTCGGCTTCGGCTTCGGTTTTGGTCGAAGTTTAGGATTTTAGCCGAAGTTCGGCTTCGGCCAAAAAAAAACGCCTTCGGTCGATCTCTAGTTATTGGTTAGCCGCAGTAATAATTTATTTTTATTATACTGTGCGGCAAACCAGTAACCACCCAACGAATGCGCAAACATTTTCGATGCGTTATCGATATAGTGATTAATCAATTTAAAAAAATGCACTCAGGTGACTCTTTGTCAAAATAATAAATGATATCTGTTAAAATAAATTTCTTAAAGAGGGTGTTTACCTGCTTTTGTAATGAGTTTTGACTTATTTTTGAATCGTCAGTTTGTCATTCCTTGCTAATTTGTTAATATATTTCTAATAAATGGGTTATATGCGATGGCAAAAAAAAAAATGTGCCGCTCAAGCTGTTTTTTTGGTATGAAGTTGTAAACTTTCCTATTCGAATCGAATTATATTTATTTCTGATCCAGCTTTAAACACCAATCAATATAGTTAAATTTCAAACATATGACTCTATGCTCCATAACTGCCACGTTGCCACCGCAATCGATAGCAATTAACACACGACAGACAGAAGTATCAGCTGTCAACCCTCATATTTAGTCATTACTTCGAATTAGAGATGGGCGCGTGACGTTTTTTTCGTGACACGATCCCGCGTGACTCAACACGAAATGTACGTGACAAAAAATCTGGAGGCTTATTCTGAATTGCGATGCGAAAATCAATGCGATGCGCAAATGAAATGCGATGCGAAAGAAATTTGGTATTCTATACGGCTTTCGTAATCGCATTCGAGTTTTATTTTAAATCGTGGCAACGCCGGTCAAAAATAACAACGCTGGCCAGAAATAACAACGCTGGTCTAAAATAAACGTCAAAGTTAAATTTACAAAAGAAAAAGAAATTTGTGATTCTGCTTACAAAATAACATTAATTTATATAATATTTGTGTAATTTACCAAAAATGGATTCTGTGACACTATAGTTTGATCACAGAATATGTATGTGTTGCGGTTTGATGATGAAGAGGCGCATGACCAAAATGAAAGGGTGCAAAGAAGATTGCTTAGAAGCAAATCGGTAATTTATTTTGAAGCATTGAAAACAATTAATTATGCAAAATATTTCTCTTCCAGCTTTATAAAAAATTTTTGGCTGTGTTTCATCATAAATTCCACCATTTTTTCAAATTGGTGCGGATTGGTGGTCTTTTTGCTTCTTTCCCTGAATAATTTTAACAATTAATTTAAGAATAAATAAACAAAATTATTATTTTTCACTTATATTTTTGTGCTTTGCGAATGCTGTTTTGCCGTCGAATATATTTTGCGATTTTCGTATGTATCTGACATTTGTTTTCGCAAAACAGAATACCGACTTGCCACCTTTTCGCATTTTAAATGCGAATAAAAAAAGTACTTTGCGAACATCGTAACACAGAATAGGAAGTGTTAGCATTTGCATGTTTTCGAGTCGCATTGACTTTCGCATCGCAATACAGAATAAGCCTCCTGATTTCGTGGGTATTAGGGTTGTTTCGTGTTGAGCAAAATCGACACGAAAAACACGAAACGAATTTAGATGCAAAATATGTATGAATGAATTTCCAGTAGAGAAAAAATTTAATATATTCTATTGTCAAACACACAACACCAGCATACTTGTTGATATTGTATGGTCCTGTGAAGCTTAAAGCTCTGTACGTAAACAAATAGTATCAGCTGTTGTGGCAGAGTGTATCAGCTGAAAAACTAATCCTGAAAAAAATAAATTAAATATTCTGATTATCAAATACCATACCAATAATATTTCGTGCGTGTTGTGCAGTATCGTGTTGAAAAATTTTTTTGCGTGCGCGTTTTGCACGTTTTAATCGTCTTGTTATTAGTATTTGTGTCGTGTCGTATTGGAAAAATTTGACACGCGTCCATCTCTACTTCGAATACAGAAATAAGATCAGACTATTTTAATCAGGTGTCGTTTACCACTATTTACATTTTAATCAAACGTACTCGCAAACATACATAAATGCATACGTACATACATATACATATGTACATATGTATGTATATTGTACATTCATGTGTAAATACGTCTGCATTTAATTTTAAATTTTTTATTATCGCTCTATATGGCGCAGGTGACTGCAACAATTGAATGGTCGTTATTACACCCAAAGAACCGCCATAAAAATTAAAAAAAGATTTTTTACAAAATTGTATCTAATTGAAATGCAAATATTTATAAAATATACATATATTATAGTAAAATATAGAAATAGACTTAGATACACTAAAGCTATAGAGCTGCCAACGGTCAGGTTTTAAAAAGTTTCCCAAATAAGTTAGGAACAATATATCATAACATGCGATGTAAGGTGTTTTTATAGAGGTATAAAACTTTGAAATGGAGTAAAACAAAGGTGAATTTTTTAAACTGACATAAAATTTACTTTATTCGAAAGATAATCTTCTGGCATTATAATTTCAATATGACTTCTAGCATATGACCGCCACGGCTGGCTCGGACGTAGTCTAATCTGGAGGTCCAATTATCGATGACTTTTTCCAACATTTGTGGCCGCATATTGGCAATAACGCGTCGACTTTTGCCTTCCAAGTGGTCAATCGGTTCGGGCTTATTGGCGTGGGCTAGTGACTTCACATATCGCCACAGAAAATAGTCTAGCGGCGTTAAATGATATTTTCGACCAATTTACACGTCCGAAACGTGAAACTATGCGTTTATCAAACGTTTCCTTCATTAAATCAACTGTGGCAAGAGCTGTGTGACATGTTGTGGCGTCTTATTGTAACCATAGCTCCTTCACATCATGGTTGTTCAATTTATGCACCAAGAAGTAAGTAATCATGACTCAATAGTGGCGCATAGACTGATTCGGGGCTTCCTCTACTTTACGCTCTACAGCAGGAATGACTTCTTCTGTACGCACTATATGACGTCTCTGTGGATGCGTATTATCATTTAGAGTAAACGTGGTGCAAAAACGTTCAATAGTTAATCGAATTCATTGCTCTAATGGGCGATTATATCGACCGTAAAATGGATGTAGTGCGCGTAGTGTTCCGTTTGGCTCCCTATAAGGAACAAGCAAGCAAATAATGAAATATGTATATCAAAACAGATTAATTTAATAAAAACGTACATAAAACTAAGTTAAGTTTCTATTTTTATAAAATATAAAAATTAATAAGGATAAGAATTTGTAGAAATCTGCCTTGAAATCTGATCAAATCGTCATACTCGGCAACACTGCTTATGCGAACAGCGATAAAGATATTTGTTAACACTATTACTAATATAAATAAATAAATATTTATCATGGAATACAAATATTTTAAATAGATATTTATTTAGTATTTGTTTATCTAATTCAATATGACTATTGGAAATTGTGGTCAAATTTTTCAATTCTTGTGGATGGCATACACATGTTGCCTGAAAACATCCCTCTAGTCAGCGTAGAACTATATGTCTCTATGTCAACACTATTTTCTCTAGCGACAATTGCACTAGTTGAAATGTCGACAACTTTCCTTTTATGCAAGATTATAGATACGTTAAGCTGGATTCACCCATTGTTTCGGAACAAAATTTTTGTCCGGACAAAATTTTTTTTATAAGTAGTTTGACGTTTCTCTTTTTGAGAGAGAGAGAGAAGAAGAGAAAAAATTTTGTTCGGAACATTTTCTACTTGAATTGGCTTAATTTTAATTTTTGTCCGGACAAAATCGAACTGAGCTGCCTGCTGAAGAAGAGAAAAAATTTTGTTCGGAACATTTTCTACTTGAATTGGTTTAATTTTAATTTTTGTCCGGACAAAATCGAACTGAGCTGCCAACTTTTTTAATTTTTCAGCCAAAGTTGAACTGAGCTGCCAAATCATGTTATATGAATAATAAAAGCACAGAGTGTACTTGTATTTATTACAATAGAAGTAAAGAAAAATTAAGAAAAACATATCCAAATGTATGGAGTTTAACGAAACCATTGCAGTAAACAATTAAAAAGATGTGTATGACACAGCAAATTGTAATCATTTGCCGCTGTGCTGCCACTTGCAAAATTAATACGCATCGTTTACACACGTATTTCATATGGTAGCTTTGATTTTCCAGACAAAATGTTCGAAATGGATGAATCGTCTTGCAAAAAATTCTCAGTAAAAAAATTTTTCTCCAAACAAAACTTTTGTTCCGAAACAATGGGTGAATTCACCTTTAGAGACAACAGTTCTAGTGTATTTCTGGTGACATTATCAATGAACGCGTCAATAGTTTGTGTTTTCTTTTTTATTATGCTATGCAGTTATGTTAAAAACTGACGTGCATATGTATGTATGTATGTATGTATGTATTCAAGTTTGCTGCCCCAACCCCTATAAAATTGTAGACGATGTTCACTAAAATGTACTAGTGAATCTTTAGTTCAAATGTCTCCATATGGTATTAAAAGAATAGTGCTAAAGTCTACTGGTAGATTTTCAATGGCAGCCCTTGTAATATGTCAATAGGTGATTACATTGGCTGTGGTATACCTAGTCAGTTTTACTATTGACAATGTCACTAGTAAATCTCTACAATTTTACTATTGACATCGAGCGAGGAATATCGATATTGTAGACTAGAGCCCCTAAAATTTGTTAGTGAATCTTTGGTGTCAATGTCTCCATGTGGTCCCAAAAGAACTACTTAGTCAGTAGTGCTACAGTCAAGTGCTAGATTTTCAATGACAAGCTAATGTTAAATGTCAATAGAATATTACATTGGCGGGGGTACACCTGGTCAGTAATACTACTGACAATGTCACTAGTAAATCACTACAATTTCACTATTCGCATTTTCTGCAGGGATTGTACACAAACATGTACATACGTACATACATACATACATACCCTCTAGTCAGCCTAGAACCATATGTCTCTATGTCAACACTCTTTTCTCTAGCGACAATTGCACTAGTTGAAATGTCGACAACTTTCCTTTTAATGCGCGAGTAGAGATACTTTAGAGACAACAGTTCTAGTGTATTTCTGGTGACATTATCAATAAACGCGTCAATAGTTTGTTTTTCTCTTTTATTATGCTATGCAATAATGTTACAAACTTACGTACATATGTATGTGGGTATGTATTTAAGTTTGTTGCCCCAACCCTTATAAAACTGTAGACGAGAGTCACTAAAATTTACTAGTGAATCTTTAGTTCAAATGTCTCCATATGGTTGTAAAAGAATAGTGCTAAATTCTACTGGTAGATTTTCAATGACAACCTTATGTTATATGTCAATAGGCAATTGCACAGGCTGCGGTTCACATATTCAGTTGTACTATTGACAATGTCAATAGTAAATCACCACAATTTTACTATTGACAACGAGCTAGGAAATATCGATATTGTAGACTAGAGCCCCTAAAATTTACTAGTGAATCTTTGGTGCCAATGTCTCCATGTGGTACCAAAAGAACTACTTAGTCAGTATTGCTACAGTCTAGTGGTGGATTTTCAATGACAAGCTAATGTTAAATGTCAATAGATAATTACATTGGCAGGGGTACACCTGGTCAGTAGTGCTACTGACAATGTCACTAGTAAATCACTACAATTTCACTATTCGCATTTTCTGCAGGGTATATATATATATACATATACACATATACATACATATATACATACATACATACATATATACACAAGTATGGGAATTTGTTTTTCTTTTCATATAAATATTTCTAACACTTGGGTTTTTTTTTTTATCAGACAGATTTGTTAAAAATTTAGGGTAAGCAAATGTTTTTGTATTATAATTGAATTAATTGAACAACAACATTGATGCTTCTAGAAAAGAATACATGCATACATATATAAGTACATGTGTAGATACATATCGATTTTTTAAGGCAATACATATAGTCATAACTCGAAAAAAACTTACACACAACTCAATGAAGATATAACAAAAAAAATGTTTCTCAAGTGGAGGGTGTTGAAGCCATTTTATTAAATTTGTACACATTATTAAATTCTGTATGATGAATTATTCTAAATTATAGATTCAAAAAATCCAGTTTTTCAGACACATATGGACTATCTTGCATTAAACAAGTAAGAGTGCTATATTCGGCTGTGCCGAATCTGAATATTTTATTCTACACTCTGTATTTAAGAAATATTTTACATTCACCCTTATTCCAGTTGTCAACATCGACCGCACGTCAATACAATATCAAAAAATTGGCGCTTGTTTACTTGGTCTCAAGATATTCAAAAATCGTGCTACTATTTAATAACCTTAATAAATAGTCTTAGCATTGTACCTCCATATCAAAACTCTTTGGTGTCTTAATTTAAACATCCCATTGCAAATGATATATCGCGGTATTATGTAAACGGTTTATTCCTAAATTTTTTTTTCGATTTTGTTCAGCAGATATAAATCGCTTCAGGGAAATGTAATGGCATGTTCCATTAATTTATTTTATAGCTATAACTGTTATTTAGCGATAAGTTTTATTTTTATCTCCATTTAAGCCCGCCGTAGACGACATGTTTTTTGCGTCTGACTTGTCAAATTTTCGTGTGGTACCTTTAAAACTTTGCTTCTGTAAAAGTCAGACGCAAAGTCTTCTGACAAAATTTCAATTAGAGCGCGTTCTATTTTCTTCTGACAAAGCTTCTGACATCAGCTGTTTTTGTTATGCAAAATATGTCGTCAGAAATCTATGCCGTGAGGAAACATTTAGCGGCGTTCCGCTATTGACGGAAGTGTTAGCCGGCTGAAGTTGATATATTACAACACCTATATATTTATGTTTTTTTAAACTATTAAATAACAATCATGTACATGCAATAAAATTGCGTTGCATTTTTATATCCTAACATGATTCTTCGAATTTAATGAAAAATTCTTTAAAATGACTGAACTTTTTACGGTGTAAAGAAACGCTTTTGTGCCGGCAACACTCCATTTTGAAACGGAGGCCGACATGGGTTTGTGCAAAAGCTGTGCGAAATATTTACAAAGTTAATAGAAAAGACAGACTATAATTTCATTCATTTATTTTTAAGAAATGGAGAAAGATTTAATAAAGATACGTTTTTAATATTATCTGTACATATGTATATGAAATATACATTCCGTATTCATTTTAAAACCACTTTTCGCAAAATATTTAATAAAATTGGAGCACAGATCGATCAGCTGTTTGAAAAAAACACAGACAATGTCAGACGTATGTATTTGTACATGCACGTTTGTGATCAAATATTATAAATCGTCTGTGAAACAAGAATTTTGACAGACATGCAGAATTACATCTGAGTTGAAAAGTTGAAATGTCAGACGTAAAAAACATGTCGTGTAAGACCTGCTTTACTAAACATTAATAAGAAAGAACTCGTTATAAGCTGTCAACGGAAGACCATCGATTTAACACATAACCTTCCTCAGAGCATAACAAACAACATGGCACAAACTTTCGTTTATACTTAAATTAGATATCCATAAAAAAGTTTAGCAAATATAAAATAAATCTTGAGAAGAGATCTTCCCAAAACATGACCTATGTTTAACTGAAAAAATTGTTTTTGGTTGTGTTTTAACCAAAAATATTTTTTTTTCAATTTCCAACCCTGGAACCATAATTTTGATTTTTCTAATTCGTCTTCTCTATTCATAAGGACCAAGAATATACATCGGATCATCGGCGAATCAATAAGTGACTTTTCGAACTTCCCTCGTAGCTATATGAAATGCAACACTGTACCACCTGTTAATAGACTACTGTCAAATTTTTTTTCAAAACATACAACCTCGTGTATTTTTCTAAAAATGGAAAAAAGTGAATTTCGACTGCTCATTAAACATTATCTTTTGCGAAAAAAAACCATCAATCAAACCAAGGAAAAGCTCGATAAATACTATGGCGACTCTCCGCCATCGATTTCAATAGTAAAAAAAGTGATTTGCTGACTTTCGTTGTGGCCGCGCATCTACAAATGACGCTGAACGTTCTGAAGGACCAATTGAGGTCTGTACACCCGAAAATTTCGAAAAAAAAATCCACGATATGGTGTTGGCCGAACGAAGAGTAAAAGTGCGTCAGATTGTTGATGCCATATGCATTTCATATGGCAGTATGGTTTCGATTTTAAATGATCAGCTGGGTTTAAGAAAGTTGTCTGCAAGATGGTTGCCACGTTTGCTCTCAATGGACCATAAAGGTAAAGGTGTGACAACTTCAAAGGATTGTTTGGAGTTGTTTAACCGCAATCCGAATGAGTTTTTGCGACGTTTTGTAACTATGGATGAAACCTGGATCCATTACTGTACCCCGGAGACCAAGCAGAAGTTTAAACCTGCTCCGAAGAAGGCCAAGGTGAGTTTGCAGGCCAATAATTTGATGGCAACAGTTTTTTGGGATGCACACGTGATAATCCACATCGATTACCTTCAAAAGGGAAAAACAATAAATGGCGAGTATTATGCCAAGTTTTTAGACCTATTTAATAAGGATTTAAAAACAAAACGACCCCATATGACCAAGAAGAAATTTATTTTTTTATCAAGATAACGCACGAGTGCACACGTGTGCAGTCTCAATGGGAAGACTCTATAAATTGGGCTACGAATTGATACCCCATTCGCCATATTCTCCGCATTTAGCAATTAGTGACTATTTCCTATTTCCAAACTAGAAATGGCTCGGTGTAAAGAGATTAAGTTCCAACGATAAAATTATTGACCAAACAAATGCCTATTTTAAGGACCTCGAAAAATCCTTTTTTTTTAACTAACACAACACAGCACGAGAAGCGATTTGTTTGTCTGCGGAAAAGACAAAGGGTCTATGGCGGCACTCGAACCCACAACCTCTGGACTGCGAGGCTAGCATCGCTACCACTCATCCACAGGGGTACCCCAAAGGGGATACAAAAACTGGAGAAACGTTAAACTAAGTGTATTGAGTTAAAAGGAGATTATGTAGAAAAATAAATTTTTGTTTTGCAAAAAGTCACGGACTAATTGATCCGCCATCGTGTATATACCCTTTACCATTTTTTTATGCATGCATGCATAATAAACATATTCACGACTGCAGGCTACCAACTACAATCTGTCAAAAATAGAATACATGTGTGTATGTGAAAATTGGTGTGTATAGGAAATTGGATGCCCCTGTGGCTGACTGGTAGCGATGCTAGCCTGTCAGTCCAGAGGTTGTGAGTTCGATTGCCGCCATAGACACTGCGTGTTTTGCGGAGACAAGCTAATCGCCTCGCGAGATGTGTTGGTAAAAAAATATGGTTTTCACTGCTACACAGATAAAAAACTGCCTCATAGAATCAATAAGATTTTCTCTATGCAACGTTTTTAGGCTAAGGGGTATCCTAGCAGAAAGAAGCGAAGATTTTTTCATAGAGATTCCGTATTGTTTTTATGTGGTAAGTCCTATTAATTTTATCAAGAAGAAAACCACATAAAATCAAGAAGAAATCTTATTATTCACAACTTTTTTCACTCTATTTCCGTTATTTTTGGCACCAAAAAAACAATCCATAGAGAAAAACTTCTTGATTCTATTAGGTTTTCTTATAAATTGTAAACTATAGGGATTTCTTATTGATCTTACTAGGTTGCCTTATTAATTATTATTATATTATTATTATATTAATTTTTTTAAAATGTTTTCTTCTTGATTTTATTAGGATATCTTATTGATTTCTTCAATAAGGAAATCTTCTTGATTTTATGAGGTGTCTTGTTATTTCGTTTCTATAAATACACATACAGACAATTTTTTTTTCATGATCTTTTTAATTGTTGTATAAGAATGTTTGCACAATAATTTCAATGGTTATTCAGGCTGCTTGTTAGCATATTGGTTAGAGTGCTTGTCTATCAGGTAGAAGTTTGCTGGTTCAATACTTGGTGAGTAAGTTAGTTAAGGATATAACATAATGTGTATGTATGTATGTATAAATAAATAACATCTAAAATATACTACATACATACATATGTACATACATATGTATATAGTATAGAATTTAAATGAAAATACATAAGTACAGAGAATAAAGAGGCAATTTTTTTTTATTTTTTATTGAAAAAATCAATAAGATAATCTCATAAAAACTACAAGATTTCTTCTTGATTTTTTCAAAAAGGTTTTCACAATGAAATTAATAAGCTTTCCTTATTGAAAAAAAAAACCATAGAGATTTCTTTTTAATTTTATTCTATTTTATGAGGTATTTAGTAGGCACTGTTTTCTCTGTGTACACGACTACACAACCACTGCAAATTAGACTTTGCAAATACATAAACATGAAAATTTTAAAGTGTCTACAAAAGACATAGGGCCAAAACCATAATGTCGACAACGTTCGACTACTTGTCGCACACTTACATTCAAAACAAAAACAAATTTTAATATTTTGTTGTTGTTTCAAATGTAAGTGTGCGTGCGACAAGTCGAACGTTGTCGATATCGTGGGTCAGGCCGATATTTTTTCGAAACAGGTTGGAAGTAAAAAAAAAAATAAATTTTACCAAAAAGGTGCAAATACTTGTCTTCTAAATAAAAAAAATTAGAAGCATTTCCACAGGCCTTAAAACTTTCTCGTTGTTGGAGGGCCGCCCGTTTGGATTTTTATGTCTCTTAAAATTTCTTTGATAAAATTTTAACGCCAACATCAAAACGCTTTACTGAACTCATTTTAATTTGAGCGCGTATTTATTCAAATGAAGCATCGTAATAAACTCTTTCCTAGGCATTCGGTTAACTCGAAATTTGTTGTTTTACATCTGTAGTGAGTGCATTTACATAAAAGCGATAACAAATGCTGGAAAATGACCTGTGTAGACTCTTTTAATAATAAATTCAATTTTCCCTTTTGTGCTTTCAGTTGCACTGGTAGTTAAAAATAAAAACCCCAAAAGTGATTATAAAAGACCTTTTAACAAATCAGTATATGGTATAATCACTTTCACAGTTTTCATGATTTCAAACAAACATTCTTGTGTTCTCGTGCCTGGGGTTTTTTTTTTTCTCCAGTATTTCAGTCATATTTATGTGACAGTTATTTGATTGAAAAAAATGTAAAATTGAACAAAAACCTTCATAAATTGTATTTGTTGTGAACGTTGTTCGGTTGTTGAAACTTGTATTTTGTAGAATGTTACAAAACGGATTGTGTGTGGCGGTTGTGTTAAGTTTCAGTTTCATTTCTTGTTCTCGGAATCAATCCCTTTAAGCGGAGTTTAAACACACAAACACACACAGATACACACGCAAGCATATGATTTAAACAATCTGGAGATAATTTTAGTTGTTGGAATTTTTGCCTCCCTTGAGCCCCATATTTAAGCTTAAATGCCTTAAACATTACATTACATTTTAATTGAAATTCAAACATACGTACGAGAATAATAGATATTTTTTATAGAAGATGCATTTTACTCGTATATTTGGTTCTGAAATCATGGAATTGTGTTATACAGTCAGCCTACGATAATTGTAAACTAATGGGTCTACGAGTATATAGACATGGGTGTAGCTTAAAAAAATTTATTGTGTTGGGGAGGCGGTAATATTAAAATAGATAATAACAGGTAATTTTTAATAATTCCAGGGGGAGCAAATGCAAGTCTGGGGGATGCAGTGCCCCTCAGAATGATATTTCTACGGCTATTTATATAAAAGGTTTAAATAATATAAAAATCAGCATAGAAGAATTTTGAATAACCACGGTGAAAATATTAAATAAAAAAATTTCCTTTAAAATTCCCGATTTTGTAATACAATTCGTTCTTTTTTAAAGGTAAGTTAAGTAAAACTTTCATTTCATAATAATGCTTGCCATTACTTACGAAAGACAATACCATTTAAATTTCCGCCTCAGGATTGATTGTAACAGTCATATCATTCCCATCAAAAATAAAATGCAAGTAAGCGCTGAGGCAAAAAGAAGCACTTCCGAGATGTGGCAAGGCACACAGTGCTTCCCCTCGGCCTTACGAGGATGCAATAACGTAAGCGAATGACGAAATTCTACACAAACACTACGAAGTTGGTCAGCTGTTTATGCTCAAATAGTAAAATTTGGATACACATTTAAAAGCGAATGAGATTTTTACTTCTTGATTTAATTTTTTATTGTTTCATTTAATTCTGTAACAAAAATATTTTTTATTATTTCTAATTAAAAAGACGAGTTTAATGCATCTATGATGTGGTGAAAGAAGCTCTTACCTGAAGAGCTATTAAGTGGGACATCACGAAAAAAAATTAGAGGATATCGAAGCAGGATTGTAAAGGAGAGTTGGGCTCTCTCTCTCCCTCAAAAACCTGCTTCCTTATAGACGGATATTTTTGCTGGGTTTTGAGATAGTTTTTGACAACTTTTTCGCTTATTTCGGGCAATATATCGGCCATAGCTTGACGCATGAATATTGGTTTACAAATTCTCCAACGTTAGGGGATTATCCGCGTAGACACAGTCTTTTGTATAGCCCTTCAAAAAGAGTATAACGGCGTCAAATCGCATGATCCTGGTCACCAAAACTTTAAATTACTTCTCATGCAATAAAGCCGAAATCGGTGGTAATGTGACGCTCGTGGAAATGTGTTGTTGAAACCACATATCGTCCAGCTCATAATCGCTCTTCTCAGGAATAAGAGGCGAACATTGTGTTTACGTGAAATATTTCCCATGAAAAAAAAATTGTGAAAAAAACATTCGCTGACACAACAATAACGCGAAAATTAGGTATTCAAATTTTAAAGAAGGGAAACACATTGCACTTGAGCTTTTATTCCCGATAATGAATATTCAATTGTAGACCAAGAAAAAGGTCCGTTAGACTACATACGTCCATAGCGCTAGGAATTGACGGTAACGGTTCTTTCAGCGCCATTGTTAAAACAAAAATAATACGTCCCACCTTCAGACTACAACGCGAACAAGACAGTTACTATTTTATCCGAAGTAAAAGGTTTTCTACAATCACTTTTGGGTTCTGCGAAGGAGAAATGAAGTTAATAACGGAAAAAAATTTTGTTCGGAAATTCTGCATTGAAAGCCTCTTGCCTCTCTTTATATGGATGTAGATGCAAATCCAAATTAAAAATACGACCTAATTAGACCAAATATAGCGCTAGTTGCTGAGAATACCGCGGAATCGACAAATTCTGACTATCGGGTGCACTTTTTTTACCAGCATTAACGATATTTTCGTCTGTGCGCACATTGCGATGATGCACAGGTCTGACCACATCTGTAAGTCCTAGCTTACACTATACAAGTCTTATTGCTATGCTGTTTAGTTTGAGGGGGAGAGAGATGAGGGGAACAGAAACGTTTCTTTGCCCCTCGTCTCTCTGTCCTAACAAACTAATCAGTTTAACAATAAGACTTGCATAGTGTAAACTAAGACTAACGCTTCCAGTCTCTTCAAATTTTTTTAAAATCATGCTCAACAAATTTAATTATGACGACCATAATGATCCGCCAATGCTTGAAAAGTGGCCGCCAATGCTTGAAAAGTGGCCGCCACTTTTGAATTTCCACTTTTCTAGGAAGTTTTAACTATTTTTACGCATTCTTCGGTTGTTAAATAGTCCATATTCATAAATGGCAAATAGCACACTAAATAAAGGACACTTAAGATGTCAGATATTTAACAGCTGATAGCCTTGCCAGACCGGCGGTTTTGAAATCACTAAATAGAAATATTATGATTTAAGAAAAACATCTGATTGGGCTCATGCGAATAGGACCGAACTTAATGCTCGTAAGAATCAATTTTGTATTTCTTTCAAATATTATTTATTTGCGAATTAAATGCTTATATTAGAGAAATATAAACGGCTGTTAAAATTTTAATTTTAATTGTTTTGCATTTTTTACACCTTTTCTTTTTTTTTCTCTTTTTCTATAGACTCTCCAATAAAGAAAACGATGCTCATTTTAAGTTTAATTTTATTTAAGTTTACCACCACACTAAATCTTGGTTAATGATTGCCACAAATACTAAAAGATATACATAATTACATACTTAAGTTTGAAATTCGATCTGCTTCATAGATTTAACTAATGCTCCGTAAACTAATTTCCCAAACTATAAACAGTTAAGCAAAACAATAAATTTTTAATGATGAAAATAGAAAAACAAGTATATAAATATAAAACAAAAATTATTAATGTAGCATTAGATTATGGCCTCGAGTCTAGCTCTTTCTATCTTGTATGAATAAATAAAAAATTAAAAAAAATAAACTCCCATAAAATGCAGATTAACTATTGAAAATTTTTTGCCATTCGAAATTTGTCAAGCCAAATAAATTGATTATATTTTTAAATTTTAAAGACATAACTGCGTTTTAAAGATTTTTTAGCTTAACAAAACTTAACAATAGTACTCATACAATTGTTGTCATATACATATTCTTAAACTTTAACAACCAACTTGACGTTGCAACGCGTTGTTTTGACGTCTGCTTTCCAGATTATGGTTAATTAGACAATTTTCATTTCTCACTTTTATGTTTTCCTGCCTGCCTTGTGTCTGTCTGTGTTAATGGCAGACTATTGATATGACATATTCGGAAAAATGAAGAGGATTGGAGAAAAGCAAAATCAAGTTTTATCATTTCAAAATACACTGGAAGTAAAAAACGATCACATACAGAGGAGCACATTACAAAATTGGTTTCCTCTTTCCTATCACACTGCCGTATCTCTTTCAATGTTAGCGCGTCAACACTTAACAACCAATTAGTAATGCCACTTTAGTAAACACTTAAAGCCTTTTTCATTTTTCTCGTTCTCTTGTCTTTAAACAAAACGATTTTTGAGCCAGAGCTGCCAGATGTGAGAGTTTAAAAATAAAGTAAGTGAATTTTCATTGTTGAATTAAAATGGTTTTAACTATTTTTTACACTTCAGATTATTTGCAAGACAATCTTATTCCATCTTTCAATTTGATTCTTCAAGAAATTGCCTGCCACTGAATATATCAATATTATGAAAAATAAGAAAGGCTTATTTATATAGATTACTCGCCACTTAGCTGATAAATTCAAAATATTATAAAATTATTTAATATATACATTAGACTGATCGCAAAATTGTTTGTTCTTTAATTGATATATTTGCACTACCTAGAATATGAGCTTTGCTGTCATAAGTGCGGTCGTAATTTTTTAGCTCGAATTCCGACGTTGCCTAGTGGTGCGTAAGGTACCCCATACACAGTGGGGGCATTTTGTTAACAAAAATCTAAATAATTCTGCAGTTTCTAAACGGACCGTCCGGTTGTTATGTTATGTTATATTCATAAAGCATTCGGGTAGGTATCAGAGAGCTTAAGTCTGGAATTTGGACTATATATATTCAAAGGGGGCGAAGCCACAAAGCCCCAGATTGGGCAACATTGAGTTAATAAAAAATTAAAACCAATGCCAAGCTGATGTTTTTGATCTGATAAAAAAAAATTTCTGCTATCTAAGAACTAAAGAAAAAGTCTGCTACATTTATGGGTTTTCACTTACAGTTTGGGAAATATTAGAGAGAAAAAATTTAAATTTTGGCTTTTTTATCAACCTTGATCCACTGTTCCGCTAATGGAGAAGTCAAATCTTGTTCGATTTAGAAAAGAAAACTTATCATGAATTAAGAACAAAATTTGCAACATTAAAAAAATGTGGTATCAAAAACACAATTAAGTGAAAATTTATACGCAATTTAAATTTAAATTTTGAAAAAAGTAGATTTTCCCCGTTTATTGCAGAGAAAAGTGGATTAATAATTTCCCTATCATAAAATTTTTTTGCAAAAATACCAACCCCATATTTCTACTTACACCTAATTCACACGTTGATTTTTCAATGATTTTTTAAAACACGATTTTTGTAGTTTGTAGGCGAACGGTATAGAAAAGCAAAGGGGGTAGAAAAAAAATCACATTTTCCGTTTTCCGAGTTTTTTTTTTCAAATTTTCTTTACACATATTTTAATTTTTGGTATGTTGCTTTATTTTATTTTTTCATTCAATGCGACAACAGCTTTTTATAATAGAAAACAGTGTTACCTGTAGGTTATTTTGTCGCTAATATAGGAGTATAGGGAATATCGGACAAATATTTTATTTTGGCCAAAACGTTTCTTTATTTATAGGTATTAATAATACTTTGACAAAACGTAGGTATTTTTTATACTAAGATTGCATTTTTTTGTATATAAATAAAAAAAGAACTATAATTAAAATATATTTTTGCTCATAAGCCATTTCAAAATTTGTTTTTGCTCGAAATTACACAGACTTTTATCTAATGGCAGGCTCCTCAGGAAATAGAATATATGGGCATCAATTAAACAATGATTTAATAATTAAAGAAATTACACTTACATCTATCTATCTTAAATCTTAATAAACTCCATTAATGGAAAAATCTCAAATGCAGCTTTATGTTAAATTTGTATTATACATAAGATAATTTCTGAAAATCTGTAGAGAAGTATGCATTAATTTCGAACGCAGAAGTAGTCACTTTAAATATTTTAATACACAAGAACTACATATGTATGTCAAAATCAGGACTTAAATGTTTTTAATTAATCTTTTTTTAAATTAAAATTAATGAAATTTGTAGATTTTCGTATTTGAACATTTTTTTAACATGTAGGGGAAACGGATTTTTTAAAATCTACTGGCAACACTGATACCATTTTTGAAGGCAAAAAAAATCAAACCTAGAAACATGGAAAAAATCATCGTCTGAATGTACAAGGTTTCTGGAAGCAACTTTTAAAGAGAATTAAAAATAAAACAAGATTTTTAAATCCTCGTATGAATTGGGCCTTACTCTAAAGGCAATACTATAAGAAATATTACAAAGAAATTTTATGTTCAAACCAGATTGTTTCGAAATATACTTATTTTTGTTGTAAATATTAAATTTAAGGCCTTTTTTTTTGTCAAATTCCAAATCGCACTTTTGGGATTTTGCGAATTTTTTTGGGAACTACCGGGAACTCAAAATCAAATTATATTTGTTCTTACATTCTGTGTATTGATTGCAAAAACTTTCCACCTAAACGAGCATTTTCAGCTGAAAATATTAATAAAATGGATCACGAGCTGTTACAGCAAAACTATAAAGTGAAAATCGTATCCTCTTTCCTTTTTTATGAATAAATTATATAAATGACTTCAATATTTGATAGCACAGGATTTCTAATAGGGCATTTACATTGTCTCAAAATCTAGTACTTGCGAGATTTGGAGCTAAATCTAGCTGCTTTTTACTAGATGTCCCATACAAAACTATTTGTCATATTTCTACCCTGTACAACATACATATTTATATAAAAAATAGATTCAGCAAAGTGCGACTTTGACGCGCACACGAAGGGTTCCGTACGTTCAGTTTTGAGCATTTTTTCAATTGGGGTTTTTTGCGTTTTTTTTTCACTTTAAACGATTTTTTTAGTTTTGTCGCTTTTTCTCCCTTTTTCTGGCGATTTTTTCGGTTTTTGGCGATTTTGTTTATTTTGGCGATTTTTCTGGTTTTTCGCGATTTATTTTAGTTTTGGCAATTTTATAATTTTGAGATTTTTTAGTTCTGCGGTGTTTGAAAATTTCAAGAGTTTGGCTCTTACGGTTTCTAAGATACAGCAAGTTGTCCAAATTACATTAACTGATAGAACACCCTTTAATTTAGATTTTTGTTTTAAATATTAGTGTTGATGGTTGTGGTCCGTATAAAAATACAATTTTATGTATATTACATGGGATTTTAAAATTTTTCGTTGCTCATTTTGGAATACCCTTTCATTTTTAACTCTCATATATTAGTTGTTGTAGCGGCCAAAGTTCTACACACTCTGTCCAAATTTCAGGTCCATAGCTCTTACGGTTGTCGACAAAATACCCTGTCACAGGCAGACGGACAGCGTAATGGAAACAATAAGGTTCCTTTTCACCTTAAAACGTTGTATGAATCGGCTACATTGCCGTTGTTTGGTTGTAGTTTCGAAAATTTTTCAGTTAATGGATTTTGTTTTGGATAAAAAAAGTCTTGATAAATGTCGAAAACACTTTGCGTAAACGGTATAGATTTTCATAGAGATTTTAATTAAAATCTGCTAGATCTTGTGCAGGTCTAAATGCCCTATAAAGGAATTTCGTATTTAAATTTTGGTTAGACAAAATCAACTATATGGCAGCACTGATACTTAGGAGTGCAAGTGTGCGTGTTTAAGAAAACAATATTAATTTAACAAATGGATTTCTTATCAGAAAACACCATTCACATACATGCACTTATTCACTCACTTTGTTTTGACTTTAGAAATAAAGAACAAAAGAAGAAGATCAACAACTTCAACAATACATAATGACAAAAAAAAAAGACAAAAGACAGCAAAAGTAAATTTAAGTCAAATGTCGAAGTGACAAATACTGTAAACAAAACATGTTCATCTTAAAGATAGACTGAGTGGAAAAGAATGACCTTTTCTTTAAGGGTCCACAACATACATTAAATAACACTTTGGTCTATAGCTCAAACAGCGAAAAAAATGTTCAGTTATCGATAACCTATTGTCGTTCCATTTCTGAGAGAGATGTGAAAGTATTAAATATTCAAACTTCAGTTATTTGTATTCGACCGGTAGAGGTTCGTAAGAAATTGAATTGAAGGAAAAAAGTGTTCAGAATAATAATTATAATGCACCTCTTGAACTGAATACTTATGCCCTGTTTCCATAACCAAGACGATCGACTTGGTTCTATACCCGAGTCGAATGCCTGGCTCGTGGAAACCTGGGGTTAATTTTCACACACAGCAGTAATTTTTTCAGACTTGGACTCACGATCCCATATAATCGTACAGCTTACGTAAAAACACAACCCTGCTACTGGATTCTGTAACTTTTTGCGAATCGATAATCGTAATATTTATCAACATATATATTCGCTTGCGGTAACGATAATGTGATCCCGTAATTTCTGGAGATCTACCGAAGGCGTTTTTTTTGGCCGAAGCCGAAGCCGAACTTCGGCTAAAATCCTAAACTTCGGCCAAAACCGAAGCCGAAGCCGAATGTTTTAAATTTTAAAAATGATACTTGTTTTATATGAATTAAGAAAAAAGTTTGCTTTTTTGAGATCACTGAAATAGCTGTAATATCTATTGGATACATAACAAGAAAAATAAAACTATTTTGCAATTTCTAGATTGCTTTTTCATACGATCACTCACAAGAACGTCCAAGTAAAAGAAAATAGAAAGCAACCCTTTCAAAACGTTAAACACAATAGAAACTGTCGGCGAGCAACGACCAAAAATAATGTTATTTTTCAAGCTTGGAATGAAAAATATTCGGCTTCGGCTAATCGGCCGATTTTTGCCATAGGCCGAATGTTGGCCGATTACCAATTTTTGGCCGAAGGCCGAAGCCGAAGCCGATTAATCGGTCGAACTCTAGTAATTTCTTTTTTACGATAGTCCCCAGCTTTATTTTACTCACCATTTAATTCAATATTATGTGAAAATAAGCGAAAAGCACGAATAATAGTAAAGAAAAACTCAATAAATTTGATCTTGTGACTTAATTTTTTTTCTCCAACCGACAGCGATTATCGTTAAAATATATTATTGAATAGCAAAATCGATAAAACTTCGTTATATGTATTTATTGAAGCGATACGATTATCGTAATAAAGGTTACTTTGAATCCAGGTACTGTAGTGCGATTCACTAACCTTTTTTTTAACGATAATCGCATCGTAAAAATAATTACAACGAAAATTTATCGAAATTGCTATTCAGTAACATTTTTAACGATATTCGTTGTAGCTTAATGTCAGCTGTGTCGTTATTTAAGCGACAATAATTTATGTGCTGCTAATTTTATTGATAAAAATCAACAGGAAATATCAGCTGCGTACTATCGTTAAACAGAAGTTACAGAATCGCACAATCGTTATTGTTATTAAAGGTATAGACAAATTGTCTATGGTCTTAAAAGTCGCACGATTGTGTGGTATTTCTTATACTTTTTTGATTTCGTTGGTATTTCTTATATTTTGAAGCTTTATTTACATTATTTTCAATTGTCAATCTGTCGCTAATTTTAGGCAATTGGAGAAAGTTACCATACATAATACTAATTTAATTTCGATTGTGTTGCCAATTGACAAGGCAAATGAAGTTGCATTGCCATTCATAGTCGATCTGTAAGTCCTAAAGTTGCATTAACACCTTTTCAAGTCTTTTTTTTTTTTTTTGAAAAGTCAAGCTCTCCACAAAATGAACTCTTTGCCAGCGTTAATTTTTCCACTGTTATGGCTTTTTTCACATACGGATTTTTCCTTTACGCGGCTGGTTTTTGGTGCCTCGAGAACGATAGAACAAACTTAATTTCTTTCTCTTAAAAATATTTTTTTTTATAAAATATCAGCTGTAAATTACCTTGAATTTGTTGAATGCATAAATTTAAAAATCTGTCATCGTATTTTTTTCTGAATCAGTTCATTTTTGTTTTTTTTCCTTCGTTTTTGTGGTAACCAGCCAGCCCTTCACTACTTGTTGCTGCTTTATAATGTTCAAAAAAAACAACGAAATATGTATTCAATAAACAAAATGAAATGGCACAAGTAACAGAAACAACATCTACAAAAATATTGAAAAATTATGCTGGATCCGTAAACATTATCAATGAAGCGACTAATTTATGTGCCGAACGGTCAATATAATGGATCCACAAATAAATACAAAAAAAAAACACAAGAAAAGAACAAACTGTGAGAATAGATGGCAAGAGGAATCGGTCTGTCAAAACACACCATGAAGTAACAAAAATATAAAAAAAGTACAACATTAAGTAAATCAAATAATACACAGAAAAAAAGTTATAGGTAAATTTAACCAATTGCGATGGTTAAAATTTGCTTCTGTCAGAAAAACTGATGAAAAACAGTTAATTAAAATTTGTAAAAATTTCATGGGAGTGCTATTACTGCGGATATATTTTAGGAACTCTATGCATATATTAACTTTACTGTACACTGAGAAAAATTTATTGGTTAAATTTAACTAAAATTTAGTCGACTAAAATTCTACCAGTAAAAAAATATTATTAAACAGCATAGCTTAGGAGCACTAAGTCCACTCATAGTAGAAATGTTCTACGGTTACATCAAAAAAAAATTTGATTTTAAAAAATCTAAATATTGGCTAATATTGTCTTCTTCGTCTAGCGCACGAGAACACGAGAAATTTTGGTGTGTTTGTAACTTGTCGCATGATTTGGCGCACCAGGGTTGCTTTTGAGTGGCTCAAATGGGAACAATATTGGTGTTGGTTAACATTTGAGCCAATAAACTGTAAATACACATAATTGGCACATGATCGCCGCACCAGGGTTGCATTTTATTGGCCCATATAAGGACAATATTCGAGTTGGTTAACGTGTGAGCCAATAAATTATACAACAACCCCGTTAGCATTTACAGTTGCGGCAATCGTATGATTTTACCAATATATAATGTAGTCGAAGCCCATTTCATTTTACAGTGGCGCTCATTGCTACACGGCTTGGATTCGTATTATTTCTATAACAACCGTTCTACTAAAATTCATCAGTTGAACGTGAGTGGTTGAAAACTAGTCTTAATGGAGTATTTTTTCGGTTAAACCGATGTAATGGTATGTTAATCCTTGACCAAGTGGTTCACTTCTAGGGCATCTCAATGTTAACTCGAGCACCTTTTCTTCATACATTTGCATTCGTTTAGGAGTAGTTCTACTTCCTTATAGAGCATATCGCACATATGTGCGAAGATTTGCACAAAAATAAAATAAATAATCCAGCTTGCTTAGATTTTCATATAACTATAAGCCTGACAGTTGAAATTGGTTAAATTAACCAACAAGATTTTTTCCAGCGTAATGACGAATTCGATAAAATAGTAGATGCTTTAGTAAAATAAATAAATAAAAATAAATCAATATAAAATCTATCTTGCTTAGATTTTCATATAACTATAAGCCTGACAGTTGAAATTTGTTAAATTAACCAACAATTTTTTTTCCAGTATAATGACGAAATCGATGATAAAAATAGTAGATCATTGAATAAAATAAGTTAATAAAAATAAATCAATACAAAATCCATTTTGCTCATATTCTCATATAACTATAAACCTGACAGTTGAAAATGGTTAAATTAACCAAAAAAATTTTTCCAGTGTAATGATGAAATCGATGATAAAAAATAGTAGATCATTGAACAAAATAAGTGAATAAAAATAAATGAATACTAAATCTAGCTTGCTTAGATAAATATAAACTTGACAGTTGAAATTAGTTAAGTTAACCAACGAGATTTTTTCCAGTGTAATGACGAAATCGATCATAAAAATAGTAGATGATTGAACAAAATAAATAAATAAAAATAAATCAATACAAAATCCATCTTGATTAGATTTACATATAACGATAAACTTGACAGTTGAAATTGGTTAATTTAACCAACAAGATTTTTTCCAGTGTAATGACCAAATCGATGATAAAAATAGTAAATAATTGAATAAAATAAGTAAATAAAAATAAATGAATACCAAATCCAGCTTGATTAGATTTTTATATAACTATAAAATTGACCGTTGAAATTGGTTAAATTAATCAACAAATTTGTTTTCAGTGTAATGACGAATTCTACGATAAAAATAGTAGAACATTGAATAAAATAAGTGAATAAAAATAAATCAATACAAAATCCATCTTGTTTAGATTTTCATATAACTATAAACCTGACAGTTGAAATTGGTTAAATTAACCAACAAGTTTTTTTTCAGTATAATGACGAAATCCATGATAAAAATAGTAGATCATTGAATAAAATAAGTAAATAAAAATAAATTTATACTAAATCTAGCTTGCTTAGATTAAAATATAAATATAAACTTGACAGTTGAAATTAGTTAAGTTAACCAACGAGATTTTTTCCAGTGTAATGACGAAATCGATAATAAAAATAGTAGATGATTGAATAAAATAATTAAATAAATACAATTTATTTAAATTTGCATATAACTACAAACTTGACCGTTGAAATTGGTTAAATTAACCAAAAAAAATTTTTCCAGTGTAATGACGAAATCGATGATAATAAGCGTATATAATTGAAATCGTGAGGAAAAGGCTGAAGTGTTGTATAATTTCATGATCATGTTAAATAGATAAATTTTAGGTTTTATGAATAACTGTGATCAATTTTATTTTGTTTACATAAGAAAATTTTATTTAAAAGTCTTTTGAAAGCGGTTAACGATTTTCCATAATATTCGAAAGTTGATATTTTTAACTAGATTTAATAATTACCGATTCGACTGACTTTGTTTCAGAAAAAAATGCAATAAGAAAAGTAGTGGCGCAGCCTAAAATTAATGGTAGTCAAAATTAAATAAATTTAACTTCCAGTTTAATTAATAATACCCTCTAGATTTCAAAGACCTTTTGCTGTGGCTAGGCTGGCAAACTTATTTAGTAATTTTTCAACTAATTCTTTTCCTTTTCCTGTTGGTAAATTCAGAACACCACTCGTCATCCAACTGTGCATATTCATGAAAATATTTACACTCGTTATATATACATACATATACATAAATGTATTTATGCATGTGCTGAAATCCCAGTACATACTTAACTCATGGGTGGCCTTTTGAATTGCATGTAGCATATTCGTTCGCTTACTTATGTACGAGGGTAGTGCCAAAATTAGCCTACCTAGCAAAGAAAACACAACAAATTTGAGGAAATGTTTCTCAACATAAATCTCCTTTTAGCTTTATACATTTTCCCGGCCATATTCAAAAGGTCTGGTACCCGGTCTTTTACCATGGCGCAATTTTTAAGTCTGGAAATAGAACATTTGAACATTTAGTTGAATCAAAGTTATTTCACGTTGACACCGCGTTCGTTCATTGCATAGCTAGGTACACTATAGAGAGGAGTTCTTTCGCAACTGCTGTGGAATCTAGCTCTAAATCCCGCATCTCTGGAATCGCGGGGGTGCAAAATCGTGGCTTATCAGCATAGCTGTAAGAGGAAAATTCCTCACTTCTCTAAGGGATATCCTACAGGATGGTCTTTCACATTTAAAAATATGGGCAGAGAAACAAGCGCTCGCCGTTAAACCGAATAAAATGGAACTAGTCCTGTTCTCCAGGAAGTATAAGGTACCTGTTTTCCAACCTTTCACTCATAATAAGATGATGATAATAGTGTCTAACACTGCAAAATATCTCGGTGTTATTCTTAATTCAAAGCTGAGTTTCCAAACTAATATTCTATAGATAGTGAAAAAAGCAACAATTTTACTCTATCTATGCAGAAAGTCCATTGGAAAAAATTGGGGTCTTACTCCAAAAATCTTTCATTGGATCTATACTGCAATAGTACGTCCAATTCTCATGTATGGGATCATCGTGCGTATCTACATATCTTACACAAGGTGCAAAGACTTGCATCCTTCAATATAAGAAGTGCTCTTTCATCTACTACCATTGGTCCAATGGTAGGGAAGGAGATGGCGGAAAGTATTTCATTACATAACGGTGGCCAACTTTTTTCATATTTATAAATTCACCGAGATGGTTTATTATTGATGGCTGTAGAAAAAGTTCTAAGCAATGTGGCATCTTTGAAATTAAAATATATGTTTTATAAGGTTGCCACTTTTTACCAAACTCATCTGTCATCTGTCATCTGTCATCTATACGTCATAGATGTGCTAGTTTTGGGACCGCCCTCGTACATATTTAAGATTGTTGTTTTCAACAAAACAACAACAGCTCGAAAAGTATAAGAAAATACGAGTAAACAATATTTGAACGGAATCCATTAAGAGGTGGAAAAAGGAACGAATGAATGAATGAATGCAGTAGTATTATGACATGTGTATAAAAGTGTATATGATTTATTACTAATTTTTATTGTTTTTAAACACAAATCTTTCTCAAAAGCCATGTTAAGCCTTATTTTGTACAAATAAATAATAACTGTTGTATTGTTCAGTTATAAATCAGCATTAAACAACAGGAATTTAATCAATAAAAAAAAGATTGACTGACCACTATGAAAATGAGCATGAAAATGAACATAAAAATAATAATAATAAATATACATACATACATACGAGTATATTTTCTGTATAAGTTTAAGGGAAATGAGTTTTCAAATAAGTTACAAATGAAAAAAAAATTTTGTTTTTTTTTAACAAATCATTAATTTAATTTCCATGGGGTTATATTTTCTTATCATACTAAAAAAAAATTTGTTTGTGCAAGACTGGAGCAGAAGCAAAGAAAAATGTATTTTCAAAAACGTTTTAATTCCATAATAAAAATACATATTAATAAGCCAACCTTAAAAATTTCTGACCGAAATATTTTGAATATGATACATTCATATCGTATTTCGCCATTGTTTAATTTAATATTTTATAAATAACTCACAACAACAACAAAAAAGAGATGTTTATGTAGATAATTTAGCAGGAGCTTTCTTAATAAATTATAGTGGTATACAAAGTTTATCATACAGTTTGAAATATCCTCAAATTAATAAAAAAAAAGATCATGAACAAATAAATAGGCCCATTCTTCAACGCAAGCATCACTGCTCTACAGCAGCTACGTCCACGCCATATAAACAATGTGCAAAATTTTATAAAGAGCAGTTTGTGCTTTCACACCGACGACAGTTTAACATCCACAACAACAACACAAAAGACAGCAATGCTTGCTCTTACTTTGCAAAGAAACTAGAACATATTTAAGAGCTTTCAAAGCTGTTTGCCTCAAACACTTCAGGACAGCTACGTCCTAGTCATATGCACAATGTGCGAGCTTTTGCAAAAGCTTTGTGCTTTCACACCGACGAGAGCACAACAGCCAATCATATAACGGCGACAAAAATTCTTGCTGCTTACTTTGCAAAGAAACAAGAACAAATTGTAAGAGCTTTCAAAGCTGTTTAACTCAAATTCAAATGTCAGAGTATAGTATGTGTTTGGACGTAGCTGCTTTAGGACATTTTAATTTAATTTAAATTTCCATTTGCAAACCAAACAATCTAACGAGTTTCTAAAGATATATTTTGGTAGAGGAGACCACAAAAAATATACCATCAGTGGCATTTAAAATGTTAGGTCAGGGTCCTGTGTAAAAAAGCATAGTCTTCTGCACATTATTATGAGGAATTGGCATATCAATCTCCACATCATAGGAAAAGAAGAAAATTTTAACCATGATACTTTTCTCTCTTCCCTTAAAGAGAGTCAAATAAATAAACTTGAAATTCGACTACAAGCTTATAGATTTCTTTAAGTATAGGTGTTCAAACGAGTTTCACTCCTTTAAACAAAAAGAAAAATCTCTTAGCAATCTAGTATTCGCATCTTTGCATTCATTGTGAATATGTAAGTTAACTTTTGACTTCGCCGGTTTTGTTCGTTAATTTTTTCCTGTTCATTTTGCGATTAGTCAGTTCATTTTAAATCTTACCACGAGAGAAAGGAGACGTCCTGCGGCTCCTGCATTCCATTTTTTTTATAAGTATTTTTACCAATATAAATTGTTATTGATTGATTTGAATTCAATAAAACCCAAAATATGTAAGTACTGAATTGAAAGAATATAAGTCGTGTTATTAAAACAGTGATCCAGGTATCCTGTCCTGCCCTTCATTCAAGTGTGCCTGTTTATCAGAGAGGAAACTTCAATCCTCATCTCCTCAGGAATCCCCTCCTGTTCCTTCTTTCCCTGAAACGCATACCTCCGTGTACTTTCCCATTTCTCTAACGATTGAATTCTGGTGGAATTTATTTCCCAAAATCAGTAATTATTTATACGTGCATTTTATAGCCACACTTATAAACATGGTCCTTCGAGCCGGACAATGTTCGACAGTTGTATGCAAAACGAATCCGCAACTGCCTTGATAGCAAGGATCTCTGTCTTGTACCGCAAGGCTCCGTTCTTTCACCAGCATTTGCCATTCTTTCTCATTCAGCAATAGACCTAGCCTTCCGGACGTTGAGGCTATGCGACAAACAATGAATGAGACATTAAACTATGATTTAGAAAAAATGTCTGAATGGGGTCATGCGAATGATGTACGTTACTCATAGACGCATGACCGTAAATGCTGCTGCCTCTGTAACTATGGGTGGTATAAATATTAGGGAATCGGAAGCTCTTGATGTTCTTGGCATGAAAATTCAGTGTGATGTTCGTTGAACTGAACACATTTTTCAGTTTTAGAGCCGTCGGTTTAAAATTCAACATCTCTTCTTCCACCTGGATTATCACTTATCCACGCTTCTCGGTTTGGCATTCAGGTCCAATAGAGAAGACTTTCATGAAGCTGACCAGTGAAGATCTGGTCAACTCTGCATTCCATTCCATTGGGAATCCACTATTGTGCAGTGGCAGATGCCGTTTCCACTCCACACAAAAAAATTCAACGAAGAAGCATACCGAATGCATCCGTAGGACAAGTGCGATGAAGACTACTAGTTACAGTAAGTTAAGTCCTTAAACCCTGTGTAGCGTACGTAGATGCATCTGCTTCTCCAGGGAATACCACCACTTGATGACCCCCACACATGAGAATTGTACGTACTACAGCCGTATAGATACAGTGAAGAATTTTTGGGGAGAGACCCCAACTTTTTCTAATGTTTTTCTAAATCAAGTGCAGTTGTTGCTTTCTGCATTCTTTTTAGAATATTTATCTTAAAGCACAACAAAGAGTCCAGAATGGAACTGAAGTATTTTGCAGTTTTGAACATTCTTAAGACCATGTTTTTTTCCTCAGCGCTGGACACTCTTGTTTCCGTTTCTTTTAGGGTAATGGGCTGCAAATCAGGGATCTTATACCTGATCGAGAAGAGGTCTAGTTCCGTTTTATTCTGTTTAATGGCTAATGGCAAGCCCTTGTTTCTCCGCCCATTTCGATAGATAATGCCGGCCATACACTACACAAGTTCACTGCACTATTATTGTGCTATTACTTGTGCTATTATTATGAACTGAGTAAATATCAAAATGATTTTGATATTTGCTCAAGTTTGAAAACTGTGCAGTGAACTTGTGTAGTGTATGTTGTAAACGCTCAGTTGTTTCGTGATTTTTTAAGAGTTCACAAGGAGAAATGAGTGCAGAACAAATATTCGGGACAGAGTTCTTACAACTATATAAATAATCACCAGCATTATGGCGAATTACAATAAAAAATGTACAGTTTACTTGTATAGTGTGTGTCACAAGCTTAGTTTACGCAGTGCCATACTTGAGCACTGAACTTGTGCAGTGTATGGCCGGCATAAAAGAAATCATTTTCTGGCAAGTCTCCTAAACTGGTATTGCCACATCACCAACACAAAAAGCTTGCATTAAAGCGATTCTAAAGATTACTGCACGGGACTTGCAGCCAGTTTATAAACCCAGGTTATTTTACGGTAAATTAGTACATTTGGGATTCACATGCATAATGCTAGAACCACTCTAAAAAAAGTATATTCTTCCTGACGCAATCCTAAGCATTTAGTAGCTTTTACTAATACATGCTGTCTTTCAAAGGTTACAGTTTCCTTTTTATGTCTTCAAAAAAAAGTCAATAGTCTTAAATATCTTACATATGGTAAGAAGTGACCACCTGAGAGAGAGTCAACTTCTTGAGCTTCTTAGTTTTACTCATCAACTCAGAAAAGAACTTTTTAATACTCTATTGAATTTTTTTTTTTGCTAAACAAAAATCTTTTTCGTAGCACAATTTTTAAAGGGCATAAAATATTCGTCACAGGCCTATTATTTGTTTTCTTACTTTTCAGCAAGCCAACCGTCATCGTGCGTCTAAAGTGCCAAAGATAAGTTGTTAATGATGCCTAATGGTAGCAGCACCTGCCACATGTCAGACAAATTATTGCCAGGCACCGCTACTACGGCCTCACCTTCAGCTCTTAATGGCGCAACTCATCAGCCATCAAAAAAAAAAACAGACTCCAAAAAAATATTAACAAAATTTCAAGAATTCAAACTCACATCATTACGAATAAAACTAAAGGAAAGCGGTCGTTTTACAAATCGCATGTGTTTTGTATTTTTATTTATAATTCGCTAAAATTTATTAACATTCTTTTCACAAAAAAAAAATATGAAAAAAAAGTTTGTTTAACAAACACTTACAACGATCGATTTATTCTCACAGACATACATAAATAATAAAATTCTCATATTCGTATGGTAACAAAAAACTTTTTTGGTATACAAAAAATTAAAAAAAAATAACAATTAAAGCTTAACCAGTTTGTTTTAACAAAATATATGAACGTATATTATACAGCCGTTTTTGATGATTTTAAAATTAATATTTATTTCCACGCTTGCTGTTATACGAACGAAGCCTGCCTTGCCTGGCAATGTCGTGTTCTTTTGTAATTTGATTTTTTTTTTATCATAACTTTGGAATGTTGCGGATTAAATAATATTTATTAGTCGGCTTCTTAATCACAAATAACTTCTTCGGCTTCTTTAGCAACATTCACAAGGACATTCAAAAGGATTATAAATTAACTGCTTTTTAAGTTTCCCAATTAGCAAGAGATTTAGTTAGGGAAATACTGAATTTATTCATAATATCTGTGGTAACATGGAATAATAGCCTAAAGTCGACTTAAGCAAAGCTAAGAGACTAAAAGACTCTTACGCATGATTCTAATTTCGTATAATCCTTTTTTTTGCATATGTAGCATTTTAACCATTTAAAAAAATATATTTCTACTAACTGGGAGCGGCAAACGTTTTCTTACGCCCCCATTTGAATGCATACACAAGAATTCATTCAAGTCGATCCACCCGTTAAGTTGCAGTATAACTTAGATACCGACTACAGCGCCATCTGTCGCGCTGATTTCTGAATCTAAGCAATCCAGCCGTATAGGAGGAGTTCAGTGACATATACACATACAGTAGAACTATAGATATAAAGAAGATATAAAGATATGCAACATTTTAATTTAGAGATCTATTATTTAGTAAATATTTCAAAGCAAAAATGCATACGACTAAGAACACTTTCACAATTAAGGGTACCGCTGTGGCTGAGTGGTAGCGATGCTAGCCTCTCAGTCCAGAGGTCGTGGGTTCGATGCCCGCCATAGACCCTGGATGTTTTCTGCAGACAACCTGATCCCTTCGCAGATTGTGTTGTGTTAAAAAAAAAAATATGTATGTAAGAAGCGTGGTGCTATAATGCACCTACACTCGGAGACCCAGTTGGGTCCACTGTGATTATAAACAAACAAGTTTTGTCTCACTCACCATCGCTCAGCACAAATGAGTAAAGCTAGATATCGTCATCTTCGGATGTATACATCCACTGAAAAGGAATTTCCAGAAATTCAAATATTAAGAAACCGAAAAAATACAAAAACGGGTAAAAATCTGTAACATTGTATCTCCGCAACTAATTACGATAGAACAAAAATTTAAATCACAACATAATTGAATTAAAAAATAAACGGATGGTTGTTTCGTACTTTTTAATATTTGTACCTTTAGGAGGTAAAAACTGGTAACACTGAGTTTTTTGCTCTTTTTTTATGCCCGGTTTATCCTCTAAAGCACTGAGCATAGAAAATAAATCGAATAATTGTTCGAATCCCTTTGGAAAAATCTTGCATACGCTTTGACGCTTTTGTGAAATGCAGCCAAATAATGAGTAAAAACCTTATGCCGTTTTGGAACCATATTATTAATCTTCCTTCGCTGATGCTTATATTTACAAACAAGGTATTGATTTGTGAAAATTTTAATGCCAAGGGCTTAAAAAAGGATAACACGGTTAAAATCAGTAAGACCGTGACTTTGGAACCAAACCTTCCGAATCAATTTATAGTTCAAAAAAACTAGCAAACATATGGTTGGTACCTTTCCGATAATTGTACTTCTTGGTACTTTGTTTGTAATTCAAATATCTTTTAAAGCAGTGTTTAAAAAACTTAAGTCGAAGTAGCAAAAGTCGTAAATTTTTTTATTTTCGGTAATTTTTCTTTTTCCAAGTGTTTAAAATGATCTAATGTTTTTTGCTTCTCATGTGAAAATAATCAATAGTCGCAGTCGAACCAGAAGCAGAAAACGAATCATGAACAATTGCGCAGTACTTTCAGCAGTCGACGATTTCAACATATTTAGACTTGGGTCGAACTCATTCACTTAATTCAGTTTTGCCACAAACCAATGATCAAACCCATGTAATTTAAATGAGTTTGATCATTGGTTTGTGGCAAAACTGAATTAAGTGAATGACTTCGACCCAAGTCTAAACAGATTGAATTTGATTTGCTGTTGCTTTTGGTTAGTTTCGCTAGTAAAATCATAAGCAGTCTGTGTGGTTTTGTAAGTCACAGTCGAAGAAGCCAAAGCTCTTGCTTTTAGTAGCTCTCAGCAGCTTCAGTCAACTATTTTGTGGTGTTTGTCATGTTTTTGTTGTTGTTTTTGCACATCAGACAAGAAGCAAAAGCAAAAATCACTATATTGCGATTGCCTAAAAATTCTATTAAAAGCAAAAGTTTTAGTTTATTCGACTATGACTGGTTGCGACTTCCAAAAGTATATCAATTCAAGCTTTTCAAATTGTCTGCGCAATTGATCATAAATTGTTTTGTGATTTTGCTTTGACTGAAACTGAAAGCAGAAGCAAAATGAAATGAAATGAAAAGCTTTTCAGTTTTTAAACACTGTTTTAAAGTATTTAACACATGAAGGAAAATTAATTTATAAAATTTTGAGCTCTGATGATTATCATCATGATATAAATTCATCAGGTGTGGACACTATGTAAACGAAAAAAAAATCACAAGAAAAAGAGACAATTTTCAAAACGAAACAAGTATTTAGAAAAAAAATCAAAAGACCCGAATGCGACCAACTTAAATATCCTAAATGGTCCTTCGAAATGACAAATCACAAGAGAAACTTAAAGATGATTTTAAAATACCTATCGAATGATACCCATTTAATATAGTTCGCCGACTTTTTATTTTTTTCGTATTTACAAAATGGCGTATGTTGGCCGCCATATTGAATTTTTACAACTAACATATCCTTAGTGACACTCCCAAAAGTAACAAATCAAAATCGGTCCACGCGCTCGGTTTAAGGTGAATTCACCCATTGTTTCGAAACAAAAGTTTTGTTTGGAGAAAATTTTTTTTACTGAGAGTTTTTTGCAAGACGATTCATCCATTTCGAACATTTTGTCTGGAAAATCAAAGCTACCATATGAAATACGTGTGTAAACGATGCGTATTAATTTTGCAAGTGGCAGCACAGCGGCAAATGATTACAATTTGCTGTGTCATACACATCTTTTTAATTGTTTACTGCAATGGTTTCGTTAAACTCCATACATTTGGATATGTTTTTCTTAATTTTTCTTTACTTCTATTGTAATAAATACAAGTACACTCTGTGCTTTTATTATTCATATAACATGATTTGGCAGCTCAGTTCAACTTTGGCTGAAAAATTAAAAAAGTTGGCAGCTCAGTTCGATTTTGTCCGGACAAAAATTAAAATTAAACCAATTCAAGTAGAAAATGTTCCGAACAAAATTTTTTCTCTTCTTCAGCAGGCAGCTCAGTTCGATTTTGTCCGGACAAAAATTAAAATTAAGCCAATTCAAGTAGAAAATGTTCCGAACAAAATTTTTTCTCTTCTTCTCTCTCTCTCAAAAAGAGAAACGTCAAACTACATATTAAAAAAATTTTGTCCGGACAAAAATTTTGTTCCGAAACAATGGGGGAATCCAGCTTTAGTGTCGCAAAGGAGTACACACACACAGCGATGCCAACTTTTTATAACCCAAACGCGCTATTCCCCTTCTCAAAACGCGCTAGAATGCGCTAAGTTACAGCATTATCAATAATTTATAGTCAAAACGCGCTATTTTACTACGCGCTAAATTAAATTTTAATAAAGGTCGATGTATGTATTAGTAAATACGAGTACAATTCATTTTTTAGTAACTCTTTTTCAGATTATGCAATATTGCTTCTTCGAAATTATATCCTAAATAACTAAAATCATTTAATACAGAATCAGTCTCGCCTTCCAAATATTCGAAATCCATAATTTTGATCTTAATTTTATTTGTCAAACTTTTGTAACAGCTTATATAAATTGTCGAATAGTGTTGCGAATCAAATGCTTTTTGAAGTACATACAAAAGGAATAGATGCTTAATAAGTTTTATAGATTTTTTGGGTCACGAGTGCGAGTACATATTTTTAACTGTGAAATTTCAAAATATTTGCCATTTACAATATTAAAATAAGTTTTTAATTCTAACCACAGTCAAGGGAATTTTATTTGCAACATCTGAATCATTAACGAATTTAAGCAAAAAGTTAAATTTTGTTAAATTTATACAAAAAAGTAAAAATATATTGAACTCAAATGATATTTTTGACTTGAATCAAAACGCGCTAATTTAGCGCTTTTTTATTAAAAGCGCTAAGACGAAAAAAAGCACATTTGACATAGTTAATACGCGCTAAAACTAGCGCTAAACTAGGCGCTAAATTGGCATCGCTGCACACATACACATGAGTGCTGGCCACCGAGAGAAACAAGAGATAAATGTATAAGCGTATGTGTATTCATTTGTATAAAAATCCGATTGATGTTCGGCACTCTGGCGGTTCTCTGGACAGCCTGGCCATACATAGACTGACAAACACAATACCCTTCTTTGCGTTGCGCAGTAGGGTAAAAAGCAATATATTGCCAAAAATGGGTTTGAAGAATGTCATAATTTATTTTTACAAAATTAGTTTTCAAAAAATATGAACACTTAAAACCAAAAAAGAGCTGGTGTTAACATTTAAATCTTTTAAAAATGCAAAAAAAAAAAATAAGAAACTACGCCATGGTGGAGTTGTGATACGAATTCAAGTTACAAATAGCAATCCACTAACAGTCCTCCCTACTATATCTCTATTTTGAAGAAGTTAACAAATTTTTGGTAGGCATGTTAATTGCCTAACTGTTACTTCTCTCACGAAAAACTACATACTTTCGGCTTTTCAAAAAGTCGTATTAACCACCCCCAAATGCTCAAAAGAGCAGCATGTTCCTCATTGTGTACTTCCACTCAATATGTTTACTGATGGATGATAGAATTCTCATTCGTTTCACATTGAAATTAATGTAATTTTATTTTATAATTAATTCTTTATATTAGTCCATTCAAAATTAATAACCCTGAAAAAAAAACTCACTTCTTGCAAGGTCATGTTAAAAATATTGAAAATGCTTGGCACTTGAATTTTACTAACTTTTCAAAATTTAACTCAATTTCGATTTATCCTTTTTCTCTTCATATTTTCAATCGTTGCCAGCCATCTCTACATTCATGTGACACACCAGCTTTGCCATAATTTAAATGAAATTATGGCGAATTCTTGATTGAATTTTTCAATAAATTATATTTTGCTGTGAAGAATATCAATTTCACTGTGTATTAAACATTCTATATTATTAACAATAAATTAAATAGCTAATTTGCATATATTTTTTAACCGAAAATTATATAAAAAAAAGTTCTACCGGCAAAACCCCTCTTTAATTCAATTAAAGTATTAGTATTGTTTCTTTTAGGAATTTTGTTTCACGTAGGCAAGAAGTCAAAATAAAATATTAATTCGAAGATTTTTAGCTTAAAACTTCAAAGGCTGTGGTGCTGTGCACACAGGCAGACAGACAGACAAGCCATTAAAACAAAACTGGTTAAAAATAAATTGGAATTAGTTTTTAATTTATGGCAGACACTTTTATTCATTGTCCATGATTAAAAAAAATAATACCAATTTTTTTTTATACATACATATTTATGTAAAAACGTGTTGATATGAAAATGAATTCCATATGAAAAGTTTATGTTTAATGATTTCTGATTAAGGCTTTAAGGAGATTTAAGGCAACAAAAAAATCGATATATAAAATCATTTATACTATTTTTTATACAGTTGCAAATACTTCTACTGAACTTGTGAAGGTTTTTATTATTCATATTTTACCAAGAATCTGATAAGTTTTTTTTAATGAAGTTTTAGAGATTTTTCTAAAGCTTTCGGCGTAGAACAGTGATGCCGAAACTGTGTAGTCAAAAGTATATAATAAAAGAGGATAATTACACGAAAGATCTATTGCTATAAACCAAAATAACCAAATATTTTGCACCTTTATTTAATATTTTTAAAGTGGTAGTCTAGATAGGACATCACTTGTTAGAAGATTTACTACCCTTTCAATTGTAAATTGAAAATTTAAGTTGAAAATTTCTTTTTTTCTTTTAATTCAAAACATGCACTGAATATTTCATAATAAATAAATAATAAATCGAGCCTTATTTTCGACTTAATCGTAAACGACAAAAATTAAAGTTTTCAGAAGAAGATTTTTTATTTATATTGTCGCTTACAATAAAAATTTACAGCCTTTATCTTAAAAGTTTTCAACAATTTTGACATTTTGATAATTTTTGACTATTAGTAGGCCCAAAAATTTTAATTCCTGAAACTAATTTTTAATTTAATTTTAATTTTTGAAACTATACAAACAAATTACTCAAAACAATTGAAAAATTGTTAGCAATGGAAATTCCAATAATTCCCAAAATTTTTTTTAAAAATTCCAAAATCGGGATTTTTCATTATTTTTGCTGTATTTGCCCACATTAGAGCCTGAGCGAAAAACATCGTTCACACTTTTAGATTGATATCAGCTTGGTGAAACTAGCTCTTAGAAAAATATTAAATCTTTATATCCCAGCAAAAAATTTCGCGTGATAATTTTTTTAGGAACAAATTGCACTAAATACAATTGTAAATAATTATGACAAACACTAGTAGAACGGAACAACATGCTGTTTTCCCAGGGCCCCACACGTTTATCCTCAGCGTTCTTGTGTTTGATCCACTGTTCGTGGTGTCAGTTGATGCAAATTTCTGCTTTACACAGAGAAAACAATGCTACTAAATACCTCATAAAATAGAACAAAATTAATAAGAAATCTCTATGGTTTTTTTCAATAAGGAAATCTTATTAATTTCATAGGAAAAACCTTTTTGAAAAAATCAAGAAGACATCTTCTAGTTTTTATTAGGTTATCTTATTGATTTTTTCAATAAGGGCTTCTTCTTGTTTTTATTAGGCGACCTCATAAAAACTAAAAAAAAATTGCGTCTTTATTCTCTGTACTTATGTATTTTCATTTAAATTCTATACCATATATGTACATATGTATGTAGTATATTGTAGATGTTATTTATTTATACATACATAAATACACATTATGTTATATTCTTAACTAACTTACTCACCAAGTATTGAGTCAGCAAACTTGTGACTAATATGCTAACAAGCAGCTTGAATAACAATTGAAATAATTGTGGAAACATGCTTATACAATAACAAAAATTAAAAATTTTAAAAACCCCCGATACATCTAGAAAAGATGTGATATCTTCTAAAAGGCTAGACCGATTTTCTTCAAACATAGTTAAGAACCTTCTCAATCAAGTCACCTTACAAAAATCTAAGTCAAAATCGGTTCAGCCGTTTGGCCTGTTCGTGGACACGGACAGACACACAGATACACAGATACACAGACACACACTACAAACTTATAAAACCCCTTTTTTGTCGGAGGTTAAAAATGAAAAAGATCATAGAAAAAATTGTCTCTATGTCTATTTATAGATATGAAATAACAAGACACCCCATAAAATCAAGAAGATTTCCTTATTAAAAAAAATCGATAAGATGCTTTACACATAATCATGTAAGAACCTAATAAAATCAAGAAGAAAACCTTATGAAAAAATCAATAGGATAGCCTAATAAAATCAAGAAGAAACCCTTTTTAAAAAGATCAATAAGATAACCTAATAAAAACTAGAAGATTTCTTCTTGATTTTTTCAAAAAGGTTTTTCCTATGAAATTAATAAGATTTCCTTATTGAAAAATACTATAGAGATTTCTTATTAATTTTGTTAATTTTGTTGTTAATAAAGCATATTTCCATAACAAAAAATTTCTTATTAAGCCTTTATAAAGCCGTAGTATTTTTTCAGCCTTATTTATAAAACTTATTAATGCTTTGTAAAGGGCTTTTAAAACAAATTTTCATATAAATTTTTTTCTTAAAAAGCCTTTATAAAGCCTTAATAATGTTTATAAATAAGCTGGGTTATAAATAGGGCAGTGAAAGGTTTAAGGGAAATATGTAGCGTCTTACCTAAGCTCATATAGCTGCATAGTAATTCATACACACTTATAAAATATCTTCCAATAGCGACCTCTGAACTTTGACACCTGAGAGAGGCCATATTATTGAAGCTACAGCTATCTAATCGGCTCGCATTTATTCACACACAAAAATATCTACGAAAACAAGCTTAATATAACCTTTTTACTGAAATAACTCGAATAATCATGTTGAATCAAAGTTATTTCAAGTCGAAACAACATGAATTTAATTTAATATAGTCATTATATTTTATTAATTACTTACTTACGTGTGTATATTGGCACAGGCATAAGAAATTTTTTTTCTTTATACATAATTGGCTTTCCCGGCCAAGACTATCTCGCAACTCATCCTTGTAGTCAGCGCGCTTACCGCTGCAGCTACAACAACCTTAAATATTCTTTATATATGTACACACTAAATATATACTATCTTGAATAAAATTTTAAAAAAATGTAACATTTAATTCATCATTTAACATAAAATTTAATTGAAAAGTTGTAGTTAAAAAAAAGTTCAGGGCAATCATGAACAAAATTTCTCGAGAAATGTCTCCCTTTTCCAATTAGAATTTTCTTGTTTTCCCTATAACTTGCTATTTTTTGAAATTGTTCCACGAAAAAACTTTCTCGCAGAATTTTATTCATGACTGCCCTCATTACTTCTTGTAAATTTAATATAATTTCGAATCAAAATTTTTGCATGGTGATTTTACATTGGTATTTTTTTCTGTGTGGTCAGTCTGTTTTTTTTTTTTTTAACAAAAAAGGATATACCGTTCACAACACTTGCAAATAATTTTATTTGCTTTTATCAAGGTGGGTATGTTGTTCGTGCAACGTTCGGTGGGCCTCGATCATTTTAAGGTGGTCATAACCGAGCTATATGCCCAGCCCAGTGCATAAACCAAACCCACCCGTACATCGATGAAACGCCAAAGCTGCAGAAAATATCGAAGCTGTTCATAAGGGCGTGCAGGAGAATCCCAGACAGTCGATTCTGCATCGCTCAAAAAACCTGCCTATTCGCAGGCACAATTTGGCGAATTTTATATTATCACTTGGGACATCCGTACAAAATTCAGTTGTTCCAGGAGCTGAAAGTAAGCGATCATAAACGATAACTGAACTTAGCTGAATGTACTCCGGATCAGTGGGAAACTAACCCTAGCCTTAATCGAAAAAGAATCTTCAGCGAAGGTGATGTATAATTTGTTACGATATCAATCCACATGACATTCAAGAGCGTCCAATGCAACCCGGTATAATTTCGGTATAATTCTTAGAGAACGAGGTTGTCCAGGCTATCATTGTCAATGGTGAGTAGTATAGCTTAATGAATACCAACTTCTTTTGGCTAGAATTGGATGAGATGGACAACAAGGACATGTGGTTTCAAAAAGACGGCTGTATGTGCCGCGGCTGTTTGCGCAAATATTCCATACATTGATAAGCCTTTGAAGCGATTAAAAATTTCGATGATATCTCACACTCACTCTGCTCACACCTCGCCTGAAGTACAAACAGTTTGACCTTAAATGCCAATAAAAATGGAAAGCTGCGATTGTTGTGTACACTTGAACTGAAATCCTAGCTGATCCTGGTGTGGAAACAATTTTCGCTTAATTATGATGAAAAATTACGAAAAAGCAAAAATTCACTCATCTTGAAAAAAGGATCAGCTAGGATTTCAATTAAAGCAAACTTTTAGTATACTATTAACTGCCAACAAAACGCCACTTTCCGTTTTTGTAGGCATGTTTAGTCAATCTGTTTGTACTTCAGGAGAGGTGTGTGCTTTATTTGATTGTAAAGTTAGAAAGCTCTTAATGAAAGACCCTTTATGACACATGATGTAAAGTCCTTATGCTATTATTTACAACAATTTACACCAAGTATTATGTTGTAAAACCAAATGACTGATTATACAACCAGACATGCACAATTTCTGAAACATCAATCTTCTCGTCCTGCTGGAGTTTTTTTATATTTATTTTTAAGCAAAAATAAAGTAGCATTTATTCTTGTCCACTCTCGTTTGTTACAGCACGAAAAAAATGTGCATAGTTAGTTCACAGTGACCCATTATATTAATAACACATTTAATTAGGCGTTTAAGAAAGGAATAAAGTTATATCTTCGGGGAATTTTTATACAAATTTCAAACGTAAGCTTTCAAAATGTCGTATATATTTTTATTTTTGTAGCTAAAAGCTTATTATTTGTATTTCGCCAAGTTTGGTTTTGTCGAACAGTGTTATTTGGCATTTAACTTGCCTTAAATTTGACATTTATAACCTTAAATCATAATCGTTACAACAAACGGTTACACATTATTTTGAAACATATACGCAATACATGCTTTCAATACCCGCTTTAAATTATTATTTATGCTGTAGAGTATCCTGGTATTCATGTCATGCCACATATTTTACAACATTTTTACAAAGTAATTCCGCCATCATTCAAACATGCACTTTCGAGGAGTGTCACTATCCTGCAAGTCGTTAACAACGTCATTATGGTCGTCAATGGTCATTTCCTTTTAATAAAAAGCGCAGCAAAAAACTAAAATCTTTTCATTTCCTGTCACAAATACACCCAGACACAAGTATGATTTTCCTATTGCAACGAAATTTTTCACCATAACATAACGTTGAGCATCATAAAAGCGACATAAAATTGTAAAATTGCATTCTAAAGCATTAACAGTCCATCTCTCTCTCTCCATCTCTCTCACTGTTGAAGTGTCTGTGCAGCTGTTGTGGAATGAATGAATGAATAGTTAGTTGTTAATGCAACATTTTAAGCTTATGAAAAATGTGTAAAGCAGGATTTGAAAATGTTTGTGCCATAGCGCTAGTATGTCCTTCAGTAGTTTTGCTTTTAATCTGTCTTTTTTTATTTGTTTTGTTTTTGTAGAAAACAAAGTTTCACTTATGGCTCCTTTCAACCGCTTTTAAATGCAGAATTATTATTATTGCTTGTTATTCTTGTCTGTTATTTATTATTTGGTATCCATCCTTTTAAGCTGTTGAATGAAAAATCGTCAAACTTTTAAGGGATTTACATTGTAATGGGATGAAAGTGTGGGTAGAAGAACATCAAGACAATACATATTTCCCAAACGAAACACATTTCTTTGCAGTCTAAAACAATAGTGAAAGCAAGAAATTATGTAATATCTAAAAACTTAAGCGATTTCTTTTTTAATGTCCTTTATAAGCAACCCCAAAAAAGGTGCAGGTTATCAAAAAAAATTCGTCTCTATTTTTTGTTGGCCTGTTTCTTCGTAACTCGGTACCAATTGTAAAAACACTTTTTTGCCTGAGAGGGATGTAGCTTCCATTTGGCCCCGTTGTAAAAAAGGGGGCGGGAACACGCCCACACTTTTTTTATATTTGTTTTAATGATACCCTTATACTTATTCGATTGCTTCGAAACTTCCCCAACACATTGAACTATCGTAAGGACACAATCTAGCATTAAAAAATGGGCGGGGCCACGCCTATTAAATTTTAATATTAAATTTCACATGTTTATATATAATTAATTATTACGAAACTTGGCACACACCTTAAAGTTTTAAAAGGACTCAGTCTTGATGTTATAAAAGTACGCTGGACCACGCCCAATAAAACTTAATACAAGATTTCACATGCAATTGTTTGACTTATTTTTACGCAACTTGGCACACACCCTAAGCTCCAAAAAATATACAATCTTGCATTAAAAAAATGGGCGGGGTCATGTCTATTAAATTTTAATATTAAATTTCATACGTTTATCTATAATTCATTTATACGAAAGTAAGCACATACCTTAAGCTTTTAAATAGACACAGTCTTGAGCTCCAAAAAGTGGGCGGGGACATGCCTATTAAAATTTATTATTATTTTATTTCAAGTGCTTCTACTTAATCGATTTTTGCGAAACCTGGCACACACCTTGAGCTCTGAAAAATACTTAATATTGTGTTCCAAAAAGTGGGCGGTGCCTATTAAATTTTACTATTATATTTCACGTGCTAACGTTTAATTGATTTTACTAAGCTTGCCACACACCTTGAGCTTTTAAAAAGACATAGTCTTGATCTCCAAAAAGTGGGCGGTGGCATGCCTATTAAAATTTAATATTTTATTTCAAGTCCTTCTACTTAATCGATTTTTGCGAAACTTGGCACACACCTCGAGCTCTTAAGTTTTAGATCCAAAAAGTGGGCGGGGCCACGCCTATTAAATTTCACTATTATATTTCACGTGCTTATGCTTCATTTATATTTACTAAACTTGGCACACACCTTGCGCTTTGAAAAATACACAGGCTTGCTCTCAAAAAAGTGGGCGGGGTTACGCCCAATAAAAATCAATATTATATATTTTAAGTGCTTCTACTTAATCGATTTTTGCAAAACTCGGCACACATCTTGAGCTCTTAAAAATACTTAGTTTTTAGTTCCAAAAAGTGGGAGGAATCATGCCTATTAAATTTTTCTATTATTTTTCACGTGCTTATGCTTCACAAATTTTTACTAAATTTAGCACACACCTTGCGCTTTAAAAAATACGCAGTCTAGCTCTTAAAAAAGTGGGCGGGGTCACGTCCAGTAAAAATTAATATTATATTTCACGTGTTTCTACTTTATCGATTGTGGCGAAACTTGGAACACGCCATGAGCTCTGAAAAGTAGTTAATCTTCTTTTCCAAAAAGTGGGCGGGGCCACGCCAATTAAATTTTTTTATTATATTTTACGTGCTTGTACATAATTAATTTTTACGAAATTTAGCACACACCTTAAGCTTTCAAAAAGACACAATGTTTCATTAAAAAAAGTGGGCAGAGCCACGCCCACTAAAACTTAATATAATATATCACGTGCTTGTACTTAATTGATTTTTACGAAAATTGGAACACTCCTTGAGCTCTAAAAAGTACTTTAGCTTATGTTCCAAAATGTAGGCGGGTCCACGCCTATTAAGTTTTAATATTATTAAATTGTTGTATTATATTTTACGTGCTTGCACTTAATTAACTTTTAAGAAACATAGCACACCTCAGGCTTTTAAATGGACATAATGTTTCATTCTAAAAAACGGGTGGGGCCACGCCCATTAAAATTTGTTATTAAATTTCACCTGCTTCTACTTTATCAATATTAACCAAACTTGGCACACTCCTTGAGCTCTGAAAAATACTCGATCTTGTGCTTATGAAAGTGGGTGGGGCCACTCCCATGAAAGACCGGTATTAAATTATATGTACTTCTATTTAACTGATTCCCACGAAACTGGGCAAAGATGTTTGACTCTTAGAGTGACAACATTCTTGGCTTAAAGAAGTGAGCTGGACCATGCCCATTAAAGGTTAATAAAATATTTCATGTGCTTCTACTTAACCGATTTTTACCAAAATTTGCTCACACTTTGAGCTCTGAAGGCGACGCGATGTTGAATTTAGAAAAGTGGGCGGATAATAATATTTGCCAAATCGGACTTGACCACACCTACAAAAGTAAAAACTTCACACTAAGAAATTTTAAATAAAACTCAAAAAATTAAACCGGCTGTAAAAATAAGACGTAAAAAGTTAAAAATAATTTAGATTCTGTTAAATAAAATATTTTTATATGTGTTATCTATAATGATATTCAAAGTCGGTGACAATAGCAATAATAACTAAAGGCATATACATATAATGATGGAGTTATGACGTTGTTTTATTAAATGAGCGATGTGTATACAACATACAAACTATTGTTAATGTGACCTTTATATTATTTAAACTTTTTTTGGTCCCCTAAATTTCAAACTATGCAGATTCTACTGTATGAATATAAAATCATGTGGGTAAACGAACTTGCGCAAATTAAATTATATTTTTATAGCTATGCTATTTATTGCGCGATACAGGAGTTTGGACGTGATTTTCGTAACAAAAATAATGCACACTATTACAGTTATTTATTTATTTTTGTTTCGATTTCTTTGTGCTCAAAAGCAGAGTACGAAAATAAACGAAACAGATTGTTTGATTTTGTTTTGTTTCGTTCTTTGAAGTGAGTGAAACAAAAATAAAACAAAAACTATGAGAACGACTGCTCAATTTGTTTTTGTTTTGTTTTTGTACATGAGCACAAGGCAGAAAACACAGCCGATCGGCTGTAAGCCGGCTAACAACCGCCACCGGTCACAAACAATACATTTATTTAATCGCACGCCGCTCGAGAAAAAAATAATGGGTAATAAAATGGAAATGTTTTGAAATTTCTGCGGCGAATTTGACATCATCATATAAAATAATTTTATTGTATTGTTATTTAACACATTAAATTTGTTTTATATAGCTAAGCAGCATAGCTATACCCGGGTGTTCTAAGACACTTCTGTTTTTTTAATTGCGGTGTTTTAGATTTTTTTTATGATGATATGTGTAAGTATTTATGGCTTGAGGCCATTCTTGTAAAATTGTTTTTAACAGTTTCGCTGTAAATAAATTTGTAAACGCTGTCTGTCTATTTGATGCTAAAAGTATGTTTTTTGCATAATATTTTCTTTTATTTCTTTTTTTAATCTTTTGTTTCCATTTGAAGAGTTCAGTGTGTCGAAATGTTTGATCATGAATTTCATTCAATTGTGTGTCTGTTAATATCTTCAAGTTTTATGTCGATTTACTCGTATGATCGTATTGTGTGGTATGTGTGCATGTATGACTGTGTTAATAAATCTCATTTGCCTGTCAAATATGACATCACATTCCATTCATTACACTTTGAATGACATTTCAATTAGAATACCGTTTAAATATCAAAAGAAAAAAAATATAATAATTATTACAAAATACATAAATGATTTTTATAATTGAAACCTTAAAGGAAACCAACCAGCAGCCGAACTTCCAAAATAAAAGCAAGTCAATTAAATTCCAAATTTATTTTCATAATAAAATGTCAAAAAATTTTTGGGAGTTTTGTTGCTTATTTGATATTGTTTGGTAACCATTTTTTACATTTAACAAGAAGAGTTGCCAAAGTGGGTAACTGACTGACTGGCGGTCGGTTGAATTCTGTTACAAACAGATCATTTAAAAATTATAATTTTTTGTGTTTGTATATATTGTTTTCTTAACTTAAATGATCATTAATTGAATAAATATGGGTTTATTATTTTTAATGATTTATTGCATTTTTTTTTCTCTTCTTCTTCTTACATTCTTTTTATTTTCTTATTTACAGATTTAAACAGAAATTGTTTCTCATCATTTGCAACTGTTTGGGGTATGTGCACGTATTCTTTTAATTTAAATTATTTATTTAATTTTTTTTTATAAAAGCATTTGTAAATTGATCACAACTCCAGTGGGAGAGAATGATGATGAAATTCCTTATTTGGTATTAATTCATTAAATTTTTAAATTTGGCTTGCAAACGAGTTGATTTAATTTGAAATTCTTTAGGAGTTCATTAAATTCAGGGTGCAAAAAAAGAATTACTTCAAAATATAATTTATTGACGAATGAAAAATTTTCTAAATTATCATAAAAATCAATTGTTGAGTTTTATGGAATTTGCCAACTTTTAATAATATATGGGCATTTCCACCGCAAGGCCCACAGACACAAAAAAAAATTTAAGTTCTTGAAAACACTTTCTTTTATGATATTTTCATAGAGAAACAATTTCATTTGGAAATATCTTTTTTTTACTTTAGTTTAGATAAACATTCTTAAACAGAATGACTTCTTTTGCTCTATAAAATTTTTCTGAGGGTGCGAAGAGCCTAAATAGAATGATACATAAGAAACTATACGATATCAAATAACTGTATCGCTTTGCTTTGCAAAGTCGCATATTTCGATGTCACGTGCGACATTGAAAAACAACGTTTGCTATCTGTGATTCAAAACTACCTGCAGAAAGCTCATCAACTATTGAGTAAATTTTTTCTTTGCAAAGTCGCATATTTCGATGTCACGTGCGACATTGAAAAACAAAATTTGTTATCAGTGCTTCAAAAGTACATGCAGAAAGCTCATCAACTATGCAATAAATTTTTTCTTTCCAAAGTCGCATATTTCGATGTCACGTGCGACATTGAAAAACAAAATTTTTTATCAGTGCGTCGAAAGTAAAAGCAGAAAGCTCATCAAATATTCAGTTCAAAACAAAACCCTTTCTGAAAAATATAAAGATTTGTCGTTGTGGTAGTTATATAAAGTTGGTCACATGCGACATCGTAAGTGTAAAATAAAAAAAATTATGAAAATAAAAAAAGTTGTATATACTTTCAAGTTATTTAAATGAGCAAAAATGGCGAAAAATATAGAAATTTTAAAATATAAAGATTTGTGATCCTGGTAGTTATATAAAGCTGGTCACATGCGACATCGTAGGTGTGAAATAAAAAAAATTATGAAAATAAAAAAAGTTTTACATACTTTTAAGTTATTTAAATTTAAATGAGCAAATATGGCGAAAAAAATAAAGTAAGTTTAAAACTGAGGAAAGAAAAAATTATAGAAGGTGAAATATTATTACAGAACCATAAATTAAAAATAACAAGGAAAAATGCGGATTGCTAGGAAAAAGTGTAACACATTGAATGAAGGCAAAACTGAAATCATTAAAGAGAAATGGCGGAATAAGTAGGAGACATAGTCGGCAGAAGTTCGCAGGAGTGCGAAATGCCTTAGAAATGCAAGCAAACGTTTGCAAAAGCTGTTAAATTTTGTTATACGAGTAATTTAGACAAAAACTGGAAAAAAAAAAAGTAAAGCATTCCAGGTATAGCGCGGTTTCACTTCATTTGCTGTAATGGTTATAAAGTAAAAGCAGCTAGAATTGCCTATTCTGAAAAAAACTGAGTTTAGTATTCCGCATAATATTTTGATTTAAATTTATTTTAGTTTATTACTCAAACTACTTTATTCATACTATATGAGTATATTTTTGTTAAGTTTGTTGTTATTATATTATAATAAAAACTTTAAATACTCCTGTTAATTTGAAAACATTTTTACTAAGTTTGTTTTTTTTTCAATATCATAAAAAAGACAAGAAAAACAATGCAAATATCATGATGGGAAATGTCACGTTCGACATGTCACATGAGAGTGTGATTAAAAATCTAAGTCGCTTTAGGGCAAAATCTCAGCCATTTTAAAGAGAAATCAGCATTTTAATTTTTCGACGCAAAAACAACTTCTTTTTTTTGTCACATGCGAATGAATGTCTTGTTTTTGGGACTATGCTCAAAACAAAATTAAGCTCCAATTATAAAGCTAATCTAGAGCTGTAAGTTACTCTTATTGGTTTTTTCTTAATTTTTTTACTTATATGTACAACTGTCACGTTCGACATCATGGAAATGCTTATATATATTCCGTTTATTAAAACATTAATCATTAACCTCTGGGTATTAAAATATTTTCCATGTTATTTCATTTATATTAAATCGTTCAAAATGCCATTTTGTTTTATTACTTTTTACTTTATTCAATTTATTTTTATTAAATATATTTTCAAATAACATAAACTGCGGAAAAAAAACAGCAAACTTATGAAAAATTACCACTCGTAAAAAGATAATCAAAACTTCAAAGCCAACCCATAAATTTTATTGAGGTTTTAATATCTTGTCCTTTTAAAAATAAAATCAATACATACATATTTTTATTGTTTAGCTAAAAAACAACTAGAAGTGAATAAAATTAAGACAAAAAAAAAACGAGCAATTGGCATTTAAAATTTGTATGTCTCTGTTCCGTTTACGGTCTCACAAATTAGGTAGGGAAATAGAAAACTTCAGAAGCGGTATAGAAAAAGCTTTTAAGTGGAATCGACATAACAAGATGTCCTTAAGAAGTCATGATTATTTTAAGCCTTTTCTTATAAAATTTACATTTATTCGTCATAATCAGGGCAAGTTTTTTTAATGGCACGAAGAATAATTCAAAATGGCTGGAAATATTGTCAGACATATTTAATTTCATAATTTCTTCTAGGTTGCAAAAAAGCCATTTTATGGATTTTTATGTCAATTATTGAAGAAATGTCTAAAGTGAAAAAAAAAGCCATACGCCACAAAAAAATTGCCCAGGTCATAGTATAAAATTCACATTTATAAGTTAAAATATAAACATGCCTTCAAATGATTATATGATGCCATTTTTGTATTAAGACATAATTGTGTTATAATATAATTGTGATATCTCAAAAATGTAATAACGTAAATATGTTATATCATTATTATGTAATTACATTTTTGTGTCACCTTATTAATTTTATGTTACAGTCACGGCATACCATGAAAAATTTACATCATTACATGACCATTTCATGATGTAATAGATAATTAAATAGTATAAATATATGTTGACATAATGTTATGATATTTTTTGAAGTTTTGAGATAGTTACATATATCATAATTACATTACAATAATGCCTTAACATAAAAGTATTTTGACATAATTATCTCAAGATAATTTTATGTTATTATTCCATGTCATAATCATATCATGACACTACAGCTCAACCATTTTATAAAACTATAGTGCAGTAACATTTTCATGTCTTGAAGCAATTATGTCAAAACATAACTGTATCATGACATTATTATTATTTTATATCATGAAAATATCTTGGCATACACATTTATTTCGTTGACAATTTTGTGTAATAATAAAATTATATTTTAACAGTTATGTCAAAACATAAAAATGCCATTACATTATTATTTCATATCATAAAAATATCTTCACATACATATTTATTTCGTGTGTGTTATGTAATAATGAAATTATATCATAAGAGTTTTATGTCGTGTAATTTTTGTGTGATGACTCACTCTTATGGCATGCCATAACATGTCAAATCTATCATACAATACCTGGGAATTCAAATGTGTAGGTTTAGCCCTGCTCTCTTGCAAACTCAGACTTAGGCTCAAGACAGAAGATGAAACAAATAGAATATGGACGACAAGAAATGATTGCGTGGTCACAAGGTCTAAATAGAATAAATACACCTTTTTTAATTAAAAAAAAAATAGAAAATATTGTCCATGCTAACCGGACACTGTCTTATAGGCATGCACAAAGGTTAAAGTTCGAACACAATGATTTTTGCCACAGCTCCCAGGATATCGATGAAGAGGAAAGTGTAGAGCATTTTCTGTGCCACTGTCCTGGACTTGTAAGAAAGAGAATGGCCACAAGGGGCGCTCTTGAGTTCAGGGAACTTTCTGAAGTTGCCAGTGTTGAACTGCATCGTTTAGTAGCTTTATTTTAAGCTCTGGTTGGTTCGACGGGAGGGACTCCGAATAAGCAGAGTCTCCGTGGTATCACAATGGACCAAAACGGTCTAACAGAGCCCTCAATTCTGACTGCCACCCCTACCTAACATATATATCATATAATACCATAACGTCTATAATTTATATCTTAAGGCATGTCACAATACGACTATCATAAAAATATTTTGACATACAAATTAATTTTTTTTTTGCGCTTTTGTGTAATAATAAAATTATATCTTAACATTTATGTCAAAACATAGGAGTGTCATGACGTTATTTTTCATATTGTACAAATATCTTGACACACATATTTATTTCGTTTATGTTATGTAATAATGAAATAATTTCATATAAGTTTTATGTCGCATTATTTTTATGTCATGAATCAGCTTTTAAAGGTACTAGACATGATATGCCATATCAAGAAAGTTGTAACGAATTGATATAATGCAATTTTATATGAAATATCAAGGAAGGGTGTAATGTAGAAAAAATGGTGTAGCATGAAGCTCTGAAAAAGGTTTTTGATTGGATTTGATTTGTTTCTCCACGCCCAACCTACCATTAGTGACAATTGAAAAAAAAAGTTAATAAAAAATTCTACAACGAAACTTCTTAAGTCTTATAAAAATTTCAATCCCTAAATTGATTGCCAAGAATCACAAGTGCAATTTTTTTTGCGTCCATAGACAAGATAAAAATAATATAAAAACGCCTTAAAAAAATTATATTACCGCATTTACATATATATTAAGACATAATTATATTATAACATAATTGTGCCATGTCAAAAATATATTAACCTAATTATGTTATGTGATCATTATGTAATTACATTTCTGTGTCGTTTTTTTTTATTTTATGTTACAGTCATGGCATGCCATGAAATATTTTTATCATGACATGACCATTTCATCATGTAATACATAATAAAATAACATTAATATGCAGTCACATAATTATGTTATGAAAATTTTTGAAGTTTCGACATAATTATATCATAACTTACTTACAATAATGCCTTAACATAAAAGTATTTTGACATAATTATCTCAAGATAATTTTATGTTATTAGAAAACTTTTTTTTAAACTTAAATTCCGATCGTTTTTACGAACTGCGAACAATTTTAGCCGAAATATCCAAGACTCTTTATAAAAGTTCTTCATCATAGACTTTAACCAGTTGACAAACTATGGACAGTAGAGTGCATTAATGAAAACCTTTAAACCCAAACAGTCAATTGTATTTTAATGCAAATTTTATGCGATTTCAATAAAGCGATTTTAACAACGACTACAAAATGAGCTGGGAAAACAACAACAACAACAAAAAGCAATAAGCCGTGAATATTGCATCAAACAGTAGTGTTAAAGAAGTGGGAACAAAACACAACAACAGCAGCAGCAACAAAAACAACGACAATTTAATTTCCTTAAAATACTCGTACTCACATTTACTTGTTCCTTAACTTCTTGGTGGCTTTCGTTGTTGTTTAGTTGGTTCTTTAACAGCATAACTTGGCTTTTATAAAGTTGAAGTTTATATTTTTTTCTTTGTCTGTATTTTGCCACTTTATTGTGTTTTCCCATTCAATTGTATAAAAATAATAACTTTATTATTTGAAGCCAATTATGAAGCAGAAAAAAAAACATTTTAACCATAAGTAAATCTGTATAAGAAAAATTAACAAAATGTTCAATTGTAATCAAATTTAACGAATACAATGAATGCCTTGTTTTATTGTTTTATTTCAATTCTTTCCTTTTTTATTTTTAAATATTCATTGTTTAAATGGACTGACTGACTTGGCTGGCATTCGTAATACGTGTGTCCATAGTTCGAGTTTAAACAACAATTGTTAAAATAAAATTATTATTGTATTATTTTGGTTTTTCATATTTTTAGTGCTAAAAACATGGATACTCGTACTTTATCGTTAGCCCAAATTTTTTGTTTAAATAAAAAAATAAATAAAATTATTAAAAAGGAAAAATGTTACAAAATAAAGCAATATGACGACCTTCACTTTTTTGCAAAGTTATGAAATGTGACACACAATGGCAACAGCAAAATTAATAAATGTTATTTAATGTAACGAATAAATATATTTATGTACGCGAGTACTTGTACTACGAGTATTTTTTTCTTTTTAATTTTTCTAAAGCCAAACAAATGGGCAAACGGAGGAGGTAGTAGAGTTATTATTTTTATATAAAATTTTATTTGAAATTCAATAACTTAGTGTCTTCAAGGAACACACAAACTATAATGTGGCATTAATCTTGCTGATATGTGGTTCCAATAGGACGGAGCCACATGCCACACAGCGGGCGCTACAATTGATTTAATCACAGAAAATATATGAAAAAATAATTTCCCGCAATGGCCCAATTAATTGGCTACCAGGATCGTGTGCTTTAACCCCATTGGATTATTTTCTTTGGGGTTATGTTAAGTCACTTGTCTACGTCGCGATAAACCACACAAACAATTGAATACCTGGAAATCAACATTCGAAGAGTTATCGGCGAAATACGGGCGCAAATGCTGCGAAAAGTTGTTGCAAATTGCTGTTCCAGATTGCGCCTCCTACGTGCCAGCTGTGGCGGCCACATGGCAGAAATCATATTTAAACATTAATTTCATGGAATTTTCTTTCCAATAAAGATCGTTTCATGGATATTAAAAATATATTTCCTTGCTTTAATATAATTTAAACTTGTGTCACTCTATAAAAAACACCCTTTATATATAAGTAAAAACTTTTTACCATACTGATGCCGATACCGAGAGAAAACAACAACAAATATAATAAAAATCTTCCTAAAATGCAAATTTTTTTTGTTTTATTAAAAAATAAATTATTTTTATAGCTTTGCTATTTATTGCGCGACACAGGAGTTAGGGCGTGATTTTTGTTATAAATTTATTTTTGTTTTGATTTCTTTGTTATTATTATTATTTTTATCGTACGCCGCTAGAAAAGAAAATAATGGAAATAAATGGAAACGTTTTGAAATATTTGGACAGAATTTGACATCATCATATAATATAATTTTATTGCATTGTTATTTCACACATGAAATTTGATTTATATAACCAAGCAGCAAAGTTATTACCAGCTGTCCTAAGACACCTCTCTTTTTTATTCTATTTTTTTATTTAATAACTTTTTTTAATCAAAAAATTTTTAAATTTTCCAACCCTGAAATCATATTTATGATTTTTCTCATCTTTAATATCAATTTATTTCTTTCTAAGATATAAAATATGTTTAATTAACAAAGAAAAAAAATAGCCTTATTCAGTTACGTTTATATACCAAAAATGTTGGCATTTACCAGCTCTGAAGATGGGTTTTGTATTTTTCTAATTTTTTACACAAAACTATTTTTGCTAAAGCCTAAAATATTCAAATGAATTCAATTTACAAAGAAAAACAACAAAAATAATTTGAACTAGTTACTTTTATATACCAAAAAGTGTAAACTTTCCAACCCTGACATCATCCTTTTAGATTTTTCTATTTTGTTAGACCAATATATTTCTTTTAAAAGTATAAAGCATGTTTAATTTATAGAGAAATAGAAAAAGTTAGTTTTAGTTGGTTACTTTTATATGTGTACAAACTTAAAAAAAGTGCAAATTTTCCAACCCTGGAATCATCTTTTTATTTATTTTTATTAGTTTTAAATGTCTTTTTAATTCTTACTGCTATGTCAAATAGATTTATATAACAAAAAAAAGTTACTTTTACATACCAAAAAAAAAAAGCTTACATTTTCCAGCTCTGGAGATATGTTTTAAATTTTTATAATTTTTTACACAAAACTATTTTTTCTAAAGCATAAAATAATCAAATAAATTCTTCAATTTATAAAGAAAAAGGAAAAAGTAATTTGACCTAGGTAATTTTATATACAAAAAGGTGTAAACTTTCCAGCCCTGGCATCATCCTTTCAGATTTTTCTATTTTGTTAGACCAATTTATTTCTTTTAAAAGTATAAAGCATGTCTAATTTATAGAGAAAAAGCAAAAGTTAGTTTTAGTTGGTTACTTTTATATACATACCTAAAAAAAAGTGCAAATTTTCCAACCCTGGAATCGTCTTTTTATTTATTTTTATTAGTTTTAAATGTCTTATTAATTCTTACTGTTATATCAAATAGATTTATTTAACAAAAAAGAAATTACTTTTATATATCAAAAAAAAGTTTAAATTTTCCAGCTCTGAAACCGTCTTTTCGATTTTGCTGGTTTTCAATACCAATCTATTTTGATGCATTTCTGACACACCGGTCCAAGATCGAAATCTCTAGATTTTCTGGGAGCTTGGAAATCCAATTTCACGTACAGACAAACAGAAAGACGGACATACGTTATTCTTCTTCCCTATTCATGAGGACCCAAGGGTCGCATATTAATATAATGGAAATTGCACACGGAATGTCAAGTCTATACATATATGCCCTTACTATTTTTGGTGAAGGTCCTTTGAAACCTAAATTAAATTACTCTTACTTTAAAAAGTTTATTAAGTTTTTTCTTTTTCCTTTTAACATAATGATATATCGTTATTTCTCCGAGAAATTCCACTTTTTTGTCGCGTGCGACAGCAAGCAATTAACTTTGTATTTGTAAACAACGTGACTCGATTTTTCTTAAAATTTTACCTAACGTAGAAGTGCTGATTGTCTACACAAATATATAAAAAAGTAGAAAAAAAGTTTAGTTTTCTTTGAAAAAAAAACAAGCATATGAGCTTGGTGTCGCACGCTACAAAAAGTTGACATTTCTGTAGAAATGCCCATATGTATTAGAAAAATCTTTTAAATTTTTTTCTGCAATTAAAAATATTCAATAGCCAACAAATTTCAATAAAAACAAAGCGATAAATTTTTTTCTTAAATTTTTTTGCTATTGCAAAGGCGGCGCCGTAAATTGATGATTCAACACTTGCACCTCTCCAATTGCTGAACAACTAAATGTTCGCTAACCCAACTTCTTGCCCAATTACTAAGACTTCACAAATTCATACGCCAGATTAAACCTGGGTCATTTGCCGCAAGCTGAGAGTGAATAAAAAAAAAAGAAACAACAACTACGAAATAAATAAATAAAATATTGCAAATTGATTGCAAAAAAAAAATATTATTTTTTTTATTAATAAGAAAAAAACAACAAAACCTTAACATGAATTGTTATTAATGATAATAATAAAATTTAAATATTATTGCAAAATGATATAAAAACTATTACTCATGCTATTAAAAATTCATTCGAATCCATGGAATATTTGCTGATTGTAAAATTATGATCAGATCATATTCATTATTCCCCTGTAGTGGTATGAACAAGTGAGTGAAATAGTTAGTGTCTCTATCAGGGAGGAACGAGTGAAGCCAGCTAATAATGTCACGCATAACAATAAAGGAATTAAAATATTTATTGTATAAATTTTATAAATAAAATGTAATGATTCATTACGACATTTTTTTTTAGAAGAGTAAGAGGGGATTTTCAACTTCCCTTCAGGGTGACCGATGACATTTTTCAAATAGTGGCACCAAATGGGGGATTTATCAAAGAAAAAGGGAAAAAATTTTATTTTTAGTGTATTTTTATACAACTCACCCTAAAAAAGGGCTGACAAAAAGTGGCAGGGCAGTCGAAAAAGTGGCAATTTGCCACTTTAGTGGGTCAAACGGTCATGCTGCTTCCCTTTAAGATAAAAACGTAATTATATTTACATTAATTGTATTTATATTTGTATTTCTCCTCTACCATAAGTAAGAAAATTCAATAAAAATTGTGCTTTGAAAACTTCTAGGAAAATTTATTTTTCTGATTGAGAAAGAGGCTGGTGGCTGCCTGCAAATATAAAAGATGCACCATTTTTCTTTAATCATGATCGTGAGTGCTTTTGTTTATACACGCCCACATCTCTATTATGGGCTCCTCTGGCTGTAACATAAAATATTAACAATAATTGCATTGAAATATTTTATGTTTAAGCTGGTTATTGTTTAACAAATTGAAACCTGAAACATTGTAGCAAATGGCGAAAATAAATTAAATTATTATTTTTTTTGCGAATAATGGGGAAGTTGCTCAAACAGCAGAGAGAAATGCAATTATAGAAAAGACAAACGTTTGGATTTTTAGTTTTTTTTTTAATTTTAGAGAATTAAGTTAAAGCTTGAAATCAAAATTACTATTCTTTAGGAATAGGAAAATTAAATTATCTTAATTTAAACTCGAGCTGCTATTATCTGGTTGTCTAAGTGGCAAACCAATCGGACGTTATAAAGTTCTTTACGCTGTCAAAATTTGTTGCTATTCTTATTTGGTTTCTATTTTAATCAAGGTTAAGTTGTTGTTTCAAAATTTGCCAAACTGAAAGAACTGGGAAAGATTTAATTTTTTTATAGTTAATGCAAGTTATTTTTGAGATTTATATGCCTAAACTATTTTTCTGGTAAATTCAACCAATCTGAAATTGTAATTAATTTCTTTTTAATGTCTTATGATTTAGAGTACAAGTTGCTTATGAGTTGAAATAACTAATTTTAAATACTCACTGAGCTGATAGAGAGAATTATTTTTGGGTTTTGTGTACAATAACAAATTTTGCAACCTAAAATAATTAGGTTGACTATGACTATGGGACTATCAACCAAATTGTTGTTTGCCTGTAAAGCTTGGTTTTTTTTTTTTCTAAAACATTCATACCGAAAAGTTTGCAGAATTGTTGCTTGGCATTTTTTCAGCTTTTTGATTACTAAAATCTTAGCAAATACAGCGTTAAAATTTTACTTTATTTCTGGTTAATCTAACCAATGTGAAGTTGTTATTACATTGTTGTCGTTTAATATAAATAACCTGTTTTTTTCTTGCTGATCTAACCAATCTAATTAAAATGTACCCAATTGAGTCTCCGAGTGGAGGTGTTGTATAGCACCATCCTTCCTGAACCTAACCAATGTAGAGTTGTTAGCTTATTTCTAATTTAAAGTGTTTCTGCGATTCCAATGAAGATAAAATTTTGGGTGGTTAAAGTAACTAATTTGGGAAAAGTTACTTAACCTGATGAAGAAAATTATGTTTGAGTCTTGTATATTGGAATTTATATGAGGTAACTGGCTTGTTTAATTTTAAATAACTAACTTCGGATGAAGAAACAATTTTCGTTGGTTAAAATAACTAATAATTTGAGGAAAGTTACTGAGCTGAGGGAAAAAATTTATATTTTTTCATAAAGTAACAAGGGTTTACAATTTAAAATAACTATCCGTGTGACTAATAATTAGTTTAAAATAAGTACTAACAGTCGATCATACAAATTGTTGTTGCCCTGTAAACATTTTTTGTTGTTAAGGAACCATATAAAGATGGTTACTGAACTTGTTCTATCAGAAAATGTTCTATCAGATCTTTGCACTGAAGTCGGTTTTTTTTTTTGGCAGAATTATTTCGAGACAAGTCGCTTGCTTGCATTGTCGAAAACTGCACGTTAAAATTGAGAAGCAGTAAGAAAGTGTGAAGTCGTTTGGCAATTTCTGGTTAAGTTACCATAAAATACAGTTCCCTTGCCGTAATTATTGTAACACAACAACTTTTAGGGTTAAATTTGATTTAACTATTAATTTTTGGTTGTTTTAACAATTTTTATTGGTTGGTGCTAATTCAAGCACAAAAACTTAAATTATGCTAATTTCCATAGAAATTAAGGAAACTAAACATTAATTTTAAATTTATTATTACATATTTTTTTTTTTCTACAAACATACATACATACATAGATTTTTATTGCTTAATAGTTTTGGAGCAAGTAGAAAATAACAAACACTGAAGACTGAACGCTGTTAGGTACCTTCGTTAGCTGTGAAACAGATCCCTTTGCCAATTGTATACTACTATATCGAAAGTCAGTTGTGTGGTTAGACTTTATTTTTTTTCTACTTGAAGAAGCCCTTAACTTTAAAAAAACTGATTATCATGCAGAATATTTTTGATTAAAAAAAAAAGAGAAAAGGTGTTGAGAAACCATTGGGAAAGTGCTACTGCTGGATGCAAGTCAACAAATGTTTTCTATTTTTAATCGCTTCTAAAATGATGAGTCATTTTTAACAACTTACTTTCTAATTTAAAAATACCCACCTACGAAAAGAGTAGCTCTTCAACCTTTTTGACTTAAAATAAATATTTGCCCAATTTTTTGGTCGATAGCAGTTACAAGCAAAAAGCTTACATTTATATTCAAAACCTTTAAAATGAAATAGTCTTATTTTTTTTCAAAGTTAATTATACAAATTTCTGTTTATTTATTTGTTTTTATGCTACCAGTTTTGGAACAATTAAAAATCCACAATAAGCCAGTCTATTTAAAGAAGCAGGCAGTCATCCTACGCTCTTTAAGTTAATTTTGGAAAATTATACAATATTTATTTTAACATGTACATGTATCTGTATAAATAAATATTAAAATAAAAAAGCTTGAAAAGCAACAAAGAAAATTGTGCATACAAAAAATTGGGTTTCAATATTTCTTGTATTTTTCTTTATTTTTTACAGAATCAGAAAGACTTTTTTTAGGTTTTGTGAACAAAAATATTTAAGAGAAACTCAATCTTTCTTGCTCATTATTTACCATATCGAAGTCCATAGAAATTAAGGAAAATAAACATTAATTTTAAATTTATTATTACATATTTTTTTTTCTACAAACATACATACATAGATTTTTATTATTATTATTATTTTTTAAGTTCTCAGTTCTTTGACATCACTTTTTTTTTTGTATGTATTATACTGCTGTTGCAATCGTAATCAATAAAATATTTTTCTAACGCTTTACTATCAATAGACATCAGGGGCCATGGCCACCCGTAATGTTTAATGAGAGACCATTTCCAAAATGTCAAGCATTCTCTTTTTAATTTTAATTTAATTTAAATTAAGAAGAACTTGTGCATATAAAATATTTACATTTATGCTTTTCAGTATGCCTGCATTATGACCTTTATAAAGTTTTAAAGAAAGTGTCTATATATCAACAGTCTTCCCTCGATAACACCTTGCAAAAGAAAACAAAATAAACACAAAGTTGTAATAACTGATTCTGGCCGAGTAGGCCAAATTCGAATTTTAATGCATCAGCATATTGCATTTAAAATTTAAGTGAGGTTCAAGTTCTTCTAATATTTCACATGGTTGTAGTAAATAGGCATGATGACCCACAGTGAATCTTATACACACTAGCCCTATAAAAACTCTTTTAGGATACATTTTAGCATGAATTGTGAACAAGTGTAAAATTAACACGAAAACGATTTTGAAATTGTGTTCAAAGGTTTGCTAAAGTTTTTTTTTAATAAAATTATCTTTGGGGAATTCATATTGAAAAAGCAGTAAAAATATACATATATTAATGCGCTTAAACTTGCATGTCACTCCTGGAACCCGCCACTGATTCAAAGCTCAAGACTCTGAAAATCCGCAGTATTTTGAAGTATAGTAGAACCTTGTTAATTCGGACAGATATAGTTTCAGCCTTTGTCCGGATTACTGAATCGTCTGGACTACAGTTATTTCGAAAAATTCAATTTACCATCTAAAAGAAAAAAAATTCTCTTAAAATTCATTTTTGTTTGATTAATTAACAGAAAACATTTAAAAACTTAAGTATAAGTGATTAAAAATTTTTATTGTGTGAAATAAGAACATATTTTTCTTTGAATACTCATATCTTTATGCAATTTATCTGCTCTATTTTTAAATTCTTTTAAAACTAAAATTTCATTTGCTGCCTTTTCAACATTCTCAGATTCCCCGAAAGAACTAGCAAGGTCCTGAATATTTTGGATTGCATTGTCCGAAACGTTGACTTGTCCGGATTACAGTAAAGTCCGGACTAAAGAGAGTCCGTATTATAGAGATTAATATTAAAAAATTAGCAATTTTTCTTTTTTATTGGTTAAGCAACGGCCATATACATTCATCAGCAGATGACCTCAACCAAAAAATTCTTGAGAATAGGTTAAAAACTTCATGTGTTTATAGAAAAAAACTCTCAAAATATAATTGAAAATTAATTCCACAAACAAAGCTAATAAATAATAATAAGCCTCAAATAAAAACTTCACAACAAACATTTCCATTCGATTCGATTATCTTATTCGATATCGAACAACGTAATAATATTGTTCGATATGGAATACCATAATCTAAAAAAACGTGATCCGAATCAATTCGTTATCAAAAGCGACGATTAGACCCCTAATTACATTTTGGATTTGATTATCTTAGTAGTTTAGTTTAATTTTTGAATGTATTTTAGAGATGGAATCATTAGTAGCTTTTCACATAAGCACTATAGATACAAAATTTTTGCTCATGCACGAACTTGTTTTTATTTCTTTGCTCTCGCTCATGCAGTGAATTTTACAGGCCATCTCTGAAAATCGTAAAATTTGAGCCATCCCATACAATTTTTTAGTCTATATTAATCTATGAATCTGTAAAATTGATTTGACGAAGACTTTTTCGTCAACGTTACATATCTCCTTCATCAATCGCCTGATTTTACTCAAATAAGTGGTAACAGACATTTATTTTTGGGCTTCAGAGCTGTTTAGATTTTGAACTTAATCGACCATACAGCTTAAAGTTTAAGAAAAAACTTGTTTTGTAAAAATTTTATTTCCGAAAATTTTCGAAATCTCTCTAATCGATCTTACCACATTTTTCGAATGCAGAAAATTTGCTTGTTATCGGTTGACCCGTTCTTAAGTTATGAGATGCTTACATATATAAAACATATAATCAGGCACACACACACACACACACTCACAAATACATACCTTAATACGGGTCAGAGAATGACAATGAGTGCTAAAAAAAAATATACTTAAGTAAATAGTCCTAATTTCAGTAACTGCGTATAATCATAATTGTAGTGCAAACAATTCATACGCTCACATACATATTTTCTCTCGAGCAACTATGACTAAAGCCGATTCCACTGCGTTTATGCGAAAAACTAAAATAATATACAATTATAAATAAAAAGGTACATGCTATCAAGCGTATTGACTCTCTGTTACACCTATACTATGCTTATACTCAGAGTATGGATATTTAGTCGGAGAAAAAATATACGCATGATACTCGGGATATTTTTTTTTCATTCGCCACGGTATGCATACATTTGTGTGTATAATATGGAATGGAAAATGTGCTTGAAAAAATGCCTTATGGGCGTGTAAAAAAGTAGCCCTGTATATACGCTTGTATAGCCGATTAATAGTCAGAGTATTTTTATACTTATGTGTATGATGGTAGCTCATACAGTCTTTAAATAGTCGTTTGTGCTGCGTAATTTGAGAAATGTGTTTGAACGTAGTTGTTGGTTGTTTATAGTTATACGTATACGGTTTTAAATTAATGAGTGTGTTTGTATATGAGCGTGTTTCTTATTTTTAGCTGTACGCATTCATAGTTATTTGACGGACAATACTCAAAGAGTACTCAACACGATAAAATCAGCAACTTCGATAGGGAGAAGTTAAAAAAGTAACCAATGAATGTGTTCAGTGTTTATAAAATATTTTTATTAAGTCATTTATTTAAATTTGAAAAGTTTTTCATAGAAGTCGTAAAATATATGACCCTAAAAAACTTTGTGAATTGCCCAAATAAATTTAAATTTTGTTCATTTTAATCTGTGTTTGAATTCTCATTTAATTGTAAAGTCTCTGTAATCCCTTGGCTTTTCAAATTATCGAGAGATGACTGTATACAAAAACAGATACTGATTCATATTATATTCATATGCGATATTAAAGTTACTCACAATGAAGTAATTTTAATTAGATTTTAATGGTTGCCAAATACGGGAAAATTAATATATCGCTCAGTTACACAAACATCGTCATAACTCAAAAAAAAAACCAGTTTGCCAGAAAACGAGTTGAAAGTTTTCAATTTACTCACAACTTAATGGAAAAAGAAAATTAAATTTTTCTCTCAAGAGTTGAGTAAGACAAGATATTTGTGTGAAATTTTTATAAAATATGGAGAATGATGTGAGCACTAATTTTGCATCATTCCAATTCTTGAGTTGTGACGTTCTTTGAATAAATGAGCGATATGTTGTTATTTATATATTTTATTATTTATATAATTATTCGTTACATGTTAGGGGGACTCGTTTAAGCTTTTATACCCCTTAAGCTTTAAATTTTACTTTACGGCTTAGGAGTTCAAGATGTATAAGATGCATTTAACAGCTCGCACGAATACCCTCATTATTTCTTTATACTGAGATTAGAATTAACTTGGGAATATTTAAAATTTCAAATATCGTGGAAAAGTAAAAAATATTTTAAAATCGGAAGAGCAATTAAGAAGGCTCTTTGCTACTCCTATGAATAGGGTTTCCTAAAAGACGTTTTAGGGTTTCTTACACCAAAGGTGAATAGTACCCTATTGCTTTCGCTACGATGTCTGCCTGCCTGTCACAGGCTCGAGAATCGTAAAAGATATGGACATAAAATTTTCACAGAATAGTTATGTAAGACTTTGGCCATTACAACAACAAATATATGACAGTTAAAAATTAAAATAAAATAAACTAAAAATCGCCAAAACGAAAAAGAAGCCTTAAAGTTAAAAAAAATCACCAAAAACTGAAAAAAATCGGCAAAATGAAAAAAATCGCCAAAACCGAAAAAAAGCACCTAAACTCAAAAAAAAACGCTAAAACTAAACTACAATCATAAAAAATCGACTAAACGAAAAAGAAGCGTAAAGTTAAAAAAAATCACCAAAAACCGAAAAAAACCGCCAAAACGAAAAAAAATCGTTAAAACGAAAAATGGCACCAAAACTAAAAAAAAAACGGTGAAACTAAAATAGAATTGCAAAACATCGCCAAAAACTAAAATACAACCGAAAAAATTGCCAAAACCCGAAAAACAACGCCAAAACAAAAAAGAAATCGTTTAAAAAAATCACAAAATATCGACAAAACGAAAAAGAAGCGTTAAAGTTAAAAAAAATCGCTAAGACTGACCTTACATCTATGTCTGAATCAAGCAGTTTTTCATTAGTAATTAGTGGTTACGCTTTCATTGGCTCATGTCACATAGATGTAAACCAGACCTAAAACTCAAAAAAATCACCAAAAACCGAAAAAAAATCGGCAAAACGAAGTAAAAAAAACGCTAGAACTAAGAAACGTCAAACAAACAAATTTTGTTAAGAAATGTCTTTATCAGATAAGATATTATATTGCATAGGCTAAAGTTCGTATAGTATTACATATGTAATATCTGAACGGAACCCTTGGTGTAAAATAAAGTAAAGTCGCGCTTAACTGAATTTTTTTTTTGATTATATGAAATACTGCAAAATTATTTTCATAAAAATTTAAAATATCTCAAGAGTAACTTGACATAAACTGAATCAATTGTTTTTAAATTAAACAATTAATTTGCATATATCTAGCTAGTCTTATTGTACCCCCTTCAAATACTGAATTTCATTAATGATTTTTTACATTTCCAAAGAATTTTTCGTATTTATAACGAAATGAAACTATAAAAAAATATATTCATTAATACAGAATTTCTTGGCAACCCTTGTGCCAAGAAAAATGCGTGATTTCGCGGTTTATAAGCTGCCATAATATTAAAATGTCTGTCATAAAAAAAAATAGGAATAAATTTATGTTCTCAAACGAAACTGTGTTAAATCATTTTTTCCATTTAATAATGTCGCATATGCATTCATTTCTGAGTTTTTAAATGAACATGTTTCTGTTTTTTTAAGATTTTTTTTTTGTCCTCTTTAGTTTTATGAATATTTCCCATTTTATTATTATTAAGTATTCCAATAATGTCTTAAACATTTAAGATCACAAACAGCTCAATGTTTTGTAACAAACATGACTTAAGAGTTTTTCTCTTTATTTTTGTATATCTTTCTTACTTTTAAACCATATAATTCCTGGTCTTTTGTTAAAGTCTTAAAGATCAGTCACAGGGGAAGGGTATAGAAAGAGAGAGAGGGGGCGTTTGGTGTCCCCTTTAGCGTTTATTAAATTGTTTTCAACACCATTGACGAGTCAGTCAATGTAGTCTTTCTTGCAACCATAACAATTGGTATGCATAACTTTATGTAGTTTACAACGCAGGCAATAATAATGACAGCAATAGCAATAGCAATAGCAACAGAAACAGCAACAGCAGCAATGCTCGTCGTACTTATTCCTAACAATAGCACAAGAAACATCAACAGCTACAATTTAAATAAAGCAGAACAACATAAACATTATAAATACTTTGTTCATTCAACCATTGACTCGAAATAATATTAAAAATATTTATATACTTGTAGATCCTACACTCGCATTGTCGTACAAGACGCTTAAATCACTGGCACTTCGAAATACAAAAGAGCTACTTAATAATCTTTAAATGAACCAAAAGTATGAGTAAGTATTGTATGCAACAGTATGCAACAGTATGCAACAGTATGCGCCTCCTCATCACAACATCAACGACAAGAAAAAGTCTCTATTTGACAAATTCTTGTGATGTGCTAAAGTCGCTGAGTCTGTACTGACTGCTAAACAAAATAATCACATTCATATATACCGAATTATAAATATTCGTTAAAGAAAACTTAATTTTTTTTAATAAGAGCAGCTCACAAGGAATATCCCTGCATTTTTATATACTTTTATGATAATCTACTTATTGCTGCAAAACCTATAAAATACCTTTGGTTCTTGTAATTACATAATTTGAAAGTTAAATAAATTCAGTAAAGTGCGACTTTGACTCGCGCACGTACGTTGGGCTTTGAACATTTTTTTAATACAGTGTTTTTTACGTTTTTTCAGCTGAAATAATTTTTTTTTTGATTATTTTTCGCTTTTTTCTCGTTTTGGCGATTTTTTAAATTTTGGCGATTTTTTTTTTTAATTTTGGCGATTTTTTTCATTTTGGCGATTTTTTTCATTTTGGCGATTTTTTTTAATGTTGGCGATTTTTTGTTCATTTTGGCGATTTTTTTCATTTTGGCGATTTTTTCGGTTTTTTGCGATTTATTTGCGATTTAGAAATTTTTTTTAATTTGGTGCTTTTTTTTTTTTTGTTTTGGCGATTTTTTTTTTTTATTTTGGCGATTTTTTTCGGTTTGGCGATTTTATAATTTTGAGATTTTTTTGTTTTACCGTTTTTGAAAATTTCTTACGGTTTCCAAGATACAGCAAGTTATCAAAATTACATAGTCGAAATTACATTAACTGATGGTACACCCTTTAATTAAAATTTTTTAAATGTTAGTGTTAATTGTTGTAGTCTGTATAAAAATACACTAACTTTACAAATTTCAAGTGCATGTAAGTACATACATACAATTGTATGTATATTACATGGGATTTTAACATTTTTCGTTGCTCGTTTTGGCACAACCTTTAATTTCCAACTCTCATGTATTTGTTGTTGTAGCGGCCAAGGGTCTACACACTCTGTCCAAATTTCAGGTCCGTAGCTCTTACGGTTCTCGAGAAAATACCCTGTGACAAACAGACGGACAGACAAACAGACGGACAGACGGACAGCGTAGCGAAAACAATAGGGTTTCTTTTCACCTTTGGTGTACGAAACCCTAAAAAATGGTGCGGAGTTATGCCCATTAAAATTTATTATAATATTTCACTCGGTTCTACTTAACGGATTTTTACCAAACTTACCGCACAAATTGAGCTCTAAAATAGACAAAATCTTTTATTTTAAAAATGGGCGCAGTCACACCCATTAAAATTTAATAATTTATTTTGCGTGGTTTTACTTTACCGATTTTTACAAAACTTAACACACACCATAAGCACACAATATTGCATTCAAAAAATAGGCGGAGGCACGCCCATTAAAATTTAATTTTATATTTCACGTACTTCTTCTTATCTTCTTCTATCAGATATTTGTATTGAAGTCGGTTTTTTTTTTGGCAGAAAGAATTATGTATGTCTAAATAATTAGGTCTTAAGGCTTTCTGATTAGGCTGATTGTGATTGGATCCTTGATCAGACTAATGAAACCGAGTGATGAAAAGTATTTTCTCCTTGGAGGCTACAACGTTAACAAGCGAAATTGTCGCTGGTATTTAAGCCTGAGCCGAACATCAATCGGCTTCTTATACAAATGAGTACACTTACGCGAATACACATTACTCTCGTGTGGCCAGCTCTGACTTAAGCTAAGTGGTCAGTTCGAAAAGATTACGTATGATGGATGCTATGTGTCTTCAAGGGAACACTGTGACCCATGCATAGCGAAACCGGTACGTTTATCAAGCAACTTTCATTTTATTGGCTTGTCACACACGAGACTAATTTTTGTTCTTTTAAGAACACACGAGACTAATTCATCCAGCATAAAAATGTGTGTGTGTGTGTTAGTGTTTTTATACCCTTTACCAAAAATGGAAAAGGGTATATATAGGTTTGTCATTCCATGTGTAATTTGCATAATATTAATATGCGACTCATAAAATATATAAATTCTGAATCCTTATGCATAGGGAAGACGAATAAGGGGTGTCCGTCTGTCCGTCCGTCTGGTGTACGTGAAATCGGTTTTCCGAAACTCCCAGAAAAGCTAGAGACTTCGGTCTTGGACAGATGTATAAAAAATGGTCCAAAATAGATTGGTATGGAAAATAAGCGAAATCGAGCGTCCGGTTTCAGAGCTGGAAAACTTAAACTTGATTTTGCCATATAAAAGTAACTAGATAACACAAATTTTTTGCTTTTTTGTTAAATAAACTTATTTTATATTTCAGTACGAATAAAGTTGGTATTTCAAATTAAAAAAATTAAGAAGACGTTTCCAGGGTTGGAAAATTTAACATTTTTTGTTATATAACATTAATTTACTAAAACTAATTTTTCCTTTTTTTCTATAACTTAAACATATCTTACATTCTTAAAAGAACCAGATTAGTGCAAGAAATCAGAAAAATAAAAAAAGCAAGATTCCAGGGTTGGGAAAATGACACTTTTTGTGATATATAAAAGTAAGTAGGTCTAATTAATTTTTTTCTTTTTCCTTATAAATTATATATATTTTACGTTTTGGAAAGAAAAATTTGGTGTAGAAAATTATAAAAATAAAAATAACAGCTCCAGAGCTGGAAACTTTTAAAATTTTTTCTTGATATTAAAAAAACTAAATAAAACAATTTTTTTAATATCCTCTTTTCTTTGTTCACTTAACATACTTTATGTATATATTTTTAAGAACTACTCGATTTGTACAAGGAATCAGAAAACATTTAAAGAATGATTCCAGGATTGGAAAATTAATTTTTTTTGTATATTAAATTAACTAAGTCAAGTTATTTTTTTTTTCTTTTTGATAAACCGTAAGAGCTACGGACCTGCGATTTGGACAGAGTATGTAGACCTTTGGCCGCTACAACAACAAATACATGACAGTTAAAAATTAAAGGGTGTGCCAAAACGAACAACGAAAAAATGGGAATCCCATGTAATATACATACAATTGCATGTATATGCACTTGAAATTTGTAAAGTTAGTGTATTTTTATACAGACTATAACAATTAATACTAAAATTGAAAAAATTTAAATTAAAGGGTGGTCCATCAGTTAATGCAATTTTGACTATGTAATTTTGACAACTTGCTGTATCTAAGAGCAAAACTCTTGAAATTTTCAAAAACGGTAAAACTAAAACCTCAAAAAATTATAAAATCGCCAAACCGAAAACAATCGCCAAAAACAAAAAAAAATCGCCAAAACGAAAAAAGCACCAAATTAAAATAAATTTCTAAGACTAAAATAAATCTCAAAAAACCGGAAAAAATCGACAAAATGGAAAAAATCGTCAAAATTAAAAAAAAACCCGAAAACAAGAACATCGCCAAAATGAAAAAACGCCAAAATTAAAAAAATCGCCAAAATGAATAAAAACCCCAAAAAACAGAAAAAATCGCCAAAACGAGAAAAAAGCGACAAAACTAAATAAAATCGTTTAAACTGAGAAGAAAAACTTCCAATCAAAACAGACACATTAAAAAATGCTCAAATATGAATGTACGGGACCCTTTGTGCGCGAGTCGAGGTCGCACTTTACCGAATTTATTACAAAACTTAATACATACCCTAAGCCCATTAAAATTTAATTTTATATTTCACGTAGTTCTTCTTATTTTCTTCTATCAGATCTGTGTATTGAAGTCGGTTTTTTTGGCATAAAGAATTATGTCTAAATAATTAGGTCTTAAGGCTTTCTGATTAGGCTGATTGTGATTGGATTCTTGAAATTCTCCAGACTAATGCAACCGAGTGATGAAAAATATTTTCTCCTCGGAGGCCACTTTAGTCGGTCAAACAGTCACGCAGTTCACACGACGACCTTACGCAGCGAACTCTTATCGACGAATTCGTCGACTTGGTCGAAATTCGTCGTTCGTCCCAGCTGTGTTCCTAGCGTAATGCAAAAAAACTAAAGTGATAAAAAATTTTATAAATTTTCCAACAACTTTGGGTGATAGCATTTTTTTAATCTAACTTTTCTTTTGCAATCTACCATCATTGGTGAATTAATAACATTTTCATCACTGAAAACTCGACCGTCTACCGATTACTTGAGTGTTTATGAAAATTCTACATCACTCTCGCATTACGGATTAAATAAAGGAACGATTCAAAGACGTTTATGAAGCACTTGCATGCGCGCATGCTTAGTTAACTTTATTTCTATTGTTCACTTTTGGTTTTCGTTCTTTGTTATTGCTGCTGTTGTTGTTGCCGTTGCTGTTGCTGCTAGTGTGACGGTGCTGGTGATTGTAAAGAATGTAAAGTTTCAGCACGTTTTCTTTTCGAATAATTTTTAATATATTTTTTTATTTATTTGAAAATGTAATTCTGTCCTTAAAAATATATAAATTTTGCTTTTAAATTCTTCGATTATTTCCTTCTACTCTGCTTCACTTCATCCATGCATTCATCCATCCATCCATCCATTCACACATCCATACATCCATTTAAGAGTCGTAATACCAAATCGTTTTATTATCGCTTTGTTGTAATCACAGCAACAGTCACTGGTTAGTAAGTAGTTTTTCTTCCCTTCTTCTGCCTTTACTGTTTGCTGTTGATTTTTATTATACGGCTGTTGCAGTTGCAGCTCGACGTATTGATTAGTTTCTGGAATTGTTCAAAAAAAAAAAATTATAAAATGAAACTTTTATCGCCCAACCAATAAAAAAATTGTTTAAAAGTATATTGTATAAATTTATTTGAAGTAAAAAGGGTTGGGTTGGTTTTGGCACTCTCTACGTTTTGGGAACCACAAGAATCGAAGATAATAAAAATTCTGGTAGTTTCTAATTGCAGCTGTAGTTGTGCACGCTGCTCGTAAGTTAAACTACTTGTAATCTCAGTTCAAATAGTTAAATGTGAAATCTATTTACAGTAGATACAATAATTTGGGAATTAAAATATTGTGCATTAATAATAGGCGATTAGAGAGAGCTTAAGTCCACATTTTAGAATAAAAAAAATTTTTTTAACGGAAAAAAAACCCTGATAAGTTTAATCATAATTTAGAGTTTAATTTTTTTCTAATGTGTATATGTATGTGGTAAACTATTAATATTTTTGTTAAAAGAGCTTAAAAGCTTTTTAGTCCTGTTGAATAACTATTTTCAGCTAAGCTCGATAAAACAATTCAGGAATTTCAACCTAAATGTGAGCCAGATTGTTTTAATATTGAACATAATCTTTTCATGATTGCTTTCAAATTTTCTTTCCAGCAGCAAAAGCTTAAAAGTTATTTCGCTTCATTTTGCATTACATATGGTTTCTTTAAAAAAAATCTTTTATTTGTGCCCACACATTTTTTCTCTACATCTTCTACATTATTTATTTAATAGACCAAATAAGCTGCTTTTTATAGAAATTTTTTAACCATAAAAAAGGTGTTAAAATTATCTGAGAAAAATTACGTTCAAACATACACTTACACTAATTTTTCTTATTTTCACAGAAACACAAGTTCATAGAAAAAATTTTTTTTAATCACATGCTGTTAGAAGAAGAGAGAAACGGGCTCACTGAGTTCCTTAATATTCTAAAATTCTGTGAATCATGTAGTCAAATGCCGCTTAGCGGAAGCATCTTTCAATTGTTATGGATCCAGGAGATTCAACATGAAATCTAAACTATTTATTGTTTACAAACTATGTATACATATTTTGTAAAACCATTTAAAACTTTTGTCTTCCTTCTTCGTTTGCTTAGAGGTACATGTAGCGAGAGTTTGATTTTTTCAGGGACAACAACAAAAGAAAGAAAAAAAGCTCAATTTAAAAATCCAGCGGGTGATCATTGATGAACTTGGCCCTATTGTGGTCATTGTTGAAAAATACGAATCAATAAATTCTTATAATAATTTATTTAGTTGCAAGAATGAAATACTTTGCAACAAGCCCTGCTCAAACGTTGAGTGTCGAGTCGAGTGTGCTGGAAACCAAATACCATAGAAAATTTTGTTAGACTTAGTTTTTGTTGCAAAAGTTGTTCAACAAACTTTGGAGGAGACTACAAAATTTGTTAGACCATAAAATAAATAAAATTAACAATACATAGAAAATAAACAAAACAAGATTAATAACATCCCTTTAGAACGAATATGAAAATGCTACAAAAGAATATCTTCTTTTCTAGTTGTACATACTTTGTAAAAACCAGTTAAAAAAGTCTAAAAAATTTTTTGAAAATATGTTAAGTAATAAGAAAGTTTTCTATGCGATTTTGGTTTTTAGCCCGATTTGAAATACTATTTATTCGACTATTTATTATTTAACAAATTTGAAATATTAAATATTTTTTCTAAGAAGGTAAAGCTGCCTTTGTATCTTATCGCTTAAAAATGGGCCGGTCCACGCCCATTTATATAAATTAAAAATATTTCGGCGTATCTAATAAACCTATTTCTAGCGATTTTAATAGAATAATCATAAGTCTTAAAATATTAACCCAGTATTGCTTTTCGCAAGGTGGGCGGGATCACGCCCATAAGAGTTTAATAAAATATCACATGCACTACTAGCCAACATACTCCTACCAAATGTTACATACCCCTTAAGCGTTTTACCAGCAGAATAATATGTTTTAAAATAATAACAAAATATTGCTATTTGCAAGGTGGGCGGATCACGCCCATATAAATTTAATACAATATCACATGTACTTCTGGGCAACACATTTCCACAAAACATTGCACATGCCTTAAGCATTTTTAGCAGTAGAATTATAAGTTTTAAAATAATAACCCAGTATTGCTTTTCGCAACGTGGGCGGAATCACGCCCATAAAATTTAATACAATATCACATGCTTTTCTAGGCAACAGATTCCTTCAAAATGTTACATACCTCTTAAGCGTTTTTAGTGCCAAGATTGTAAGTTTTAAAATAATAACAGAGTATTGCTTTTAGCAAGGTGGGCGGGATCACGCCCATAACAATTTAATAAAATATCACATGCACTACTAGTAAACAGACTCATGCAAAATATTACACACCCTTTAAGCGTTCTTAGTAGGATGATTATAAATGTTTAAAAATGGGCGGAGCTACGCCCACTAATATTTTTATTTGTAATGCATGTTCTTTTTTCAAATCAATTCTTATGAATTCAGACTATTATTTCATACACTTTGGGCCTAAAAAAAATTCCACGTATACATAAATATATCTCAAACTTCTTAATTTATATAATCTTTCGTTCGTAAAAGTAGGCGGTGCTAAAAAGAGAAGTTAGTCAATGAATGGCTAATACTATTACTATGTGTTACCTTCTTTAGGAAAGGGATAGTGATAGAGAAGACAAGTGGTGAATAATAATGCAGTGTTGCACCTCTGCTGTTAATGAGGTGCATTAAATTGTTTTTGAAGCTGTGTTTAGTACATTTTTTGGTTATTTTATTTCGCCGATGATTCTGCTACACAACGAAGGAGGGCGCTCTGATGTTACATTAGGATTAGTATCTGCTGAAGTCGGTATAGTTGAGTCACCAGTGACTATGCCTTCATCACTCGAACTTTCCTACAACAACTGATACAAAGGGACACTAATGCACATCAGAAAAATACGTAAGGTTAAGTTTGACCGGTTGCTGAAAAGAAAAAGTAAGTTTTCAGCTCCCTTGAGGCCATATAAATTGGCCCACCCTCTTGCAATATAATTGTGCAATTTTTCGTATTGTACAATAATATCGCAATACGTATGTCATATTCGAAGGTGGCACAATATATTGGCAAACATCAAAATAATTTCGATTTTTATTGCACAATCAAGACAATTGTGTAATGTGATGGCAACATGGTTCAATCTTATTTACTTTTTTACTGTCAGGAAAATTGGGCAATATTTTCTTTGAAAATACTGTGCCATTCATTGCATAGTATAGGTCAAAGCAACAATAATATGTACAATAACATATGCAATAATATTGTATAATGGATGGGTAAAAATGAGCTTAATACATTTATTAATTTTTTAAACTTTGTATTGTTAATTTTTATAACACTCTGCAGCGCCTCTGGTTTTCATCATCATTATTTCATGATATGTAGCCATTTTATTCGTTTTTTACTTCACTGACGATTAATTGCTACAAATATCCATGTAGGAGGGGTTTACAGTGTGTATCCTAATGCATATAAGAAATATTTATGATGTTGATATCACTGGGTCAAGCCAGGGTTTCGACTCTGCCTCTTGAAGGCCGTCATTCGCTCTGTAGTCGGCGCAGCACAGTGGTGTGAAATAAAAAAAAGTGCCAAAGAGTGCGCAACTTTTGAACTAGTCAACCGATTTCGATGAAGCCAACATGTTTACACTTAAGATTAATATAATAGGAAAGGTAGGTATTCATATTCATTGGCGTACCTATAAAATTTTTTCTAGGGGGGCATTATGACTATTGATTTTCAGTAGTAATATTAAAATAGATAATTACATGCAATTTGTAATAATTCAAGGGGGTCAATATTAATCCTTTGCATTGCCCCCCCTCCTTTATTTATAATAAAGGGGCAAAAAAATTACAAAAATAAAAAAACGCTAATTTTCGTGCATTGCTGGATGTAGGGTGCACCAGCAAAAATCTATAAAATTTATTTCACAGTCTTTCTTAAGACAGCTTCTCTTCGAAACAATCCAAGTTTTTATCAAATATTTAATAATTTTTTAAAACATTATAAAATATATAAAATTTTCTCATATTTTTCAAAAATGCAAATTGCAAAATTATTCCTTGATACAATTGAAATATGAAAAATACAATTTTCTTTTCACATAAATTTTAGTGAAGTTTTCTTTTAAAAATAACAAACAAAAACGATTTTTGCTAGATAATAAAGAAGTTATGTAATAACGATTAAAAAAAGTCATGGTCAAAAATTAAAAAAAAAAATATTCCAGTCAAATAACTTTGAAACTTTAAGATGATGAAATGATGCTCTAAGCATGTTTTATTTTTAGCTCTCAACGTTGATTGTCCTGCTGGAAAAAAGTTATTAAGATCGGTCAATATTTGCACATGTTACAAGCTCCGAAAGAATTTTGGAGACCGCAATTTCCAAACCTTGACGCTGTTTGGAGTTACCCTGCCTTACAGCACATTTCCTCCAAATATAATGTTTCAAAAGTTCAACACTTCTTCATTTCAAAACAGTCTTATTGCTAAGCTGATTAGTTCGTTAGCAGAGAGAGAGACGAGGATAAAATAAACGTTTCTGTTCCCTCTCTCTCCCTCAAACTAATCAGCTTAGCAATAAGACTTGCATACAGGGTGACCGATAACATTTTTCAAAAAGTGGCACCAGATAGGGGATTTATCAAAAAAAAGGGGAAAAATTAAAAAAAAGCGTGAAAAATACACTAAATTTTTTATTTTTAATGTATTATTATATAATTCACTCTAAAAAAAAGGGGAAAAAAGTGGCAATGCAGTCGAAAAAGTGGCAATTTGCCACTTTAGTCGGTCAAACGGTCACGCTGCTTGCATAGTGTAAACTAGGACATAGAAATAGTTTGACTAGTTCAAAAAAATGCGGACTTTTTACCATTTTTTATTTATTTCGCGGCACTGTGCTACGTCAACTACTGATCAAATGACGGTCTTCGAGTGGCCTAGTTCACGCCCTGGCCAGACCCAGTGATGAGTGCTGCCAGAATGATGATTTTATCATATTTTTGATGATTTTCGGATCTAAATATGATTTAAAGATTTTTTTTCTCGAATGATGATTTTTAATTTTGTAAATTATGATTTTTACTTTCAATACATGTACAATTTTCTTTGTTTTTTAACAATCTTTATCAATAGCTATATACCTATAAGGAAACCATTTTAGTCCCAGCGAAAATATTCGTCTACGTGGAAACAGGTCGGTAAGGACAACTCTCCCTCCTCCTCTGGGGTAATTTGAAAGAAAAACAAGAATAAGAAAACGTGACTTTGATAGCAAAAATAAAAAGAAAAAAGTTATCTCAGAGAAGTGACGAAAATCGGTCTGGAATATACTCAAATCTTGGACAAATCTATACCAAATCATTTAACAGAAGTCATTCGTCGCCAAGGAAAAGCAATTTGCCTCTAAAACAACTGTACACACTTTATATGATAAGAATATTAGCAATGTCGACTATTTTTTTGTTTCAATTTCTTAACTAATTTTAATTAATAGGGCACTTACACCTGCAAAAAATCTAACAGCTTTTAATTAAAATCTTATTGAAAATCTATACCGTTTACACCAGCTTTTTGTTGACATTTATCAAGATTTTTATTCAAAATAAAGCCCATTAACTGAACCAATTTCCAAAACTTCAACAAAACAACTGCAATGTAGCCAATTCACACAACTTTTTAAGCAGACCATAGCTAATTCACTCACCTTTCTTATAATATGTTATACAGGGTAGTAAAAAATAAATAAAATCATTAGATTTTCATTAGATTTCCTACAAATCTACTGACGAAATAGATTTCGTTTTGCATGGAAAATCTAATAAAAAGCAGTAGGATTTAGCTCGAAATCTCGTAAGTACAAGATTTCGAGACAATGTAAATGTCCTATTATAAAATAATAAGATCATTGTTATATTTTTTATTGAATACAAAGTTCATCAATAAAATGCTTTTTAAGATCTTTTTATAAAATCAGACAGTTAATAGTTTTTTATTGATGAAACCCAAATAACGTTGGTGTATGTCCAATAGTTTTTTTGTCCACTGTAATATGTGAATTGTTGTTACATTTTTTATTAAAAAAATTGGACTTCAAAATATGATTTTCTTTCCGAAAAATGATGATTTTCTTCGCAAACCTTCTGGCAGCCCTGCCAGTGATACCAACATCATAAATTTTTATGATACGCATTAGTGCATAACTACCTCAGCCAACAGTTTCCTCAGGCAAAGGTATAAATCGGTTTTAAATATTCCAATTACCAGTTACAGTGAATTAGAATTTTTTTTAATGCATCATATTTACCCACTATAGAGTACAACGTATAAAGATAGATATAGATTTACAATATTAGACAGGGCTCTTTGCGTTTGTTAAGTAAATAAAATTTATATTGTGTGCTCCACTTCAAGAATCTTCAATTTCTGTTACCATTTTTAACTCAAACATAAATAAATACCTGCACAAATACGCGCACACTCATGCGCACAAGTATTAAAAGCAAACAATATTCAATATTTCCGGTTTGCAAAAGTAAAATAATTTCTCTCTGCAGGAGATGAGGAGACGTGCCTGTCACAATTCAATAGTTTTCCATTTGGAAGATTTGAATTTGCCGTCGCTAAGCCATAGCTGCCAGACTTGACGATTTTTGCCCTAAATTTGACGATTTTCAGAAATTCAATTTTCAAATTCAGAAATTTTTAAAATGACACTAGTTCACTTTAAGTTTATTATCTGCGGTTTTCAGGAATAATATTTCCATTTCCAAATTTTCAGTAGACACAAAAAAATTCTTTTTCAAACATATTTAAAAAAAATATACGTCCATATTTTTAAAACAAATTTTAGACCTTTTTAAAAAGCATTTAAAATATCAAAATGCCTGACTCCCTCTTCAAACAAAAAATAATAATTTATAAAGAATTATTTGTGATGGGGGAGGAGAAAATTTCCCCATTTATTTTCTAAATTTAAACTGTAGGACCCTTCCCAATAAAAAAAAAAAGAATTTTGAAAATCGGTTCTCATAAGACAGAGTTATAAATAAGGGGAGCAAATTTCCCCCTCCGATTTTGGGAAAAATTAAATAAAAAATCCAAACTACAGGCAAACACTTTCAAACAAACAACAAGTTTTGAAAATCGGTTCACAAATTACATAGTTATGATTTGAAGAATCTATTTCAAGAAACAATATAGGTTTTAGCCAATGAAAATTGATTCTGAACCACTGTGCGTCGGTAAAGAAGGCCAAGCCAATAAATTCACGGTAACCACTTTTTTGGAATGCATGCGATATAAATACCGATTGACTATCTTCAGAAGGCTAAAACAATCTATCAGTGGTGAATATTGTACCAACGTAATGGGTCGATTTAATAAGGATTCAAAAAAATATTGATAGCATTTGGCAAAAAAAAGTGTTTTTCCATTAGAATAATGCAAGGTTGCATACACGTTTAGTTTCCAAAAATATATGAGTTGGGCTACAAATCGCTCACTCGTCAGCTATTTTATCTGGATTTATGCCTGAGTGATTATACTTGTTCCCAAGAAGAAGAAGAAGAAATGGCTCGGCTGTAAGGGATTTGACTCCAACGATGAAATCATCTCACAATCAAATTGTGCCATAACGGCCAAAAAAGCTTAAGCGACATAATTTTCGAAATTAATTTTTTTACAAAATCGATTATTTGGAACACGAGTTCCAAAAATGTGTCGGTTAAGCTTTTTTGGCGGTTAAGGCTCGATGTACAATATTTTTATGATCTGAGGAAATCTCTGATTATTTTGGAAGGGATAAAAAAATTGGAGAGACGAAAATAAAATGATTTTTAATCCGAAAACAGTTTTATTAAATCGCTCTCGTAGCAGTTTTGACGATTTTTTCTGCACAATTTTTCACTACGTTTTCGGTCTAATTTGTGTGGCAACTATGGTTGCAAGTCGGCTTACTTGTCTTGACTGTTTGTTTGTTTGTTTGTCTGTTTGATTTGCTACTTTGATTGATAAATGAGTTCATTATTCTCCTTTTTAGACTGCGTGTCTAATGCATTTATAAGCCAACAATAATAACAGTAACTGCATACACAACAAACTTAAACAAAAACAACAACAGCAGCCGCATCTGCATCTTAAACGAGCAACAAACGTACGATCCAGTAATGGAATACATATCAGAGAACAGCAATGAGTAGTGAAATAGTGAGTAGAGTTGAATCATGATTTATAATTTCTTGTACTTATGCGCACTCATACTTATTGCATGAATCATGGAAAGTTTGAAGTGAGCATCGAACTCATACTTGGCAACATTTATGACGTGGTTGATTTCGAATCTCCTTAACTCAATGCCTATGGACGATGCAAAATAAGTGTGATTCACAATGTGAACTTCGCATACGAACATTAAAGTTCTCATTATAAGGTTATGTGTTTACCTTTTGCTGTTTAATGATTAAACTTTTAAATAAACATACATGCATGAGTTGACTGAGCTGAATCAATGTGAGTAGTATAAGTATTTTCCTAAAATTTGAAATCAAACTGAGGTGATTTATGAGTGTGAGTGTGGTATGACTATGATGTTGACGTCGCATTCATATTTATTTCAACCTATAATTATAGATCAATGTCATCGTGAGTATGCTTAAATCAGAGTAGTTGAGTTTCAACGCCGTCTACTCACTTATATATAAAATTTCATGAGTCAGTATGAATAGCAAAAAAAAACGATTCATTGCCGATCACTGATACATACATATTTGCAATTGTCAGTACAACAGCATAAAGTTGTAAAAGAAAATAAAAATAAAAATGAAAATGAGGGAAAAAAGTTAAATCACGAAAACTTTTTCAAATCATTTAGAAGTTGTCTAATGGACAAAAGAAAATCTATTGCGTGGTTCAATCATCTTAATCACACCACACGACATAGATGGACTGGTGACGCAGTGTAACTGCGGCATTGGAAGAAGTTATTGAAAATTTGCATGTACATACATATTAACACAAAATGGAAAAGTTTAGACCTGAAGGGAAATGTTAAATATTGTAATTTACTATTTTATTGAAATACATTTTTCTTACAGAGTTATATTAAAACATTTTTAACGTTGACCTCGAAGTTCGATAGTTCGAAATGGGAAAGAAAACAAAATCATCTGTGCATAATAGTGAGTATTTTTACATTGCTCTGCTTCTAGGGATAAAGCCAATTTCAGAGCCTATTAGTGGCGAAAAGCAAAAATAGAACATTTTCAAAATTCATTTCTATCAAAAATTTATAAATAATATCAATAGACATTAATTTCATAGAAGAATTATTCTTATTTCAAATATTCCTCGGGAAACAATTCCCAGGAAATTAATTTTTATCCCGAATAAAATCCTCATATTTAAAAAAAAAAGTGAGAGAGAATTTCGAAGATTTCAGTTTCTTTTATTTTACCAACTTTGCAAACTTTGATTGCAAATGACTTAAAAAAAAATACTCCTGGGGATTTCAGAATAGGGCTGATAAAGCTTTATTATTGACCTCTTCCTATTTTTAAATTTAAATAAAGCCAAGTGTGCGTGAGATGTTATCTACATTTTGTATAATTTCGAAAGGCCCATCGATACTGAAAGGGAGCACAGCTGAATGCTACCGGGCGCGTCCACAGGTTGCAGATAATGGAAAGCTCCGTAGATATACGGAGTAGCTGCCAAGGCAGTCGCGGACAATCAGCGATTCTGAGTGGACAGTCTCATAGGGTTTCCGAGTGGCGCCGGACTCCTAACAAATACTGAGTGCCTACGATACTTGTAACGTCAAGGCGAGCAATTGGCGCCTTCAAATAACGAATAGCCACCTATTGCCAGCGACTGATCCTCATGTTAGGGGCGGCTGGAAGCAGGCGTCATATCTTGTAACAAGCGGCTCGCTATACAAACGTGATAAAAGGCTTCTAAGCTAGCCGGCCTGGAGGCCATGCTGGCAGCCCCAGTTCCAGGATCGGATACAGTAGCCCAATCAGCTGCTCATCTTAAACTATATGATTACCGAAACCTCAAGAGGGCCTATGCCTCTTACAGGAACTAAAGGATCTAATATATATATATATATATATATATACATAATTATATATATGTATATATATATATGTATATATATATCGATGCCATTAACTGGAAATTTCGAAAAATCCTTTCTTAAATGCCTACATTTCGTTAAGCAAAGGTTTTCAGTCTTACGTACCTTCTGGCACGTCGAATAGAAACTTTCGAGAGTAAACATTTTCAGCTTGGCTTATTAACATTTAATGGAGAAAATTTTTATGTCAGAGCGAAGACAAACTTTTTCAATTCAGCCAAAAACCAGCAGGAAGAATACCTTTACTCAGTAAATTTAGTAATCGACATAATCCAGACATAAAACCCTTAAACCCGGCCGATACAATTAGAATTGTGTCTAAAATAAACTACCGAACGAGTCAGAGAAACAAGTCGAGGAAAAATTGTCGGCGGCGGCGCTGTAGTTTTATGACCAGCGGCGGTGCGCCGAGAGAATTTTCCACGGCTCAAATATTGGGTTCATTGTGATACCCTTCTATTGCCCATTAGAAAGTAATATTTAAACCCCATTTGCGGCTCAAGTAAGCATAGGGTGATTTTTTAAGAAATTTATAATTTGATTTAAAAAAAAAAACAAAAAATTTAGAGAAATGTATGAAATCTTTTTTTTTGAGTCGGTAGAACGATCTATACAATTCGATATTTAATGATGATTTCATGTAAAATTTTGACCGCGTATATGTATGTCTGAAATGGTTCATGCCCTGGTTTAAATTTTGGCATGCTCTCGCCAACATATCGGCCGCTATCTCACGAATGAATTCTTCAATATTGTCTTCCAGTGCGTCAACCGTTGCGGGCTTGTCCCTATAAGCAAGAGAATTAACACACACCCACAAAAAAAAATAGTCTAAAGGCGTTAAATCGCACGATCTAGGCGGCCAATTGACCGACCTTAAACCTGAAATAAACTGTTCACCGAACTCGCCCCTCAATTAGACCATTGTTTCGTGTGTTGTGGGGCATGTGGCACCGTCTTGCTAAAATCACATGTCTGCTAAGTGCAGCTCTTCCATTTTGGGCAAAACAAAATTACAGAGACCCACTTGCTGCGAGTGGCGCAGAATCGATAATTCATGGTCATAATGGTGGATACAGCTGCGATATTTTCCTCTGTCCGCACACTACGTATGCGTGTTGGTGGTTTAATGTTCAATAATGCAATTTTGGTGCGAAATTTAAGCTCAAGATTCCGAATAGCCGTCTCAGAAGGGTCGCCTAAACTGACCATAAAATGGAAGAAGTGCACGGATGCACTTTCTTAACCGAGTCTGAGTATTGATAATAAAATTTAATAATCTGCAAGAGTTGCTCATTTGTAAGTCTCGATTCATGGTTAAACTATAGACCAAACTGAACATGTTTAACAGTAACATGATACGAAAACAGCTGAGTTGCCAAAAAGAATGTTGCTAAAAAGCATCCTTTATTTATTTGTTTACTTATTTATTTAAGTCAATTGATACATTAATAATCCTTACTGACTAGTATTTGATAACTTAAGGAGAAAATTTTGAATTGAAATTGAACATCTATTTTCATAACTTTTTCCCCGAAATTGTACGATTTTCTCTTTTTGAGCAAATAAAATTTCTGCTTATTTTGAGCCGATGCAATCTGCGGCGGTGAAATAAAAAAAAGAATAGATGTATCCTAGGACATCCGGTTATAGCTATGCTGCTTAGCTATATAAAAAAACTTATGGCCTGTTTCACAATAACGAAACGAAACTTTCGACTGAAAATTTATATTGAAAACAAAAATAAATTTTCATATTTTATTGTTGTTTTCGACTGAAAATGTATATTGAAAACAAAAATAAGTTTTCATATTTTATTGTTGTTTTCAATATAAATTTTCAGTCGAAAGTTTCGTTTCGTTATTGTGAAACAGGCCATTAATGTTTTAAATAACAATGCAATAAAATTATATTATACAATGATTATTATTTTCTTTTCTATCGCAGTACGATTAAATTAATGTATTGTTTGTGGCCGGCGTCGGCTATTAGCCGCCTTACAGCCTATCGGCTGTGTTCTCTGGTTTGTGCTCATGTGCAAAAACAATACAAAAACAATTGATGAGCAATCCTTCTCATTGTTTTTGTTTCACACACTTCACAGACGAAACAAAAGAAAATCAAAAAATTTATTTCGTTTATTTTCGTACTCAAAGAACTCAAAACAAAAATTAATTTATAACTGTAATAGTGTCGATTGTTTTTGTTACGAAAATCACGTGCTAGCTCCTGTATCGTGAAATAAATAGCATAGCTATAATAATAAAAAAAAAATAACCGGCGGTGGCGCGCCGTCAGCTTTGAGCCGATCGACTTGTTTCTCTGGAACGAGTTCGACACAATTCTGGAAACAATATTGTGTAAAAATTATATACCTCCTGAGGAAACACCCTTTAAATCATAACCATACACAAACATATTTATTTTAAGCAAGTGAAATGATATTAAATAAAAATAAAAATCAGCAACATAAGCTTGACTTGCCTCGTTTCGTCCATTGTGGTCGAGAAGAGATTTTCCTTCTTTTTCTTTTAATTTTAATTCTTTGTCACAAGCTTTTGATAAGTATGTACGAGTATTTCATTGTTATTGTTACCATGTACTGAGTGAGCATTATTGTTATCGTATTATATCCGAATCTGTTTGAGTGTTGCAAGACTTTTTGGTTATTGTATTCAGTATCATCTTGTGGTTCTTTGGCTTGTGGCAAATTGTTTGGCTTTTGAAACTTGAATGTCAACCATACGTGCCGTGCTGCAGCAGTAATTGTTGTGATAAATATATTGTTGATTTTTACTTAGTTGTTTATTTTTTTTTCACATATTTTTAATGTGCTTCTTGTTCTTGTTTTGGGGCATAAGCTGCAATTGTTCTCCCCATCTCAAACAACTGCCAACCACATTCCATTGCTCCAAGCAGCAGCAATAACACATTTCATAACTGCATTTTACTTAATGATGTTTTAGTTTTCTTTTTGGCATTTTCAAATAGTTCAGCCTTAAATGTTTTAAAATCTGTTTAAGTTCTTAAACAAAATTTGTATGCATTATTGCGTTTTTCTTCTTGGTTGGTGAACGCTTTTGTACTCGTACGTTGCGTGCTTGATGGCATTTGTGCTTGACTTTGATGTGCAATTTTTGTATTAATAGAGACTTTTTGGCTGCTCCCCATTTTGTTGTTTATTGCATTGCCTTCTGTTTGCTGTTGCTGTTGCTGTTGCAACATTGTTGCTTTTTCTCCATTCCATCTAAGCGATCGGTCTTGGCCGCACTTAAAAAATATATTGTCTACAATTCAACTAAAGTTATTGTTATGTTTTATTTTTCTTGTGTATTTTCTGCAAAATATATTTTCAGTTCGATTTGGCATAAGGAAGAAAACAGCGTATTGCAACAAAAAAAAAATCAGGCAGGAAGAGGGCGTAACAAGCTTATTTGGAAATGTAACTGTCAATGCTTCTCATTTAACAATGGCCTGCACAAAAAAACATACAATTCCTTGGCAAACAAAAAACTTAACTTTAAGGATTTGTTTCTCGATTTACTTGTTTTCGATGTTTTAGAGGAAAAAAAGTTGTTTGGAAGTTTTAAGTTTTTTAAAACAGAGAATAATGGTGACAGCATGATACAATAATATAAAGCATGATACAATAATATAAAGGTACAACCGTTCTCTCTTTTCGTCGCCATATTAACCTTCTGACGCTTGTGCCGACAATTTTTTACTCTCAAAATTAATGCTACCTTATTAATTTATGAAATCCGAGTTTTTGATTAATTTTTTGACGTTCTTTTTTATTTATTGAAAAATATTGAAGAATATGTATTTAAATTATAATTATAAAAAAAAATTACATCAGCATAAACAATTCAAGGGAAATTACCAACGGAAAAGCCTCTGAATCAAGGGTGGGACTTTCTCTTCGTACTACTCTGGCTTATTGCTTTACATCAGGTGCGTCCAAGTCATATGCACAATGTGCAAACTTTTTTAAAACAGCTATTGAGCTTTCACACCGACGAGAGCACAATTGCCAATCAGATCTCGGCGAGAACAATGCTTCCTCTTAATTTTCAAGGAAACAACAGCACACTTAACAGCTTTCAAAGCTGTTTGCCACAAATACAATCATCAGAGTATGCCTGCTTAGAGTCTAAAATTATAAGCAAAAGGCCACCCGCGGGCACTTCGTTATGCTCTGTTTTAAACATACATATGTAAAGGGTGTTTTTTATTGAGGTATAGAACTTTAAGTTGGCATCAGTTTTTTAACTGGCGGCCATTTTGTCAGCTGTCAAGTGATTAATATTTAGTTTGGTTTGCCATTTCATCATGAACAGGTTGACAAAAGAACAACGCTTGCAAATCGTGCAAATTTATTTCGAAAATAATGGTTCAGTTCGCGAAGTTTACCGCAAGCTCGACATAATCGTCCATCAGAGCAATTAATTCGGTTAACCATGGATCGTTTTCGCACTACGTTTACTCTATGTGATAATACGCATCCGCAGAGACGTCGAACAGTGCGCACCGAAGAAACAATTGCCGCTGTAGAGCAAAGTGTTGAAGAGGACCCGAATGAATCGATTCGCTACCGTGCACAGCAATTGGAGCTTTGTCCATCAACTTTATGGAAGATTTTGAAGATTTTGAATGTGGATGAGTTGTGGTTCCAACAAGACGGCGCTACATGCCACACAGCACACGTCACAATCGATTTATTGAAGGAAACATTCGATGAGCCTATAATTTCGCGGAATGGACCTGTCAATTGGCCACCAGATCGTGTGATTTGACACCATTGGATTATTTTCTTTGGGGATATGTGAAGTCGCTCGTCTACGCCAACAAACCAGAAACGTTAGGGGACTTGGAAGCCAACATTCGTGGCGTTATTGCCAACATACGGCCCCATATGCTCGAAAAAGTGGTTGAAAATTGGACCTGTAGAATTGGCTTTATTCGAGCCAGCCGCGGCGGCCACATGCCCGAAATCATATTTAAACATTAATGGCATAAAATTATCCTTCCAATAAAGCCAAATTGATGGACATTAAAATGATTTTCTTGTGTTTTATTTCAATTCGAAGTTATATACCTCTAAAAAAACACCCGTTATGTATATATAAACGAATAAACGTATCATGGGTTCTAAGCACTCATTGGAATGATGAGCAGTTTTGCTAAATGTTAGCCCATGCTCGTCAATGACACGCCTGTATTAAAATCATGCGTTCTGCACCTAAATTGAACCAATTCATTAGCAATAGAACCCATGCATTAACTATTTCTTTTGCATGTCTTTTTTTTGTTCAGATTATTCAGATGTAGCCCATCAAAAAAGCATTAATTCTTACTGTAAGCTGCAATAAATTTGCACACGAAGTGTATGTAAATGTGTATTATATGCATGAAACACGCTCATCCATTCTACATCATATTATACACATGCATATTTCGTTATCCACGTATCCAATTAATACAACATTTAAAAAAATGTGTATTAAACCATAATTTCTAAACTTAAAATTAGACATTTCCAAAAACATTCCTAAAAAAAAGTTCCCCGTAATTTCGTGTGGCAACGTTTTCCTCTCTCTTTACAAAAAAACAGCAATCAAAAAAAAAGTAAAGTAAAAGTCAAAATTAATTTTATACGTCAAATGTGGTAGTACCTTTATATTATTGTATCATGGGTGACAGTATAGGACTCAGCAACATGAAGGAAGCCGTAAATTCTTAGTATACTGCGTGCGCAGATAATACAAACAAATTGGTATGAAATAATTCTTTTTGAAAATTAACAAACTTGTTTAAGAATTAAATTAATGAGAAAAACAGCCAAATAGATCAAACCGAGGCTGACTAGACTTTGATATAAAGTTTTTCTATTCATTCTTCTTTTTAAGCATTTCATTATATGGAACATTAGAACATATATAAATTTGAAAGGTTTATTATGTTCGAAAATTCGAACTTAATTTCGTATATATATTTTATGACCTCAATGTAACTCAATTCAATTCAATAACTACAAACAAAACGAATATATGTATGTTCCTTTTAAATTTTATTATGTTCGAAAATTCGAACTGAACTAAACTGAACTGTTTTTTTACCTCAAAGTGAATATTATCATTTCAATTCAGATATCAGCCCTCAATTTCAAAAATTGAAATTTATATCAAATAATTTTTAATGGTGTGTTATGTTCGAAAATTCGAACTTAATTTCGTTTATATGCTTATGGCCTGAATAAAACTAAATTCAATTCAATAACTAAAAAACAAACACAATATACATATATACATATATTTCTTTTAAGTTTTAATATGTTCGAAAATTCGAACTGAAGTTTAAATCTCTTATGACCACAATGCGAATATTATCATTTCAATTCAGATGTTTGTCCTCAATTTCAAAAAATTTTAATTTTTATAAAATTCTTTTTAATATTCGAAAATGTATTAATGTAACTCAACTCAGTTTAATAACTAAAAAACAAACAGAAGACATGTATCTTTTAAATTTCATCATATAAAGAAAATCATTTCAACTTTTTTTTAATTTTTTTATTTTCGAAAATTCGAACTCAATTTCAAAAATACATTTTGTGTCTCCAAAAGTAATAGCTTTGTTCAGATGTCTTTAATATAACGGAAAATTTTCAGTTATTACTATGTTCGAATATTCGAATTTATATCTAATCTTTGGAACAAGTTCCAAATGAAAGTGAGAATAATTAATAATGGTAAAAAATTGTACAGAATCTAATATTAAAAAAAAATTTTTTAAATGATCATGATTTTGTGGCTAATCCAAACCATAGATGTAAATGGCCGAAATTTTTACGATCTTGTTACATATACAAAAAAATTCTTTTTAATTTACATATAATTTAATTACAGCAATTGTAAATTATAATTGTAAGCTGCAGGGGATAAAATATTTCAAATAAAAGAAGAGCAATATATCAAATAATACGAAAGTAAAAAATCAAAAATCTGTTTGAAGCGCCATAGGAATAGTTATTTAATCTGGTTAACAGGGTTTGGAAAATGGAAATTCCTACAAACTAGAATCCCAAAACTAAAAATAGAAAGTATTTTTCATTAAAAAGTATGTGAGATTATCAAATTAAAAATGTATTTTCCTACAAAAATAATTAGTCCTAATTTACACTACGTAAGTCTTATTGCTAAGGTGATTAGTTTGTGGGAGAGAGAGAGAGAGACGAGTGGGACAGAAGCGTTTATTTTCCCCTCATCTCTCTCTCTCTCTCTCTCCTAAAAAACTAATCAGCTTAGCAATAAGACTTGAATAGTGTAAATTAGGACTTAAGAAAGTTACGAATCTTTTTACAATGTCAAAATTTGTGATTCCAATTTCACCTAAAACTCCGCGCACTTCCCAACCCTGGCAGTTACGAAGACTACAGGGGTTACTTTAAAATAAATGATGGTTGTATAAGTGACCATAAATCTTAAAGTAATTTATCATTCGCTTCTTTTTACTCACTATTTCATTCATTCATTTATGTGGCATCAATTAGCAGTTTCCTTACAAAACAGACAAAAAAATTTTTTATTTTTATTTATTTTTTTGTTGTAAAAAATAACCATTTGAACCCAAAACTGAAAAGCAACCGTAACAAGTCCAATCAAAATATCAATTCTTTTGTTTTCTTCGCTCACTTCAAACTTAATAAATTTAACGGACGGACATTTAGTGAATCAGACAACAGATATACAAGCTTATCATTAAGATTTAGCGCGCTTGGGCTGAATATCTTGTATCTATGTATGGATCTGTATTTTAAGACGACTCCAAATCAAATTGATCTTCACGCTGCACTCAAGTTTTTGTCTCTTTGATTAGTTTCAATTGGTTTATGGTTAATAATTTAAATTGTTTTGTTCTTGATCTGTGTGTGAATCTGTAAGATACATAAATTAATATTAGTACCGCCACCAAAACCACAACCACCGCCATCCCAATCACTATCAGCACACATTAACACACACACACGCACGCACACACACATACATATGTATGCATCTGTGTTAGTGTTTTTATTTAAATTGTCATTCATTATTATTATTATTGTTATGATTTTCAGTTGGTTTCTTCTTTCATTAATTCTATGTTCTATTCCACAGCATTCATCTTTTCATGTGAATAATTTTATTTTTGTATCCGTATATTATTTTCGGTTATTTTTTTTTTCTTTTCATGGTAAATAAAACCATTTAAAATGATTTATATTGAAATAACAAAAATGGGAGCATCAATTAAACTTGATTTTATAGCAAAAATCCCATACAAACAAACTTTTCGAAACTCATTAGAGGCGACATTCTCGTATAGATAGATGTTTTTATTGATTACTGGCTAGAATGAGCATATTTTAAGAAAATAATAAAATTATGTAAATCGTTTTTATTTCAATTTCATTCAACCACCAGCCAATGTGATTACAAATAAGCAGAGAGTTTGTTCTTTGTGGATTCGGCTAATGTACAAGCATTTCGTTAAACCTTAAGCCAACTCAACTCATCTGTAAGTCTTTAACCAATTAAACAAATTTTTTTTTAAAAACTTACAATAAACACTTGAGCATTAAAAACATACGAATATACAAACCTATTCTGAAAATCAAATTTTTCAAATCACATGTGATTTTAAAATTAATAATGGTCATGCAGAATATTTCTTCACTCTCCTTTTTTAATTTTTCTACACACAGAAAAATTTCAACTTAAAATCAACTTAAACATGGTTAATCTAATCTTTTTCGGCAATGATTTTGCTTCATATGTGTTTCATGTTAATCTAACATGATTTATAGTAATTGTCAAAGAAAATTTTTCCTTTTGAAGTAACTTTATTTCACGTTGATTTAACATTTATGTACTGTTAAAATCAAAATGAAGAATCATGTTGAATCAAAGTTATTTCAAGTTGTAACAAAATGAATTTAATTTAATAAAGTAATTGCATTTTGTTAATTATTTAATTTACTCGTGGTTGACATAGACATAAGAAAAATGTTTGTATATTAATTAGCTTCCCCGGACAATATTTGAACTCGGAACTCATCGCTTGGTAGTCAACATGCTTACTCCTGCAGCCACAACAACTTTACATATTCTTAAGTTACACACTAATATGTACCATCTTGAATTAAGTTTTGATTTAACACTATTTCATTGATCATTTAACATAAAATTTATTTGAAAACTTTTAGTTTTAGTTTAAAAAAACCAAATCCTTTCACTTGAAAAGTTTTAGTTAAAAAAAAAAATACAAAATGCTTTGACTTAACTTACTACATTCTGTAGTAATCTTGCTTTATATGTGTTTCATGTTAATTCAACATGATTTACAATAACATTAAAAAAGCTTTCTTTATTTCATATTGATTTAATATTCCATTACTGTTAAATCAAAATGAAGAATCATGTTGAATCAAAATTATTTCAAGTTAAAACAACATGAATTTAATTTTACGAAGTCATCGTTAGGTATTCCAATCGACATTGATTTCCAGAATCCGAAATCTCTTGATTTTTATTTTTTTCCTAAAATAAATCGTGCTTGTGCAATTATTTAAGAAATTTAATATTTCGTCAGCATATTGCGGCTTTTCAAACTTTGAAGGCAGCAACGCATTGTCCCATGGAAAGATTTTGACATGTTTTGTAGCAAAACAACTTACTTGAGATGCTTTGCTCATATGAAAAAATGTGTGGGAAATCATGTAGCAAAACACTTGTTTTGCGCGAACCAAGTAACACAATCGTCAGATTTAAACCTCATAGAAGATCTGTGGTCGAACTTAAAGAAGTGAATGTCTGCACTTAAACCAAGAAATAGTAAAGCTCTTTGGAAGCAGAAATAAAGTTAAACAAAGTTTAACAAATTCAATGGAAAAGCGTTGTTATCCAAACAACTGAACTGCAACTGAATACATATCGTGCCATTATTGCCAAAAAAAAGCTTAAACGACATAATTTTCGAACTTAATTTTTTTATGAAAATTGATTATCTGCGATCGTTAATAATCAATTTTTGGCAAAAAAAAAATGAGGTTGAAAAAATATGTCGCTTAAGTTTTTTTGGCTGTTAAAACTCGATATGCTGCTTGTTTTTTTAATTTGATTTTTTTGTAAGAAAATTAACTAAAATTACATTATTGTGACTTCGAAGTCTTGCAAGTTTTTTTAGTAAACCAATTAAATTCTTTAAGGAATTATAATAAAAAAGTTCTTAGAGCTATGCTCTTTATGCCAGACACAGAAGCTAGAACGTGATTTTCGTAACAAAAATAATCGACACTATTGCAGTTATTATTTTTGTTTTGATTTATTTTCTTTGTCTACAATTTTTAAAGTTTTACTGCTTTATTCATAAAAAGTATTTCTGTTTAATAAAAGACTTATGAAACAAATTTTCTATGGAAATTTGATTAATAAACCATTTATAAAATCAAAATATTTTTATATAATCTAGGCCCTTAAAAGTTTTCTTTATTTTTCTCTGTTCGTAAAGAGGGAGATACCAGATGACTTACTAATAAGAACTTAAAAAAACAGGGGTGCGTTGGCATATGCGAAATGTCCACACATGCAAATATTATTTTGTTTTAGAATAATAATAGAATAAATCAATTTTATGAATATTAAATAAATGGTTTTAAAAATACAAATAATTTTACTACATTGCTATTTAACACATGAAATTTTTTGTATATAGCTAAGCAGCATAGCTCTAGTCGAATGTCCTAAGACACCTCTCTTCTTTTTTTTTGAATTATAATAAACTGCCCATCTAAAAAAAATATGTATGATCCATATATAAAACTATTATATATGATTTGATATATGGACTAATATATGAAATGTAATATAATATATGAGCTCATATATGGAAATTTAATTATGAAGCTCTTCATATGTGGATCTATATATAGAAATAAGATGTAATATATGGAGGCATATAAAGATGTGTGCATACATGATATCTCACATAAGATCGTTTTTGCTTCCATCGAAATTTTCAAAAAATAATAAGTTAGGTCCTTTCTATATTAAGGTAAAGATATGTACATTTCGGCGGAACTCGAGTTTTTGATATTTTAAGTCCTTCATGGAAAAAAAACGTTAAAAACGCGATTTAAAAAAAAATTTGGATACTTCCTTTTTATATTACTCCATCGATATGTAAATATATGCCTTGTGTTCCTTTTTTAATTCCTTGTAAATTAATTTTATATAATTTTTTGTTAATAAAGTTTTAATAAAATATAATAATAATGTACGAATATAAATTTTGCTTTTTAAAATTAATAAACTCTGCTCTTCTTTAAAAAATTTTAATATTAATAAATATTTAAATGTTTTAATAAATACAATCTCTATAAACAAAATCATGCAGGGAACAAGTAATTTAAATGGATTTACTAAAATTTTTGTCATAGTGCTATTAATTTGACTGCAGCTGTATATTCGTAGATAAAAATTTTTTAGCAATTATCACACACAAAAAATTTGTTTTGTGTAATTTGTAAAATATTTGGATAATTTAAAAAATTTTTGTGTGTGCAAAATTGAATTTAGATTCCGGCAACACTGATAAAAACTGTTATTAAATGAAAAAAATTTTCTCTTTTTTTATAATTTTCTGTCTGCACAAAATTTTCTCTTTAAAATCCTTCCATCAACAAGTTTGTTGCTTAAGTCTTTTGTTTTTTTTTTTGCATGCATTACAAATCCTATAAAATAACAACAAAACATTCAATGCAACAAACAACAATAAAATAATATTCTTTATTTATGTAGTTTAGTTTATTAACATAAACATGCGATTTACTTGTTTGTTAAATTGCTGACTTTTTTCCATTGTTGCTGGCCAGGCTTGTTGCATTCAATGCTTTTGTTGTAGTTCATTTTCTAATCGTTTTATTGAGCATAACAAGCAACAACAAACAAACGAAGAACTGAAAGGAAGAACGTGAAACCAACAAAAAGAAATTCCTTTAAACTGCTTTGAAAAACCAAACAAATATTAATGCACCCAAGCACACAGACACACACGCACGCACACACATACACATGCATACAAATACATATTTACATTTACAGTAAGTGTATGCGACCAACTGCAAAATCACCAACTACTTTAAGCTTAAGTCCCTCTCAAAGTGGCATTAAATAGCTGCTGTATTTATAGTAGATTTTTGCCTTTTTCCTTTCTTCTCTCAAACAAAAAATATTGAATTGAATTTGAAAAGAAGAGACCATAAGAAAACCAAAACTGGTTTAAACAAACAGCTAATAATATTTTCAATATTTTTGTTCTGTTCACTATAGGAGGGTTTTTTGCAGTCGGGATTTTTAATATTATTTGGGATTTTTGCCATTCTGTTAAAAAATAAAATATAATGGGTTACAAAGCCATACATACATACATACATATGTATGTAAATATGCACATCCCTTAGATGTATAAAAATTGGTAATTTAGTTCGATTACGGAATAAGAAATTGGATTCGCCCCTAGAAATACATACAAACAAGTAAATTTCACTAAAAAGTTGTATGTATTCCCTATTTACCCAATGCCAGCTCAAGATAATTTTGTTATGAATGGAATTTCGCGCACAATTAGTAGGTACATATATCTTTTCTTTTACTTCCTCTTGCCCATACCGCACGTATCGTTAAATTTTGCAATAATTAAGCGCACATTTTCTAAATAGGTATGTACCTATATGAGAGTATCAAGCTGTTTAAAGGCTCTACCAGCTCTCAAATATCTTTCCCTCATTTCAAATAATTCTATAGATAAATTAAGATTTACTTAAGAATTTTTTATTTGAATATTTTATGAATTCAAGTATCCTAAGAAAGTTAGGATTTTCTTGTTCCCAAACTTTTCTTTGATATTACATACTTACTATTGTACGAGGCTTAACCAAATAAATTAAAAAAAAAGGAACTGAAGATACCAGTTGCCTGCTGCCTCTTATAAAAACAAATAACGTCTGAGTGAATGGAAAAAAATATAGTTGTCGGGTCAGTTCATTTTACGAACCCAGCAAACGGCAGACATCAAATAAAATACGGAAGGCTTAATAAAAATCCAACAAAAAATAGTGATGCCAACGTAGAGCTTTTTACATTGTTTTCAATATTCTTTTATTACTTGAAAGATATATTTTCTTGTCTTTTTTAATATTAAATTTAAAATTTTTTTATTCTTACAACCATAGCTTTTTTGTTGCAACATGGACTCTTATCTAAAGTTTTCAATTTACGTACAACTTAATGAAATTATTAAAAGAATTTCTTATGTCAACTCTTTCTCTCTCTCTCTCTCTCTATAGAAATTTGTTATACCAGATACAATAGTATATTAAGAACTTCATTATTGTCTCTAAAACAAAGTTTGTTATTTTAACTTATTTTTAAACTTTCTGCTCTACAACAAGTTACGGGTTTTACACCAATATTCGAAAAATAAATTTTTATCATATAGAGCCATAACCGTCAAAAAAGCTTAACCAACACATTTTTGGACATCTTTTTTTAGGTAAATCAATTATTTACGATCGCAAATAATCGGTTTTGGTCAAACAATTTAGTTCGAAAATTATGTCGCTTAAGCTTTTTTGGCGCTTATGGCACGATAAAGAGAGGTATTTGCACTAAGGCTAAGTTTACATCTGGCATTTCTTGTGTGTCATTTGCCCAAAAAAGCGTAACCAACTAATTACTAATGAAATCATGTTGGATTCTATAAAATTATCTATTAGCCCTAATTCACACGTTGATTTTTCAATGATTTTTTTAAACACGATTTTTGTAGTTTGTAGGCGAAATGCATAGAAAGGCAAGGGGGTGGAAAAAAAATCACATTTTCCGTTCTCCGAGTTTTTTTTTAAATTTTCTTTACACTTTTTTTAATTTTTGGATGTTGCTTTATTTTATTTTTTCATTGAATGTGACAACAGCTTTTTTTTAATAGAAAACAGTGTTACCTGTAGGCATTTTTGTCGCTAATATAGGAGTATAGGGAATATCGGATAAATATTTTATTTTGGCCAAAATGTAGGTATTTTGTATTCTCATATTGCATTTTTTGTGCATAAATGTAAAAATAACTATACGCAAAATATATTTTTGCTCCATTTAAAAATTTGTTTTGCTCGTAATTACATAGACTTTTATCTAATTATTTTGGTGCCGCAGTGCCTGTATTTGGATAGGATCTTCCCCCTATTCTTCTAATGGCAAGCACCCCAGGAAATAGGAAATGAGCATCTATTAAACAATAATTTAATAATTAAGGATATTACTTACAACTATTTAACTTAAATCTTAATAAACTCCATGATTAGAGAAACCCCAAATATAGATACATATGTGTTATATTTGTATTTATTATAAGATAATTTCTGAAAAACTGTAGAAAAGTATGCATTAATTTGGAAGGCAGAAGTAATCTCTTTAAATAATTTAATACAAAAGAATTACATACATACATACATATGTCAAGTCTTAAGTTACCTACTGTAGCTCCAAATATTCAGAAGAAATAATTTTGGTTTACAAAAGGTTTACAGAACAAATTTTTTAACGAATTTTTTTAAAATCTAATGGCAACACTGATACAATTTTTGAAAGAAAAAAATCAAAACTAGAAACATGGAAAAAATCATCGTATGAATGTAAAATGTTTTTGGAAGCAACTTTTAAAGAGAATCAAAAATAAAACAAGATTTTTAAATCCTCGTATGAATTGGGCCTTAGTTATGTATGGAACTATTTAACTTAATAAATACATGTCTGAATCAAACAGTTTTTCATTAGTAATTAGTTGGTTACGCTTTTTTTACGCTTGTGTGGCATTTTGCACACCGATGTAAACCCGGCCTAACAAGATAAGATAAGTTCAATATGGAACAAAAATATTTAGATAACAGTTCCATTACAATTTAAGTAGATTATTTTAACCAACATAAGTTGTATTACACATTGTCATACAAATTATATGTAAAAAATATTTTATTACCAAAATTATAGATTTTAAATACATATTTATGTATTTATGTATACCTAAAATACATATACATAGTTTATTTGAAGATTTTTTAATTTAAGGTAGATATTGAAATGCAAAATATAAAAATATATGTTAACATTTTTTAATTTAAAATATTAAAACGTAAAAATTAAATATCTACATCATGCCCAAAGGTATTCTTCATCTCTATTAATTACATATTTCGGGTTGATATTACATACATACATATTTATAAGCTTTTTCATATGCCATGAGTTTTAGTGCTTTTCAAAACGCATTACATGAACTTTGCGCCCACAAAGCGGCAGAAAATAATTAATTCGGAAAAAATGCTATAGAACGGGGTGGACATGTGAAATATGATTAAAAAGCTTATCCAGTTGGAAATAAGGGTTTATTTGTAAAAAAACGCGAATGCTTTTGTACGTAAGAAAATGACAAATTTAGCAGTGAAAATGCTAAAATGGCAACAATGGTTATAAGAGACAGTGTTACCAAAATATATATTTAAAATTACACCTCGTAGGAACCAAAATTACCCGATTTCAAAGGAATTATACCCAATATTAAAATAAATATTTGACACATTTCCAAAATCTTATTTAAGGTCTACTTATGATTTGGTATCAACCCTAGTGAAATGCAACTCAAATTTTCTCAAAATGAGCTTCCGATGGCAAAAACTTCTCCTTTATAAAATTCATCTGTAAAACATGTGAAAACGATGTGAAAGCCAGAGCACACACGATTTATTATATAAAACAAACGAATTTAAAATTACCCGTAAATTACACCTGAGAGCAATTACCCACGCGCTACACATGCACATAAAAATTACACCTGATTCGGGTAATTACCCGCGATTCGGCAACACTGATAAGAGAGCACTTTTATTAAGAGAGAACCTCGCGCTCTTAGTACTAATTCCAGTGTGGATTGTATTCTGTTGTATGCAATAAATGTTGCCACTGTGGTAATGAAAATTAAAAATCAAGATTTACCAAATTACACAAGTTTAACATATGGGCAATTCCACAGAATGTTGACCAATCAATTAAGTTTGATTTCAGATCAATGCGGTAAGATTTTTACATAAAGAAAAGAAAAAATTCAAATTTTCTCTGAACTACAAGCTTAATTGATTGGTCAACGTAAGTGACATCACACGTGACATTCTGTGGAATTGCCCATATGTAAGTACAAATAAATGTTTGAATTTACATATATTGTGTATAAATTTAAACGTTAAATGAAACTATTTTTTTGAGCCTTAGGTTAGTTTATATATTTTGATTTATTAGTTCGATATTTCGTTAACCTTCGGTTAACTTCTTCAGGATATTATTAATTTTCGGTTTTTTTGATATTGAATTTTTTCCTTTGTCTTTTCAGCCTTCAATTACAAAAATATTTTTTATAATTCTTTAAACTTGAAAATATATCGCAGCTCGATTCTTTACACGCTTTTTAAAATGTAAAATGTAAAATGATTAACATGCTTACAATATGGACACCAAAAAATATAGTATAAGTGTAAAATATGTCAGTCAGTCACTCCTTATGACAAATAGATATACATACATACATATAGTATATGTATGTATATTGTGGTAGATTTTCAAAATGAAAATTTAGATTATGTTTGAATTTTCAGTTATTGGGTAACATGAAACTTGTGACTTATTCCTGAAGAATTTATAGTCGGATGACAGATTTTACAAATTTGAATTTACGCAAAATTTTACCTACAGATACATATGTACAGTGAACAAAGAAAAAACTTGTACAGCAAACGCTCCGCTCTTCTAATCAAAATATCTCTGTTGCTTTGTAAGATTTTAAGATAAAACCAAAAGCAGTTTCAAGACAAATTAATAAGCTTTCTATAGAAATCTTTAATTTTATTAAGAAATTTATTTTAATACTAAAAAAATAACCTAACATAAAATAACACTATTTTCAAGAGCCAAAAAAAAACTTGTACACTAACTCTTCTTTCAGGAAGGAGCTATGAAATAAGGAATACACTAAAAATTAGTACTAAATGTGGCCACGTCTAGCATCTAATAGATTATTTTCATAGAATGAACTGGGTTTTTGGTAATTTTGGGAGCTATATGGTCCAATATGCCCTGGAGAGCACTTTTGAGTTAATTCTTACACATAATCTACAGCTCGCGTAATTTTTTGTTCACATACGCCCACAGAATTTCATTTGTACTAAAGCCAAGGATCTAGAAAGGATGTGCCTGCAATTTTTTTTCCATTGAATGGAAGCCATTCTCTTATTATTGAAGACGAATGTTTCGGGTATTTAACTCTAACTAATCACTAGTCTCCACTTACATTTAATTTGGCAGCTAACTGTGCTAAATTATCTCTTAGTATTTTTAAATAATTCATTTTATTTATTGTACGTTCTATAAAAAGCGGATTTCATACACCACTCGATCCCATTGGGCCCCATACCATCATATTACACCCCCCATGCTTCACCGTGTTATTCAGGTTATTATCGTTAAGGCTGGAGCTTTTCTTTGCCACGCAAAGAAAGATTATATTAATCACTATGATGACTTTTGGGACACTGCTGAATCCAAATTTAATATATTTGGATGTTATCGTTGTAGATTTTTGTGGCGAAGAGGAATTCCAGCATTAGTGATAAAAACCTGAATAACACGGTGAAGCATGGGGGGTGTAATATGATGGTATGGGGCCCAATGGGATCGAGTGGTGTATGAAATCCGCTTTTTATAGAACGTACAATAAATAAAATGAATTATTTAAAAATACTAAGAGATAATTTAGCACAGTTAGCTGCCAAATTAAATGTAAGTGGAGACTAGTGATTAGTTAGAGTTAAATACCCGAAACATTCGTCTTCAATAATAAGAGAATGGCTTCCATTCAATGGAAAAAAAATTGCAGGCACATCCTTTCTAGATCCTTGGCTTTAGTACAAATGAAATTCTGTGGGCGTATGTGAACAAAAAATTACGCGAGCTGTAGATTATGTGTAAGAATTAACTCAAAAGTGCTCTCCAGGGCATATTGGACCATATAGCTCCCAAAATTACCAAAAACCCAGTTCATTCTATGAAAATAATCTATTAGATGCTAGACGTGGCCACATTTAGTACTAATTTTTAGTGTATTCCTTATTTCATAGCTCCTTCCTGAAAGAAGAGTTAGTGTACAAGTTTTTTTTTGGCTCTTGAAAATAGTGTTATTTTATGTTAGGTTATTTTTTTAGTATTAAAATAAATTTCTTAATAAAATTAAAGATTTCTATAGAAAGCTTATTAATTTGTCTTGAAACTGCTTTTGGTTTTATCTTAAAATCTTACAAAGCAACAGAGATATTTTGATTAGAAGAGCGGAGCGTTTGCTGTACAAGTTTTTTCTTTGTTCACTGTATGTATTTGGGTACTTTCGTTGATTTTACATGGAATCGGTTACACTTGCAAACAAAATTTAAACACAATCAGTATTTATTATTTACGCACAGACTGGCAACTCTTCTGCAGCATCTTTGCAGCATGAATCGGATGTCAAATTGCATGTAATAAGTAATAAGTAGACATAGTTAAAAAAAATTAAGTAAAATTATTTTGATATAAAATAGGAAGTTCCAATATATGTGGGAATTTTGCTACACAAAGTCAAACACACACATACTAAAAACATACATACATATGTACATATGTAAGTAAATTTGTTTGGGTTGATATGCAACTTGCTTGTACAATTTGTATGAGCTTGTTGTGGGTTATTGTTACTAGCAACATGTTGCATGTTAGATGTAATTTGTTCCAATGTTTGGAAAACTAAAACAATCATTAGTAAACTTGTGTCCAAGAACTCTGTTAGATATCTCATTTTAGTTAATTTTAAATTAAAATGAGCTGTTGTTCATACATTCATAGGCCTGTCACATACGAGACTAATTTTTATGCCGCACAATTTTTGTTCTTTTAAAAACACACGAGACTAATTCATCCGGCATAAAAATGTATAGAGTAAAGGCTCCTAAAGTCGGCATGCACCAGTAGTCGGCCTTTTTAAATAAAAATGCATGTAAATAACAATAGCGGCCATTAAATATATACATAAGTAAGATCTGATTTTCATTAGAAATATACTTACTTCTCTCTAAACATTGAGTAAATTTGAATGAGATGAGTATATTGGTATCAGCGATGCCAACTTAGCTATTTTGGAGCTAGATTTAGCTCTTTTTGATTGCTTCTAACTCGAAATTTTTCCCTTTAGCTCTTTTTTTAGAAAAAGAGCTAACACTGCTCTTTTCAATTTTAAAAACGGCACGTTTAGCACTTTTCGCATCTTATAGTAAATTTTCTCGTTTTTACCCTATTGTTTCGTCTTTGAGGCATTTACAATTTTGGTAAATATGTTTTGTTGCAAATGCAGATACTTTTTTGAAACTATGTAAGATATATTTATATATTTAGTGTGTTCGTTTCTGAATAATTAGAAAATTTTTGACAAATTATTGAAATGGATTCTTACTGCCAAAAATATAGGAAAGCTTGGGAATCAAATTCCTCGTTTAGAAAATGGATTAAACCAACAAAGATCCATGTAAAGCTTTGTACAAGTGTTGTAAATTAATTATAATAGCGAAATATTTTGATTTAGTTCGCCGTTCGGAGACTCGAAAGCATAAAAAATTATTTTTATTAATGTTAAAAAATCTTGAAGTACAAATTGAATAATAAATACATTCATAGATTTAAAACGGAAAAATCTCAAATTTTTAAATTTAGCTCTTTTTAGCTCTTTTTGACTACTCGGTTGGCTCGTTTTGCCTCTGAATTGTTGGCATCACTGATTGGTATATTTTTGGCCTCTTTCCGTGACTGTTTTTAAAGAGGGCGATTGTGTCTGTTTTTTAAGAAATTTTTTAGTGGTGAGCAGTGCTGCCACAACCAAAAAATATTTACAACCAAAATTCGCTTTAAAAGTTACCAAATGAGAAAAAAATAACCAAATTTCAATATGTAGTATTTTTATTAAATAACATTTAAAACGTATACACTTTGTGCCGCATTACAACAAGAAATCAAGGTACATGAAGCTGACTTGCAAGTAGAGATGCTAATCGGGACAGGTTTTTTGAAATCCCGGGCTTCGGGATTTAGTGATGGTGTCTCGAAATCCCGAACCGGGACCCCGGGGTTTTCGGGACTAACGAAATCCCGAAAACATTGTGCACAAATGTGCGTCTTTATATTAAAAATATTTATTTAATTTTACAATTTTTTCATTTAAAAGGTACATACGGACGCACATATGTATGTATGTATGTACTTCTATAATTCAGACATTTAATTCCAAATTTTCATTGAAAAGTGCAATGTATATGTAAAATTTTTTCCTAGAAAAATAAACGCCATAAGATATATTTACCCAATTCACAACCTACAGTAGATTGTAAATTGTATTAGCTACAACTATGGTAGTTGTGAACGGCCTGTTGTAAGTGTTGTTTTAAAAATGTCGAACATTTAAAAAGAAGAAGAGAAATAATAAAAAGCGACTTTAAAATTAAAGTAAACGTAATTTAAAAATGTTAGCACTATTATAAGCTTATGGAATCAAAATGTCATTCTACGACATTCAAACTTTTCTATGGAAATTATCTACAGCATTTTACAACTATTGTACAGCTTGACGACCTACTACACTTACAATAGGTTGTGAATTGAGCAATTATGTATATAAAATATAATATTATCTACTAAAATATTTATCAAAGCAAATTTTTTATTTTAACTTTTTATAAAAGGGAGTTTCTAATAATTTTTAATATGGAAGATGACACTCAAAAACATTATATATGCAAAAAAAAAACGGGACTCAGATAATCCCGAAAATCCCGGGCTTTAAAATTAAAAAATCCCGGGCTCCGGGACTTGCATAGTCCCGAAAATCCCGGGATTTCCGGGCTCGGGATTTCCCGTTTAGCATCCCTACTTGCAAGCAATAGTTCAATGTTCATTTGTAAGGTATATGCCAGTCGGCAGCTGATTAATTTTTTCTCTTTTAGTTTTCCGTTTTATTTTTGAATTTTGTTTTTCTTCACACGTTTAGTTTTTGTATTTGACAGCCGAACAGTATTTTTACACAAACAACTTACGTACATATTCTTTATATTAATTTACTTTGTAAAATCTTTTAATTGAATGTTGCCGCCATTACAAAAGACATGTCATTTCTGTAGTACAGAGTTGCGATCATTGAGTAAAATTAAAAGCTGTTGACAATGTTGTAAAAGTATTGTAAGCAACTGAGTAGCAATCAAGACGAATTCATAACAGGTGGCTGCACTAGCGATTTTAGTCACAGCTGTTTTATTTTCTGTTGCTTTAGTAGCAATACTAAAAATCGAAGAGCATAAAAGCCTTAAAAGTATAACATAAACAAGTAAGAGTGCTATATTCGGCTGTGTAGAATCTTATATACACTTTACCAACGTATGTATATGTAGTATACAGATACATACATAAGTACATACATATTTATTTGTTTTGTGATAAAATTTATAATTTTTTGTTATAGTGCAATTTTTTCCGACTAAAGAATTTGTTTGAGTAAAGATCTTCCTAAAACGTGAAATATTTTTAACTGGAAAAAAATTATTTTTGGTTATTTGTTTACCCAAACTTTTTTCAACTTCCAACCCTGGAATAATTAAAATTTTTCTGGTTTTAATACGAGTTCAAATTTATTTATTTCTAAAATATAGAATATATTTAATTACCAAAGAAATAACTAGCCTTATTTAATTAGTTTTATATAACAAAACTGTACTTTTCCCAACCCTGGAATCAACCTTTTAAATATTTTTTGGGTCGTTATACCAATCTTGTTCCTTAAAAAAATATATAAAATAAGTGAACAAAGAAAAAATTAAATATGGAAAATACTAGTTTTATTTAGTTACTTTAATATCAAATAAATTCAGTAAAGTGCGACTTTGACTCGCGCACGAAGGGTTCCGTACGTTAATTTTTCAGCATTGTTTTAATATGGCGTTTTTGGCTTTTTTTCAGTTTAAAAGATTTTTTTTTACATTTGTCGCTTTTTTCTAGTTTTAACGATTTTTTCGGTTTTTGGCGTTTTTCCCCATTTTGGCGAATTTTTCTTTTTAGCGATTTTTCCGGTTTTTCGCGATTTATTTTAGTTTTAGAATTTTTTTTTTAATTTGGCGAGTTTTTTTGTTTTTGGGGACTTTTTTCGGTTTTGCTAATTTCAATTTCTTACGGTTTCCAAGATACAACAAGTTGTCCAAATTACATAATCAAAACTACATTAGCTGATAGCACACGCTTTAATTTCGATTTTTTTAATTTTAGTGTTAATTATTGTAGTCTGTATAAAAATACACTAGCTTTACAAATTTCAAGTGTATATACAATTGTATGTATATTACATGGAATTTTAACATTTTTCGTTGCTAGTTTTGAAACACCCTTTAATTTTTAGTTCTCGTCTATTTGTTGTTGTAGCGACCAAAGGTCTACACAGTCTGTCCAAATTTCAGGTCCGCAGCTCTTACGGTTTAACAAAGAGAAAAAAATAGTTTGTCCTAGTTACTTTTATAAACAAAAAAATTAGTTTTCCAACCCTGGAATCATCCTTTTAGATGTTTTCTGACTCCTTATACCAATCTAGTAGTTCTTAAAAAAAATATATATAAAGTATGTTAAGTGAACAAAGAAAAAAAGGAAAAAATCGTTTTATTTAGTTACTTTAATATCCAGAAAAAAAGTTTAAAGTTTCCAGCTCTGGAGCTGTTGTTTTTATTTTTATAATTGTCTGCACCAAATTTTTCTTTCAAAAAAAAAAAGTTAATTAGACCTAGTTGCTTTTATATATCACAAAAAGTGTAAGTTTCCCAACCCTGGAATCGCCATTTATTATTTTTCTGATCTTTTACACTAATTTCTTTCTTTTGATAATATAAGATACGTTTAATTTATAGAAAAAAAGGAAAAATTAGTTTAGTAAGTTACTTTTATATAACAAAAAAACTTAAAGTTTTCCAACCCTGGAAACGTCTTTTAAATTATTTTTTTAAATTTGAAATACCAATTTTATTCCTACTGAAATATAAAATAAGTTGATTTAACAAAAAAATCAAGAAATTTGTGTTATCTAGTTACTTTTACATGGCAAAATCAAGTTTAAGTTTTCCAGCTCTGAAACCGTCTGCTCTAAGTTGGACCATTTTTGACACACCAGTCCAAGAACGAAGTCTCTAGCTTTTCTGGAAGCTTCGGAAAACCGATTTCACGTACACCAAACGGACGGACGGACAGACGGACATCGCTTATTCGTCTTCCCTATTCATAAGGACCCATAATATATATATTTTATGGGTCGCATATGAATATTATGGAGATTACACACGGAATGACAAACCTATATATACCCTTTTCCATTTTTGGTAAAGGGTTTAAAATTATGTACATACATGTGTATCATTATTTTGGCAAAAACAACCAAAATGAGAAAAATATTCACATCTCCACATTAAAGAAAAAAGTAACCACTTTTGGTTAGAAATAACCAAAAACGGCAGCCCTGGTGGTGAGCCCAACTTAAACAAGTGAGTATTCACATTAAATGAAATAATTTCTTAAAAATTACGGTTTCTATGGATTCAAATCAACTAAAATATTGATATTAATGTGAAAATCTTAATAAAATTTATTTATTTTGCTTATTTTAATGGGTGCCGTCTTTAGGAACAAAATTTTTGATGATTTCCAATTGTCGGCAGGGGTGTGCCGACTATAGGAAAATTAGTATTTTCTCATATTAAGCTCAAAAATTGCAAAATAGTATAGTAATCATCTCTCTTGCCACTGCTATTAAAAGAAATTAATTTAAAACGAGTTTACCCAGTAGTCGGCATAGTAATATGTATGGAGTATACATACTACATACTCTATACCAGGCATACAGTTTCCTAAGGTCGGTATGAACTTTTATTATAAGTTTATTGAACTGAGGATCCTAGAAAGATTGCAATTTTGTAATTCAGAAGAGATAATTACTTCATGTAATAACAGAAAATTGTATGATTGTAAATATGACCACTTTGAAAAGACTTTCTGTGACATTGTACAGAACGGACTAAGGATAGCGGAGGAAATGTTCATAGGGTTGAATATCAACTCCGCAAGGGTGTTCATTGTTCCCTTCACCAATAGGAGGACAATCCTACTCTGCAAACCATCCCAGTAGATAACGTGCTTTTAGAAAGTTCATCTGAGGTTAAGTACCTGGGAGTGATATTAGACTCAAAGGTTTTATAGAGATACCATTTGGAGGCGATTGTCGACAAGGCAATAAAAGCACTAAAGGGGAGTATATCTAAGCAGGAAAACAATAAGAGTTGCACACACAAAACCTTAAGATGAATATACACCATGATAGCGAAACTTATCATCACTTATGATGCTGTTGCTTGGTCGGAAAGCTACGACCAGAGATCGGTTGGAGATTCACTGAGACTCTCATTGAGATCGCACCTCGAAAATTTTTTATATAAACTGCTGCCAAGCAAAAAGTCATCAACAACCCGGGAAGAACAGATTGTGACTGTCTAATTAACCAATGGGAACAATGATCCCTGGAAGACTCTGATCGTTTCAGATCTCTAACTTTTTTATCAGAAGTTTATGCCATTGAGATATGCGCTCAATTTTATCCTGACAGGTACTACCGAGGATGAAAAATAGCAACCTGCTGCAATTAAAGCATAGTCGCTCAAAGTGGCAGCAGTGTGGGGGACTTTAAAGCACTTAGTTCATATAGGTATACTTCGAAGTTATCTTGGGACTGCCACATTAAGTTTAATCTGCTACACAGCATAAATAAGGTCGTACTTTGCTGAGTTCACATACACGTTGGAGTTGATGGAAAGTAAAATGCAGACAAACTGGTCAGCGCACACAAGGTCGGACCAGAACCGTTTCCTCTCATTGGATCGGATAAAATCCGGGAATATATATGGATGGAGATCAGAAATACCAGGAAACACCTCTCCCTGGATCGAGGCATGGAAACCTAATGATTATAAAATAAAACAAAAATCGTTTGAATGATCCCATGGCCTAAAATAAAACTAATCTAGGAATGCTCACGGGCTTTATTACAGACTGAGAAAACACCTAAACAGGCTTCTCATTGGGAGTAACAGCCTGTGCTATGCCCTCTGTGGTTCCACAGGATAGCAGGTATAGACGAGGTGCTCTAGTACCTGGTAAGCGATACAATAGATATTTTCGTTCGCACGGCCCTGTGCCTCAAGTATAATTATTAATTCATTTAAATATTACTACCCAAGGAAATTGAACTAATGAATGCACCAATAATATGCCGAATCCTGAAAAAAACTCGTATGAAATAAGAGAAGGCACCATTTCCATATTAGGTGCAGTCGGAACTATAAAAATATAAATAATTTGTATTCTATATAAAAAGCAGCTTGAATTCCTAATAAAATATCACCCTTTCTTTAGCAGAAAATTGCGTGCCGACTATAGGGTCATAAATTGCCGAACTTAGGAACATGGGTGCCGACTACTGGCAAAAAAGATGCATTTTGGAAAATATTAAAATTTCTTGCATTTATATATTTTCTATTGGAAAACAGTTAAATGAGCATAAAACAATACTTATGTTTACGCCACGTTGAGTGCAACTTTTGCCCACCACTTTAATTGAGTATCTGAGTAAGCTTTAGTAAAAGCTCTCTCAACAAAGCCAAGGCCTTGAGTTAGTGGCTGCTTAATTACCTCTTATTATGTTCTATATTCATTAACTCGAGATCTTAGCTATCCATAAGACATATTGAAATAAAACCCGTTGTGAATTATTATTAAATTAGAGTTTTTTAATTTATTACTCTGGACACAAAACCTCTGGAACAAGCTCCTTGTAAGTGAACCCCCGCTGAAACATTTTTTGGTCCTTCGAACCGGATAGCAAGGATCTTGCCAAGGGAAACCCATAATTTTTCACCTACATACGAATTGAAAGAAATCCATTCCGTATTATTAAAAAATAAGGTAAATCCCAATAATTTAATGAGACAAGGTATGTTCTTTAATATATGTATGTACGTATTTACATACAACATTCATACACGCAAAATTGAATTTTAATATACATATGTATGTACATATTTACATTAAATCGTCAAGTGCAATAATTTACGGTATTCATATATTCATATGTACGTTCACATAGTTCATGTACATACATATATACATACATATGTACATATATACATCCATACATATGTACATATATACATCCATACATATGCATAAATATATAAAAATGCACATACATGTAAATATGTATATATACTTCGCTACTCAATACCGTTAAAAGTCATAAAATTTTTGCCTGCAAATTGAAATTATTAATTTAAAGACCGATATCCACAAGTGGTGTTAACATTGAGTGTAACATAAAATGCGATCTGTTTAACATAGAATGTAAATGTGGAAAACAGTAATGTGCATATGGTCATAGTGTAATATAAATTTTTATAACATGCATTCTAACAGAGATTAGTAAACACTCTTATTAAAAAATAATAAAGAGAAAATATACGTCCCTTTTTTAATCGTATCGCGATTTTAAATCAATCAAGTGATCTTCATGTTATTAACATATGCATGTAATTAAAATACACAGTAACTTAAAAGAGCATTTAATTATTCCAATGTACACGTATGTATGTATGTAATTTATATCAACTCACATAAAAACATATTTCCATTAAATTAGCACAGTGGATTTGAATGAATTAAATTAGTAAATAAAAATACCCTCTCTTTATTTACTAAATCTTTAAAATTCGTTTAATAATAAGAATAATAAAAAACAACTTCTATGCAAACATACATACATACATATTTTACATAAAATTACTCATACATATTCCAAATATAAACTAATAAGGTACTCCATTAAAACCTGTGACAAGAGTCTATCGTCAAAACTAAATATTTGGCTATAAATAAAAGTATATTAAAACCAAATAAACGCGAATATTAGTATATTCTCTAATTTTTTCTTAAATTTACAACACAATATGTCATCACTAGCTAGCTTTATTAGAGCATCGGATCGTGTAGTAGAGTTCCACTCGTATTTAACTGATATTCCACAAGATGAGCATACTATTCACACTCTTGAGATCCAAAAAGAAGAAATTATTCACCTATGGACTGTCCTACGCTTGGCGTATGATGCAGTCATAGAAAATTCTTCCTCGTTAGGTAAGGAGGTTACTATAGAGAGCATCAAGGGCAAATACTTTTCTGCGTACAACACTCATCTCAAAGGTTTGTCTAAAATAAGTGAGCTCTTAGACTCACTGAGGAAACAGTCGTCTGCCGCTTCATCAACACTTAACTCCCGCATACATTTACCGCCATGCGATATTGATGACTTTTATGGCGACTATAGCGCTTGGCCATCTTTTAGGGATCAATTTTCAGGACTGTATGGTGCTCAAGAAAAAGTAGCTCCTGTAGAAAAACTTTGTCATTTATTAAAAAAGACAAAAGGGGAAGCACATGAGATAGTTCGTTCATGCCCCTTTACAAACGCAGGTTTTGCCATGGCGTGGCAAAGTCTTTTAGATAGATATGAGAACAAGAGAGTTCTCATCCATGCGCAATTAAAAATGTTATTTAATTTAACCCCTATTTCCAAAGAAAATGGCCCTAGCTTGAAAACCCTGCAGCGAACTATTAATAATTGTAAAGCTAACTTATCACTGCTAGAGGTTGATACAAGTCATTGGGACGTAATCTTTGTATATGTTTGTTCAACTTGTCTCTCTGATACTACCCTAAATCTATGGGAGCAATCTCTACACAGTGGCTCACAATTACCGACCTGGCAGGAAATGGATACATTTTTAACCACCCGATTTCATACTCTGGAATCCGTGACAGACATTAGATCAACTGGAGATACTTCACACCCAGGCACAAAACATTTTAATAAAATTAATGACAACCCACGTAAAGGAAAGAAAGTAAACACTTTTCATACCAATGTGAATGCAATAAAGGGTATCCAATGTACGCTTTGTTCGGATTCTCATCCCATCAGATTGTGTCCAAAATTCCTCCAAATGTCCATTGATGAACGGTTTTCAACTGTTAAAAGCCAAAAACGTTGCACGAACTGCTTAGCCACATCACATGACTTTAAAAAATGTAAAAGTCAATATGTATGCTCTTTATGCAAACAAAAGCACCATTCTCTCTTACATCGTAATAATGCAAAGTCAACATCTGCTGATACCTTTGCGAGTTCGAACGCTGGTGTTAGTGAACCCCAATCTACAATATCGCTTGATAATCAGCCTTCTACCTCCGCATCTGCAATGCGCTCTCTTCAAACGTATTCTACTCAATTACAGTCCACCAAATATTTCTCTATTCTTCTTGGTACGGCCTTAGTCGACTTATGCATAGGTGGTACGCGGTCAACTGTTGGAGCATTGATAGATCCTGCATCTGAGGCTTCATTTATTTCAAAGGCTCTACAAAACAAATTTTCTTTGCGTTGTACGACCACTAAAACCGAAATTTTAGGGCTTAATGGTGCCCGGACTGCAACTTCTGATCGTGTTTGTACTATCACTATTGCATCCCCCCTACATAAAAGGTTTGAAACACAAATCAATGCACTTGTTGTCCAAAAATTAACAGGCCAATTGCCATATCAATCGTTGACCTCATTTATTCAGTCAGGATTTTCAGACTTACAAATGGCTGACGTCAATCTTCATAAAGGATCCCATGTCGATTTATTGTTAGGTGGTGATATTTATCCCCAAATCCTGCAAGAAGGTGTACGATGGAACGAAGACCGATCTCTTGTAGCCCAAAATACCATATTTGGGTGGATTATAACCGGTAAAATTTCTCCTCCTGTCACGTCTCCAATCATATCCTCATTTTATACAGAAATTACTCTTGATAAGCAAGTTAGGCTTTTTTGGGAATTAGAAGAAATCCCTGATAGACATCGGATGTCAGCTGACGATGAGTATTGTGAGGAGTTATTCAAAACTACTACATATCGAAATGAATCAGGTCGTTTTGTCGTCTCCCTTCCATTTCGAAAAGACTTTCCCCAAGCTAAACCTCTTGGACTTTCTCGCGATCTTGCTCTTAGTCAGTATCTTCGAAATGAAAATAGATTAAGTAAACTTCCTGAAAAAAAGCTTAAATATGACGAGGTTATCAGAGAATACTTAAGTTTAAACCATATGATATCTGTCCCATCGACGGCAAAGTTTAATGAAACATCCTCTTACTACCTGCCTCATCACGCAGTTCTCAAGCCAGACAGCACCACAACAAAGCTTCGTGTAGTTTTTAATGCCTCTCACCCCACCACAAATGGAGTCAGTCTTAATGACGTCCTGTATCCAGGGCCTGTACTGCAAGCGGATTTGAATATTCTAATTCTTAGATGGCGTCTTTTTAAATATGTATTTAGTGCCGACATAGAAAAAATGTACAGACAAATTCTTGTCAATCCCAAACACACCCCGTATCAACGAATTATATTTCGATCAGAACCCCAAGAAAACCCCAGTGATTATGAGTTGCAAACAGTTACTTTTGGAGTAAACTGTGCCCCTTACTTGGCAATAAGGACATTGCACCAGCTAGCCAATGAATGTGAAAAATCAAACCCCGTTGTTTCTGATATTCTCAGAAATTATATGTATGTTGATGACATACTTTATGGCGCTTCCAGCCTCCCCCATGCACTCAAAACCCGGAACCAGCTCACAGAGGTTCTGAGCTCAGCTGGATTTTCTCTTAGAAAATGGACAGCAAATCATAAAACTCTTCTTCAAGAGTTACCCCCCGAGCATTTATTAAATGAAAATTTTTTAAAACTTTCAGAGTCTAGCAATACCAAAACTCTAGGCTTGCGATGGAATGCTGAGCGCGATGTTTTCTATTTTAACCCCCAAAGTTTTCCTGATCGAAATAGTATTACCAAAAGGGAGGTTTTATCTGAAATAGCCAGGCTTTTCGATCCCGCTGGTTGGCTTGCTCCAAAAGTTATTGTTGCTAAAATTATTATGCAACAGATATGGAGAGATAAAACGAATTGGGATGAAGCTCTTAAACCACCAACTCTTCATCAGTGGCACGCATTTCTTGACGACTACTTGTACATTAAGTCAATTGAAATTCCCCGTTTTGTAAATTTCGATTCCAGTTACCTCGTTGAGCTGCACGGTTTTTGCGACGCTTCAGAAAAAGCATATGCAGCAACACTATATTTGCGTGTGGAAACTCCATCTGGAGTAGTATTTTCTCATCTCTTATTAGCCAAAACTAAGGTAGCACCTCTCAAATTTATCACCTTGCCCCGTAAAGAATTATGTGGGGCTGAGTTAATGGCAAAAATGATTAATTCTGTACAAAGTCAACTGAGTATAATCCCCTACCACTGTTTTCTCTGGACTGATTCAACAATAGTGTTATCATGGCTACAAAAACCTCCCTATACATGGACTACTTTTGTTGCCAATCGTGTAGCTTCTATTATTGAAAAAGTTGACAGCAACGCTTGGAGTCATGTTGATTCGAAGGATAATCCCGCAGACTTAGCCTCACGGGGCACTACAGCAAAAGAACTTGCTGCAAGTCTCCTATGGTGGTACGGACCACATTGGTTAAAATTTGATCGGTCAAAATGGCCACAGACTTCAAGAAAATTTGATACTGATGAAGAATCGCGACCTGTGAGAGCCCATGTTATTCAATTGGATGAATCTGACGCCCTGTGTCGTTTCTCCGACCTTCCAAGGGCAATGCGTGTATTAAGCTATATGTTTAGATTTTTTCATTCAATTAGCCCTAAACATAGGCAAAATCGCACATACTTTACCTCACACAAGTTAACACATGCTGAAGTTGTGTTCGTCAGATCCAGATTAATAAAATTATGTCAAAGAATTTATTTCCCTGAATATGATCTTCTCTCCAAAGGTAGCCCACTGCCCCAAAAGAGTAATTTATTATCTCTTAATCCTATCATAGATCGTGACGGAATAATGAGAGTAAATGGTAGGTTAGCACACACACCGACCTTATCTTATAATGAGCGCTTCCCAAAAATCCTGCCTTATAATGCACGGTTTACCCGCTTATATCTCGAATTTTTACATAATTGTTCCATTCATGGTACTAACTCCTTATTGATTCGGCTAATGCGACTGGAATTCTGGGTTCCAAAACTGAAAAATATTGCAAAGTTGACGGTACATAAATGCAAAACCTGTGTTTTGCAGAGGCGATTACGGAGCCAACAGCTAATGGCAAGCCTTCCCCCCGAACGAACCACTCTTTCCCGTCCATTCACTAACACGGGAGTCGATTTTGCCGGCCCTTTTGACATAAAATCTTTTGCAGGTCGAGGATGTAAAACAACTAAGGGATATGTCCTAGTTTTTGTCTGCTTTGCAACCAAAGCTATCCATCTCGAAGTAACGTCGGACTTATCTACCTCGGCATTTCTAGCAGCATTCGCCAGATTTTTTTCTCGCCGCGGGTCTCCTAAAGCAATTTACTCTGATAATGGAACTGCCTTTGTAGGCGCTGCTAATATATTAAATCATGACAGGGAAGATTTTTTCCTCAAGTTACGACAAAAGGTAATGTTACTTAATGCATTTCAGCCAGTTGAGTGGCATTTTATACCTCCTGGTGCCCCCCATATGGGCGGACTATGGGAGGCCGGCGTTAAAAGCTTTAAAACACACCTCAAGAAAGTTTCCCACGCACAAAGCTTTACTTATGAAGAGTTTTCCACAATGTTAGCAAGAATTGAAGCTTGTCTAAATTCACGACCTCTTACTTCAATGAGCAATGATCCCAATGACCTGTCGGCCCTAACTCCAGGGCATTTTTTGATTGGTGGCCCACTTCTTTCTCCTCCCGAACCCGATAATAGTTATCAAAGTTTAGGTTATCAAAATCGCTGGAAAAAGCTTCAAGTTATGCATCATGTACTTGCCCTTCGATGGAAAGAAGAATATTTGAAAGAACTTCATAAGAGAGTCAAATGGAAATATCCCCACAAAGATTTTGCTCAAGGTGATTTAGTAGTGATCAGACAGGATAACTTCCCTCCGACTAAATGGCGGCTTGGCCGCATAGAAAAGGTTTATCATGGCAAAGATTCTAGAGTTAGAGTTGCCGAAATTCGTACCGAAAGTGGTTTAGTAGTTCGACCCATTGTCAAATTAGTTCTTTTACCCATCTCGGAACAATACTAATTTTTATTAATTTTCCACAGCTATCATGTCGCCACCACCTAGACGCCTAGAAGTCACGAGACGCCCAGAAGAAGCGCCATCTCGTACAAAGTTCGATTGTCGCATCTGTGAAAAGGACCATCCATTAAGGACTTGTCGTCGATTCAAACGCATGTCAATTCAGAAACGGAAAATGATAGTTCGCAAGTTTAAATATTGCTATAATTGTCTGGCGCACTCTCATCAACTTAATAATTGTCGGAGTCGTGATCGCTGTCATCTATGTCTCGAAGAACATCACACTTTATTACACCAACATACCCGAAAACAGAGTGTCACTTCCAAGAAGCAACGAAGTAAAAAATCTACTAATGCCAAAAGTATCTGCCTTCCTAACAAAAGAACCACACAGGAAGCTACAACTATTGTCATCAATGTTAATACAAGACAATAAATATTTTGTATTTATATTTGTTTTTTTTTTAATAAGGTGTAAATGTATATATGCATATCAATTTTCAATGAATTTTCATTATACGAATTATTATTATCTTTATTTTTATTTTCCTATGTTTCTAATTTCTTTATGAATTAACTATAAGTAGTTTGTACTCAATCTTGAAATTGCCTTACATATAAAATTTCCACCTTCCTCCCTTTCAAACTATTGTTGCATTGCTGCAAGGGGGGCGGGATGTTTACGCCACGTTGAGTGCAACTTTTGCCCACCACTTTAATTGAGTATCTGAGTAAGCTTTAGTAAAAGCTCTCTCAACAAAGCCAAGGCCTTGAGTTAGTGGCTGCTTAATTACCTCTTATTATGTTCTATATTCATTAACTCGAGATCTTAGCTATCCATAAGACATATTGAAATAAAACCCGTTGTGAATTATTATTAAATTAGAGTTTTTTAATTTATTACTCTGGACACAAAACCTCTGGAACAAGCTCCTTGTAAGTGAACCCCCGCTGAAACAACTTATAACAGAATTATAATAAGTACGTATCATCGCAATACCATTTTCACATCAGAAATGGCACAAGTTTGAAAACGAAAACAAAGTTAACTGGCCGACTACTGGTGAAATTACCCTACGTATACATAGCTTTGTGTGTGTTAGTGTTTTTTGTATGCATTTGATATTTGCTGTTTTTTTAAGTTATGTGTGTATTGGTTTTGTGCTGGGGATGCGGGGTTGTAGCTGGTTGAAAAATTATGCCAACACGAAACCCCTCTCTTTGCCTCTCTCACCAACAAACTGGCATGTTATGCCAGCACAATTGTTCTCGTGTGTGAAAGGCCATACATACCCTCTAGTCAGCCTAGAACCATATGTCTCTATGTCAACACTCTTTTCTCTAGCGACAATTGCACTAGTTGAAATGTCGACAACTTTCCTTTTAATGCGCGAGTAGAGATACGTTAGAGACAACAGTTCTAGTGTATTTCTGGTGACATTATCAATAAACGCGTCAATAGTTTGTTTTTCTCTTTTATTATGCTATGCAATAATGTTACAAACTTACGTACATATGTATGTGGGTATGTATTTAAGTTTGTTGCCCCAACCCTTATAAAACTGTAGACGAGAGTCACTAAAATTTACTAGTGAATCTTTAGTTCAAATGTCTCCATATGGTTGTAAAAGAATAGTGCTAAATTCTACTGGTAGATTTTCAATGACAACCTTATGTTATATGTCAATAGGCAATTGCACAGGCTGCGGTTCACATATTCAGTTGTACTATTGACAATGTCAATAGTAAATCACCACAATTTTACTATTGACAACGAGCTAGGAAATATCGATATTGTAGACTAGAGCCCCTAAAATTTACTAGTGAATCTTTGGTGCCAATGTCTCCATGTGGTACCAAAAGAACTACTTAGTCAGTATTGCTACAGTCTAGTGGTGGATTTTCAATGACAAGCTAATGTTAAATGTCAATAGATAATTACATTGGCAGGGGTACACCTGGTCAGTAGTGCTACTGACAATGTCACTAGTAAATCACTACAATTTCACTATTCGCATTTTCTGCAGGGTACATACACATGTATGCATATTAACAAATGTATCAAAAATAGATACTAATAACAACAACAAATGTACCCAAGATAATCCCGTTATTATTGCAATAATTTAAATCTGAGCTCAGTGATGGTATATTAGTTCGTTTTGGGTATTTTTTTGGTGCTTTTGGCCTTTTCATAAACTCGAACTTTTGGTTAATATCCTTTTTAAAAAGCGGGTGTTTACAGTGCTTTTTAACAATTTCTCACAGTGCTTTTTTGGCAAATCAAAATATTTTTAATTTGCAAAACTAAAATACTTTTAAGCGCTAATAGCAGCATCTTTTGAGCCTTCTTAAATTATTTTTAATGACAATAAAAGAAACTATGTTAAAAACAATGTAGAAAACATTTCATAATTGGGATTAAAATATTAAAATGTTCTTGCAAAACAGAAAACGGAAGTAACTGGAAAGTACCACATAATTATCTGCATAATAATTGATTGAAAGTAGTATGCAATATGCATTTGTTAAAGTTTAGACAAATATTTAATCATCCTATAACAATTGACAGCATGAGGTTGTCAATAACAGTAAGTTGTTGTAGACAACGGGTAGCCAAGCCCCAATGTTTTGGTATCGCATTGACGTCAATGTTGACAACTCGAATAAGGGTGAATATTACAAAAAACAAAAACGTTTAACTTACTTAATTAATGCTTTTAATGCATTCTTTATATGTTACTTGTGCAGCGAATACAGCTATAGTAGATGAAAAAAATTAGAAAACTAAGGAAATATTTACCAACGTTCGACAATTAGTCATCCATCTTTTAAATGAAAGGAATGTTATGGCAAATGCTGGACAAATCTTTAATTTATGTAAAGTGATAATCCAAACTCAATAAAACTGGAAAATATTGAATATTGGCCGCGATAGTGACGAACAGCAAGCGTTGGTGCAATACTAAGGAGCAAAATTGTAGGACTAGATGCGGAAAGTGCAATGAAAAGTAGCATAAAACTGAAAAAGAGCCTTAAAAATAATTATGAAATTCTTGTACATGCTGATACAATTCGTCGTTGCTTAAATAAAAGCAGATTATAATCGTGTATAGCCCGAAAAAGGCCGTCGTACATGAGGCCCATAAACAAAACTAAGCGGTAGGCTTATGCTCAGGAGTAGAAAGGAGTCAATCTAAATAAATCTAGGTTTTGGGAAAGAGTTATTTTTACGGACGAGCGCAAGTTCAACCTATTTGGAAATGACGGACGACCAAAAATATGGATAAAACGTAATATTCACTTAGAAAAAAAATTAAATCAGTACTGTGAATCATGGCGGAAGTTCCGTAATGGTGTGGGGGTGTATGAGTGCCGATGGAGTTGGAGAATTAAATAATTTAGATATTTAAAAACAAAAATTTTTGTCGAATGTTGACAAATTCACCTTCAGTGTAACGAACCTGGGCACAAGTCAAGGCTGGTTAAGAAATTTCCTCTCTATAATGTCCATCAAGCCGTTATTAAGACGTAAATTTTGGGGTCAACAGTAGACAACAATTTCACAACCGTTGAGCTCAACAGCTACGTCTTATGAATGCGCTCATTGTTTGCAGAATTGAAATGTCACATTTTTATTTACAGTGGAATCTCCCTTAACGGCCACTTCCTATAGGTGGACACCCCCTTTAGACGGACACTTTTGATAGGTCCCGGCAATGCTCCATTTAAATGTTTAGTTTTCTCTTGACCGGACAGTCCTCTTGTACGGACACATTTCAATGGCCCCTTCAGTGTCCGCTCAAGAGAGATTCCACTGCAATTTAATTTTAATTAAAAATAGAAAAAATTTGATAAATATAATGATTTTCCTTTAAAAATCACAATTTCTTAAATATATTAAATCGTGTGTTGAGTTTTGCTACTAAGTGTGCATAACTACATACATATGTATGTAGATACGTATGAATGTTTTTATTTTTCCATAGGTACATACATACCTATTATATTTTTAATGCGTTTTTTGAGTTAATAATGCAGAATTATTCAACATTTCCTACTTTATTTTGTGTAAAAATTTAATATAAATATCTTGTACTACTACCTCCTGAGATGAGAATATTTTTTCATGTCTTCATTGAGTTGTATGTAAATTGAAAAGTTTAAACGCATTTTCTGCAAAACTAGTTTTTTTTTGAGTTATGACACTATTGAAGTAAATGAGCGATATGTACCTACTATGTTTAATTTTCTTATTCAAAAATTGGAAGATGTGCTTAAACTTTATTGGTGCACTGTATATAGTAGGTAGTATATAATGGTTAAAAAAAATCATGCAAAAACAAAATAAAACAAATATAAAAACACCATGCGAAAGTCAATTAAAACGGAGCATAAAATCAAAGAAAAAAGGTAATACATACATATACAGTTAAGGAATTAACTCTACATACACCCATCATTTTTTGGGTTTCAGGAAACTTGGGAAGAAATTAAAAAAATTAATTATGCCAATATTTAGGGTGCTAAAAAATATGTTTATACAAAAAATAAAAAATGAAAATATAATTATAATAACAACAATAAAAGCAAAAATATTCAAAATCCATAGGAAAAAAGTCTACATACCTACAGGCATAAAATACATGAAAAAATACGTGCAAAATGTTCGAGGTCGTCAACTTGTTTGAAAATTCTGTGATTTCCGGTACCAAGCCGTCAACAAATGGCATCCAAATATGGTCTAATATGTTCTTAAAGAGGCAACAATTGATATTAACCTCGAAAGAATAAAATAAGTTTACCACTAATGATGTGATTGCCTTTTAAACCTTAACCATGCTTAAGTAGAGTTAAAATTAAGTAATTGTTACAAATGACGTAAACTTAAATTCAATAGCGTTATTTGTGGTAAACTTTTCTTATTCTTTCGAGGTTAATATCAATCGTTGCCTCTTTAAGAACATATTAGACCATATTTGGATGCCATTTGTTGACGGCTTGGTACCGGAAATCACAGAATTTTCAAACAAGTTGACGACCTCGAACATTTTGCACGTATTTTTTCATGTATTTTATGCCTGTATGTAGACTTTTTTCCTATGGATTTTGAATATTTTTGCTTTTATTGTTGTTATTATAATTATATTTTAATTTTTTATTTTTTGTATAAACATATTTATTAGCACTCTAAATATTGGCATAATTAATTTTTTGAATTTCTTCCCAAGTTTCCTCAAAACCCAAAAATGATGGGTGTATGTAGAGTTATTTCCTTAACTGTATATCTCCAAAACCAGCAACAACTACTTGCCAAAAAAAACCAAAATAAAACAGAAGGAAAGGCAAACAATGTACACATTTGTATGTGAGTAGATATGTACATACATGCATAGGTACATTCCTACAAAACAACTTGTGGATCATATTAGAAAACACAAACAATTTAGTGGCACTCCAGATAAAATCGAACATCAAACACAATAGTGCAGCAAGTCTGGTACAAGAATTTTTTTCAAAAAACATTTACATTAATTTTTTATTGACAAAAGCAGGTCTTTTGTTGTTGGCGTTTCAAATCAAACATGTTGCGTCCTTGATTTAACCGGTTTCAGACTGAGGGGTTATTAAATATAGGTTTGATACAACTCGTGTTGTAATATTTTTTTTATAATAACCAGTGTTGCCATAATTGGAAGCTGATAGTGTGATAATTAGAAGTACAGGAAGTGATGCTATCAAAAATTCCAAAATTTCTGTTGCACTATCTAAATTTTTTTTTAAATAATAAATCTAAATGCGCATTAACCAGTTATGCAGTTGTTATAATTTTATTTTATACAATATTAATGTCAAATGGTACGAATACTTCCTTAATGGATATGGGAGGTTACGATTGTCTAATTCATTAAAAAATAAATTAAATCATCGTTCAGATGATCTGACTCAATTACTAATGTCGTGTTCAATAAGAATATGCCTTATAAATATGTACATAAATATGTATGTACAGTTACTCACAGAAATATTTTTCATATGTAAATATCAACAAATTTGCAAAAAGAATGCTATATAAAAATGTCTTCTTTGAAAAATTCATGTTTATTTTTTACATATTAAATAAGAGAAGTCTTAACTACAAATATTTTAATAAAAATTAAAAAAAAAATTATTTTATGAAATTTTTAAAAAATAATGAAAAAATTGCTTATTTATCAGGTCACAAAAGTATTTTGCTTTTTGAATTTCTTACACAGATTTTTCATTATTAAAGCAGCGTATTATGTTTTAATGTTTTGTGTGATATTCATTGTTAGAGATGACCACTTGCAGACGTCCTAGCATAGATTCCACTAAATTTCGAAAATTTTTAGATACTTTTTTTTATAACTTTCTTCTTTCAATACTTGTCCTACGCACACTTTTGACAAAATGCTATTTTCTAGGATTTTTTTTCAAATAAGCCCATAGATTTTCAATAGGACTTATGTCGAGACTTTGTGGATGTTTATCCATTGTGCTTTATATAAACACCAACTTTCCTACTCCTAGTGCCGACGTACAGCCCCACACCATGAGAGAACCACCACAATGTTTTACTGTTGGCCTTATATTCTTAATAGTTAGTGATTTATTTGGCTTGCGCTGCACCATAAGCCGTCTATCTGACCCAAAAATTATAAATTTACTTTCGTCGCTAAATATTATCGTGTTCCGGAAATTAGAAGTCTGAAATTTATGTAGTTCAGCATATAACGGATGGACTTGCCACTTAGGTGTGTCCGTAGTATGCCCCCGTAGGGTCCCTTTTAGCATTTCTTTAAGACTTGGAACATATAAATGGTGGTTTTCCCTATTATTTTAAATCATTTTTCTTGCGTTTCTCATCGTTAACAACTTTCCTCGACTTTTTCGTGGAATATTTTCAATATATCTACGCTTTCTTGCACCTTTAAAAGTATTTTCTCTTGTTTGTCTAAATCGACTAAACATATCACAAATATATTGGATTGATTTGTTCTATTATACAGATATAGAATGATCTTATTCGCAGATCAATTTAATTCCTTTACTTTAGGCATTTTTTTAAACAAAAACTTCACGTGTTCCACTCAATAAAAAGGATTGGAAGCAATTATGATAAAAAAAGCATAACAATTACTATTACAAACGAATAGCAAAAAAAAAAAACATGTAACAACACAAATATTTAAAAAATAACGGGAACGATAAAAGAAGCAAAATACTTTTGTGATGTTGAAATTGCGTAGTTGATACAAGAAAAGGCAAAAAAAAATATAACAATTTAATTCAAAGTTGTTGTTTTTTTTTGTATTTTCCATTTTATAGGCTTTGCTTTCTCAGTTAGAAAAGAAATAAATTTAACATGTTGTCTAATTTTTTTATTTTTAATAAATTTATTTAACTTTTTTGCTTAAAGAGTGTAGGCAAAATATTTCTGAGAGTAACTGTATGTATGTGTCCTTAATTATGAAAGTGGTCATACATATTTATATTTATTTGATTCCATATAAATAAATCAAAAAAATATTTTTATATTATGCAACGTTTTAATTTAGAGCTGTACTAGTCTCGATTAATATAACTTTGTTTAATATTTATTAAACATTTATTGAGGTTTTTTAAGATTTATTTAATATTTCGAAGCAAGAATGCATATGACTTAGGACCAGTTTCATATTTAAGGGCAAATGTATGGTTTATGGAAAATCTGTGCGAAATGTATACAGAGGGGTAATATAAAAAGCAAAGACTATGTCGGAAGCAAAAATTAAGTACGTTTGTGACCAAAAATTATAAAAATTCTGTAAAACAAAAATTTTTAAAGACATATGATTTGAAAAGTTGACATGTCAGATGTAAAAAAAAATGTGGTTGGTAGCTTAATCGATAACAATCTGTTATTTCATACACTGTCATAGTCACTGTCATTGCACATATGTGCCCTTAATGATGAAAGTGGTCTAAGTCATACGCATTTTTGCTTCGAAATATTAAAATCGAAATATTTTTTTTCGAAATATTCAGTGGATTAAATTTTAATAAACTAAAAAATGCATATATTTTAATAGGAGCAGCACGCAGGGGATGACCCCTGTGCTCATGCAATGCTTTATGCAAGAACTACGAAAATAGTTTGTTTGCGGGGAATGTGACAGGAAAGACTCTGCAGCTAATTTGTTGTACATACGAACAGTACGGTTAAAAAAGGAATTTTCACTGTAATTATTGGATAATCGATCACAACTGTGTGGATTTCTTTCGATTTTTTATTCGATTTCGCATTCGCTAAACTAATATTCGTTACTTCCCCACCTAGTACCGTAAATTTCGAAAAAGGCACATCTCATTAAATTAAAATCTATAAACAAAATAAAGTTAATAACAAAATATTTCTGAAACTTTCGATCAGGATTGTCAGATTTTTTCCAAACTATTTCGCCAAATTGATTTTAAAAATCGCCAAAAATCGCCAAAATTTATTTTATGTGGTTTTTCTTAATATATATTTGATAACAAATTTGTTTTTATATAACACTTTTTTTTAATATAAGTTTTTAAAAAATAATCGTATAAAAATTCAGCAGCAAATCGCCAAAAGCAGAAATAAAATCGCCAAAAAATTTTTATTCAAAACGCATTAGTAATTAATTAATATAAGAAAAATTATCAAAATCAAATTGCTTTAATGGGGTATGTTGTGTATTGCACACCTAGGATTTACTTTTGAAACTACTCCTTTAACAAAATAATTTTCCTTAATTACTAAAATTTTCAAATTCAATTTTGTTAAAAAATAGCCATTTAATCGCCAACAAATTTATTTATCGCCCGAAAAATCGCCATGTCGCCAAATCAAAAATTTAGTCGCCAAACAAGTTGAACAATCGCCACGTTTGTCGAGAAATCGCCGTATCTGACAACCCAGCTTTCCATTGCTAATTGGCCCCAAAATATAATACGTATATAACTTTTTGGAAATATTATACTTTATTAGAAAATAATTAGTTTTTTTCATTTCCTGAAAACTTTAAATATTCAGACATGTTCCCTTTTTCCAAATTAATTAATTAATTATTTATGAAAGATTTATAAAACGAATTTATAAATGTTTAGTATAAAAACAAAATATCTATGATCTATCAAATAATACGGGAACATATATGTAAATTTTAAAGCATGCATAGAAAATGCCTAAATGGCAACACCGATTATGAGACAACGTGTCAGTGTTGCCAAATCGCGGGTAATTACCCGAATCAGGTGTAATTTTTATTTGCATGTGTAGCGCGTGGGTAATTGCTCTCAGGTGTAGTTCACGGGTAATTTGAAATTCTTTTGTTTTATATAATAAATATATATATAATATAATAAATATATAAATAAATAATATAAAATATAATAAATTATAGTCTGATACCGTTGCTGCAATTTTATTATTTAAAGAAGGTATACAGAAAATCGGCAATAATAACACTGTACAAAAACCCAAATAGCCTTTAGATAAAAGTATGCGGACTATATGGATTTCGATGCGTTAAATTCAAGTCTGCTGTCAGTTTTTCTCTATCATGTAGAGATTTTTTTTATGGGCGTGGCTAATTTTGGCCCCTAAATTAGTCGGCCATACTAATATATTTTACTATAACTCGAAAACCGCTATTTCGATTTTAATAAATAATAAACCAAAAGACGCGCCACAAAATTTTGTTAAAAAAAATTTATAATAATTTTTTACCTATCTTTTATGGTTTCGGAGTTATTCAGAATTTAAAATTGAAAAAAGTTTTTTTTATGCAAAAATCGCGTAATTTTTTTACATGAAAATTGCAATGAAAAAAATCAGGAACTCAAAAGTTTCATATGTTTTACATTTTTCTTAAAACCACATATCCTAGGAATAAAACAAGCTATAAAACGTGAAAATCCAGCAATAAATCTTGATTTTATTCACAATTTAAAGCAGGTACCTAAAAATGGAAAAATGTGTGTAATGCATTAAATGCAGTCACATTTACATCTGGCAGTGATGGTCTCCTTGACAGCTGTATAAACTAACCAAAGGACTATGGGGCAAATCTACCACAAACACTGCTACATGCTAGGTCTAACCTTTACATTCTGTTAGTTCAACCTTTACACGGTCCATACATAAAATTTCTATTTGATTGACAGTTTAAAGGTTATACATATATTACCAATTTTTTTTATCGGAACCCCTATGTACTAATATGTTAAAAGTGACGATATCTCACAAACTAGCCATATGATATAAAATCCTTACCTGATTCGTGTTCAGCATGCCAAATGCAATAAGATAGGAGCTATGTATATTTATAATAATTTTTTTTTTTTAATTTTGGAATGAGAGTTAGCATTTATTTTCTCCAACAAAATTATACTTTCAGAAAGAAAAATAAATAAAATTATACAAAGCGAGAAAAAATTATTTTTTTGATTCGAAATTTATATTACAGCTGTATATCACAAAGAGGAGCTTTTTGACATCGGAAAAGTAAAGTAAGAAAATAAAAAACATGTTGATTATTGAGTTCTTGTTTCAACTTTGTTATTTGTTGAACTTCTCATTTGTTTAAATGAAAGTTTATAACATAATAACTCTAGTTGTTCTAAGAAATTTGGGTAAAGGTTCCCTGATTATCTGCATTAGCAACAGTGAAATGCGCATAGGATCCAGCTAAACCCCTCAATAATCAATTTCAATGTATTTTTAATAAAAAATATTTTACTTAATAAGTAAAATAATAATTTGTGATTATTAGTGCGTTAATAAACTTTAAACTTAAATTGTATCAATTCCCAAAAATAAAACATTTATTTTAATATTGGGTGTAATTCCGTTGAAATCGGGTAATTTTGGCCCCTACGAGGTGTAATTTTGAATATATATTTTGGTAACACTGCAACGTGTGTGCGTGTGTGTGTGTGTGTGTGTGGATTTTATTTATACATTTTTACATGTTGTGTACAAAAATACATTGTTGTACAATTTAGTTGCTCGTTGGCTTTACAAGACGTTTGACTGTGACTACGGTTTATGTTGGTGTTTACAATTCTTTAAAATGTGTAATTTTTTCTTTTTAATTTCTTGCACTGATACTTGTGAGTGAGTGTGTTTGTGCGTGTAACGTTGTAACTCGGACTGGATACATGGGATTGTTCGTACAAATGTCTGAGAATTGATAAAAATTTCAGTTTATTACGGGCGGTTTAATGGATTGGTAGCGAAACCGGTTCCTACCTAGTGGCTGTTTTAAATTCATCTTATTTTCGGAATTCGTGCTTTCATTTGATAATGATTTTTGTTGGACTGCCTGTGTACGACCAAACGACTACTTCACAAGTGTAAGTGAAGTAAGTGAATAGATGGAATAGATGTGCGTCTATGAGTGTAAAAAGGAACAAACGAAAAACTGCAAAGGCAGAAAGAAGTAATAATAAAATTTACTTTTCTTGAAAAAAAAGACGGGCAAAAATTTCTGTGCGAAAAGATTTGTCTATTAAATTTAGTAATGGCTTTAAGCAAGTTTTAAGCCTCTTAACTAATCGATAAAGCAAAGTTAATAAAAAAATTAATAAATTAATTAGCTTTTTTAATTTATAGTAATTAAAAAAAGTAAAATCACAAAATATATTGTAATGCAACAATGATATGGCACCTGTCCTTTCTATACGTACATATACCTCTGCTGAATTATAATTAAAACTACAAATTTATAAAAACTCTGCAAAATAATTGTTGTTGATACCTACACTCCAGTTCATATTTTTCACAACAAAATAAAAAGTGTTTTCTTTACAATGAAAAAGTAATTTAAATAAAAAATTTATAAAATTTCAAGAAATTTATGCTTAATACACTCCAATTCATACTATTTTACTTCAAAAAAAATAAAGTGTTTTCTTTAAAATGTAATCACAACAATTGTATAAATAATATCTAATAATTTTTATATAAATAAATTATAACTAAACTAATAATAAGAAATGTGGCTAAATTTTGATATAATTAAAAAGTGTTGTTTTTTTTTAATATTTAATGCTTAATAATCTATAAAAAATGTGTGTGAAATAAAATAAAATCACATTTTTTTGTCCTCTAAATGTAAAATAATAAATAAATCACTTTGTAGCAGCAGATATATAAAATATTTAATAATATATTTTAATTATAAATTAAAAGTGTATAAATTTATTACCCAAAAAAAAAAAGTTGCTTAGCTTCTTAAAAATATCGCCATCGCTTCATATTATAAATCAATATAAATAAATCTTTAAATAAAAAAATATAAATAATAAATGTGTCACAATTTGAAATATGAAATTAATTATACTTACATAAATATAAGAAAAATTTTAAATAATTTGAAAAACTAAAGGAACAACACCCAAAATTTTCAATATTAATTACTTCATCAGTTCCAGAATCCCGGAAAACAGTTCGTGACATATGTAAATGAAATCACTCCAACGTTAAAACATAATTTGCAGGTGGGTTTGGTTTATTAGCTGCAAGTGTAAAATTTTTTTTTAATTAAAATATAACAATGAAAATAAAGTAATAAATAATATTATTTATTAGTGAAATATTGAATGTATGCAGCAAAATGTGACGTATGTAAATTGGTTATTTGGAAAAGGCCCCTTGTTAAAAAAAGTACAATTAGAAAACCCACAAAGAAAAAATTATAGTCCTGAAACTGGTTACAAAATGAAAAATTAGCGTAAGAGATTGCAGGGCTACTGGAGCAGATAATTTTACCATTTACACCCGCAAAATCGAAGGTTATGGTGGTTGGCAAATTTCGTCTTCTACTACGGTGCTTTTGTAATAGATTAAAGACCACCGCAACATTTTGTCTTTTAAACTAGGATCAAAGTAGAAGTCCAATAAGGCCCACGATATTTTGAGTCTCTTACTCTGTGGCACAAAAATATTTTTAATTGAGTTTCTTTTGCACTTATTTAAAACGCTGAATAGAACAGAAGCTAGACCTCATAAAAATATTTGAGCGATTTTTAATCACCAAAACTTAGCCCCTGTTTTTGTAGGCTAATCTATTAGAGAAACGACAAGATTTCCATCGTCAACGTCTTACACAAACAGGCTTTAGGCCCTTATTATGAGTCTCATTAGATTTTTGAGATTCGCTGCATATCGAACATCGAAAATCGTATATCAAATTCGTATTATGAACATCGAATATTTCGTTGAGCAACGAATTTTGTATAAAAGACCTGAAATTGCAAATGCTAATTGTTTTTTGAAATTTCTTCGGTGATTTATTGGAATACAGTATACCCCGTTTAATTACCCATCGCTTAAATACCTTTATCGCTTATTTACCCCAAATATTGAATCCCCGTTTTTTACACTCATTTTCACACAAAAGTCCACATGTCGCTACCTTAATATAGAAAGGTCCTATCTAACTCTTTTTTTTTAATCGAGATATTTGTATATTTCGACAGAAGAACATCTAATGTATCGACAAATGCAAGAATTTCGATCTCAAAGAAATAATGAGTTAATGTTCTACATACCACAGTGAGTTCGAATAAATGCATTTCGAAAGGTATCTTAGCGTATTCTAATAATTACCTCTATGAGGTAATTAAACGTCTTCGCTTTAATACCGTTCTCGGATAATTACCCCAAAACTCATGAAATTTTTGATGCGTTAACTAACCGAGGTTTACTGTAGTGGCATAATTGATTTATTTCCGACCAGTTATGTTCACTTGATTTAAACCCGTGTAAAACAATGTGAATTACGATTAGAAAAAAACAAATGTTTTACTTCATTTTGAAATCTGGAAATTTTTCGGATTTGGCTTACAGAACAGGGCCGATTGTAAACGATTTTTTTTGTCGATTTTTCGTAAGAGCCAAGGCACATTCAACAGATAGTAGCGAAAACGCAGCTGAGTTATTTTTTTTATTGAAATTAAAGTTGATCGGAAACTTCAAAAATTGTTTGCGAAAAAGAAATTAAAAAAAAATTTTGAAAATGAAATTTCAACAAATTTATAAAATTAAAAAAACTATTAAAAAAATTGTGAAAAGTGCTAAACGTTGCAAAATTTTGTTAGCGGTAGCTGCCGTGGAGAATTTTTTTCAACTTTATGTGAATAATTTTTATTTTGTTAAACAAATTCTATTTTTGACATTTTGAATCAACTAAAAAAGCCATAATGTTTTTTGATTGTTGTATTTTTGTAATCTTGATATTACCTGGAAATGAGTGTCCCATGGTTCGAACAGTTTCACTTTTCAATTTCTTTGCAGGACCAAGTGTATATTAATTTTTATTACCCTGTATGATGCTTGAGCATAAAATGTTGAAATTTTTACAAATTTAAAAAATTACAGCAAATGATATTCACACTCCAAATGAAATACCTCATGAAAATTTGTTCGATCAGCACTTTCGATTAAAGTCGGAGAAGATCGAAAGTTGCACATAATAAGGACCTTTACAAAACTTTGAATTTTTCTTTCTAATAGATTTTTCCATTTCAATGTATTTTTAGCAGGGACCGTAACTGTTATGAATTTTATAATAAAAGTCAAAAGATAACAGTTAAGTTTTGATTTTTATATTTTTGAGCAGAATTACTCGTAATTAGGGAATAATAAATCGATTTCGATTCCAATCGATAATCGAGTTTATGTTTTGCAATCGATTTTATGTCGGCTATTATAATCTGCAATCGATTTTTGAGCTATTAAATCGATTTTCTATTATTATCAAAATTTTGGCAATTCTAATATTTAAAAAAAAACAATTGTAATTTTAAGTATTAACCAGTGCAAGCCTACATTTATTATATTTTCGCTTATTTTAAAAGTTATCAAAAATTTTGGCATTTTGATAATTCTAAACTATGGGTAGCACCATAAAATTTTAATTTCAATAAAAAATTATATAATTTCGGTAACATGTCGCTTACCATATCGAGCCTTGAGCGCGACATTATCGTAAGCGACATCCGGTAAAAATTTTTTTTATTTGAGAAATTAAGATTTCGTGACATAGCTCGAAATTCGAAATTGTCAAAATATCAGAATTGCTTATAGTTTCAAAAATACGGCGCTTGAGATTTTATCGTAAGTAGATGTTTACTTTAAAAAAAAAATAAAAATTATCGTAAGCGACACATATTTATTGAGATATTTTATTTTTAATTATGAAACATATAAACTATTAGAAAAATTAAATGAAAATTTATTTTACCGATTCTTACGAAACTTGTCACACACCCTAAGCTTTAATAAAGGCACAAAATTGCGTTCAAAAGAGTGGGGGGCACGCCTATTAAATTTTAGCATAATATTTCATGTGCTTGTACTTAACCTTTATTTTCGAAACTTGGCACACATCTTGAACTCTTAAAAATACACAATCTTGTTTTAAAAAAGTAGGCGTAGCCACGCCCCATAAAAATTAATACTATCGGGTATGTTCTGTATTCCACGTGAAATTAAAAGGTGTGGAATTGCCACAGAATTGTTGTTATAAATACATATTTCCAGCAACAATTCTATAGCAATTCCACACCTTTTAATTTCACGTGGAATACAGAACATACCCGTATATTTCACGTGTTTTTACTTAATCGATTTTTACGAAACTGGGCCATATTTCTAAATAAAAAAAGATAATTACAAATAAAACTTTTTTGAATTGACCAGAACTCAAAAGTATGCACTAAAAAGGTAAAAATAAAACTTTTTAAACACATAGGAACATGCCCGGTAAAAAAACTGTAAGTAATTGTTAAGTACATATGCTTGTGCTTAATTACCAATGTTGCTGGCACCAACTTCAAACGGCACTGTAGGTAACATATATAAAAATCTTTTATTTAACTAGATCTATATTATTTGTAGCTTTTTAGTGCTTATTTTTGAAGGCGGTTTAATTTTTTTTTAAGTTTTATTAACAGTAATTCCCTACTTTTTGAAAACGACTAAGTGCTTGCAATACCTATTTTTTACCAAAATAATATTGTTTTGACAACCTAATTGTAATCAGATTGAAAAAAAACCCAAATGTACCAATTTATTTTTCTATTAAATAAAAAAAAAACACAAAAAAAATATCGTAAGCGACAAAATTTTTTTAATTCCTCCATTAATATGAAAAAAAAAATTATCGTAAGCGCCATAACTAGTGCCAAATATAAAAATACAAAATTCTTTTTGCTCCCAATCACTGGCCAGGACAAAATTATCACAAACTGCATAAAAACATTTTCAATTTTATCCATACATTTGGAAATAATCAATAAAAAGGCTCTCCTGTAAAGTTTGGTTATTGTCGCTTAAGATAATGTTGCGCTCAAGGCTCGATATAATCGAAAATAAAGCTCGATATATGTGTGTATACATAATGTTAGTTTCTTTTAATCAATGATTTTCTTATTGAATTACGCCAATATTTAAATACAGCAGTGTGTGATCGAAATAATAAATCCACTTGTAGAGTGGGAAAAATACAAAGTATTTTATTCCAACATGTATGAAATTGCAAGGATATATTTTTGAATCCTTGCGACATCAGTATCTTGTGAAATATTATTTTCTGAGGCTGTCTATCACTCACTTACACTTTTAGTTTGCTTAGTTTTGCTTGTTTACGTTACTACGAAAAATTGCTGCAGTAAAAATTTTGCATATACATATATACTCAGTCAAGAACTGCCACTTTAATCTCTAAATTTGTGTCCCCATTTTCAATATTTTAGGTAAGCGAAAGCAATTTAGTAAAATGCAGTAAAGTTCAGTAACGATTTTTAAAAACTTTTGCATACTCGAATTATTATCGATTATTTCAAATGTTAACTTGAATTTTTTTGGAATAAAAATTATTTCTTTTTTAAAACTTGCAAATTTGATTTTAAAATTTACTGCTTGGCTCACTATGTCGACAAAATTGATTTTCGATTTGAAAAATCGCAATTAAAAAAGTTAATTGAAAAATCGAAAATCGATTTTTGGCTCCCTTTTATTGTCATTGTAAAGTCAACATGATCCCATCTCCAAATTGGGTTTTTTGGTATTAATAATGTAAAATAATACGTCATAACGAGGTAACAGATTTCGGTGCAAAGTAATTTGTTTTTGAAGTTGTTCTTGGCGATTTCCTTTTTAAAAAAGAAGTTTTTTTTTGTAATTTTCTTGCACATTTTAGTTTTAGGTCATATTTTAATGTTTAAAGTAATTTTTTTTGCTAGTTTTTGCACTTTTTGGTTGAGTTTTTCATTATTTTAACTCATTTTCAGAAAATTTTGAAAAGGCTGCATTGCGAAGGGCGCGTTTTAAGCTTTTACTTCCATATATAACCATTAACCCCGACCAATCTGAATTCGAGATTATAGGACAATATTAAAAATATTTTTGTCATTACTTTTTTATTTTCGGTTTATATAAAGGGCATCGGCTTATAAACTCATGGCTTGAGAGAAGAACATTTTTTAAATTCAAATGCAGTTTTTTAGCAATCCCTAAGAAAAACCTAACTTTTTAGGAAGTAAATTTATAGTAAAATCCTTGAATATTCTTTAAAAATATTTGATTATTAAAACTAGTGATTTTAGACAATTTTCCTCAATTGAAAGACATCGTTAGTCGAAGCACAAAAATTCATTTCCTTATAAATTTAAAAAAATATCTCAATTATAAACTGTGAGACTGTAAGTTGTTGTGGATAATGAAAAAAAAACATTTTCATTAAAAATACGTAAGCGCTTGAGAAAAATTATAACAAAAAAACACGATACCGAAGACTTACAAACAACACCGGATTGTCTGCTGATTACAAATTTAGTAGCAGACTTCTGGTCTAATAGCATCTATAGCCTAGATGTCATGTAAAGGGTGTGCCAAAGCTTAAACATTTTGCTGCAAGGAAATGAAACAGTTTAGCTTTGGAAAAAATAAAGCCAAAACAATTTTCCTTCTTTAACAATATTCCACATCCAACAAATCATTTTTTTTTTCAAAAGAATTGAAGGAAACGAAAGATATTAACGAAACAAATTTTGTATAGAAATTACACAGAAAAAAATTATGAAATATTTACTTAAACAAATATATTTTTGAAATTGATTTTAAGTTTTTTATTGTACGTATGTATTTGGTTCGATGAATATTCAGTATCTAGATTATTTTAATAAAGAAAAAAAATTCGTTTTTCATTCTATTAAATTTTTACGAATTTTGGTAGACTTTAACTGAAATTTATTTGCTGGTGCTTAAGCATAAATAAATTTCAATTAAAATAAACTTATGACAATATGTCAAATAAAAAATTTCTTAAATTTTGGTAGATACTCGTATGTATTTAGTTTTACGAATTTTGTTGTAGATCCTATTTCAGTGAAAATATTTGGCGAATTCACAAGGTTGTTCTATTCTGTGACATTGTCATAATATGCATAATATAATTTATGTTTGAAAGCAAACAAATTATTTATATTGAAATAATTTAAAACATTATGACAATATGAAAAAATATGGAAAAATACTTAATTTTTTGCATTTAGCAACTGCGTACAAAATAAATTTTTATACCCTTTACCAAAAATGGAAAAGGGTATATATAGGTTTGTCATTCCGTGTGTAATTTCCATAATTTTAATTTGCGACCAAAAAAATATATATATTCTGGGTCCTTATGAATAGCGATGCCGAATAAGCGATGTCCGTCTGTCCGTCCGTCCGTCCGTCCGTCCGGTGTACGTGAAATCGGTTTTCCGAAGCTCCCAGAAAAGCTAGAGACTTCGTTCTTGGACTGATGTATCAGAAATGGTCCAACTTAGATTGGTATTGAAATTCAGCAAAATCGGGCAGACGATTGCAGAGCTGGAAAACGTAAACTATATTTTGCCATATAAAAGTAACTACCGAAAACAAATTTTTATTTTTTTTTAATAAATAAATTTATTTTACACTTCAGTACGACTAAAATTGGTATTTTAAATAAAAAAAAAATATAAAAAAAATTAAAAAGAAGTTTCCAGGGTTGGAAAACTTTAACTTTTTGTGTTATGTAAAATTAACTATGTCTAAAACTATATTAGTATTTTCTCGAGAACCGTAAGAGGTACAGACCTGAAATTTGGACACAGTGTGTAGACTTTTGGCCGCTACAACAACAAATACATGAGAATTGGAAATTAAAGGGTGTTCCAAAACGAGCAACGAAAAATTCTAAAATCCCATGTAATATACATACAATTATATGTATATGCACTTGAAATTTGTAAGGTTAGTGTATTTTTATACAGACTACAAAAATTAACACTAAAATTTCAAAAAATTTAAATTAAAGGGTGTTCCATCAGTTAATGCAATTTTGACTATGCAATTTTGACAACTTGCTGTATCTTGGAAACCGTAAAAGCAAAACTCTTGAAATTTTCAAAAACGGTAAAACTAAAAAATCAAGGAATTATAAAATCGCCAAACGGAAAAAAATCGCGAAAAACAAAAAAATCGCCAAAACGAAAAATACCCCAAAAAAAAAACATGAAAAAATCGCCAAAATTAAAAAAACCCCAAAACAGGAAAAAAACGACAAAATGAAAAAAATCGCCAAGATGAAAAAACCCCAAAAAAGAGAAAAAAATCGCCTAAATAAAAAAACCCCAAAGCAGGAAAAAACGCCATAATGAAAAAAAACCCAAAAACAGAAAAAAATCGCCATATAAAAAAAAATTTCTAGGAACTAAAATAAATCGCGAAAAACCGGAAAAATTGCTTAAATAAAGAAAAATCGCTAAAATGAAAGAAAATCGCCAAAATGAAAAAAAATCGCCAAAATGAAAAAAATCGCCAAAACGAAAAAAAAACCAAAAAACAGAAAAAAGTAGCCAAAATGAAAAAAAAGAAAAAAAATCCTAAATAGAAAAAACCCAAAAACAGAAAAAAATCGCAAAAATTAAAAAAAAATCGTCAAAATGAGAAAAATCTACAAAATGAAGAAAATCCCAATAACAGAAAAAAATCACCAAAATAAAAAAAACCTCCAAAAACAGAAAAAAATCGCCAAAACGAGAAAAAAGCGACAAAACTGAAAAATCGTTTAAACTGAAGAAAAAACTTCAAAAAAGCCGTGCGCGATTCAAAGTCGCACTTTACTGAAGTTTTTAATATTAAAGGAATTAAATGAAACTAATAAGCAGATTTTGTAAAAAATTTTGTTTCTAAACGTTTCAAATTTGTATGAAAAATAACGAAAATTCTTTTCAAAAAATATTTTTTCCATACAAATTTCAAAACGAAAAAATCGTTTGAATTTACAAAATCTGACCTTAAGTTTTTCCTTATTTCGTTTTTGCTTTTTTCACTTAACATATTTTATGTATTTTTTAAAGAACTAGATTGGTATCAATAATCAAAAAAATCCAAAATTATGACTCCAGGGTTGGAAAACTCACACTTTTTGTGTTATGTAAAATTAAATAGGTCTAACAATTTTTTTCTTTTTCTTTATAAATTGAAAAAAATTTTATGCTTCTGAAAGAAAATTACAGTTCCAAAGATGGAAACTTAAAAAAAATTATAAATTTTTCACAAAACAAATATGTATGTATGTGTCTGTATACTATATATATGTACGTACGTTGGTAAAGGGTATATAAGATTCGGCACAGCCGAATATAGCACTCTTACTTGTTTTCTGTGTACTTTATGACACTATTTTGTAAAACAAAATTATTTTTTTTATGAATAATTAGACTTGCAATTTTTGTTGCTACAATTTTTTTAAAATTCTGACGGTCTACTCTGCAATTCGAAAGAGAAAGAGAATGCTTTCGAATTTGTATGCTTGTAACATGTAAATTCGAAAGCATTTTCTTTCGTTTCGAATTACAGGGCGTCTACCCCCTGCTTTGAAATTGCATTAGGGTCCACATTATAAAAATCTAACTAATCTAATCAAAAGAGAATTGCAGAGCACATGAAACTGTGTACCCCTCCCCCAAACTTTTCAGCTCTCTCACCAATAAACTCAAGAATTGCTGCAACAAAAATTGCAAGTCCGGACAGGGAATTATTTAAATATTCTGGCCATAAGCTTGCAATTGTATCGAAACATAGACAATATTAAAGCTAAGCGTGTCTTTTCATAAATTTTGGAATACTCTTTTCACATGTCTATAAAAAAATTTCTGTTAAAAAACACTTTTTCAAATATTTACCTTCTCTTTTTTTTTTGGACAAATATTTTCCCCATTAAGGAAAGTACACGTTCTTTTTATCCACTACCAGTATCAAAAGGCTTAAACTTTATTATTTACAGTGTTACGGACGTGCGTTATTTTAACACCTTTTGTTTGTTAAAAACCAGCGATGCCAACTTAGCTATTTTGGAGCTAGATTTAGCTCTTTTTGATTGCTTCTAACTCGAAATTTTTCCCTTTAGCTCTTTTTTTAAAAAAAGAGCTAACACTGCTCTTTTCAATTTTAAAAACGGCACGTTTAGCACTTTTCGCATCTTATAGTAAATTTTCTCGTTTTTACCCTATTGTTTCGTCTTTGAGGCATTTACAATTTTGGTAAATATGTTTTGTTGCAAATGCAGATACTTTTTTGAAACTATGTAAGATATATTTATATATTTAGTGTGTTCGTTTCTGAATAATTAGAAAATTTTTGACAAATTATTGAAATGGATTCTTACTGCCAAAAATATAGGAAAGCTTGGGAATCAAATTCCTCGTTTAGAAAATGGATTAAACCAACAAAGATCCATGTAAAGCTTTGTACAAGTGTTGTAATTTAATTATAATAGCGAAATATTTTGATTTAGTTCGCCGTTCGGAGACTTGAAAGCATAAAAAATGTATGGCTCCATTTAACGATATTGTCCTATCCTAGCCAGATATATCAGAAGTTCCAACACAAACGCAAATTGCGCAAGCAAATCTTGCATTATATGCTGCAGTACATATAAACACCGTTTTTAGCAATTGATCTTTTATTTTTTCTTACTATTATTTTTATTAATGTTAAAAAATCTTGAAGTACAAATTGAATAATAAATACATTCATAGATTTAAAACGGAAAAATCTCAAATTTTTAAATTTAGCTCTTTTTAGCTCTTTTTGACTACTCGGTTGGCTCGTTTTGCCTCTGAATTGTTGGCATCACTGTTAAAAACAAAACACCTTTTAAATAAAAAAAAATAACTTATACAAATGTGAGATAAATAATTTTGGTGTTTTCCTTTGTTTTTTTTTTTTTTTTTTTTTTTTTTTGATAAAGTTGTTGGGAAAAGAATTTCAAATTACATTTTGATTGCTTTACAATTGTTTGTTTGGTTGGGTTTATTTTTCGATTCATAAGTTTAACCTGTAGCCAGTAATTAGTTTATTTCTTCTTATATTTTGTACTGTAGGTAAACAGTTTAACATGACTTGACAAATAAATATTTGTTTGAAGTACTTGCTTTAAACGATTATGCCTTTAAGTTGATTTTAAGTTTTCGTTTCTTGTGAAAACAGACAAAAGATAAAGAAGTTGTTATTATATTTTTGAATTGAACTACTATGCTGTAATTATATTATTTTACATATAAGTTAAGACTTAAAATATATATGTGCCCTTAATTATGAAAGTGGTCCAAGTCATATGTTTCTTTGGTAGAGATATTTAGTAGATGGCATTTTATAAAATCAAAAAATACTTTTATAATTATTATGCAATATTTTAATTTAGAGCTGTTCTGGGCTCGGTTAATATGAAAATATATAATATTTATTAAATATTTATTGAAGTTTTTTAAAGATTTATTTAATATTTCGAAGCAAAAGTGTATATGACTTAGAAAACTTTCATAACTAAAAGCACACACATACAGTTAGCAAAGAAAACACTTGTACAGCAAACGCTCCGCTCTTCTAATCAAAGTATCTCTGTTGCTTTGTAAGATTTTAAGCTCAAATAAAAAGCAATTTCAAGAAAAATTAATCGGCTTTCTACAAAAATCACTCATTTTATTAACAAATTTATTTTAATGCTAAAAAAAATAACCTAACATAAAATAACACTAGCAAACAAGAGCAAAAAAAAACTTGTACAGTAACTTTTCCTTCAAGAAGTAGCTATGAAATCAGTAATACACTAAGAATTTGTACTGAATGTGTCCACGTCTAGCATCCAATAGATTACTCTCATAGAATGAATTGTGTTTTTGGTAATATTGGGAGGTATGTGCCCCCATATGTCCTGGAGAATACTTATGAGCTAATTTTTGCCCCTAATCTACCGCTCGTGAAATTTTTGTTCCACATACGCCCACAGAATTTCATTAGTATTAAGGCCAAGGGACTAGGAAGGATGTGAATGCAATTTTTTTCCCATTGAATGGAAGTTATTCTCTTATTATTGAGAACGAATGTTTCGGGTATTTAACTCTTAACTAATCAATAGTATCCAGTTATATTTAATTTGATACCTAACTATGCTTAATTATCTTTTAGTATTTTTAAATAATCCATTTTATTTATTGTACGTGCTATAAAAACTGGATTTCATACACCACTCGATCCCATTGAGCCCCATACCATCATATTACACCACCCATGCTTCACCGTGTTATTCAGGTTTTTATCATTATGGCTGGAATTCCTCTTCGCCACACAAATCTACAACGAAACATCAAAATAAATTAAATTTGGACTCAGCAGTGTCCCAAAACCCATCATAGTGATTAATTTTTCTTTGCGTGGCAAAGAAAAGCTCCAGCCTTAACGAGAAAAACCTGAATAAATCTGTGCCATAAAAAATTTTAAATATTCGGCAAATAAGCCTCAATTATAAGTATTTTTTTATACCCTTTACCAACAAAAATGGTAAAAGGGTATATATAGGTTTGTCATTCCGTTTGTAATTTCTATAATATCAATAAGCGACCCATATAATATATATATTCTGGATCCTTATGCATAGGGAAGACGAATAAGCGATGTCCGTCTGTCCGTCTGTCCGTCTGTCCGTCTGTCCGTCTGTCCGTCTGTCCGTCTGTCCGTCTGTCCGTCTGTCCGTCTGTCTGTACGTGAAATCGGTTTTCCGAAGCTCCCAGAAGAGCTAGAGACTTCGTTCTTGGACTGGTGTGTCAGAAATTTTCCAAAATAGATTGGTATTGAAATTCAGCAAAATCGGGCAGACGATTGCAGAGCTGGAAAACTTAAACTTCATTTTGCCATATAAAAGTAACTCCCGAAAACAAATTTTTATTTATTTTTAATAAATGTACATATTTTACACTTCAGTACGACTAAAATTAGAATTTTAAATTAAAAAAATACAAAAAAATTAAAAAGACGTTTCCAGGGTTGGAAAAGTTTAACTTTTTGTGTTATGTAAAATTAACTATGTCTAAAACTATATTAGTATTTTCTCGAGAACCGTAAGAGCTACAGATCTGAAATTTGGACACAGTATGTAGACCTTTGGCCGCTACAACAACAAATACATGATAATTGGAAATTAAAGGGTGTTCCAAAACGAGCAACGAAAAATTTTAGAATCCCATGTAGTATATATACAATTGTATGTATATACACTTGAAATTTATAAGGTTAGTGTATTTTTATACAGACTACAAAAATTAACACAAAAATTAAAAAAAATTTAAATTAAAGGGTGTTCCATCAGTTAATGCAATTTTGACTATGTAATTTTGACAATTTGCTGTATCTTGGAAACCGTAAGAGCAAAACTTTTGAAATTTTCAAAAACGGTAAAACTGAAAAAATAAAAAATTATAAAATCGCCAAACCGAAAAAATCGCCAAAAACAAGAAAAATCGCCAAAACGAAAAAAAGCACCAAATTAAAAAAAATTCTAAGACTAAAATAAATCGCACAAAAAAAACGGAAAAATTGCTAAAATGAAAACAAAAATCGCCAAAATGAAAGAAAATCGCCAAAATGAAAATCGCCATAAGGAAAAAAATCACCAAAACGAAAAAAAACCCAAAAAAAAAAACAGAAAAAATCGCCAAAATGAAAAAAAAATCGCCAAAATGAAAAAAATCGCCAAAACGAAAAAAACCCCAAAAAACAAAAAAATCGCCAAAATGAAAAAAAGCCAAAAACAAAAAAAAAATCGCCAAAACGAAAAAAGCACCAAATTAAAAAAAATTATAAAACTAAAATAAATCGCAAAAAAACGGAAAAATGCTAAAATGAAAAAAAAAATCGCCAAAACGAAAAAAAACAGAAAAAAATCGACAAAATGAAAAAAAATCGCCAAAATGAAAAAAATCACCAAAACGAAAAAAAACGCTAAAAAACAGAAAAAAATCGTCAAAATGAAAAAAAATCGCCAAAACGAAAAAAACCCTAAAAAACAGAAAAAAATCGCCAAAATGAAAAAAATCGCCAAAAAAAGAAAAACCTAAATAACAGAAAAAAATCGCCAAAACGAAAAAAGCATTAAATTAAAAAAAATTTCTAAGACTAAAATAAATCGCAAAAAAACGGAAAAATTGCTAAAATGAAAACAGAAATCGCCAAAATGAAAGAAAATCGCCAAAATGAAAAAAAAAATCGCCAAAATGAAAAAAAACACCAAAACGAAAAAAACCCGAAAAAAACAGAAAAAAATCGCCAAAATGAAAAAAAGCACTAAATTAAAAGAAAATTTCTAAGACTAAAATAAATCGCAAAAAAACGAAAAAATTGCTAAAATGAAAAAAAAATCGCCAAAATGAAAAATATCGCTAAAACGAAAAAAAAAAACCTAAAAAACAGAAAAAATCGCCAAAATGAAAAAAAATCGCCAAAAAAATAAAAAAGATCGCCAAAACGAAAAAAAAACTAATAAACAGAAAAAAATCGCCAAAATGAAAAAAAATCGCCAAAATGAAAAAAAAAATCGCCAAAATGAAAAAAATCACCAAAACGAAAAAAAAGAAAAAAATTGCCAAAATGAAAAAAAATCGCCAAAATGAAAAAAATCACCAAAACGAAAAAAAAACAAAAAAATCGCGAAAAAAAACCCAAAAAAACAGAAAAAATCGTCAAAATGAGAAAAATCTCCAAAATGAAGAAAAGCCCAACAACAGAAAAAAATCGCCAAAATTAAAAAACCTCCAAAAACAGACAAAATCGCCAAAACGAGAAAAAAACGACAAAACTGAAAAAATCGTTTTAACTGAAAAAAAAACTTCAAAAAAGCAAAAAACCTTCCTTTCGTGCGCGATTCAAAGTCGCACTTAACTGATTTTTTTAATATTAAAGGAATTAAATGAAACTAAGTTTTTGCTTATTTCGTTCTTGCTTTTTTCACTTAACATATTTTATGTATTTTTTAAAGAACTAGATTGGTAACAATAATCAGAAAAATCCAAAATTATGACTCCAGGGTTGGAAAACTTACACTTTTTGTTTTTTTTTCTTTTTTTTTATAAATTGAATATATTTTATGCTTCTGAAAGAAAAGTTTGGTGTATGAAATTTGAAAAATGAAAATTATAGCTCCAAAGATGGAAACTTTAAAAAAATGATAAATTTTTTCACAAAACAAATATGTATGTACGTGTCTGTATACTATATATATGTACGTACGTTGGTAAAGGGTATATAAGATTCGGCACAGCCGAATATAGCACTCTTACTTGTTTTTTACTAGAAATTCTTAAGGAAACGCATTAAGTACAAATTTAATGGTTACAAAAAAAATTCTTTTAATTAAATAATTTTTCACAACTGAGTTAGTTGCACATACATACAGAAATATATTTCTTCTGAAGTGTCTTGTTGCAAGTGAAATTTTGAAAAATGCCTTTAGTATCATATTTTTATAATTTATTACCATAGAAAACATTAGGTTTTACTTTTGCCCATTATAATAAACAAAAAACAAAAATTGAGATAATTTTTTAACAAATATTTTTGATTTCCAGAATATTTTTTTCGATTCAATTATAAACACTACAAATCATATTATTTGACATTTATTACAGAATAAATTTTAAATATATGTATCTAAAACTTGATACTTTTATGCAATTTGTAGACGGTATAAATATATACATATGTATATGTATTCTTCTATTTCTTCCTTATTTTTTTACTTAAAAAAAATGTCTTAATAATTATCAGGCATGGAAATAGATTTTTTTAAAAAATAAAGAAAAAAATTGAAATGGTAGGAAATAATAGACAATTTCAATTGACTCAAACGATTTGCTGGCGCTCCGGGTTTTAAATAATTTTTCATTTCAATTCAAGGCTAGGATACACCAACGGATTTTAAAGGGAGGTCCATGAACCTTGGGGTCTGTATCTATAACCAGTTGCGAAATCTTCAAACAAACAATTAAATATTAGTGGGGACTTTTGTGGTAGAAAAGTCTATTAGCATCGTGTTACTTTTGAAGTGGTCGGATCGTTTAAATTTGAATGTTAGAAAAACGTGAGGCTGTCAGCCAACCTTGTCAGCTGTTATTGTATTTCTATTTGTTTTATACGCGTGTGTGTGTATGTATGTAAGAGAGAAGTTGACGTAAAAATCTATTTTCCGCTGATTACTACCTCACATACGTTACGATATATATTACATCGGGTGGTTACTGGTTTGCCGCACAGTATATTAAAAATACATTATTATAAACTAGGGATGTAACGAATGTTCGCATTCGCAAATAATTCGCTTACTTTTGCTATTTGCATTCGCATTTGCATTCGCTAAAATGTATGCGAATATTTAAAGCGAATACTAAAGACAAAAATATTGGAAATATTTTCCAGTTTTTGAAAAAGAAAAGGCAGTGTTTGATTTGCGCGAAAATATTTTCTACTTAAGACTATTCTGTTAAAAATGGTAAGCACCATTCATTACTTCGTACAAAAAATTTGAAATGCAAAAATATTAACTAATCCTTCTTTGTTGTAAATTTTTTGCGAAACAAGTGCCACTCATATTATTTCGCATGAAAACTTAAAATGTTGAAGATATATTTCATGTTTTTCTCAAGATGAACAGAGCACTACTTCTGCAAATTTTTTTCATGATATGTATTTTGGTAGCATTTTACAGGAAATGTTGAACTTAGTTCAAGGTCTTAAGGCCAAAGTACGAATGGGTTGATTGCCTAACATTTTGTAAATTTATTTTTAATTATTATCTATTCTTATTTTAATATGATTTCATATATCTTTGAGTTTAACAATTTTGAATAAATATTTGCTGAATTCAAGACTCAAGTGGATCTATCTATACAACACAACTTCATGTTCTTAGACAAATTTATTTTCATGTGATTTTTTTAACGTATTGTAATAATTGCATTAGCTTTCGCATTCGCATTCGTTAAACTGGTATTCGTTACATCCCTATTATAAACAGCAACATGTTTTATTTATGTTACAGATTTTGTCAGCTGACCCGTCAACTCACCATGCGAATCGGCAAATTCTGCCATTACTCCTCACTGCTTAAAGTTTAAATTAGACGTGTCAGCTGTTGAAACCAAACTAAAGGGGCAACATTGTATTTTATTATAGGTGACTCGCCATAGCCATAACTATATAAACCAATGGAATTTTGATTTTGGTTATGGCTATGGTAATATGCTATAACACGTATAATATACACTTAAATATAAAGAGCCCCAAACCTTTCACTGACCGTTATTGCTGTCACTATCAAAAAACAGCTGATACTTTTTTTTTGCAATTTTATTGAGTTTTATAAAATGTGAAGTGAAGCTTAAACTTGTCAAAGAAGAGACAATCCTCCTTATAGTGAATGACGTCGTCGACGTCACATCACTTGTCTACTCTTTATCGATAGCAATTGACAACTATTAACATGTTCTATTAATTTACAAAGCCTTAGAGATAAGTAAGATATTGTCAATAAGATCCAACTGTTGCCGATAGAGAGTAGGCAAGTAACAATATTTACTGTCGTCTTGATGTGACATCGACGACGACATTCCCAATAAGGGGGAATATTTTGTAGATTATTTAAAATTTCGCTTTACATATTGATGAAAAAAACGGTGCATTCTTAAAACTTATTTATAAACTTGTATAATCAAATTTAATTAAACTATTTCTTTGAGCTTTAGGTCTGTTTGTATTGTGCTTTATTCTTTCAATATTTCGTTAACCTTCGGTTAACTTCTTCAGAATATAGTTTATTGTTTTTGATTTTTCTGTTTTTTCTTTTTCCTTTTTTTTTCTTTCAGTTATGTATACAATTTTCAAATAATAAAGTGTGTCATAAAAAATATTTTTACAATTTTTAATCAAAATAAAAAATTTGTTTTTGTCTCTAAATTTTTTGCAATTTATGGTTTAACTTAAAAAAAATAGGTTTCAAAGGAGGTCCGTGACAATAAAAAATTACAAGAAGTGAATTTTGAGAAAATGCAAATATGGTATGATGGAGTTTATGAAAATTTTTCAAAAGACAACAAGAATTTATTAGGTCCGGCTTGTAAATTTTCAAATTGTTTACCAACATATTTTTTTAATGCAGTTAGACCACTTTCAGATTAAGCAACTTTAATTGCGCAAGTATAATTTTACTTTTTATATATTTTCTTTTGAACTTGCTTTTATGTTCACATTCAGCAACTTTGTTGAGCAAGTTTAATTTTCTTATGCTCGAATTTTCTTAATTTGTTGACGTTTTTTTTCATTTCTGTATTCATTGTAATTGTGAAAGTGATTTAAAATTTTGTGTATACAATGGAAGTTGAAGAAAATAATAATTTAGTTAAAGATATCCTTGAATATACATAATTGCCAAGTACAAGTACAGAATTGCCAAGTACAAGCAAGTCTGTACTCAAATCTCGCCAATTCTTTCCCCTTCAAACCGAACTTTCCTCTCACACCCACAAACACAAGACTTGCGCAAGTAAAGTTGCCTAATCTGAAAGGGGCCTTAGATAGATAAAAATTTGGGTGCTTAAAAGTTCCAATTATAAACAAATGGTGATTTTTTTTTCTATATGCATATATTTTAGAAAAATATCTTTCCATCATTAATATAAAATCAGATATGTATATGTATTCTTACATAAATATTTGTATTTGATTTGTCGATGTAATGCAAAGTCAGTAAGTACTAAAAGTATGCGTTACTGATGAACTGTCCAGCCCTGGTTATTACAGCATATATACAATATTTAAAAAAAAGATCTTCATATCATTAATATAAAATTCAGATGTATGCATGTGTGTATTTTTACATAAATATTTTTCTTTGCTTTCTCGATGTAGTCCAAAGTCAAAAAATACTAATAACTATCCAACCCTGGTTATTACAGCATACATACAATATTAAAAAAAAATATCTCTATATATCTTTAATATAAAACTCAGATATATTTTTACATAAATATTTTTCTTTGATTTCTCGATGTACTGCAAAGTCAAAAAATACTTAAAGTATGCATTACTGAAGAACTATCCAACCCTGGTTATTGCAGTGTGTGTCTGTATTGCTCAGTAATGGCATATCGTGCGCTCGCTAACAAAAAAAAAAAAGTGATCATAAATGGTTTCAAATTACCAACCTTATGTTTAATGTCAACTTTTTCAAAACCAAGACGTCTTGCGTCGTTTTCAAAATTAATTTTGATTGATTTTTTTTCGTTGGTTTATTAAGTTCGTTTCAGTTTCCTGATGCGTGATTAGTTATAAACATTTCTTTTGATATTATTAAATTAGAAAATGAAACGCAATATGAGCGAGACCTTAGCTTTATAAGAAAATTTCTTTCTTGCAGACAAAATCTTTTAATGAAAAAAGGAAATTTTTATTAATTATAATTATAGCTTACGTGTGATATTTTAATTTTGAAATGAAGGTGTTTTGGAAATAAAGACATTTCTATAAAAAAGATTTCTTTGATTTTTCTCTACATAAACTCTTTTTTTTTCGTAATAGTTAACTAAAAGCTTTTTTTTCATATAATAACTGTTTATAGTTTTAACATGTTTTTCCTATTTTGCTGTTTTAATGTTGCGTGTTTGTAGTAAGAGTTTTTTTTTTGTAAATTGTGTAGAAAAAGAAGTGTTAAATTATTTTTGATGTTAAATTTTTAGTCAGTTTACGTGTTTGCTAGTGATTTATCGGCTGAAACAGCCAACAATATTGAGTCTTTATGTAATTTAAAAAAAGATTTTATATATTAAATTATTTTTGAATCCACTTAAAAGTATGCAGGTATTTATTTAGTTATTTTGTAATCGATTAACATGCCATTTGCTTAAAATTTAAATAAGTGTGTTTAAACAACTTTATTAATTAATGGAATGACAAACAATTTTTTTTTTGTGGTAATTGGCCAACTTGTAAAAGATAATGTATAGTTTTAAGATAAAAAGAAACTGTGTCAGAAATAAAATGTGTAAAAAGTTGTTTGTACCGCATGACAGCTTCAACTTTTGTAAACCGGCAAACCAGAAATATGAAACTGGAAATTTCTTTAGTATGTCATGTCTGAAGGACCATATAAGATTTGTTAAATCATATTTATTCATATTTTGAACTTTATACTGGTCTTGCATGTTGTGGTTTTAGAAATATACCAGACACATTTTCTTGATATTTTCAGATATTTTAAGCCTTTTAAGCAAATACGCGAGGGAATGATTCGACTTTTTGAACTTCCCGCTCTTAACCGAAAGGGCAACTCTGCTCCTATCAAGAGTAATTGATAGCAGACTACCGCGTGAAGAAGAAAATGAATAAAAATAAATTTCGTGTGGTCAGTAAAAATGATTTTTTTTGCGGGAAAACCACCATCACTCGAACCAAGGCTAAGCTTGATAAATACTATGGAGGAAATTTTCTAATTTTGATATATGTGGGTGTAAAAGCGAAAATATTTCGCTTTATAATAATATAATTCTGTGGCAAAAAGGAAAAAGTACTTAAGTCGCGATATCTGATCTTGAGTTAATGGCAGCCCTGTAAACTCCATATTTGAAAGTACCTCTGGACAAAATTTCAATTAGTTTGGGTAATCTCTTCAGGAAGCTATAGCGCAATGACTTGCAGCCTATCTTTTTTCAACTTATAATCTCATAGGGAATAATATCTTAATTAAACTTATACTTTGGTATATTACAAATTTATTGTATTATTTATAAAATGTAGAATAATGTTTCCAAAAAAAAAAAACAAATGCAATAAATACCGAATTTTCCAATTTAACTGTAAAAGAAACAAATGTCTGAAAATCGACGTGAAGGCTTAAAAGTACTCAACTGCAAAACAGTAAAATATGACTTAAGCAATTTTTCCTTATTCCTTAAAGCGGGCTAGACACGTTCAAAATGCTTGATGTCAGTTTCATATACGTGTGATGAATGTTTTGATGTGCCTCTTTAAAACCGTGATGCATCGATTGTGCGTGTGGGTTTTGGCCTCGATTTTTTTCTCTTCTATTTGACCAATGAATAAAATATAACCAAATAGATTGGTATGCATCCATTATTCTGATTGTTTTCTATAGAAAGGGACCTAAGGGTAAAAACCGGTTTTGTTCAGGAGAGCCATTTTAAAGATTTAAATACGTGCATCACTGAGCGTGTTGGTATTGGTCTCATTTGAAAGCGACACATCTAATGACGTCAGGAACGTGTTGGTCAACCTTGAAAAAGCGTGTAGGTCGTCCCTACCTCTTGTTTTGTGTAGTTGGTTTTTACTGTTTCCTACCTAGCGCGCTGTTTCCATGAGTTTGATATCAATTTTGCTCGCGCGAAATTATTAATTGTGAATAATAATAAATACTCATTTATAATTCTTTTAAATCGTGAATATCACTCTGTTAGTACGAAATTTTTTTCACATAACCTTAGAATCGTCGACTTCAATTTCATAACGCGCATATCTCTGGTAGGGAACACTTTTGGGGCATGGAATCGGTCTCATTCGATGCTCAGATGTTGTCCACATCAAAAAAAAAAAGTGAAAATTGATTTTTTTACCCTTAGATCCCTTTCTCTATGCACTGTCACATATTTGTTTCTTAAGTTTGTTTTATATAGCTAAGCAGCATAGCTATAACCGGGTGTCTTAAGACACATATATCTTCTTTTTATTTTAACTGTTAGCGACACCATAAATTTTTGTTTTTTTATTTTCACAAAAATTCTTAACTTAAAAGGTTTACTGCTGTATAGAATTTCTTTGACATAAATGTAAACATCTGCTTTAAATATACACTATGTACCTACATATGTGTGCAACGTTTAGTGATAGATACATTTTTAAGCAGGTAGCACGAAATTGTTTGTTAGACGGTAAGGTAGGTAACTTCAGCCTAAATACAACATTATAAGTCCCTTCAGGCTTCCCTATAATTACTTATAATTAATATCATGAGCATTTAAATTAATTTTTATTAAGAATTTTGGGAGTAATTTAGAAGTGTTAAAATAAACTAAATAAACAAAAAAAAATTATCTACAAAACTCTTTCTTTTTAAGTGTCAGTGGAAAAGTTTTAGATTTCAAATGAAATGATGTTCTCCTAAAAGAAATATAAATTTGATACAATTTTAGATAAGCAAGCAGCAGGCAGGGCAGGTTTTGTTTGTTGTTTATTTGTTTGTTTGCTTGTTTGCTTTTTTTATGCTGTTTCACAACTTTAGATATTTAATTAGAAGTTCAAAATATTTGACAGAGACAAACAAACTATTAAAGAGATAAATTTTGTTAAGCAATTTTTTATTTGAAATTATTTCATTGTTGTTGTGTTCTATTATTTTTATAGCAACAACCTAATGTCTTGGTTATTTTTTTTTATAATTAAAAATTAAACGTTTGCAAAAAATAATATTTGAAAAAAAATTCGGTAATTGTTTTGCGTAGAAGTAGAAAATTGTCTCCTAAGTATTGCACAAATTATTTATTTATTCATTGGTTGAAAATGTTTACTAGCCGCTGCTGATTCGTCCGTCTAATGATGCTTTCGGCCAACAACTTTTTTCTTTGTTGTTGTTGTTGCTTTTAACATAATCATGACGATGTTGTTATTTTTTTACTTTCTTATACATAAATAAAAGTTTTTTTCTCTGCCATTTAGCTGACAATGCTAAATATTGTAGTACGTACGTAGTAGAGCTGTGCACAAGATGTTTGTTTGCTTATGGCAGCCATACACTACACAAGTTCACTGCACAAGTCTAGCACTATGCAGTGCGTTTGTGTAGTGTATGGGGCTGGTTGTGCTACGTACGCAGTGAACTGAGTGAATATCAAAACGATTTTGATATTTGCTCTAGTTTGCAAACTGTACAGTGAACTTGTGTAGAGTATGCTGCAAACGATCAGTTGTGTCGTGATATTTTAAGAGTTCAAATTATACAAAGAATCACCTGCATTATGGCGAATCAAAATACAAAATGCACAGTTTACTTGTATAGTGTGTGTCACAAGCTTAGTTTACGCAGTGCTAGACTTGAGCACTGAACTTGTGTAGTGTATGGCTGGCATTAGTCTTCATGATGTACAGTACTGAATTGTTCTCTCTGTTTAGTGCTCTTGATTTTATGAGAACACTAAAACTGGTATTCAATTTTATCAAAAGCTTGCAACAGCATTTGTTTATCTGCCAAGCGAGGGCATTAGTTATTGTAGTGTCGAAGCATATTTCACTAGTGCACACCGAATGACAATTGTAAAATGAGCATATAAGTGTAAAAATATTTGTATTTGTAAAAGAAAAAAAAAAAACAAACAACGTAGATTATTTGAGCGTGTTAGTTCGCATGCGATACTGTTCTAAGTTTTATAATTTTTTTTTTTTTTTTTTTTTTTATAAAAGAGAAGTAACACTCAGGCAATTAATGCCTAATACTATTACTAGATGTTACCTTCTTTAGGAAAGGGATACTGGTAGAGAAGACAGGTGGTGAAGTGAGAGATAGAGGAAAGCTTCATTCTTTTTACAACTCTGCTTCTTGCACGTTTTTAATAATGCAGTGTTGCAGCGCCTCTCTGATGTTAAATGAGGCGTATTAATTTTTTTTTTGAAGCTGTGTTTTGTAGCCATTTCATTGATTATTTTTACTTCGCCGATGATTCTGCTACACAACGAAGGAGGGCGCTCTGATGTTACATTAGGATTAGTATCTCCTGAAGTCGGTATAGTTCAGTGACCAGTGACTATGCCTTCATCACTTGAACTTTCCTACAACAACTGATACAAGGAACACTAATGCACATCAGAAAAATGTGTGGTGTTGTGATTCAATGACTGTTCGTTACAGGGATTGAACCCAGGACCTTCGGTCACAAAGTAGACCAGAGTTGAAGAAAGTGACTTATGAAAAAAGCTAAAATCATTTGTCGCGCAGATTCTGCGAGAAAGGGACAACTGCAGTATATTTATTATTAAAATGTTACCAAAAAAATCAAAACAAACAAGAGAAAATGTGTGCTTTGTGAAATATACACGTGTACATACATACATACGTACATACACGTTTACAAAATTCAATTGAAGAATTTGTTGCACTTACTTAAAAAAACCGAATGTGAAAAAGATTATTTGTATTAAAAAGTTATCAAAATTTGTTTGCAAATTATTCCTGATTTAACTTTAAGCATTTTCATTGAAAAATTTTAATTTTTTCCTTTTATTTACAAAAATCACTCAGCGAATAAGACCACAAAGTGTTAAACGAAAAACATTTCAACAAGTAAACAATTTTGCAAAATTAGATGAAAGAATTTGTTGTCTTGAATTAAGAAACAAAGTGCGAAATAGCTTATAACTATTAAAAAGGCAATTACAAATTGTTTTAAGATGATTGCAGATTTCATTTGAAGCATTTTCATTAAAAAAATATTAATTTTTATCATTTATTTACAAAAATCGTCAAGCGAATGAGGTTACAAAGTATAAATTGAAATTAAGCTACAAAATTCCACCACGAAAGAAGGTTAAAGAAGACGCAGTGACAGAGTGAGCGCGAGATCCGAAAACACAAATTATCTTCCGTCTCGTGTCATCTCTGGTATACCCTGTGCTTCGGTTTTGTAGTCAACGTGCTAACTACTTCAGCCAACGCTAATAATAATATTAATTTAAGACTATTAATTTAAGACTAAAAATAAAACAAATAAATAATAAAATAAAAATAATATCTTTCACAATGAATATAATTGCAAAAAGTTTTATTATCACTTAATATTTTATGAAATTTTGAGTTTGTGAAATGAAGTATGGCGCACTATGAAGTGTACAATAAAAAAAAACTGTTGTTTCTAGTGTTGTTCTCTAGTTTTGCTTCACACTCAATTACGATCACCACTACAAACAGTATTCGCTTTTGAAAAAAATACAATAATGTGCACTTTTTCATAGCTTGTGCTCAGCTCTAGTACGTAGTACGCCTTTGGCATGACTGTGGGTTCGTTCGTCTATCTATCTTGGCTTACAGGGTTTAAACTGGCTGGTTCGTTGGTCTTTTGGATTTGTTAATGGCATATTTTTTCTTGTTGTTGTTTTTTTTTTTTTTGTGTATTCCTATTGACTTTTTCTTCTTTTACTTAAATTTGTTTCTTCCTCTTTTTTTTTTTGGTACATTTCAGATTGTGGGGTTTTGATAACAAATTTCTTGTTAAATTTTAAAGCTTTAATTTTTTTTCGGGTAGTTCATTTTATTTTTTCCTCTTTTTTCATTGGTTGGTTTATATTGTTTTCTATTTTAAATTATTTTTTGATAGCTATTTGTTACCATATTTTGTAATGTGGTGTATCTGAAAGTTGTTGTGTTAAAATTCTATGAAAAACTAAAATTATTAAGAAGCATTTCTTATTTATTTAAGATAAAATCTTAATGGTATTTTAAATGGAAATTAAAGATAAAATTAATAATAAATAAATTTTAAATCAACGGAAAAACAAAACCTAAAATTTTCTTTTTTCTCTATAATTTATATTAGAGGTCTCATTATAAGCTTAAATTCATAAAAATTTTAATAGTTATGTTTTTCACACACGTAGTAATTGTTTTTTAATTTAAAAAAGAAAAAAAACTTTTTTGCTTTAACAACAATTTTTGGCTTCTTGTATTATTATTTTTTTTCACATTTCCTCTCTGGTAATTTTATGTTATTTTTTAATTTTATGCTCAAACATGTTCATTTTATATTAATATAAAATTTAAAACAAATTTTATATAACAATTTGCCAGATACTTTTACTTAGTTTATTTTCTTTTTTTTTTGCTTGTTGGAATCTTTTAAACAACACATCTTCCTTTGCTATTACACTTAATTTGGAACTTTTTTCTTTTTTACTTTGTAGTAATTACATTTCCAACAAGGAAAAGTTTGGCTCGAAAATAGTTCGAAATGAAAAATAATAACAATACAAGGAAATATAATACAACCCGCTTAAAAACAATACGATCAAATACACAGCTGGAAATAGCTACAAAAAATAAATAAAAATAAAACTAAAACAAGTTAAAAGAACGTGACTCGCTGTTGAAAAAAAAATAAATATTTCCACAGACTTTGAAGTAATTCATTTAATAAAAATCACTTGCAGTACAAAAATTAATCATCTGCTATTGTGAAACACTTTAAGCAATAATGGCGGCATATACATAGATATCATTTTAGCGGCTATTTACGTTTGCTATAAATTTTTATCGTCAACTTGTAAAATAATAAATAATATTTAGTTCAGGTCGGTATCTTTCGGGGGAAAAAATGTCTAGTTCGTTTCGAGTAGTGTTTTTTTTTATTACAAAAAACCATATACACGTTCAAACTAAGCATGCTAGTGGCTTTAGTGAAAATTTTTCTGGTCCTTGTCAAATCTATTTTCTATTATCACTTACTCTTTTTGGAATCAGCAGACCGCTTCGAGTGCCTGAAATTTTATCTAAATATAAAATTTTATCTAATCTAAAATGGTTTGAGAGATATATTCAGACAACAGTATCAGTCGGCAATTTTTGACCAGTAGCAGCCGATGCCGACTTCTGCGGCTAATTTTCGGCTTAGGCTTAGCCGTTTTTTTAAACTCCCGTTTCATTAAATCAACAGAAAAAATTATGTGCCCGCTTCTGAGATTAACGATAGCAAAGAGATTTTGTTGACATTAGCCAACATACACTAGCTGCTGTCGGATTTATTTGTCGGCAGCCGCCACCGAAGTTTCTTCAGCGCAATTCGAATTTTAGCCGCCGCTGTATATATTTTTGTTCAGCCGCTTCTGCCTACAAATTAGTATCGGATTCGTTCTCTATATATAACAGTTGTCGAAACTTTTCAAAAATATTAAAGGGGCTTCCAATAGGCACTTTCGAACTTTGACAGTTGCTAGCGGCCATATTGTGGAAGCTACATGTGTCAAATTGGTTGTCATTTATTCCGTTTGTGTTGCCTAATCACTATGCATAAGTATACCTGAAACTGACACAGCACTAGTCACGTGATCGGTCCCCAAGTCATAGGGACCAGTCCGGACTCTAACACTTCCTACCCAGCATAAATATTCGTCTACCTGGATAAGGGAGAGAGCACATTTCTCGCTTGCCAACCTGCTTCGGTATCACATGATTTTTTGTTGATGATGTCCCATTTATTTCCCAGGTATGAGCTTCTGAATGCATATATGATGTGCATAAAGAAACCCATACTTCATGCCTTTTTCATATGTATATAATTAACAAATTTACTCTTTAGATCAGAATTTTATATCTTCTATTACATCAACTTCAAATATATTATTTTGTTTTTATATTTATTATAAATTCACCCTTATCGGGAATAAAAGGCGAACATTTAGTTCACGTGAAATATTTCCCGTGAACAACTCAAACATTGGCGATCACAATTTTAGGCAACGGGAACACATTTCACTTGAACTTTTAAGGGTGATTAAATACAATATTAAATCAAATCCTTTTTGTTTGCGCGTTGAATCAGGAGTCGATCCCAGGATCTCCGTATGTTAGGCAGAATACTACCCACTGAACTATCGATTCAATTCAATAAATAAATAAAAAATAAAAACTCGAAGCAAAAGGTAAAACATTGAGAATTTGAGTATAAACAGGCAACCAACTTCGTAGTGTCATTCGTCATTCGCTTTCGCTATTGCATCCTGGTGAGGTGTGCTTTTCCGCGCTTCCTAAGCGCTTTTTGTTATCTTAGTACTTGTACCAAATTTATTTTTGCTAGGTTGGAAGCGGACCAGTCACTTTTACATGGGTATGTCCTACAATGGGGTTAATTGATACTTTGTATGCACCTTGTGGCGTCAAGGAACGATCTTAAATATACCTAATCTGTGTAAAATAATATAAATTACCCTGCAGGAAATGGAACTGACACAAGACTAGTCACGTGACCCGTCCCCAAGTGATAGGGACCAGTCCGAGTTCTAACACTTCCTATGAAGCGGACCAGTCACTTTTACATGACCTAGGATGGAGTTAATTGATACTTTGTATGCACCTTGTGACCTGTCACTGAACTATCTCATAGGGACCTATTCGATGTATAATAATATAAATTATTTATAAATAAAATTTCGACATTTAACTGTAGCAATTAACGCTTATAAATTTTTTTATTGTTACAAATGCAATGACATTTTTTTTTTAAATTTTTTTAATCTGAAAATTTTTTGAGATTCGAACCGACAACTTCGTGCATGACTGACTTGCACACTGCCCACTCGACCACAGGGCCACTCATATTTCAAAAGCATAAATACTAGTTGAGTTTAGGTTAAGCATAGGTTAAGCATAGGTTTAGGTTAAGCATTTAAGCATAGTTACGGGACTGGTTCCAGAGTCACATTGAAGGGAGCAATTAACATTATATTTACACTATTTGATAGGTCTTGTATTCGATCACATCGAACATGTTCAGTGCCGTTTACTACAATACTAGACCTAGTCCGAATTAAATTGGCTCAAGATCAAGACGATACATCACGAAAATGGTCAATATGTCACCATTTAAACGAAATGTCTTTTTTCACCATGCATTACTCCTTACTTTTGATAACAGCCACATTTTCTCCAGCTATAGGACGAGTAAGTTTGGATCAATTGTCACCAAATTTTCTGCAGGGTACATATAAATTTCATTCCGACATTTAACTGTAGCAACGAAAACTTATAATTTTTGTTTATTGTTATAAATGTAATAAAATTTTGTTTTTAAGCTGAGATTTTTTGGGTTTCGAACTGAAAACCTCCGAAGCATGACAGTCTTCTGCACTACCACTCATGTTTCAAAAGTATATAAATATATTTATTTTATAAGTATATATATTAAGGCGGGTCGATTTAAAAATCGCACAAATTACAAGGAAAATCGTATTCTAGGGATCTAAATAAGAAACTTTGCCGAAGGAACTATATCTCTAAAATGTATTTTGATATTTCGACTTTTGATCCGAAGGGTAAAATTTTCTTGAAGGGTCAAATTTTGAAAAATCTCACTTTAACCCATTTAGAGTTCCTCAATCGAGTCAAAATGTATGACCCACCGTTCAAGAAAATTTGACCTTTCGGATCAAAAGTCGGGACATCAAAGTTTCTTATTTTGATCTCTAGAATACGATTTTCCTTGTAATTTGAGCGATTTTTTTTGCCTCCATACAAATCGACCCGACCTAATATATATCACATATGTTAATATTTAAGGTCCAATTAAGTGTCATTTATCTTTAAATGCTATTTAAGCGTCAAATTAATTTTTTCCATTACAGAGTTGAGGGACACTTAAATGAAACTTATGGCGTTTTTTTTTTGCTGGAAAAAGTGTAAAATTTTTAAACTTTTTATTAAAACAAATACAATTTAGCGTTCGTTTAAAGAAAAAAATTCAAGTTCGCAAGGCATGGTACAATAGTTTCTAATAAAATGTAGAATTCAGAAAATCATTTTATTGCGAATTTTCATTGAAAAGTATAATTAGTGTAAAATTTTTTTCTCCAGAAAATAAAATGCCATTAAATGCCCAACCTTGTGTATTTAGGGGCCAATGTTTGACTATTTTTAAGTTCTATCTAAATACGAAATTGTGTTATTCAGTGCATATTTAAATAGTATTTAAATGCCTATTTTTGTGTATTTAAATCCTATTTAAGTTTTATGAGCATATCACATGTTTGTGTGCGTGTGTTTCTTAAAACATATACATGAATTTCGTTTAATTTTCATAAGTATATAACATACACAATACATAGTTTCATATCACGGAGTAAATAAATAGAAAAATGCATTCTAGATCTATTTTGGTTTCATAAAATGTGTTGCTATGCAACTTTAATGCATTTTGATAACCTAACTTTCTTATTTAAGTTAAACAGCTGTTGTTTCGAAAGCTTTCCATAATATTTGAAATTTTCTTTAGTGCTGCCGTACTTTCAACGTAATTTAATAAGAGCTTTAAGTGATCAGTGATCACTGAAAAAATTAAATCATATTTAAATACAATTTAAACTTAAATAAAAATTAGCTAAATACGAGTACGTACCTACTTAAATATTGAGTCAAAAACTAGGGGTAACAAATTATATTGCCGAGAAATTATAATAGATCCAATAAATATCATACCCCTCCTAAAATACAGATATGTAGTAGGAGGTAGGTATATAAAACAAATTATTCATTCATATCTTTCATAAAAATATTTGATTCCTGCCATTTCCCTCCTCACTAAGTTAACTTCTTCATCCAAGTTAATTTATTCGCCAAAACCTTTTCTATGCTTAAGTTTTCCCTTTCCTTTATTTTTTTTTGAGTGAATTACTTTTCGGCCCAGTCTTGGTTGTACACAACATAATACAAGCACTCAACATGCATCCCTTAAAACGTCGTTTAGTATTTATAATTTGAGCTGCAAAGATACAGCGATAGCGAAAGAAAAATAAGCAAAAACAAAAAACGCTGCTGGTTACCTTTAGACTTGATGACAACTTACAACTAACAAAAGTAAAAAGTTACTTTTAGTAACTACAACAACATTAAAAATAAACACTGAAACTAACTTAACTGAAAACAAATACTTTTACACACACACACACACACACACACACAGATGCCAACTCGTTACTAACTGCGGTTGTTGTTAGTTGGTTGCTTGGTTGGTTTATATGCCACCAGTATTCCCAGTGTTGCTGCTACGCTTTTGTGTTATTATTGTTTTCTCGTAGTTTTCTGTTGCAAAACTGTAACAAAAGACGGCAGGTAGTTTGTTACTGCCATTGTTTTAGTTGGAATGTTTTTTTTTTTTGAAAACTAAAACCTAAAGTAAAGTATCTTTAAGATGTGCAAATATTTGCTGAAGGAAAAGTAAACATAAACTTCTAGGAAAAATTTGAAGAAATGGCAAAATACATACATACATACCTACATAATTTTTTTTGTAATCTAAAATAATAATTAAATAGAATTTTAGCCAGAAATTTTTTTAAATAGGAACATATGTATGTACATACACAGGCATATAAAAATATATTTTACCTGCTAAACCTAAGTTACGTATGTATGTTACATATTTGATGAATCTACCTATAATTTGCTAGGTATTCTCCAACCATCAATTTGCTGTGAAACGTGCTTAAGAATTTATAAATCCACAACCCTTTGAGCGTCCCAGTTCATTACTTGCAAACGCCCTAAATTTGACATTGTCGTTTGCAAAATGTTTCCTTGTTCTTATCAAAAATATTTTCTGTTTTGACACATTTGTTTTATTACGATTACATATGTATGTATGTACATATTATGTACATATGTATGTATGTATGTACATATGTATGTATATGACACATAGTAATAAACTGAAAATCCTGTAATTATTGGAAAATAAGGCGGCTTCAAAATAAATAATCGGGGGTGTTCTGCGAACTGCGCGTTTTGAAATCGTGCAATTTCCAAAATCGAAAAACAGAGTTCTACTGATCGCACGATTTAGTGCATTCGAAGTTAAATCCTAATAATATATCTTAAACATCCAAAACATTAAAGCCAATTGAAAAGCTTCAATAAATCAACGTTTAATTTTAGCTCTTTCCTGGAACGTGCGAGTTACAGAACACCCCTGAATATTTATTTTTTTTTGGAAAATATTCTTTAAAATAAAATAAAACAAACTACCCAATCACCAATTTTGCTTGAGATCAAGTGTAAAACAATTTTTATTCAAGTCACATATTCAATTGTCAAGAGTTAAATTATGCTTGATTTACACTTTATTTCAATAGCATTCTCCAGTGAAAATGGAACTTCAATTCAATTCGAACATATCAATTGTATTACAGTTGAATTCAAGCCTTGAATTATATTGTAATTCAACCTTGTGTTACAGTTGAATTCAAGTGTATTTCAAGCTTCAAAAAAATGCTTTTAAAATATAAAGGAAAATGCAATCGACAAGTTTTCTTACAATAATTTTCTGCATATCTACCGTCACTATTGTTTTCACGTTTTTAATCAGCTTTTGTTTTTTAAAAATTCAATTTTTATTTATCTTTGATGTTTTTCACCACAATTTTAATTTTATTAATAAATAAATTGTTTATTTGACAAGGTTTGAACATATATGTAAATATGTTGTTTGATTTTTTATTACTTGAAATAACAAAAATTAAAAATTTAAAAAACCCCCGATATATCTAGAAAAGATGTGATATCTTCTAAATGGCTGGACCGATTTTCTTCAAACATAGCTAAGAACCTTCTCGATCACGTCACCTTTCAAACAGAAAAAAACTAAATCAAACTCGGTCCAGCCGTTTGAGCTGTACGTGGACATGGACACAGACACACAGACACACACTACAAACTTATAACACCCCTTTTTTTGGTCGCGGGTTAAAAATAAAATACATTAAAATAAAATAAAATAAAATAAAATAAAATAAAATAAAATAAAATAAATTAAATTAAATTAAATTAAATAAGATAAAATAAAAAAATAAATAAAATACGATAAAATAAAATAAAATTAAATTTGATTTAATTAGATTAAATTAATTTAAATTAAATGAAGTAAAATAAAATAAAATACAATACTATAAAAAAATAAGAGGTGTCTTAGGACACCCGGTTATAGCTTTGTTGTTTAGTTATACATATAAAAAAAATTTCATGTGTGAAATAATAATGACATAAAATTATTTTAGAGGTATGATGATGTCAAATTCTCTACAAATATTTCAAAACGTTTCATGTATAGTTCTGTTTTTGTTTCACTTCAAAGAACGAAACCAACCAAAATCAAACAATTTCTTTCGTTTATTTTCGTACTCCGCTTTTAAGTACAAAGAAATAAAAACAAAAATAAATTTATAACTGTAATAGTGTCGATTATTTTTGTTACGATAATCACGTCCTAACTCCTGTATCGCGCAATAAATAGCAAAGCTATAATAAAAATTAAAATAGTAAAATAAAATAAAATTTTTTTTTTTTTTTTTTTTAATAGTATATTTATTTATTGTATCTTCAAAAATGAACTAACAATAAGTAATCAAATCTTAAATCTAAATATAATTATTAGGCCCGACCAATATCGGACATAAGCTTAGTGATAGTTATAAATAATACATAAGTAGTGATAATCAAAAAGAAGTATTTTTAAGCAGTCCCATCTGGAGTGTTAGGTATAAGAGCCCTTGTGTCCCTTTTTTTTAAGCGGATGTGTCCAGTAAAGCTCAAAATATTACGGGCAAACGGATTAGGATGTGACTCGAGTTTAGTTAAATATTTGCCTGCGTATTTTGCAATTTCTTCACTCACTAGTGGCATATTTAAATCACGATGAATATTTGAATTTTTAACGTACCATGGAGCAGATGTTATCAAACGTAAAATTTTGTTTTGCCTTCGTTGGATTCTCTCGAAATTTGAAGCTGAAATAAAATAAAATAAAGTAAAATTAAATTAAATTAAATTAAATACAATAAAATAAAATAAATAAACTTTATTGCTTAAAATTGCGGCCCTATGCTCCTTACAGGAGTAAAAAGGAACCAATATACATATATTGCTTAAAATTACTTTTAACTAATTTTTTTCTTAGCTCTAAAGCACATTTTTGCCTCCCCAGAGAGGAAGTAGTTTATTTAAATTGAAATTTTCCCCTTATACCACATTTTTTCTTTAAACACCCCAGCAAAAAATTACACATTACCATCAGAACTACTTGCCATATAATGACTTACTTTTCTGATTACCAAATTTCATTACTCGCTTACAAATCACATTACCTAAAATTTAAACAAATTATGTACAAGTTGCTAAAGGAGGAGTATAATTTTTTTAGATTAAATAGATTACGTGAACAAGTTGCCACATAAAAAAAGTAAATACTTCTCAAGAATCGATTATTTTAGTCTCACGCCTTGTTAAAATCATTAAGTTGGTAATCCAGTAGGGAACACCTTCCACCAAAAATGCTTAGTTCCAAACCCGATTACCTTTTTTGAAAATTTTTCCTGGGACTATGCAACAGCTAAAAATAGTAATGTGGTTGCCAATATTAATGCAATTTGGCATTTGAAATTAACAGCTGTTAGTTATAAATTGCCATAGCTAATACAATTTGGCAACTGGCAACGCAACTGAAGTTGACTTGCCGCTCATAACCAAGCCATAAAATAAAACATTAATTGATTTATATTTATGATTTTGATTAAGCTAAGGTTTGTTAGCCAAATTACATGTGATAATTATTAATGGGCAAATAACACCAAAGTTAATTGTAAATATTCTGACAAACACCTAGTAGAACGGAACAACTAGCTGTTTTCGAAGGCCGCTACAGCTACATCATCAGCGTTCTTTTGGGTTTGGTCCACTGTGTATGGTGTTACTTGATGTAGATTTCTGCTTTATATACTCAGTCATTATTGCAAATGGAATACGTATTCAATTTGCTGAAATCTTTTTTTACCATCTCTAAATTTACAACAGTCTTGCCACTGTCGTTTTTTTTTAAAATTAACTAACTTGTGCATAATTAGTAAATAAAGTTTTCTTTCTTTAAAAATTTGTTAACAATTTTTAAGCAAAATTATATTTTGCGTTCATTTAAAATAAAATTATAATATAATTTATAATAAAATCTCAAACAAAAAAAAAACATTTATTGCGAAGTTTTATAAGAAATGCAATAAATGTAAAAATTTTTCCTACAGGCGAAACCGTCATTAGTTTTCATTTCACGTTCTCGAGAAAACGTTACTTGTAAAGAATTGAATTTCTTAACTAAACAGTTGTGAGTTCAACATGTTAGACTATATTCATTAATTGGGTAGTGTGAAGTCTTGGCTAAGGCGTTATGGGAACCTTTAAGTTTAATGTTGTCTTAGCTTTCCACCGAAATGATCTGACGCTCGTTCTCTTTTTGTCTCCCATGAGCATTGCCCATATTCTTTATAGACTTTACCATTTCCTGGACTGATGTTACATCAGAAGAGCCATACAGACCCATCAGGTATCGCGTATCAATCGATCTTTGCTATAAATATATTCAAGATTATAAAGAAGCGAAAATTGTAATTTACCTTTTTTCTTGAGTTCCTTGTGCTCTCCAAGTTTTTTAGTTTTCATTGCCCTTGTGTACTTTTGTCCTAATATCTGTTTCTTTTTATATATATATATATATTTCACAGATGCAATTAAAAGATAAGTTTGAATAAAATTTTCTTTTTATATTTGCAATTCAAGATATTTTCAAGTACATAGTTGATTTCTTTTCATTTACTTACTTCCGTGACGAAAGAAAAATAAATAAAATGTCTGGATTGTAGGGAAACAAGCATCTAAGATTGATTGCCTTAAATAAAGACGAAACTATAAAAAAAGAGATTGAAAATTAATGAAATGTAAGTAAAGTCATTTGATATGAGATTAAACTAAAATAGTGTTTCTATTCAAGGGAACATTTTCCTTTTAGCTGACTAATTTTCACTGCTGCCATATACGAGTACATACATACATAAATTCCGAATGTTAAACCCTAAAAATGTCAAATGAACACATTTTTCCTTCAAGTATTCAATCATTTGAAGAAATTAAAAGAAAAAAAAAATTTATTTAAGCAAGAAATACTTCAATTAAAGGCATAAAGCTTAATAGCAGCAGTTATTTATAGCAGAAAGGCTTTTGAATCGGAAAAAAATAATAAAAAATGTTATGGTCTATTAACTAAAAATTCATTCATTGTATTAAAGCCATTATTACTCTTCAAATAAGTTTTATTACAAAAGTGCTCTCAATTATTAATGAAACTATAATTTCGCTTTATTAATATAAATTTGCTTCACCTTTTGAAATACACACACATTAATTAATTAAGTATATTGATTTTCGTTGATGAAAGGAAACCAGAAAAAGTTTGTTCTCTTAATGTTATTGACATTTTTATATCAAATGATATTTCAACTAGCCACCCTCCCTCCTTGCAAACCTACAAAAGGACTTCATTCATTCATATCAAAGCAAGCGTATTTTTTTGGCCCATGAAAGGAAAATTCTTTAATAAAATAAAATTGAATTGAACAGAGTATATAAAATATATGTATACAATTATAATTAGCCCCCATATCAGATTCATTGAATTTAAAGTAAAAAATATTTACATAATTTTTTTTATTTTATTTTTTAAGTAAACTTTTAAATGAACTCATAATTCGCTTTTGAAATCACCCTATAAAGTTTTTTTTTTTGATATATATTAAATTTAATAATTTCTTAATCGGGCTTAAGTTCAGTATTATCATTATTATTATTATTATTAATGTGATCTTTAACACCCGACTAAAAAAAGTGGTGTTATAGGTTTGTAGTCTGTGTCTCTGTGTGTGTGTCTGTCCGTGTCTACGTACATACCAAACGGTTGGACCGATTCCGGTTTAGTTTTTTATGTTTGAAAGGTGACTTGATCGTGAGGTTTCTTAGCTATGTTTCAAGAAAATTTATCCAGCCGTTTAGAAGATATCACATTTTCTCTAGATATATTCGGGGGTTTTTAGAATGTTTAATTTTTGTTATTTTTAAAGAAGAGAAGAAAAATTAAACTATACTTTTTTTAGCTGGAACAAATGCGAATTTTTTTGTACAGCCACCACGCACTTCATCAGCAACCATGTCTATCTACTTGGGCAGAAATTGTCATTAACATCAGCTATTTAACGTGAATTTGTAATGAAATGGAATATGAGAAATGATTATTGTGTATATAATTATTGATTTTTTTCTTTTTTCTCTTCTACTTGGATAGGAAAGATTTTATTCCAAAAAAATCGAATTGCGAAAAATTGCAATTTTTTTTTGCTCAATTTTAGTCAATAATCTAGAATTACTCTTTATATTTGTTTGCACAAAAATGTATGAAGCGCCATCTATCCCACTGTGAGTCGTATTAAAAAACAAGTAAGAGTGCTATATTCGGCTGTGCCGAATCTTATATACCCTTTACCAACGTACGTACATATATATAGTATACAGACACATACATACATATTTGTTTTGTGAAAAAATTTATCATTTTTTTAAAGTTTCCATCTTTGGAGCTGTAATTTTCATTTTTCAAATTTTATACGCCAAACTTTTCTTTCAGAAGCATAAATATATTCAATTTATAAAGAAAAAGAAAAAAATTTTTAGACCTATTTAATTTTACATAACACAAAAAGTGTAAGTTTTCCAACCCTGGAATCATAATTTAGGATTTTTCTAATTCCTTGTACCAATCTAGTTCTTTAAAAAATACATAAAATATGTTAAGAGAACGAAGCAAAAACGAAATAAGAAAAAACTTAGTTTCATTTAATTCCTTTAATATTAAAAAATTCAGTAAAGTGCGACTTTGACTCGCGCACGAAGGGTTCCGTACATTCGGTTCTGAGCACTTTTTAATGTGGCTTTTTTTTTTGCTTTTTTGAAGTTTTATTCAGTTTAAACGATTTTTTCAGTTTTGTCGCTTTTTTCTCATTTTGGCGATTTTTTCTGTTTTTCTCGGTTTTTTTCATTTTGGCAATTTTTTCTGTTTTTGGGGCTTATTTTCATTTTGAAGTTTTTTTTCATTTTGGCGATTCTTTTTCCAATTTGGCGATTTTTTCCTATTTTGGGGGTTTTTTCATTTTGGCGATTTTTTTCCTGTTTTTGGGCTTTTTTTTCATTTTGGCGATTTTTTTCTGTTTTTTGGGGTTTTTTTCGTTTTGGCGATTTTTTTTCCATTCTGGCGATTTTTTTTTCATCTTGGCGATTTTTTTCTGTTTTGGGGCTTTTTTTTATTTTGGAGATTTTTTTCTGTTTTTTAAGGTTTTTTTCAGTTTTGTCGCTTTTTTCTCATTTTGGCGATTTTTTCTGTTTTTCTCGGTTTTTTTCATTTTGGCAATTTTTTCTGTTTTTCTCGGTTTTTTCCATTTTGGCGATTTTTTCCTATTTCGGGGGTTTTTCATTTTGGCGATTTTTTTTTCATTTTGGCGATTTTTTTTCCTGTTTTTGGGCTTTTTTTTCATTTTGGCGATTTTTTTCTGTTTTTTGGGGTTTTTTTTCGTTTTGGCGATTTTTTTTCCATTCTGGCGATTTTTTTTTCATCTTGGCGATTTTTTTCTGTTTTGGGGTTTTTTTTATTTTGGAGATTTTTTTCTGTTTTTTAAGGTTTTTTTCAGTTTTGTCGCTTTTTTCTCATTTTGGCGATTTTTTCTGTTTTTCTCGGTTTTTTTCATTTTGGCGATTTTTTCTGTTTTTCTCGGTTTTTTCCATTTTGGCGATTTTTTCCTATTTTGGGGGTTTTTTCATTTTGGCGATTTTTTTTTTCATTTTGGCGATTTTTTTCCTGTTTTTGGGCTTTTTTTTCATTTTGGCGATTTTTTTCTGTTTTTTGGGGTTTTTTTCGTTTTGGCGATTTTTTTTCCATTCTGGCGATTTTTTTTTTCATCTTGGCGATTTTTTTCTGTTTTGGGGTTTTTTTTTATTTTGGAGATTTTTTTCTGTTTTTTAAGGTTTTTTTTCGTTTTGGCGATTTTTTTTAATTTTGGCGATTTTTTTTTCATTTTGGCGTTTTTTTCATTTTGGCGATTTTTTTTTCATTTTGGAGATTTTTTTCATTTTGGCGATTTTTTTCATTTTGGCGATTTTTGCCTGTTTTGGGGTTTTTTTCATTTTGGCTATTTTTTCTGTTTTTGGGGCTTTTTTTCATTTTGGATTTTTTCTGTTTTTGTGGGGTTTTTTTCGTTTTGGCGATTTTTTTTAATTTTGGAGATTTTTTTCTGTTTTTGGGGGTTTATTTTCATTTTGGAGTTTTTTTTTCAATTTGGCGACTTTTTTTTCATTTTGGCGTTTTTTTCCATTTTGGCGATTTTTTTTCTGTTTTTGGCGCTTTTTTTCATTTTGGAGATTTTTTTTCCATTTTGGCGATTTTTTTTTATTTCGGCAATTTTTTCCTGTTTTGGGGTTTTTTTTTTAATTTTGGCGATTTTTTTCTGTTTTTGGTGCTTTTTTTCATTTTGGATTTTTTTCTGTTTTTGTGGGGTTTTTTTCGTTTTGGCGATTTTTTTCATTTTAGCAATTTTTCCGGTTATTCGCCATTTATTTTAGTCTTAGAATTTTTTTTTGTAATTTGGTGCTTTTTTTCGCTTTGGCGATTTTTTTTGTTTTTGGCGATTTTTTTCGGTTTGGCGATTTTATAATTTTTTGATTTTTTAGTTTTACCGTTTTTGAAAATTTCAAGAGTTTTGCTCTTACGGTTTCCAAGATACAGCAAGTTGTCAAAATTGCATAGTCAAAATTGCATTAACTGATGGAACACCCTTTAATTTAAATTTTTTGAAATTTTAGTGTTAATTTTTGTAGTCTGTATAAAAATACATTAACCTTACAAATTTCAAGTGTATATACATACATACATACAATTGTATGTATATTACATGGGATTTTAAAATTTTTCGTTGCTCGTTTTGGAACACCCTTTAATTTCCAATTCTCATATATTTGTTGTTGTAGCGGCCAAAGGTCTACACACTGTGTCCAAATTTCAGGTCTGTAGCTCTTACGGTTCTCGAGAAAATACTAATATAGGTTTAGACATAGTTAATTTTACATAACACAAAAAGTTAAAGTTTTCCAACCCTGGAAACGACTTTTTAATTTTTTTATATTTTTTTAATTTAAAATTCCAATTTTAGTCGTACTGAAGTGTAAAATATGTTCATTTATTAAAAAAAAATAAAAATTTGTTTTTGGTAGTTAATTTTATATGGCAAAATGAAGTTTAAGTTTTCCAGCTCTGCAATCGTCTGCCCGATTTTGCTGAATTTCAATACCAATCTATTTTGGAAAATTTCTGACACACCAGTCCAAGAACGAAGTCTCTAGCTCTTCTGGGAGCTTCGGAAAACCGATTTCACGTACAGACAGACGGACAGACGGACAGACGGACAGACGGACAGACGGACAGACGGACAGACGGACAGACGGACAGACGGACATCGCTTATTCGTCTTCCCTATGCATAAGGATCCAGAATATATATATTTTATGGGTCGCTTATTGATATTATAGAAATTACAAACGGAATGACAAACCTATATATACCCTTTTACCATTTTTGTTGGTAAAGGGTATAAAAATTCATTTTCCAATTCAAACAAAAAATTATCTGAATCAGATATTAACTCGTTCAGTTTCGGTCCTACTAAGAAATTTGTAAATTCAAATGCAAAAAGGTTTAATAACACTGTGTGACAAATTTTTATGAAATCGAAATACCTTTGACGTGTTACTATTTTTCTGATAGGTATTGTCGAGTACAACAAAACTGTGTCTTTGAAATTTTCCAAACACCTCCAAATCTTGAGTTACGGGTAAAAAACCGGTTATTAGCAAGATTAATGCCACGTAATTAAGGTACGAACAAATTTCGAATCATGTCCCATACCATTGCCAGTAACATTCTGACCATCATCGTTTTTGAAGACATATGGGCCAATGACTCCGCCAGCCCATAAAGCGCACCAAACAGTAATTTCCTGTGAATGTAATGTGATGACATACATTTCTGCTTATTTACGTTCCCATTCAACCAAAAATGCGCTTCATTGGAAAATAAAATTTTGAAAAAAAAAAATCAATCACCCTTATTCCAGTTGGCGACATCGACGCCACTTTAACACAATACTAAAAATTGGGGCTTGTGTACACATTGTCGAAAACAACTGACTCTTGTTGGTACGTTTATACTATTTTCTAGACCGTAGGGAAATGAAATAGATTGTCAGTAGCACAAAATTTTTCTCGAGAGCGAGTAAACAAGTGGCAATTTTTTGGTATTATGTTCAAGTGACGTCTACGTCGCCAACTGGAATAAGGGTGAATATCAATTTGTGCTTCAGCCCAATCGCCAAATTGGCGGCGCATACGTTAGTATTTTGGCTTTAGTTTCTGCACAAGATGAATCTTGAAAGCTTTTAAGCCAAAATCCTTTCGTAAAATCTTCCATAAAGTGGAAGGACACAACCCCAGTTGCTGAGAACGGCGACAAATTGATTGATTGGGATCAACTTCAATGCTTTCCTGTACAGCGGCTACAGGTTCTTCAGTGCGCACTGTTCGGGCATCTCACGGTATGCACATTATCAGTAACAGTAAATGTGGTCCAAAAACGATCTACTGTTCTTCAAATTTGGGGTGATGTGGCTCTTTCCGTTGACGTACCTTTGTTACATTAGCCATAGAACTTATGCGTTACTACCCGATCTCTGGCAACAGAGGAAAGGATGTGCACATATTTATAAAAGGAAGACAGGTTCCTGTTGATGTCAGTTAGGTGCAGCGTCACCCAGAACTGCTCCTGAGTTCAAAAGACGATAGAGGTGAAGCCCTTGTGGTGGAACTTCGAGGCCTAACCAGAGGCTACTTCTGGTGCCACGGGTGCCGGTTGCCCGACAGTCGAGCTGCTCTGAAGTTTTGAGTGTATGTAGCGTTCATCAGGATCCTTTGCTAAAACCCCGAGTTCGTCCTACCCCACGGGGTTTAAAGGATGATTTTGGTGTGTGTGGACTAGGCACTGGATTTTTGGCGACACAGGCATGCGTTCATCTCGGATGAGTGGTTGAGCTGTGCCGGCAATTGTTGAGGAATTCTCTTGGGGACCTCACCGTGGGTGTATACACAACACCTGTAGTGTGAGAACCGGGAGAATTAAACGTGGTGGCTGTGGTTGCTACCAAAAACGCTGGGAGAATAGTCTTGGCTATTAAATTAAAACAATGCCAGTGATTGGCGTGACGCGGGTAGCCAGACACTATTCTAGTTGTTTTTGCCATACAACAAATAGTACTGTTTCGACAAAGTCCTTACGGCGAAGTGTTTAGATAGCTCAAAGTACCTCAGCAAGGTGCTTGAATATAGAACAGAGATAACTATATACAAAGATTGCAACCTATGTGCCCTGCTGGGTTTGCACATTGTTCATTCTAAAGGGTGCATGGGGGCGCTGGTCTGGCGCATAACCCACACCCGGTGCTTGGCACCCGTGAGATAAGGCCGTAAAGGCAAGTGCTCACGGAAATCCAAGCACATCTGTTCTTCAAATTAGCCGCTCTGAAGGACCATTATGCACTCCATAAAATGCAAGAAGTGCACCATGAGTTTGACGAATAGAACGAATCATTTCGATTAAAGATTTTAACAATTCCGATTCATAATGAAATTTCAAAGCAAACTAAACAATAATTCAGTAAAGTGCGACTTTGACTCGCGTACGAAGGGTTCCGTACGTTGGGCTTTGAGCATTTTTTTAATATGACGTTTTTTTTTGCATTATTAACGTTTTTTAGCTGAAATGTTTTTTTTTTATTTTGCTCTTTTTCTCGTTTTGAAGATTTTTTTCAGTTTTTGGCTTTTTTTTCTAATTTGGCGATTTTTTTCATTTTGGCGATTTTTTTTCATTTTGGCGATTTTGTTTCATTTTTGCGATTTTTTCACTTTGGCGATTTTTTTCATTTAATTTAATTTCGTTTTAGAATTTTTTTTAATTTGGCGATTTTTTTTGTTTTTGGCGAGTTTGTTTGGCTTGGCGATTTTATAATTTTGTTTTTTTTTTGTTGTTTTAAAAAAGTTTAAAGTTTAAGCTAAACTCTTGAAATTTTCAAAAACGGTAAAACAAAAAATCCCAAAATTATGAAATCGCCAAACCAAAAAAAATCGCCAAAAACAAAAAAAAAATCGCCAAAACGAATATAAATCGCAAAAAAAACGTAAAATCGCCAAAATTAAAAAAAAAATCGCCAAAATGAAAAAATCGACAAAAATAAAAAAATTGAAAAAATGAAAAAAATCGCCAAAATAAAAAAATCCCCAAAATGAAAAAAATCGCCAAAAACTGAAAAACATCGCCAAAACGGGATAAAAGAGAAAAAAAAACAAACAAAAATCATTTCAGCTGAAAAAACGTCAAAATCGCAACAAAAAAAAAACGCCATATTAAAAAGGTTCTCAAAGCCCAACGTACGGAACACTTCGTGCGCGAGACAAAGTCGCACTTTACTGAATTTATTTTAGTTTCCTAGTCTTTGTTAATTTCTTAGTATTGACGCTTTTTTAAGTTTTGGAGCTTTTTTTAAGTTTTTTCTGTGTACATTTTGTGCATGCTACAAAAATACATTGGTACTACTTTTTGCATAGAATGCGAGCAAAGCACAGAACGCATGTAGTTTTCCTGAGAAAGTCCTTTTGTATCGAGATCCTAAAGGTATTCTTGGGCGAAACTGCAGCTCTGTCTTTCAAAAGAATCAATTAAAGAATTTGAAGGTAACTTTAGTGAGAAACAAGATTTTATTTCTGTAATAAATTATTTTTCAATATTTATGGGATTTAAATGAATCTTTGGTAAGAAAAAAATGTTTTTACGAAATATTATTTTTCGAAAATTCCAATGAATAAATTTAAAAAAATTTTATTTTTGAATCTGCCATCAGGTGGAATACAAACGCAATATAAGTATGTAGTTGTTATTTTTATTGTATCTGACATCCCTACTGCTTTTCATTGACACCAAAGGGAAGCGACTTCTTTTTTTGTTTTGTTTTGTTTTTATATTCTTTTAATACATACTGAGTGCATTTTAATGAGGCGTGTTCGTTTGTTTGTGCGTTTAAATTAATCTTCTATTATATGTATCGATAAACTAAAAATGTGTATTTTATTTGATATTTCATACCTTTTTGGTCTTTGATGTTGTGGCAGTTGTTGTTGTTGCTGTTGCTTATCATTAAATATTTATAACCTTTATTTGAATTTTAGTTTTCAATACAACAAATTAACATTAAATAAATTGAGTCCATTTGTAATTCCTGCATTTTGTGTGTGTGTGAGTGTGTGTGTGTGTGTGTGTCGCCGCTTGTGTGTGCGTGTCGGTGCGTGTCAGTGCGTGTTTGATAAATTTTTAAAATCAATTTGATTTTGTGTTTTATAAAATTTTTCTTCTTGTTATTTGTTTGTTTGTTTATTTGTTTTGATTAGCCACACACGCAGCTGTTTTATGTGCGTTTGCTGTGAGTGTTTTTTTTTCCTTTTCTCTAGTTTTGTGGTTGACCTGTATTCGTTTGTTTATGGAAAATTAACTATAAATTGTTAATAAATTAGTTCTTAGACGTTTCAGTTTTTTTCCCTTTCATTTTTCCATTTTTCTTAAGCACAAATGAACAGGTTTCTCTAGGGAATCATTGCCGCCAACGCCGTCACTGTTGCCTTCCCCATCAATTGTTAATTTCTGTGAAATACAGCTTGCTCTGCTCGGCTGCTGATGTTTTGTGTGCAATATGGATTTGTTTTTAACATTTTTGTCACATCTAATTTATTTGAGTTTTGTTGCTGCTCTTAAAGGGATTTTAAAGGTATCAATACGGCTGTTAGTTTTATATCCGTTTAAAATTATACACACACACACATACGTGACACATGCATACATACATTAGTAAAAGGTCAAGTGTTATTTTTTCCATGCTGCTGCTTTAGGAGAAAAGGTGTAAATGTGTTTTTTTTTATTGGTAGATTTTCTATTTTGTTGTTTACAAAAAGAAAAAAACATTTTCTGTATAATTCAGGTTCATAAAAAGGCTGATTATCCTTTAAGGCGATTTAGCTTAAAATGCAAAAAACAAAACAAAAAAAATTGGTAAAAGGGAGATTAATTTTAATACCTAAACTAATAGAATAAGTTAGATTTATATAAAAAAAATTTAAATTTTGTTCAAATATATACCTATTTACTATAAAAAAATCAAAAAATAAACCTGCTTAAAATTCAATTTTGACAAACAGCAAGTGACACCTTAAATAGCAAGTATTTACCAACATAATTTAATAATCAAATAACAAAAATTAAGTTTTAAAAATCCCCGAATATATCTAGAGAAGATGTGAAATTTTTTTTTTTTTTAAGAACCCTCACGATCAAGTGACCTTTCAAAAAGGAAACTAAATCGAAATCGGTCCAGCCGTTTGGTCTGTACGTGGACGCGGACAGACACACAGATAGACACTACAAACTTATAACAAGCCTTTTTTTAGTCGGAGGTTAAGAGGCGTAACTTAAAAAACTCGAAATCAAATTTTGTTTGTGATATAATGTAATTAACGAAAATCCATTTACTACCGTCATTTCTATCCGTGCAGTCCCAAAAATAACCAATTTATTAACAAAAGTCAAAAGAATACTGAAAACAAAATCTGGCAACACTTCTGATAATTTTAATGTGACAACTGTCTTTATTTTCCTATAACGAATTTGTATCACAGCAAGAGCTTAATATGATTAATATTGGTTGACAGAAATATATGTTACATATGATTGAATTGAAAGAGGCGTAGCCCCGCCCACTTTTATAAATGCAGTATCGGGTTGTAAGCACAGTCGAAAGTGTTTGCAAAGTTTCTTAAGCTTGAGTAAGGTATAAGTACCTGAATGAGTGAAATAACATTTAAATAGGCGTGGTCATGCCCACTTTTCTGGATGACTTAATTTTGTTGCTATAAAAGCGTAAGTTATGTCCAAAGTTGCATAAGAAATAGATGTACTTACAATATTATGTTACATGGAAATGGCGGTGGTCCGCCCACTTATTCAAGTAATAGATTGTGTCTTCAAGAGCCAAAGTAAAGCCAAGTACATGATTCACATATAATACGAGGCGCGTCAATGAGTTCGTGAATTTTCGAATGAAACACAAGTTTTTGCATAAAATATTATTTTAAATTTCAAGGTAAGCTACATAGCATAATTGTAATAATATCCAACTTTAACAAAAATTAAATAAATATAATTAACCAAATAAGCTTGTCTTAAGTAGAACAAAAATTAAAAAAATGAAGCAAAAATCTACATCAAGTGTACCAAACACAAAGAACGCTGATAAGTAAGTTGCAGCGGCCTTCGAAGACACCTAGTTGTTCCGTTCTGCTAAAATTAACTTTTGCGTTATTTGTTCGTTAAAAATTATCATATGTAATTCGGCTTACAGACCGATACAAACTTTAGCCTAATCGAATCACAAATATAAAAAACAAATTTGTCAACAAAGTATCCTTTGAGCTACATACATAAGTACTTTGCCAATTTGCTTATATGTTTCATAAAATAATATGTGTCGAGATCATACAATTAGCTATTTGTTTATGAGATTTAATCGTTGGTGTCAAATTTCTTCCCGCCGAGCCATTCCTACAGGTTTAAGAACAATATATAGTACGTACGTCCAAAAGGCAGCTTTCTCCTATTTGCAAAATATAGTTTTTGAAATCGCTTATCAAATGGTTGAATCGGTTAAACAAAAAATACAAACCGATATTTGGCGTATTCAGAGACAATGAGATATTTTGGCCCTTTTTCTGCATGGGACTTTTTGTCGCTTTCGAAAATGGTAGCAAACAGTTCACATAAATGGGGATGTCGGAAGTTAAATTTTAAGTTGTGCATTTTAAATTTTGACTTACAGCGCTGTTTAAGTTGAATTTAGAGCTTTCATGTATTCAAATACTTCAGGTAAAATACCTTAGCTACCCCTTAAATAAAACTCAGCACATAAAACTCCAAAATGGCGATACATGTATTTTTGGCCTCTTTTGTCCGAATAGGCCATTAGAATCTTGTGTAATGTAAAGCTGAGAAAAAGCTGCAAGAAACCAAGCGAAATACCTAAATTTATGGTATTTACAAAAGGCAGTTTGAGAAAAATATTTATGTCGAAAAGTGCGAAGCAATCGATATATGTAAACGCTGAGAAACACTGAGAAAATTATGATATAATAAGATATAATTATTTAGAATATTGAAACAAATTTCAACGTCTAATAAACTATTTCCCATAGCGACCACATAATAAATCATTAAACTCAATCATATACTTATAAAGTTCCCAATATTATTCTTCATTTCTATTTGCATTAACCTCAAAATGTTTCTTCATGTGTAATTTAAGACTTTCCTTAAAATATAATTTATCCCAGTAGTATTTTGCTTTTCTGTTGTACGAGTATCTCTTAAATCATTTATTACAATTTGTGTTTATCTTTTTATACATTCGAGCAATTATTGCTTAAACTAAACTTTAGTTGTTTCTTTTTTGTAATGATGACAGTTTTTGCACATGTGAACACACACGTTTAGCCAGCCAGCTCGCAAATGTGACAGGAAGAAAATAAAAGATAAACTCCTGTCGTCTCCCATATGAACAATTTATTCTCAACTATGTCAAAATCTAAAAATCTGTCGTCTGTTATAAATTTTTCTTTTTTTCTTTTGGCAAATAAGAAACTAGAAAATTAAATTAATGACAAACAAGTAAGAGTGCTATATTCGGCTGTGCCGAATCTTATATACCCTTTACCAACGTACGTACATATATATAGTATACAGACACATACATACATATTTGTTTTGTGAAAAAATTTATCATTTTTTTAAAGTTTCCATCTTTGGAGCTGTAATTTTCATTTTTCAAATTTTATACGCCAAACTTTTCTTTCAGAAGCATAAATATATTCAATTTATAAAGAAAAAGAAAAAAATTTTTAGACCTATTTAATTTTACATAACACAAAAAGTGTAAGTTTTCCAACCCTGGAATCATAATTTAGGATTTTTCTAATTCCTTGTACCAATCTAGTTCTTTAAAAAATACATAAAATATGTTAAGAGAACGAAGCAAAAACGAAATAAGAAAAAACTTAGTTTCATTTAATTCCTTTAATATTAAAAAATTCAGTAAAGTGCGACTTTGACTCGCGCACGAAGGGTTCCGTACATTCGGTTCTGAGCACTTTTTAATGTGGCTTTTTTTTTTGCTTTTTTGAAGTTTTATTCAGTTTAAACGATTTTTTCAGTTTTGTCGCTTTTTTCTCATTTTGGCGATTTTTTCTGTTTTTCTCGGTTTTTTTCATTTTGGCAATTTTTTCTGTTTTTGGGGCTTATTTTCATTTTGAAGTTTTTTTTCATTTTGGCGATTCTTTTTCCAATTTGGCGATTTTTTCCTATTTTGGGGGTTTTTTCATTTTGGCGATTTTTTTCCTGTTTTTGGGCTTTTTTTTCATTTTGGCGATTTTTTTCTGTTTTTTGGGGTTTTTTTCGTTTTGGCGATTTTTTTTCCATTCTGGCGATTTTTTTTTCATCTTGGCGATTTTTTTCTGTTTTGGGGCTTTTTTTTTATTTTGGAGATTTTTTTCTGTTTTTTAAGGTTTTTTTCAGTTTTGTCGCTTTTTTCTCATTTTGGCGATTTTTTCTGTTTTTCTCGGTTTTTTTCATTTTGGCAATTTTTTCTGTTTTTCTCGGTTTTTTCCATTTTGGCGATTTTTTCCTATTTCGGGGGTTTTTCATTTTGGCGATTTTTTTTTCATTTTGGCGATTTTTTTTCCTGTTTTTGGGCTTTTTTTCATTTTGGCGATTTTTTTCTGTTTTTTGGGGTTTTTTTTCGTTTTGGCGATTTTTTTTCCATTCTGGCGATTTTTTTTTCATCTTGGCGATTTTTTTCTGTTTTGGGGTTTTTTTTATTTTGGAGATTTTTTTCTGTTTTTTAAGGTTTTTTTCAGTTTTGTCGCTTTTTTCTCATTTTGGCGATTTTTTCTGTTTTTCTCGGTTTTTTTCATTTTGGCGATTTTTTCTGTTTTTCTCGGTTTTTTCCATTTTGGCGATTTTTTCCTATTTTGGGGGTTTTTTCATTTTGGCGATTTTTTTTTTCATTTTGGCGATTTTTTTCCTGTTTTTGGGCTTTTTTTTCATTTTGGCGATTTTTTTCTGTTTTTTGGGGTTTTTTTCGTTTTGGCGATTTTTTTTCCATTCTGGCGATTTTTTTTTTCATCTTGGCGATTTTTTTCTGTTTTGGGGTTTTTTTTTTATTTTGGAGATTTTTTTCTGTTTTTTAAGGTTTTTTTTCGTTTTGGCGATTTTTTTTAATTTTGGCGATTTTTTTTTCATTTTGGCGTTTTTTTCATTTTGGCGATTTTTTTTTCATTTTGGAGATTTTTTTCATTTTGGCGATTTTTTTCATTTTGGCGATTTTTGCCTGTTTTGGGGTTTTTTTCATTTTGGCTATTTTTTCTGTTTTTGGGGCTTTTTTTCATTTTGGATTTTTTCTGTTTTTGTGGGGTTTTTTTCGTTTTGGCGATTTTTTTTAATTTTGGAGATTTTTTTCTGTTTTTGGGGGTTTATTTTCATTTTGGAGTTTTTTTTTCAATTTGGCGACTTTTTTTTCATTTTGGCGTTTTTTTCCATTTTGGCGATTTTTTTTCTGTTTTTGGCGCTTTTTTTCATTTTGGAGATTTTTTTTCCATTTTGGCGATTTTTTTTTATTTCGGCAATTTTTTCCTGTTTTGGGGTTTTTTTTTTAATTTTGGCGATTTTTTTCTGTTTTTGGTGCTTTTTTTCATTTTGGATTTTTTTCTGTTTTTGTGGGGTTTTTTTCGTTTTGGCGATTTTTTTCATTTTAGCAATTTTTCCGGTTATTCGCCATTTATTTTAGTCTTAGAATTTTTTTTTGTAATTTGGTGCTTTTTTTCGCTTTGGCGATTTTTTTTGTTTTTGGCGATTTTTTTCGGTTTGGCGATTTTATAATTTTTTGATTTTTTAGTTTTACCGTTTTTGAAAATTTCAAGAGTTTTGCTCTTACGGTTTCCAAGATACAGCAAGTTGTCAAAATTGCATAGTCAAAATTGCATTAACTGATGGAACACCCTTTAATTTAAATTTTTTGAAATTTTAGTGTTAATTTTTTTAGTCTGTATAAAAATACATTAACCTTACAAATTTCAAGTGTATATACATACATACATACAATTGTATGTATATTACATGGGATTTTAAAATTTTTCGTTGCTCGTTTTGGAACACCCTTTAATTTCCAATTCTCATATATTTGTTGTTGTAGCGGCCAAAGGTCTACACACTGTGTCCAAATTTCAGGTCTGTAGCTCTTACGGTTCTCGAGAAAATACTAATATAGGTTTAGACATAGTTAATTTTACATAACACAAAAAGTTAAAGTTTTCCAACCCTGGAAACGACTTTTTAATTTTTTTATATTTTTTTAATTTAAAATTCCAATTTTAGTCGTACTGAAGTGTAAAATATGTTCATTTATTAAAAAAAAATAAAAATTTGTTTTTGGTAGTTAATTTTATATGGCAAAATGAAGTTTAAGTTTTCCAGCTCTGCAATCGTCTGCCCGATTTTGCTGAATTTCAATACCAATCTATTTTGGAAAATTTCTGACACACCAGTCCAAGAACGAAGTCTCTAGCTCTTCTGGGAGCTTCGGAAAACCGATTTCACGTACAGACAGACGGACAGACGGACAGACGGACAGACGGACAGACGGACAGACGGACAGACGGACAGACGGACAGACGGACAGACGGACAGACGGACATCGCTTATTCGTCTTCCCTATGCATAAGGATCCAGAATATATATATTTTATGGGTCGCTTATTGATATTATAGAAATTACAAACGGAATGACAAACCTATATATACCCTTTTACCATTTTTGTTGGTAAAGGGTATAAAAAGTTGCAGTAGCAACGAAGGAGGAACACCACCACTGACACATACATCTTGTCATTTTATTTATTTTTATCCGAGCATCTTTTAAAGCATTTAAATTATTGGCAAAAAAAATAATAAAAATAAAACAAAAGCTTTATATGTAGATATACTTATATATTATTGACCTGCACAAGACCATTTATAAGACCTTTCAAGAAATGCGACATTTTTCAAACGCTTTACTACAGCCAAATATTCTAGAATAAACGCTAAACAACACTGTTGGCAATATTTGTTTTTGAGTTCTTTGTCTTGCCAACAGTGTTTTTTGGCGTTTGTCTTAGAATATTTCGCTGTAGTAAAGCGTTTAAAAAATGTCGCACGTCTTGAAAGGTCTTATAAATAGTCTTGTGCAGGACTTTATTATATATGTATGTACATATGTGCATATATAATATAGGCAAGAGTAAATAAAAAGTATAAAACACAGCAGTGGAGAGAAAGATAGCAGCAACATCTATTTCCATTTTATTTTAAAATTTTTTGGAAACCCCTTAAATTCCGAATAAAATCAACTTTCACTAATAGAAGCGATATTTTCGGCAGTGCGCAGATTGCGATGATGCACAAGATCTGACCACATCTATAATAAGGGTTTGTTCCACGATTTCGAAAACGTTAGACTTGTCTCACACTTACATTTGAAACAATATTTTAAAATTTGTTTTTGTAAACTTCTTTAGTTTTTCATACAAACGAAAACAGCTGTTGCACAGAGTAATAAAAAGGTAGAAAGAAGAAGATTTATTTTATTTCGAACAAATTTATTAGACAATATGTGTGTTAAAACCTGAATTTATAATACTTGTAATGTGAACTCTAAATCAGCTGTTTATGATTTTAATGTTAAAATTAGGTTTTAGCTTTCCTTGCGAAAACATTTTATGGCGTCCATAATCACCCCGTAATTTCCAAAAAGAGACCACATTCGATCCACCACTTTATATTACGTTTTAACAATTTTTTAAGAGTTGTTTTTAAACGATCCATATTCGCAAATGGCAAACCTTTTAGTCAATAAATGGCATTGCAGACAGTGATGCCAACTTTTTTTTTTGGCTCTGTAAGCACATCAAAATTAAAAAAAAAAACACTAAAAAGCGTAATTTTGAGATATAAAAGGACGCACTAAGGTGAAAAACGATTGAAGATCAAAACGAGTGAAGTTTAATAATTTTAAATATTTTCTAAGCTATTCTCCATTTCGGCAAAAGTATAATTTTTAATGAAATATATCAGATGAAAAAGGTATGCTTTACACTAAAAAAGTAAATACACCAAGTTGTTATTAAAGTAATTTTACGAAATACACAAATTTCTTAAAAGCACTACTGAGTGCTTTTTTTTAGTTTGGCACTAACGCTCAAAATTTGGCGTTTTGAGTCTTCAAAAAGCACTAAAAATAGTGGCAAAAGCACCAAGTTGGCATCGCTAATTGCAGATGACAGACATTTAACAGCTGATAGCCCTGCCAGATCGGCGGTTTTGAAAAGCTGTTTTTTTTTTGACCTCACAAAGAAACACTTCAATTTTATTTATTTGTATAAATAAAAATGAAATGTTTGTTTGTTTTTAAATTAAGCAATCACTTTTATAACTGTGCTCCATTTCTTAGCAATATTATGGACGGGCCGGTCCTTACCATACCTTATTAAACTGCTGCATATGTGTTAGTAATAAATAAAATATAAACATTTATTCTAAACATTATAAATGGTGAATTTTGCAAAAAAAAATAGAAAGTAATAACAGCAAAAAATAATATAAATTCGTACAATAAATTTTTACAGCAATACACATAAAAATTTGTGAAAAATCCGTAGCAAAATTTTAAGCTAATGATAGCAATTTCCGGCTTCAAAAAGCTTACTGGCATATAGACACAAAAGTTTTGAACAAAAAAAAAAAAGAAAAACGATTTTCCAAACAAACCGCCAAAAATAATGTTAGAAAGAAAAAAAAACAGGATTCTTGTGAAACAAGCCCGAGGCCACTAAAAGCTGCATGGCACACAAAAAGAGAATAGGTATCTAAGAAAAATTACAACAAATTTGCGTGTGTGTGTGTGTGTATTTTCCTTTTATTTTCATACAGAAATATAACGAAACAAAATAAACTTTGTCTTTTGCTATAGCAGACAATTTTTCAAAACTTTTTTTTTTAACCTTTTAAAGACATAAATTATATTTTATTATATTAATAAATTTTTATTTCACAGTTTCCTACTGAGAAACTTATCATGTTTGTTCAAAAGCGTATGTACATATGTATTATTTATGTTAAAAAAAAAAATACAATAACATATACATATTTATTTTTTTCAAATTTAAAAAGAAAAAAAGTTCATTACAATTTTTTTTCTTACCATAAAATCATTTTCGTCCACTTTGGCGTTTTCTCTTGCTGGCTTTTGTTTTTATTGGCATTTAATGAATTTAAACAAATCAAAATGTTTATTGAATTTTAAATTAAGCAAACAACTTAACAGAACAACCAACATTGAGGTTTCAGCTTAAGAAGACGACAATTTGCCTGGTTTTCCACTGAAATGCATTAAACGCCCAAAAAAGGTTAAACACGACAAACAGCATTTAAAATAAGAAGAAGAAGACGAATACGAAGTAGAAGAGGAAGAGAAAAAATGTCAATATTTACATAAATTAGCTGCTAAACACTAAATAAGGTTTTGCCGTCAAAACACGACAAAAACAAAAAAAAAATTACGAAAACATTTTTTTTTATCATTTCAACAATTTATGCGCATGCACGCACGTTAAAAGCAAAAGAAAATCCAATAGAGTTAAAGAAAATTAACATAATGTTGTTTAAATAACACATTTCATTGCATACAGGGCCTGTATTATAGGCCTGTATTAAAGGCAAAACTTTTGGTCTCCAAAACATTTTTTTCTTGTTTTTTTCTGTTAATTTAATGACATTAAAAAAAAACGCCAACGCATCTTAATCAATTAAAACAAGCACAGCAACACCAAAACCCATTATCAATTTAATTGTAAAAGCATACAAATTCTTGAAATTAATTATGTTGCTTTTGGTGGACTCCATACATATTTATTAAAAGTTTATTTCTGCATAATTACCACTACAACGAAGGCAAATTTCAGAGGTTGAAAAACAAAAATTATGTTAAATTAGCTGCCCTCAACGAAGCAGCTTTCTAAAGTCACACTTTTGAGGGTAAGCTAAGGGCTAAAGCTTAAATTAGGCATGACATATACAAAACCATACAAAACAGCTGTTCGTACCAAACTTGTTGGCAACACTGTATTTGATTATACGCGACTCCCCATAACGCCATATCCATTGCCATAAAACCAATTCAATTTTGGCTTGGTTATGGCTATGGCACGTCTAATGTAAGCTTTAGGAAAACTAAAATGTTGTTTTTTATATAGAGGTATAAAAATACAAGTTGGCAACACTATTTTTAATGGCGGCCCTCTTTTTTTTTTGTTTGTTTTTTCTTAAGAGAAGTATCACTCAAGGAATTGCCCATGGGCAAATGGCCTAGGGTATTTCAGGCAGAAATACTGGCAATCACCAAATGTGTTGGCATTAATTTAAATAGGGGCATTAGAAGTGCGCATGTAGCATTCTTTTCCGATAGTCAGGCAGCTCTTAAGTTTCTCCTCTCATGGGATTACCGCTCTAGGCTAATTTTAGAGTGCTTTGACTCATTACAAAAGCTATCCATACGGAACAAGGTTTCCATTTATTTGATAGCTGGCCATAGCGGTCATCCAGGGAATGAGGCAGCGAATGAACTGGCCAAGAGGGCCTCCGCTGCTCCTTTTGTGGGCCCAGAGCCATTTTGTGGCGCAAGTTGGTCGACTGTAACATCTCTGATCAAAAAAAGGCAGGCCAAAGCTTTGATGCAGCCATTTACATATCGAGCCGTAACCGCCAAAAAATCTTAACCGACACATTTTTTGGACCTCGTTTTTTTTACGAAAATCGATTATTTACGATCGCAAATAAACGATTTTGGCCTGAACCTCAACAGGAATAATTTACGGCTTGTTACTGGTTTTCTTTCTGGTCACTTTGGTCTGAACTATCCTCTGTGGAAAAGTAACCAAGTTCGTTCACCTTTATGTCGCTTATGCTTGGAAAATGACGAGACGACGACACACATTCTTTGTGAGTGTATCGTATTATGTGACAGTAGAAGGAGTGTTTTTCATTCCGAGTTTCTGTGTTCAGATGATATTAGGCGGGCTTCTCCAATATCTGTACTGACTACAGGTCATCAGATCCATCAGGTGTCGCAGTGCCGGTCTTTGGATCAGATCTGTCCCCTATTCTGTTCTATTATTATATATATATATATATTCTATTATTCTATTAAGGTAATTAATGCCTACTACTACTTATAGGTGTTACCTTCTTTAGGAAAGGGATAGCGATAGAGACGACAGGTAGGTGGTTAAGAAGGAAGAAATAGAGAAAAACGTCATTCTCTTACAACTCTGCTTTTTTTGCACGTTTTTGATAAAGCTGTATTGCAGCGCCTCTGGTGTCAATGAGGCGTATTAAATTTTTTTCAAGCCATTTTTTATTAATTATTTTACTTCGCCGATGATTCAGCTACACAATACCGTCGAAGGAGGGCGCTCTGATGTTACATTAGCACTAGTATCTGCTAAAGTCTGTATAGTTCAGTGACCAGTGTGTAGGCATTCATCACATGAACTTTCCTACAACAACTGATGCAAAGGGACACTAATGCACATCAGGAAAATGTCTGGTGTTGTTATTTATTGACTGTCGGATACCGGGCTCGAACCCAGGACCTTCTGTTTTGTAGTCAACGTGCTAACTACAGGGTGTGCCAAAAGTTACCATGGGGTTTAAAAGATTAATAACTTTTTCGTTAATTTATTTATTATTTACAAAACTCGTAGGTTCAAAATCAATCAATTATTTAACTGATATGACAAAAAAATTAATTAATTAAATTATTTACAAATAATTTTTTTCTGTGATCTCTAATAGTTTCCATTTAATGCATTTTTTTGCTCCTCTCCTCTCAGGTAAACTTATGAAAAGTGATGTTACGTTATTTTGCATTTTAGGTGACGATATGTAGGTATGTTAATTTTAATATAAACCCAACGAGAATTATTTTTATGTGCACATTGTATATACAGTGCGTTTAGTGCAAGACAAGGAATCAACAAGTTCTTAATGTGATTCATTTTGAGGCCAAAATCAAAACTCTTTAGTAGTTCGGAAGCCATGAAATGAAACGCCATTAAAATTACTTTTTTGAGCGGTTCGTTCCTTTTATAAAAATATAAGGTTCTTGATTATGGCTGAGTCGTGTTGACTGAGTCCTGTTGGCTGAGTAACATCACTATCTGTCCTTACAGCAGCTACGTCCAAACACAAAAACAGTTAACTTATAGTTAGCTTTTCTTAGACTGACTAAAAGCTAGCTGCAAAGTCATCCAGAACAAACCCAACATTAATTCTTCAGTTGAGTACGTAATCGAATTTGATGAGAGAGAGCCAACAAATTTATTCTCACCTACTTTAAAACTCATTTCAGTTTTATATTAACATTTTGCTGTTGTTATTTTAGATGGCAGCTTAGCCGAGTGGTAGCGAGTTGAATACACAACGTGTAATGTTACATGTTCGAACACCAAAAAAAATTGTTTAATTTACTGACTACCAAGTGATTTAAAAAAGTCAACTTTAAGTTAGCTGAAAGTAGTGCAGAGTGAGACAATTGACTACCGCCTAGGACATCGCAATGTTAAAATAGTCAGTTGATTACACTGCAAAGTAATCCAAGTGTCAGTCAGTACTAGTTGCGAAATAGTTAGCTTAAAGTTAGTTTAAAGTTAGCCAAATTTCCGACAGGGCAGCTTTGAAAGCTCTTAAATTTGTTCTTGTTTCTTTGCCAAGTATGAGCAAGCATTGGTGTCTGCTGTGTTGTTGTTGTGGATGTTGTACTCTCGTCGGTGTGAAAGCACAAAAAGCTCTTTATAAAAGCTTGCACATTGTGCACATGGCTTGGACGTAGCTGTCTTACAATATCCCTTTCCTGTTCTCAGGTAACATAAAGGGACATGTTATTTTGACACAAGTAAGCTAAAAGCTTACTTTCTCTTTTCAGCAACCTGCCTAACCTAAGCTTATAGATGGAATTTTTCTTATTTTTAATTTATTTCGTAATTTAGATACTTATAATTAAAATTTGCAAAATATGTAATTGTACAATTATATACAGCTTTTATTTAATATCACAATAACTCCACAAATAAATTGACTAAATAAAATATTTTTCTTATTTTTGCAGGTACGTGTACTGTAACTGTTTTATATAAATCTGAAGGTAAACATACATATTTCTTACAAAAATTAAATTATTTGAAAACTTATAATTATACAAAATTAAAATCTAATGGCATTTTAAGTTTTATTTTGAGGCATTTTTACTAAGTTATTTTTTAAAAGCAAAATAAATAAAAAAGTTTGTACAAATCTTTTGAAAATTGTCAAGTTTTTCTTTGGAATCAAATTAAATATTGGACTCAATACTCCGCAGATTTGTGTTTAGTGACTTGACTGTCTTTTTGCCATTAAAAATTCAACTCATTGCACAATTTGCTTTTAATTGTTAAACATTTTGTGAGATTTATTTTGTGTTTCATGCCATACATACCAAGAGTGTGTTTGCTGGGCAGGGAAGTGCCAACAACGACAGTTCTGCTCCTGAAGAGCTTTTATAAAAATATTATATTAACCTGCCTGCTTTTAATGATTGGCCAGCTCTGGTGTGCCTGCTGCATGCTTGGTGGTCTTACGAAAAAAATTAAACATGCCACAAAAAAAAAATTATTTTAATTCTTTAGCCGACTCATTGTAAATGCCAATAAAACATGTTTAACATACAAAACAACAACAGCGGCAGCAATAATAACAACAACACAAATTTAATTTAATTTTTCCTCTTTTTTTTTTCTCTTATAAGTTTTATTTTATTGTACCATATACTCGTATATTCATAGAGGTTCCTTTTATTTTTACAACAAATTGTAATGTAATTTAAAGGTGCGCTGCTGTAAAAATGTAGAAAAAAACGGAAAAATATACCTATCGTTAGCTTAATATAGAAAGAACCTAAAATTTTTTTGAATTCGAGATTTTTGCATTTTTCGATACATTATAAAATTTCCAGGCCAAAATTTCGAGAAATCAGCTGTTAAATGCATTTCGTCAGCTTCTCGGTAGTTTTCGTTTTTTAGTCATAAGCTACCTTTTCATAGACCGGGTCACATTTGTTCTTTTATCGAAATATACAAAAAATCGATTCCCAAAAAAAATAATGAGTTAGGCCCATTCTATATTAAGGTAACGATATGTATCTATGTATTAAAGGCAATTTGTGTAGGAGTAAAAAGAATTCCAAAATAAATTCTTTATAAATAAATAAATATTCCATTGAATTACACCAATTGCAGCTTTAAGTAAATAGGATTTTAAAAATACAGGGTGGGCCAAAACTTACCATGGGGTTTAAAAATTTAAGAACTTTTTCGTTTATATATTTTTTTAACCCCCGACAAAAGAAAAGGGGTGTTATAAGTTTGTAGTGTGTGTCTGTGTATCTGTGTGCCTGTCCGTGTCCACGTACAGTCCAAACGGCTGGACCGATTTTGATTTAGTTTTTTCTGTTTAAAGGGTGACTTGATCGATATGGTTCTTAACCATGTTTGAAGACAATCGGTCCAGCCGTCTAGAAGATGTCACATCGTTTCTAGATGTATCGGGGGTTTTTAAAATTTTAAAATTTTTGTTATTTATTTTTTATTTTTTCAGATTATATAAATAATACTTGGAGAATAAATAATGAAGAGATTGACAACTGAACAAAGAACCAGAATAATATACATAATTTTATTATTTAAATCAGAGATCAATTATTTTAAATTTGATTATGAGTGATGAAGCTCATTTTCATTTGAATGGCTTTGTTAATAAACAGAACTGTAGGTTCTGGGTTTCTGAAAATCCAAGAGCCATTCATCAGCGCCAATTGCACCCCATTAGGTGTACAATATGGTGTGGGATCACATCTGAAAATATCATTGGGCCTTACTTCTTCGAGAATGAAGATGGAAGTGCTGTAACCGTAAATGGAGAGCGGTATCGGTTTATGATAGAACATTTTTTACGGCCTGCTCTTGAAAATAGACCTGGTATGTGGTTTCAGCAGGACGAAACCACTGCCCACACTGCCACAGACACAATGACACTTTTAAGTAAAATTTTTGGAGAATGAATAATTTCCAGAAATTTTAACATTATTTGGTCAGCGCGATCGCCAGATTTGGGGTTATTTGAAGGAGTGAGTGTATGTGAAGTCAAGGCAAACATTGTTGCAGAAATTCGAACGCTACAGCCACAAATTTTGAAAGATGTTATGGAAAATGCTCTAAAACGAGCCCATCAGTGCAAAGCTGCAAACGGTGGTCAAGAGACATTATTTTTCATACTTAGTGTAAAAAATTTTCCACTTTGTATATTATATAATCTGAGAAAAAAAAATTAATAAACGAAAAAGTTATTATACTTTTAAACCCCTTGGTAACTTTTGCCCCACCCTGTATTTGAAAAATAATTCTTTCTGCCAAATTCTTTCTGAGTTCAATGCAAATATCTGATAGAAGAAGATAAGAAGAAGTACATGTAATATAAAATTAAATTTTAATGGGCGTACCTCCGCCCATTTTTTAAATGCAAGATTGTGTGTTTTTCAGGGCTTAGGGTGTGTGTTAAGTTTTGTAAAAATCTGTAAAGTAGCACCACGTAGAATAAAATATTAAACTTGTAATGGGCGTGACTCCGCCTATATTTTAAATAAAAGATTTTGTCTATTTTAGAGCTCAATTTGTGTGGTAAGTTTCGTAAAAATCGGTTTAGTAGAACCGCGTGAAATCTTACTCGTATAATACATTTTTTAACTTTCAAATTGTGTAATTACAAGAACCAAAGGTGTTTTATAGGTATTGCACCAATCAAATAAGTAGAATATCATAAAATTATATTAAAAAAAATTGTGGTCGTGTCACCGCCCACTTTTTTACAATGGGACCCTTCTCTCAGACAACAAAAAAATTTTAACAATCAATGATCAAACAGAATTGGGGCATAAACACATTTTCCATACAAAATGACACAAAAAACTAGCCTCAGAAAGCAGTCGATAGATAGAATCTATTTTATTTTGAGAACGTTTTTTTCTTATGCTCTCACATACATATAAATAAATACTCTCTCAAACATGTTACCATACTTTCAATAAATTCCATACATATTAAGAACAAAACTACAAAGAAAAATAAGCACAAAAGAAAATAAAACAAAAATTAGAGAGCATTTGAAGTTACTGCTGTAGTTTTTATTATGGGCTTTGTTAATTTGACAGCGATTTTTCCTGAAGTTGCGGACTTATTCTGTTTAATCATTCAGTCTAAAATGTACGGAGTTATGAAGTAACACACATAGAAAAAAAAATGTGACGAATTGTTAACCTACTCTTTTTTTTTGAAGTCGATTAAAAATAGTTTTGGCCTTGGAATTTTTTTCATATGCCTTTAAAAATTTATGTTTGCTCTAATTTTTTAGGTATAGTTATGCATTTTGAAAATTCTTGTGTCATTTGGTTTTGTATAAAGCAGGAATTAAGCCCTAAATAAAGCATTGAAAAATATTCAACAAAAAGTTTTTTAAAAAGTTCCTGAAAATTTTCTATTTATAAAGAAAAATTTTGGAACTAAAAACAAAAAAAAAACTTACTGACTTCAAAAACGGGCATTAAAAGGTTTGAAAATAATTTGTGGCTCGATAATGGATGGCAAACGAAGAACTTAAGTTGCTTTGTCAACTGGCAACGCAACCGTGTAATTAAAATTGCTATTGTACAGTAGTCCCCGCTTAGTTGCTCATGTTAGGATGAAAATTTTTTTGGACGTTTTTAAGCGGGAAATCATTTAATCTATATGGTGGCAGAAGGTTAAACTATATAAAACGTTATTGAAGGAGATAATAATTAATATTTTATTTTAAATTAAAGGCTTTATAATAATTTCTTTTTCAGTTTTAATATTACCACCATTTTGCTTTAAAACTTGTGCAGCAAGGTTTCCAATAAAACAATCACGCTTATTCTAATTGTCGACGTCGACGTCACTTTAACATAACACCAAAAAATTAAGGCTTGTGTATCCGTTGGCGAAAACAACTGACTCCTGTTGGCAGGTTTATGCTATTTTCTAGACCTTAAGGAACGGAAATGGATTGTCAGTAGCACAAAGTTGTTCTCGAGAGCGAGTAAACAAGCCCCAATTTTTTGGAATTGTGTTAAAGTGACGTCGATGTCGAATATTAGAATAAGGGTGAATATATCGAGCTATAACCTAAAAAAAAGTTTAACTGACATTTTTTTTGGACTTCGTTTTTTTTGACGAAAATGGATTATTTATTAATAGGAAATAGTAGATTTTGGCCAAAAATATTAAGTTCGAAAAAAAGCTTAAGCTTTTTTTTTGGGCTTTATAGCACGATATGGCAACTAAAGTTAACAGCTGTTAGCTGTGAGTTGCCATACTTAATAACATTGTGGCTACTATTTGTAAAAGCTTTACGGCCTGCCCCACGATGTCAGCAGAATTCGTTCGATCGAATACTTAAATTGAAAACAACAACAAATTTTCTAATGTTATCGATCGACCTATTTCTGGTGGTGGGACAAGCCGTTAACTAAAATTAATAAATAATATCCTCAACTAAAAATTCAAAACTCCGTGAAATTTTAAAGCTGCACTTTTTTTAAACACGTATTTCTTTTTTTTTTTGTTCTTTTTAAGAATCTTGCAATTACTTTATTGGAGTATTTCTTTTTGGTGTTCTGCTCAAACAAATTAAAATAAACAATGTCATTCACATAATTTATTGTCATTGTAATATGTTTTATATGTTAAATAAAATCTCTGGAATTTATTTGATTTTTTGTTTGGTCCACTCAAAGCCTCTTTTCAACTTTATTATACATTTGTATATGTATATGTATTTTTGTTGCAACATGGTGGCTACACTAATTAAGACATTTTCACCCTCCTTCTCCTCAAAAGAAAAAAAACATGACCTCATTGTGACATTTATTAAAAAGAATTAAAAAAAAACACAACTGCCAAAATAACACAAAGAATTGGAATTTTTCTCTTTCTTGTATTGAAAATATTTTTTGGGGCCACATAATTTTCCTTATCTCAACTATTGTCTTTATAAATAAAAGAAATTTATTTCCAGAAGACGCCAATTTAATTTATGGCAATCTTAAGCCAAGACATTTAATTACACATTTGTTTTGTGAAATAACAAAAATATAAAGAAATGCATAAAATTGCCATAAATCTTGCTCTTAAAGTATGTAAAGGATTTGGTTAAAAAAGATGTATTGGAAAATTGTATCCAAAGAACATGAGAATTTCGGAATAAATTTAAATTTAGACTTTTAAATATTTGATTTTAAGCCCACAATGAAATAAGAGCATTTGGTTAAGGCATTTGTTAATTAGCCTTAAACGAAATAATACTTTAAGGATTAATTTTTATTTATTATATGTATTTCGTTGGGAAATTTAAAATTTCTAATAAAAGGTTTCTCTAAATAAATTCTCTACAATTTAATAATTTATATTATAATCTGCCTATTAAGCAACAGTTTTTTCCCCAATGTAATTTGCTTTAATTGCCTCCTCGCTTTCGTATTGATTGCTTCACTCCCTTCAATAATTTATCACTCAGAGACCTTGTAATAATTACCACCACATTGCGCCACCCTCTCCCACTGTAATTATACCACATTCTAAACATATGTTAAAATAAATTTAATACTACTTCAATTAGCTATATTTATTCTTTGATCTTTTGTTACCTTTTTTTATATATACGAGTACATATGTACCTCATATTATATGCGAGACACATTTCCATTATGATTGTTTTTTATATTTTTTTTTCTGTGCTTCTTTGTTAGACCAAGTCCTTCATTGTTTGTCCACTACCAATGACATGACTTCTTAATACTCTTATATTAAATAATAAAAAGAACTTTTATTTTGTATGGTTTCGAAACAAAAAACGGTATTAAATAACCTGCAATTAGCTTTCGTTATTTGGTTTTTATTCTTATTTTTTTTCATTTAATTATTATAAAAAAATTTATAAAAGCCAACTCCTCCTACTCATTCATAGATTAAGAAACTTCCCTTGTGAAGTTTTCTAGTTAGAAAAGTAATTACACTGGGAGAAAATTAAAAAAAAAAAAGATTAACGTTTCAAAAGAGCTTAAAATCTTTACCCAAATAGCTTTAGTAATCAAAATTTTTTATACAAAAAGTCATCGACTATTCCCGGAAGAATTCGATCGTCAGGTTCAAGTTTAGTATTTGCCAGTGATGTAACTTCGTGCTAACTTAAACATACGAGGGCGGTTCGGAAACTTCTTAGCCTATCAATGAAAGAGAATAGTTAGTTTTTCAAAAATATTTTTATTTTTCAATATAATCTCTTGAAACTTCAATACACTTAGTCCAACGCTTTTCTAGCAATTCTATCCCTTGATTAAAATAGTTTTCCTCAAGTGGCTTACAACTGTAATTGCATCTGCATTTGAGGTAAAACGCTTGCCAGCAAGGAATTTTTTTAGATTTGGGAACAGGTAAAAGTCACTGGGAGCCAAATCAGGAGAATAAGGTGGGTGGTCAAGCAACTCGTACTTTAATTCGTTGATTTTAGCCATTGTTAAAACACTCTTGTGCGCTGGTGCGTTGTCTTGTGTTGTAAGCCAGGACGTTTTTCTCGAATTTGTACATTTAATTGATCCAAAAGGTTGCAATAGTACTCTGAATTTATTGTTTTACCCTTTTGCAGATAGTCAATCAATAAAATACCTTTGAAGTCCCAAAAAAACCGTTGCCACAACCTTACCAGCCGATTGAATTGTTTTTGCCTTCTTTGGGGCACTTCCTCCAGCTTCAGTCCATTGTTTGGATTTTGCTTTTGTCTCTGGAGTATAGTGGTGGATCCATGTCTCATCAACAGTTATGAAACGACGCTTAAAATCCATTTTATTTCGCTTAAAACGATCCAAACAAGCTTGAGAAATGTTCATTCTTATGCGTTTTTGGTCGACTGTTAACAAATGCGGCACCCATCTTGCAGAAAGCTTTTTCATATGTAGTTCTTCATGCAAAATTAAATGGACTCGATCATTTGAGATGCCCATGATATTAGCTATTTCACGCACTTTTATTCGTCGATCATTTAATACCATATCATGTACTTTGGCTACAATTTCTGTTGTTCTTGCTGTTTTTGGACGTCCAGTACGTGGTTCATCTTCAATGCTTGTACGACCACGTTTAAATTCAGCAACCCAATTTTTTACTGTTGCATATGAAGGAGCACTTTCACCTAACACATTCACCATATCATTATGAATTTCTTGTCCCGATAAACCTTTTTTATGTAAATATTTAATGACACCACGCATTTCTAATTTTTCCATTGTTAAAAAATCGCGGATGCGTCTTTTGTGAACACCTGTTTCTATATGAAGGAGTTGCCAGATCGAAACAAAATTTAACATGTGTTCATAACAGAGATGGAAGTTTCCAAAACACTTAACTTTTTTCTGTTTATACCGCGCTTTTTGTGCTAGGCTAAGAAGTTTCCGAACCGCCCTCGTATATGAGGTAGGAAAGCAGAAAAAATAGTTATATATTAAAATTCACTTACATGCGGCATAATTATTATTGCTTATAAGAAGAAAAAAACCATTTCTCATATTCCATTTTTATTGCAAGCTCGTGCCTTATAACTGATGTGCGTCACCAATCTAAAATAATTTTTCTTACATTCGTAAAAAAATCACATTAATCAATATTAAATATTCTTAAGGCCAAATTTTGTAAAACGTCAAGCGCTGACAAATGTTATATGCAGGGTGACCGATGACATTTTTCAAAAAGTGGCACCAAATAGGGGATTTATCAAAAAAAAAGGGGCAAATTAAAAAAAAACGAGAAAACTACACTAAACTTTTTATTTTTAATGTATTTTTATATAACTCACCCTAAAAAAAGGGGGCAAAAAGTGGCAAGGCAGTAGAAAAAGTGGCAATTTGCCACTTTAGTATGTCAAACGGTCACGCTGGTTATATGGGAAAATATAAATTACAAAAACAAAATACATACACACAAAACTTTGCCAACGCTTAACGTTTTCGTTTTACAAAATAAGGGCCTTAAAAAATTATTAATTAAAGTAAATAAAAGAGTTTTTTTTGTTGGTTTTTGGTTAAGCACTACAACCACAGTTAGGGCAAGAAACGTTTTCAAAAAACAACATCAGCAACACAATACTAATAAAAGAGGCCTGCTATAACTGTAGTTTTTGTAATTTTCAATAATTTATTAGGAGTTTGATTATAAGCATTGGGGGCTTGCAAGCTTTTTGGAATTGTGGTTGAAGTCAGAGAATAACAATAATGAGTACTCAAAAAAAATATACATACATAAGTATATAGTCTTAATTCTAGTAACTGCGTATAATCATAATTGTAGCGCAAACAATTCGTACTATCACACATTTTCTCTTCAAAAACTGGGACTATAGCCAAGAGCATCTCTACTTCGCATGCCTAGCAAACGCATTGACTCTCTCTCTCTCATATTTGCAGTCTGAGGATGTTTATATTATATATTATTTTATCAGAGAAAAATATGTACACATGATACTCGGGATATTAATTCATCATTCGTCACAGTATGCATACATTTTTATATATAAAATGGAATGGAAAATATGTGTCTGGCTGTTTGAAAAATTTGCTTTATGTGTGAGTGTACTTAAAATAGCCCTGTATATACGCATGTGTAGCCGATTAGTAGTCATACTATTTTTATACTTATGCGTGTGAATTTAGCTCGCACAGTCTATAATTTTTAATTGCTGTCGTTTGTGATGCGCAATTTAAAAAATGTTTATAAACATAGTTGTTGGATGTTTATAGTTAGAGGTATGTGAGTGTGTATTTAATTTTTAACTGTACGCATTCATAGTTGTTTGACCGTCAATACGCAAAGAGTACTTAAAATGATACTTTTGTCTCATTCATTGAAGTCTACTAAAGAGTTGCTTAAGCAGCAATGAAATGCATATATGCAAAAACAAACATACTTAAATTAGAATTCATATTGAAACGCATTAAATACAAATAAATAATTATGTTAATAAATTCGAAAATATAATGAAAGGCGTTAAATACACACAGAGAAAAAACTGCCTCATAGAATCAAGAAGATTTTTTCTATGAAACGTTTTTAGGCTAAGGGGTATCCCAGCAGAAAGAAGCGAAGATTTTTTCATAGAGATTCCTTATTGTTTTTATGTGGTAAATCTTATTAATTTTATCAAGAAGAAAACCACATAAAATCAAAAAGAAATCTTATTATTCACAACTTTTTTTCACTCAATTTCCGTTATTTTTGGCACCAAAAAAAAAACCAAAATATAAATTATAAACTATAGGGATTTCTTATTGATTTTATTAGGTCGCCTTTTTGATTTTTTTAAAAAGGTTTTCTTCTTGATTTTATTAGGTTATCTTATTGATTTTTTCAATAAGGTTTTCTTCTTGATTTTATTAGGTTCTTATATGATTATGTGTAAAGCATCTTATTAATTTTTTTAATAAGGAAATCTTCTTGATTTTATGAGGTGTCTTGTTATTTCGTTTCTATAAATAATAATAATGGTTCTTCAGGCTGATTGTTAGCATATTGGTTAGAGTGCGTGTATATCAGTCAGAAATTTGCTGGTTCAATACTCGGTGAGTAAATTAGTTAAGAATATAACATAATGTGTATGTATGTATGTATGTATAAATAAATAACATCTACAATATACTACAAACATACATACATATGTATATGGTATAGAATTTAAATGTACATAGGTACAGAAAATAAAGTCGCAATTTTTTTATATTTTTTATGAGGTCGCTTAATAAAAACAAGAAGTAAACTTTATTGAAAAAATCAATAAGATAACCTAATAAAAACTAGAAGATTTCTTCTTGATTTTTTCAAAAAGGTTTCCCTATGAAATTAATACGATTTCCTTATTGAAAAAAACCATAAAGATTTTTTTTATTAATTTTGTTCTATTTTATGAGGTATTTAGTAGGCACTGTTTTCTCTGTGCAAACAAAAAATTGCGATAAATTTTGTTTATCATTTTGGCTTTTAAGTACATTCAAAGACAACCAAAAGTTGTCTCAATGTAAAAAAAAATATATATATAAATATATATATATATATATATATAAAGGGTGTTTTTTTAGAGGTATAGAACTTCGAATTGAAATAAAACACAAGAAAATCGTTTTAATGTCCATCAATTTGGCTTTATTGGAAGGATAGTTTTATGCCATTAATGTTTAAATATGATTTCGGGCATGTGGCCGCCGCGGCTGGCTCGAATAAAGCCAATTCTACAGGTCCAATTTTCAACCACTTTTTCGAGCATATGGGGCCGTATGTTGGCAATAACGCCACGAATGTTGGCTTCCAAGTCCCCTAACGTTTCTGGTTTGTTGGCGTAGACGAGCGACTTCACATATCCCCAAAGAAAATAATCCAATGGTGTCAAATCACACGATCTTGGTGGCCAATTGACAGGTCCATTCCGCGAAATTATGCGCTCATCGAATGTTTCCTTCAATAAATCGATTGTGACGTGCGCTGTGTGGCATGTAGCGCCGTCTTGTTGGAACCACAACTCATCCACATTCAAAATCTTCAAAATCTTCCAATTGCTGTGCACGGTGGCGAATCGATTCATTCGGGTCCTCTTCAACACTTTGCTCTACAGCGGCAATTGTTTCTTCGGTGCGCACTGTTCGACGTCTCTGCGGATGCGTATTATCACATAGAGTAAACGTAGTGCGAAAACGATCCATGGTTAACCGAATTAATTGCTCTGATGGACGATTATGTCGACCATAAAATGGACGGAGCTTGCGGTAAACTTCGCGAACTGAACCATTATTTTCGAAATAAATTTGCACGATTTGCAAGCGTTGTTCTTTTGTCAACCTGTTCATGATGAAATGGCAAACCAAACTAAATATTAATCACTTGACAGCTGACAAAATGGCCGCCAGTTAAAAAAGTGATGACAACTTAAAGTTCTATACCTCAATAAAAAACACCCTTTATATAAATTTATTGCGGTTTGTAGTTTTTCTATAAGCATTGGAGTCTTGTAAACTTTTTGGAATTGTGGTTGACTTCTATTGATGTTTTGCTTGAGCAGCTGCAAAATGCACATCGATGTATATTTTTAATTTGAATGGATTCCTTTTGATCACCTAGCTGTCTTTAGAGCCTACAAAATGCAGCATATAGAGTATAAAACCTAATAAATTAACCTGCTTAATTTATTCAATAAAATATTCGGTTTATTCTGGGCCCTGTTGTACGAGTAATATAATTAATATAATTGTGAAAATATATTATTTGTATGAAAATTTTGCATTTTTTGTGTGTATTTTATTTGTAGATTTGTAATTTATAGTTTTGAGAAACGGGCCCCTGGTAATAAATTTGATTTACATACAAACAACAGCAACAAGCTTCCCCAGTCCATATTGAAGTATAAAAATTTAAACGTTTGCAAATTAAGACATATTATAAAACGCTATTGTGAACACCCTAATTGCTTAAAGCAATTTGATGATTAACTAAAAGCAAATTTAAATATTTTCTGTTTGGATAAGATTTGGTTGTGCACGTGCAAGTATGTGAAATATAAAATTTAGTTTTAATGGGCGTGAGCCCCCACTCGATAGCAGCAATTTCGTTATGTAAAATTGTATCATTAAGGCGTGGCCTATTACGAAAGCCTAAGATTAGTGCAGATTATTATACCAACGAGTAGATAAGTGTGCTTTAATATACACACGTATAACTCTAGATAAAAAATTCAAATTTAATTTAATTACATAATACTTTTTTAAATTTTTTTTGTTAAGTGTAATATTTTGTTATTTAAGTATAATCTAGTATCTAGGTTTTTTCTTTTTATTTTTTACAACAAAATAACAACCATTAAATACAAATTCATGCTGAACTTATTCCACTGGGCAAAATTAGCACACACACACACACACAAAGGCACAAATTCCCACATATACACGCACGCACACACACACGCGCACTCGCGTTAAATCCTGCAGTATCCTAAAGAATGCCGGCCATAAACAATAAAATAAAACCATGTGTTATAATATGATGAATATGACGGCGATGAGGCAAACATTGTTGCCTTCTGTTGGTTGCCATTCTAAAAGTATAATTTAGTTTAAAAAGAGCGGTGGTGCCACGTAGAAAGAAACACCCACTGATACACAACACAGTGTGACTGATGTAACGTCGCATTTATGTAACGAGTGTAAATTTTTGGCTGAAGACAAATTAGCCATGGCCTGTGTTTTTTTTTTTAATAAAAATATACATATAATACACAAAATAAGCCCACTTGAAAACCACACGCGCACTAAATACAACAAGTACACCATCATCATCATCATCCTCATCCTGTTGGTACTTGAACTTAAAATTTACTCTTTCTCCAAAGAGGGCGAAAAATGCATGACGCCGCTTGCATGAGTGTTGTGTGTGTGTGTGTGTGTGTGATTTTAATTTCAAAGAACTGGACAATTGCAACACTTTATAATTTACTTTTCGGGGCGGTTTGTTTGAATTTTAGAGTGTGTGAATAATTTTGGTACAAAAGATGTTATTTTTTTTTTTTTTTTGATATGCCGGTTGGGTTCGTTAGCTGGTGGGTACACATAAATTCGAGTACCCTAATTATAATCGGAAAAAAATAAGAGAATGAAGTTTTAAATTCTGCAATAAATGTAAATTTATTTGTGTTAAGTGGTAAATCAAAGAGCCAGCCTCGAAGCGGCAATTAACATACAAGTTATATTTAAAAATGTTTTAATATTTTAGTTGGGGTATAATAACCGGGGTTAAGTTTTGTAGCGAACTAAAAAATAGCCTTTAGGAAAACTGCCTTTAAAAAAAAAAAAGGCAAGAATTTATTTTAGGAAGTGTTTTCTTTCATACCTTCTAAAAACGTAATTTAAAGGAGTGGCTTACCTTAAGCTATGTACAGACGGTAGTCAGATCTTACAAATTGCCAGTAAAATGACAACAAATTGTCAGACATCTTACAATCGTGCGAACACAATGAAAAATTATTGTGCCAGATATTTGTCATACATTTTTATATTGTCAGCTCGTCGCTTGGTTACTGGTTTACTGCTGACATAATGTATTTTGAATATACTGTGCCGCAAACTAGAAACCAACCAACGAGATGTGCGAAGTTTGTGCATCTAACAATGGCGTCATTGTAAGAGATTTCCTTCTATGGGCAACACTGCACACGCTTGATTTTAAAGAAAAAATATATAATAATAAAATGTATGCAGACAAAATCATTGCAATTGCTTCTTTATGGTCCATAATAATTTATATTTTATATTTAACAATTTCTAACAAGTGTTTTGAGTCTGGCACCGCATAAGATCTGACAATTTTTGCATATGACAACCGTGTGAACTGACAATTTTTCTACTGGCGATTTTCTCAGATGAATTTATTGTCATACAACCGTCTGGCAAAAAATTTTTCGATTTTTCTTTTAAAAATAAACATGATACAACCGTGTGAACTGGCCATCTACCTTGTGCTGGCAATTTTTGATTGCCAGTACATTGTCAGCACATAGCCAGATCTGACAATATTGTAAGATCTTACAATCGTCCGTACATAGCTTTAGTTCTTGTTTAGGGCTCAGTACACCAAAGGTGAAAAGGAACCCTATTACTTTCGGTACGCTGTCTGTCTATCTGTCTGCCACCCGCCGTTTTCTTGAGAAGAGTAAGAGCTACGGACCTGCAATTTACACACAAAATGTAAAACTTCAGCCGCTATAACAAAAAATATATGACAGTTAAAAATTAAAGGGTATTATAAAGCGACCAACGAAAACGTTTGAAATCCTAATGTAATAAATAGACAATGATATATACACAATTTAAATTTTCAAAGCTAGTGTATTTTTATGCAGACTACACCATTTACCACAGAAAATTAAAAAAATCTAAATTAAAGGGTATTCTATAACTGAATGCAATTTTGAGAATATTATTTTGGAAACGGTAAGAGACAAACTCTTGAAATTGTCAAAAACGCAAAAAATAAAAAAATTGCAAAATTAAAAAAAAATTGGAACGAAAAATCGCCTAAATGAAAAAGCGCTTAAATGAAATATGTCACTATCAAAAAAATAAACCGCTAAAATGCAAAAAATCACAAAAATTAAAAAGGTCACCAAAAGGCGAAAAAATCGCCAAAGCGAAAAAACGCCAAAACTAAAAAAATTCGCTAAAATTAAAAATATGCATTGTATAAAAAACAAAAAAAAAAATCGCCAAAAATCGAAAAAAATCACCAAAAACGAACAAAAATTTTTTCACTAAAAAATCGTCAATACTAAAAAATCGCAAAAAAGAAACAAGCGCCTTGTGGAGCCCTTCGTGTGCGAGTCAAAGTCGCACTTTACTGAATTCATTTAAAAATAATTGTTTGCTCATGAAATACCGAAGTATGTATATTTCTTTGACATAGTTTTCATTTATTTAATTTGAAAATTTTTGGTTGAAAACAAATTAATTTTGCAATATTTTTCTATAAAACATATAAAACCAAAAATTTACTTTTTTTATATGGATCATTTCACTGGGCAACAGTGAAAATTCCACACGGTCTTGACAGTAAAAGTTCTATAGTTGCCCAGACACGTTCCGCTGGTATTGACATGTTCCCAAAATTGTTTCAGTTTTACCGCAGCTATAACTTTGCCAAATATTGTTATTTTGGCATAAAATGTGTAACAAGATTTGTTCGGTAGACTCTTAGCTACATTATTTCCATACATGGTTTAGAGATATCAACAAGTCTGAATAAGCTGTTGGCCAAAAACTGAAGACACCGTTTTTTGAGGGCGCACTGATTTTCGAAATATTGGTCACCAAAATGGCTGAACTGAGCATAGGGTTATTATATAACCCTTTATTAGTGCTATCGAACCTATACTATCCAGTCCGTGTGTTTTCTAAACGACATCAAAAAAAGGAGGAGGTTAACAATTCGTCTCTATTTTTTTAAGGTGTGTTACTTTATAACTCGGTAAATTTTAGACCGATCGTAAAAAAATTTTTTGTTGTTTGAGAGGGTAAAAAAAGTTGGGCAGGGACACGCCCACAATTTTTTTAAATATAATTTTATGATATTCTACTTATTTGATTGCTGCGAAACCTATAAAACACCTCTGGTACTTGCGATTACTCAATTTGAAATTTAAGAAAATGGGCGGACTGACGCCCATTAAAATTTATTATAATTTCTCACGCGGTTCTATTTAACCAATTTGTATGAAACTCGCCACACATATTCAGCTCTAAAATAGACAAAATCTTTTATTTAAAAAATGGGCGAAGTCACGTCCATTAAAATTTAATATTTTATTTTACGTGGTTCTAATTTAACGATTTTTACAAAACTTGACACACAACCTAAGTCCTGAAACACTCACAATCCTGCATTTAAAAAATGGGCCGAGGTGCGCCCATTAAAATTTAATATTATATTTCACGTACTTCTTATCTTCTATCATATCTTTCCATTGAATTCGTTTGTTTTTGGCAGAAAGAATTATTTTCCAAAAGTCTTCATTTGTTGCATAGTGTTACTCGTATTAAGAAAGTTATGGCAAAAAACTAAAAAAAAAGTGATATTTTGAAAAGTACACTTTAAAAATTTAATAGGTACCAGTATTACCATACAAAATACAGGTTTTTAACTTTCAAAGTATGCTTTGTTTTGTGTATGAATATGCGCCAATATCTTTTGAACCAGTAATTTAATTTTAACACCAAATTTATTAGAGATGCTCTTTTGAGGGGGAAAAATGGGGGAAATGGAAACAAAAAAATTCCAGATGTTTCGATTTGGCGTGGAATGCCCCATAATATATATATGTACGTCAAAATAATTCTGATTGCAATCATTTGTTATATGTTCTAAAAAGAAAAAAAAAATTAAGTTAAATTTAACCAATTTCGTTGATTAGAAAGAAAGTGCGTGCATCAACCAATGAAATCGCTTAAACTAACTAGTGTGAAACTAGTTAAACAATGTACTCAAAAATTCCTTATTCATAGATACAGTGGAATTTCATTTAACTGGAATAATATACAACTACCATGAATATCAGGGGGCAAATTGCGGCATTCGATACGATTCGAAATTTAAAAATATTTCCTTATAAACTCTATTGAAATATTTCGTAATTTCGTTCGATTACGAGTGCCGTAATTTGGCCCTGTTGTAAGAAAACATTTATAGTTTTTCTTTTCATAATTTTAAAAGTACACACATAAATACATACATATGTACATATGTACATGTATAGAAAGTCCTAAAATGTATCTGCAAAGTCCTCCTGCAGTTTTAATAGCCTTTTAATATACATTTGATGTTTTCCTTAACAAACAGTGGGCAATTATGATTGAGTGAATGTCTGTTTGAATGAATGAGCGAATGCAGTTCATTTGTTTGGCGGCGGCGGTGTGTGTGTGTGGGTGTTAATTTATTAAGAGGATTTTTGCCTCATTTTTCCCATTAAAAACTAAAAAAAAAACACAGTATTTTAGATGTTTTTGCTGCCTCTGTGTTGTTCAGTGTACTGCATAGTTACTTGCTGTTGTTGGTGTTTGCTATGCTCGTTATTTCCATAGATAAAACACATGGCAATTTACGAAAAAGTGTTATACATATTAAGTGTACATGCTGTAGCTGTTGCTCCGCTGATTTTAATGTTTTACAAGTACATACAAGCGCTTTAGAGTTGAGAGTTGTTTTATTTTTGCTTTACACTTTATGAGGTCAAAGGTTTAGGTTCTATAAACAAAACAAGCAAAAGCAAATAGTAATAAATTTTAGAAAAGGTACAACAAAAACTCCATTTACCCACTAGACTGACTAACCCAGAAGGTAGAAAAACAAATAAATAATGAAGAAGTAAAGCCATTTTAATACATACTTTGAAATTAAAGAAGAAGAAAAGTTGAAAACAATCTCAACAGGTCATTAGTTTAATTAGCTTTATATATGCACATACAACATCATAAACATTTTTTTAACTTTTTTTTTCCATCCTTTCTTTTTGCCTGCTTTTTCCTCTTGCAGTGAAGGTAGTCGTAAGTAAGGCTGAGTTTACAGCTGGCATTTCATGTGTGCTATGTGCCCAAGAAAGCGTAACCACTAATTACTAATGACACGTATTTATTAAGTTAAACAGTTTCATACATAAGTCCTAGTTTACACTATGCAAGTTTTATTGCTAAGGCTGATTAGTTTGTTAGAAAAGAGAGACGAGGGCAAAATAAACGTTTATGTTCCCCTCGTCTCTCTCTCCCCAAACTAATCCGCTTAGCAATAAGACTTGCATAGTGTAAACTAGGACTAACTACGAATAATAGACAATTTTATAAAATCCAACATGATTGGAAACTGTTTAAATACCTGTCTGAATCAAACGGTTTTTCATTAGTAATTAGTGGTTACGCTTTTTTGGGCACATGACCCGTAACAGTAAGAGATTGTGTGCAGCAGCTTATGTTGTTTATTGAAACATAAAAATCTGTTTGAATTTGCCGAAAATTAAAAACTACTTAAGAGGGAAGTTTATGGTTCAGTTTTTTTTTTTTTATTTTATACACATGTATGTAGGTTTGTTTTTTCTGTTGCTATTTTTTTTTTTTTTTTTTTTTTATAGAAAGTAATTTATTTTTTGCACATGTTGTTGCGAAAGGATAGTAGAAGGGAGTTAAGCATCATGATACACCAAAAATGTTTGCAATGTGATTTAAACGTTTTAGTTTCATGCTTTTTAGCTGATGAAGTTTGCAGTTTATTTATTATGTGGTAGATTTGGCTTTTTTTATCGCTGAGCTTTGATTTTGGATCTTTTATACGTTTTAAGTCTGCCTAGCCAAGTCATATTATAACCACATTAACTTACGTATGTGTTGTTTAAAATGAATAAATTCTCGTATATGTAGTTTTCAGATCTGTCTACTCTGTTACACCGCCAAACAAAATGCATTAAAAAAAATTTTGAACCGCGAAAAAAATGTTCTTTGGCCCCACTGTGCGACGGTTTCTGGCAGAGCAGACTTCTAAAATTAAAAATTTTTATGCTGCGGCATTTTGAAAGTTTATATCTGAATCTATTCCAAGGGGAGGGTTAGTTGTTGAAGATCCGCTTCTTGCACATTGTTCTACTGAATCAGCATAGAAAATTATAAAATCTTGAAATTTTAAGTAAAGCAAGTATTCGCTATTTCTATCTAAAATCTTACCATGAATATTCTTGTGCAACGTTTTAACATTCTATATTGCGTTTTCTTAAATAAAATAAAAATGTATAGTGAATTTTCCAATTTAACTGCAAAAGAAATAAATTTTTGCACATTGTACAAGTAAACTGTGCAGTTCTTATTTGGAAGCTAAAAGTGAAGAAGACAACATGTGCAAATACTGCTCTATTTTATTAATAAGCTGTGGCAATAAACAAAAAGAAACGAAAACGAAATAAAAAAAGCGCGTATGGTGTAAAAAGTGGTACATGAATCGAGAAAAGTTACGAGTAGGACAGAAAAACTGAGAAACTGAGCGTTTGCAACACTACACAAGTGCACTGTGCAGTTTTCAAATTTGAGCAAATATTAAAATAATTTGTACGGTGCCAGACTAGTGCAGTGAACTTGTGTAGTTTATGGCTGGCATTAGGCGTGAAAGCGTAGCAAACAAACAAACAAACAAAAAAACTCACTTTCACATTTATAATATTAGTAAGGATATTCCCGTCGCTCCTACAAGGAGCATGTTGTCCCATTATATCTTAAAGTATAAATATTTTTTATCTCTCCCCTGAAAAAGTAAAGGCCTGATGCAAAAGTTACTCAAACAACACCACAGCTTCTTGTGCCGACTTATGATTTAAATTCGATTCAATTATACTCATACGGAAGGATGGCCCACACACATGTCGAAATATATGATAAAACATGCAAAATTTTCTTTCAATAACTTTTGGTCTGTGAAGTTTGCCATACACACAATAATATTTCATATCAAAATCTAGGAAAACTAAGATAATTTAACATTTTTCAGCAATGCTTTTGGTTTCATGTAAATTTAACATGATTTACAGTAATTTTAAAAGAATATTTTTACTTTTGAAATAACATTATTTCAGGTTGATTTAACATTCTATTATTGAATACTCATGAAGAATTATGTTAAATCAAAGCTATTTGAAATTAAAACAACCTGAATGTGATAATCAAATAGCACAAACAACCATGCTGAATCAAAGTTATTTCACGGTAAAACAACATCAATTTAATTTAATGTCATCATTATTTTATTTATTTACTTAAGGCCATTTCAGACTATAATACAAGTATTAATACTTTTGTGGAGAATGCAACTCTGACATGTTGAGTTGTTAATGTGTTTTGAAATTTTTTAAACAGAAATCGGATCAGGAAGACATTTTCGTCAAAAGTATTAATACTTGTATTATAGTCTGAGTGGCCCTTTAGTAATTATTAAACTAACGTAATTGTTTGTGTTAGCACAGATATCAGGAAAATTACGAGTGTGTGTTATTTGTATAGTTGGCTTCCCCGGCCAATATTTAAATTCGAACTTATCGCGTTGAAGTCCACGCTCCCTCCTTTGCAGCAACCTTAAATATCCTTTCATTAAATAAATACCATCACGAATTAAATTTTAATTCAATATGATTTATTTTATTTGTTTTATTTTAACTTAAGGTTGTGATTAAAACATATCTCACACTAAATCATAAACAAACACAACTCAAAAAATTTCAGACGCTGAGTAGTAGCAAACAACTGTTGACACTGTACAAATGTCACAAGTATTTAAGGCTGAGTTTACATCTGACATTTCTTATGTGAAATGAATAATAATGAATAAATATGTTATTTTTGTCATTATTTTTTAAATAAAATTAAATTTTTTTTATTTTTTTCACAAAAGAAACAATTTAATAAAAAGAACTCAATTTGGGACTTTTGTGGATGACAAATTAAAAATTGGGGATAAGTTCTAGAAAAAAACTGGCAACACTGCCGGCTGCGTACATTGGCATTTTTTCTGTGTAAACTTGAAAAAAAAATCAAAATCGGTTTTTTAAAAGCTACACAGAGAAAAAACTGCCTCATAGAACCAAGAAGATTTTCTCTATCAAACGTTTTTAGGGATACCCCTTTCCCAGCAGCAAGAAGCGAAGATTTTTACATAGAGATTCCTTATTGTTTTTATGTGGTAAATCTTATTAATTTTATCAAGAAGAAACCCACATAAAATCAAGAAGAAATCTTATTATTAGCAACTTTTTTTACTCAATTTCCGTTATTTTTGGGACTAAAAAAGCAATCCATAGAGAAAAATTTCTTGATTCTATTAGGTTTTCTTATAAATTGTAAACTATAGGGATTTCTTATTGATTTTATTAGGCTGCCTTGTTTTAAGTTTTTCTTCTAGATTTTATTAGGCTATCTTATTGGTTTTTTCAATAAGGGTTTCTTCTTGATTTTAGTAAGTTTCTATATGATTATGTGTAAAGCACCTTATTGATTTTTTTATTACGGAAATATTCTTGATTTTATTAGGTTTCTTGTTATTTCGTTTCTATAAATAGACATAGAGACAATTTTTTTCATGACCTTTTTCATTTTTGTATAAGAATGTTTGCACAATAATTTCAGTGGTTATTCAGGTTGCTTGTTAGCATATTGGTTAGATTGCTTGTCTATCAGGTAGAAGTGTGCTGGTTCAATACTTGGTGAGTAAGTTAATTAAGAATATAACATCAACAATATACTACATACGTACATACATTTGTATAATTTGTATATGGTATTTAATTTAAATGAAAATACATAAGTACAGAGAATAAAGACGCATATTTTTTATTTTTTATGAGGTCGCCTAATAAAAACAATAAGAAAACCTTACTGAAAAAATCAACAAGATAACCTAATAAAAACTAGAAGATTTCTTCTTGATTTTTTCAAAAAGGTTTTCTCTATGAAATTAATAAGATTTCCTTATTGAAACAAAACCATAGAGATTTCTTATTAATTGTGTTCTATTTTATGAGGTATTTAGTAGGCACTGTTTTCTCTATGTATTTTTTTTATAAAACCTTAGCAAATGCCCAGCGCCCATTATTGGCCGATTAACATTTTTGGTGGTTAACCGAAGCTGGAGCTGATTTACCGGTTTTCGAAATTAAAATTTAGTGATTTAAAATTACTTCAGAAAATCATTATACGACAAACTATTTTTTCCCTTAACTTTGAACCCCCGTTTCCACTGGGCAGGCAGTTGGAAATTTTTGGTGAACTTTTGAAATTTTGTAAAAATCACTCATGCAAATGAGTGCTTTTCATATACATTTTCTATTCAAGAAACAACAAGAACAAAATATTATTTTTTTCCTTCCATTTTGTTTGAAACACTTAAATATAAAATATATATTATTTGTTTGCTAAATTGATCAATTATATGCTTCCGAAGAAATTAGTGCAATTTCCTTGAAACTTCATTTAAAAAATTTGCCATAATTGCTGTCATTTTGGCATGTCATCACATTTTCTTGTTAATATTTTTTTCACATTTTCATTTCTCCTTCTGCTATTTAAATTACAGTTCAATATTCAACTCCGTACTTAATAATGCAAAATGAAAAATAAAAATATATATAAGAATTTACTTGCTCTCAATTTATATTGAATATAATAAAGAAAATTGTATGGAAATTGTTGCCAGTATTTTTTTTTTATCATGAGTAAATATTATTTTCATTACGAGTACTAGCATTCATTTCTTAAATTTTTTCTTGTCTTTTTTTATGGTATTTGGCTTTAAAATCAACTTCTATAAAGAATTTTTCCAATAATTTTGTTCTCTCTTCTTTATATTTATATTTTGTCTTTGTATGTATTTTGTCCTGGCGCACAAAGATGTCATTTGTAATTTATATGTCATGTGTTACAAATATCCTTGTAGTTGATGTTTTTTTTCCCCCTATTTTCCGTGCTATTGCGTTTTGTCGTTTGTATAAGGGGAATACAAATTATTGTTTTATAACAAGTATAAGAATGAACTGCATCTCTCTATTGATACTTTAGTTTCCAATTTTGGCAAGCGATCATGTTTGTGTGTGTGTCATCAATTTTGTAAAATGTTTAAACTTTATTAAATATTTGGATAAAAACAAAATTGTAAGAACATATAAAATTTCTAAAGTTATCTTGTGAAAGCTTATAGTTAGTTATTAATGTTATGAAATTTTCTAGACCAGTCGTCTACCCCCTGACTTGTGCAAACAGGGGGGTAAGATCCAATTTAAAAGTTTTTTTAATGTATGCTAAATTAAACTAAATTAAATGTCTAAAAACGGGGTGTTTAAATATTGTCACGCGTGAACGTGAGTGATTTTTTTTACTTCAATATGAGAAGAATAACTAATGCCCTAATTCTGTTCGACGAATGTATCGTCTTGTCTATGGACGAAAAAAAGAAGCAGTTTTGATTCTTTAAAACGATTATTATTTATTGTCTGTGCTAGAAGGTTCGTGTATTTGCTTTATGATTTTGTTCTAAACATTATATCCAACACATATTTTTTCATGTATTTTTCAAACTATTGTATAATATTTTAATTTAATTTTTATGTTTTGAAAACATGGCAATAATATTTTTATTTTTCATTATCAAGGACAAAAACCATTTTTGAAGAAAAAGACAAGAACTCAGAAGCATTTTCAAACAAATACGTCCTAAATCTTCTTACTGAATTAGGGCATAACTCTTTTTAAAATATTCCGACAAGTTTGATTAATTTTCATTTTATCAAGTGTTTTGTGTGTGACTTCAAATAACGATTGAGTGCAGTAAAAAAACGTTTTCATACTAAAAATTAAAAAAAATTAATATATAGGCAGATTTTGTAAAAAATTTCGTTTCTAAACGTTTCAAATTTGTATGAAAAATAACGAAAATTCGTTTAAAAAAATATTTTTTCCATACAAATTTCAACGAAAAAAAAAAACGTTTCTATTTACAAAATTTGTCTTATAATGTTGAATGTGAGTGTCAAATTTTGTCACGTCTGAGATGGCGTGAGCGTGAGTTCTAATTTTGTTTCACCGAGAGATTAAGTGAATAAAACTTTTAGGAGGTAAGCCTCCGAAGTTTGATTTGAGAAAATCATTTCAGTCCTGTCATTTGGCTGTAATTAATTGTGGTCACAAAATGGCTAAAATTTCCTATAGTGCAATGACCTAAATTAAGTTTTGATGTGTAAACATCTATACACTAGGAGGTAAAAATCTTTTTCACAATACAATCACAAATTTTGAGTAAGATGTGCGATATAATCGTTAACCAATCATAAAATGTTATCAAATCGGTGTGTTAGCTATGTATGAGTGTATTAGTGCAATCATACGGACAACAAGAAGTACAGAGAAACTCAACAGCTGCATAGAAATACACTCAACCGAATTTTAAAGCATACCTTCAGGAGCAATGTTAATTTTTTATAGAAATTGCTTGTGAAGTGTAATAGTGTTGCCAGTGGGGATAATTTTGTTAAAAAGTTAAAAAATATAAAATAAATAAAATAAATATAAACTTTTAAATAAAAGAGCTTTTTAAATGTCAAATATTTGTTTAAAAGATATATAACAGTCTTTATAAAGAATTTATAATATTATATTATAACATAACTTCATTACGTACTGTTGCCTTACACTGAAGCTGGTGCTCAACAATTGGGTAACAATCTCCATGTCATGCCTATTATTATGGGTGGAGGTCTTAATAAAAATTTTGCAAACCCACAGTCGCAAGCTTTATCAAAATTTTTATTTAACGTTTTCCACTTGCATATGAGCAATTCTCCACAAACCTCCACAACTAATAATTCCACTACTATAATTTGCAGTTTTCCATAGATTTTTTAATACAGTAGAGTCAAAAATTTATATATCTTATTTTAGTTACCATAAGCCAATGTTCAATAAAATGTTTCATTACCAGATGTTTGCACATCTCCCCTGTGATCGGAGTCACATTGCTTTTTTTTTTTGTTTTTCTGTCGTATTTATTACATAATCAGCATTATCATGAATTCCACATTTGAAAGTTTCCGAATCAAATTTTTTGTTCACCACATGGATCAATCAATTCCCATGAAATTAAAAACTTACATATTTCCACTTTTTCCAACAGAAAAATCTTTGTGAATAATTTTCTTCATAAATTGTCAAAATATTTCGCAATAGTAAGAAGTTTTTTTGATACCAATTGTTCACACGTACGGAAATTTCCATGTGAAAATTTATTTATGATAAGCTTGAACAATTACCAGGGACAAGGACTTCATGCATTTAAAAAATGGTATTTTAGGCGCCTAAAATATGACATTAGAAACGCAAAATATGCACTAAAACAATAAAATATGCATTTATTTAAAAAAAATTTTTTTGTTAAAAATAATGGTTTTAAATTAACATACAACTAATTAAAGCTATAAAAATATTTTATTTTCTCAAGAGATGCGTGTATGAGCCTTTTGTATTAAATTTTTACACAAGATTAAATATGATACGTTTATGAGCCATATGATGATGTCATAGGCATCCCTCGAAAGGACCTCGAAAAATCCTATTTTTTGGAAGGGAACTAAGTGGACTAAGTGTATTGAGATAAAAGGACATTATGTTGAAAAATAAATTTTTGTTTTGCAAAAAAACTGTGTTTCATTCAAAAAGTCACTGACTTATTATTCCACCCTCGTATAACAACTTTTTCTGCATTATTAACTCCAAACACGAATTTTTCGAGATAGAAGAAAAAAAGAAGTTCTATCAATTTGTTCTTAGAAAGCTTTTGTGTATTGAAAAAGGTCTGCTAAAATTTAAATAATTCTTTTTATATAATATTCGGCTTTAAGCAGACAATTTTCTCTTGAAGTCATCAAAATGGCAATTTTCACTATGGTTGGTGGGTGTGTGCTTGTGCAAGCCTTCTATACAATTCTATAACAATGCAAGCGAATAAATTTGCCAAAAACAGTCTTGCATTTATGACCAAATTATGCAAAAATAGGCATTATTAGCAAAATATGCAAAAATATGCACTAACAAATCCATGATATTTTCTCACGCAAATTCAATGTTTCGTAAAGATATTCCGTTCTTGCCATTATCAAGGTTAAGAGGTAAAACATGCATTTGCATGAAACCCCCGTCTCTGCTAATTACACTGAACAAAATGCATTAGAAAATTTACACTTACAAATATATGAATTTGTAAAGCAGGAAAACCAGAAATATGCTCTAAAAATTTTATTTTGCATATTCAATATGCACTAAAAACTTGAAAATATGCACTAAACACTCAAGAAATATGCTTTCAAAAATAAAATAAATTGGTTTAAATAAAATATTTGTAATATCAATTAAAAAATTAATTAAATTTTTAACTATAAAAAATGTGATAATATTAATTAAGTTTTTGCATTCATATTATTTAATACATATAAAAATTTAGTTATTTAGAATCAATTAAATTCTTAAGTGAAAACATTAATTGGTGAATATTTTTTTCTGTGTATAAAAATATGCAGTAAAAATATGCTATAAAAATTCGAAAAAAATGCTCAAAATATATGTGTAAAACTGAAATATGCAAAAATATGTTTTAAAGGGTAAAATATGCAAAAATATGCATAAATATGCACTAACACATGGACGCCAAAATTCATAAAAAGTTCTGAAACGGATAAATATCGTATTCTCGCATTAATATGGCACACAGGAAAAAACATGCCATTGCATATTTGAGGTTTCCCTGCTTAGATGTTTCTGCTGTTGGAGTTTTTTTTGAGAGGATGGTTAGGTTAGGTTAGCAGGCTGCTGGTAAGGAAGGGTGAAGTTTAGAGTCCAGCTCACTTGGGTCCAATACATTGATCCCTTTGTGGTACCTCTGGGGTGAAGAGAAGATAGTGAGAAAGGGTGATAAGGTAGGGATAGTGATAGAGAAGACAGCTGGTGAAGGAGGATATAGAGGAAAGCTTCATTCTTTTACAACTCTGCTTTTTTGCACGCTTATTTGCAGTGTTGCAGCGTCTCTGGTGGTGAATGAGGGCGAAGCTGTGTTTAGTAGTCATTTATTGGTTATTTTACTTCGCCGATGATTCTGCTACACAATACCGACGAAGGAGGCCGCTCTGATGTTACATTAGGAGTAGCACCCGCTGAAGCCGGTGTAGTTTTTAGTGACCAGTGCCTTATGCCTGCATCACTAGAACTTTTCCCATAACAACTGATACAAAGAACACTAATCTACATCAGAAAAATACATGGTGTTGTTATTTTTTAATGAGACAGGGTTTGAACCAAGGACCTTCGGTTGTGTAGTCAACGCGCTAACTACTTCAGCCAACGCCAGAGGATGTTGTGGCCCAAAAAATGTTCAATATATCAGTTTATTGATTTTTTCCTATATGTTGAAATATTTATGTGTCTACTCGTACGTATAAATGGCAATCTCTGCAATTCCAAATTGTTTGAAAACTACTTTATATTCACTTTACAAAATGTTTGTTTTCCATTTATTTCCATTTGGTTAATTAACTTCCCTTAGTTTTGCGTTTATGTGTTCTTTTTTTTCGCTTCATGATATTTGAAAACGCAAAAACTTTGTGCAATTTTCTCTTCTGTTTTTTTTTTTTTTTGTTAATTGGTCACTTCTTCTCTTATATCAAAAGCCAAAGTAGTTTCAAAACTTTATTTCAACTTGCCAAAAAAAAAATAATAGTAATGTTAACAAAAAGCTGCTGGGAGTTTATGAAAAAAAATATATAAACAGCAATGACATTTGTGACTTTTCTTGGCGCAACTCTCTCTTTGTATAGCAGCCACTTTTGCAACTTTTTGTTTAGTTAACCGAAATTACTTTTATATAACAGTGCCTGCTGCCTGCCAACACTTCAACACATCTCCATTAACAACAAAAGTCTGCCAAAAAAAAAAACTTAAAACAAAAACTTAAAACAAAAACTGCAAAAGGATGTGCTAGTAGTGAAATTGCATTTAAACCAAAAATAGAATAGAAAAAGAATAGAGTAGAATTTCCTTAAAAAAAAAACGCACGTTAACAATAAAGAAAAAGTGCAACAACACCAGCTCTCAACTTTTGTAGGAATAACTTTGTGGGTTTTTGGTGGAGTGTTAACAACGCATTTAGAATTGTATGCATGTATGTACATATGTATACACGCAGAGAAAAAATGCGCTATTTCGTGTACTTTTACTAGTTTATTTTTTTTCCCTATATTTTTAAACATACAAGTGACATTTTACAGCTAAAAACTTGTAGTAAATTTTTGCAGTTTTTAACTTGCTTTTGTTATTGCTTGTAATAGTTTTTTTCTTGGTTTAATACGAGGGCGGTAACACTCAAGTCTAAAGCAGTGGTGGGCACTGTGGCTGTATGTATGTATGCTTATTAGTATTAGTGTGATGGCCGAGCTACCCAACAAACACAAAGCCAAACGTTTCAAATATAATGCGGCATTCTTTGCACATTTCAAATAAAATAAAATATTTATTTTTAAAGTTTTAATTACAGAGATTTGTTGTTCACACACTATTTTACCTGATGACATTTTGTGAAAAATTCAAGTACACGATAATTTTTTAATTTTGATGTTTCCTTTAATTTTCGGCTATATTTTCTGTTTTTGACGATTTATTTTAGTTCTGGTGTTTTTTTCACTTTGGAGATTTTTTCGGTTTTCTGCGATTTTATCCATTCTTTCGAGCACCCTTTAATTTTGAACTGTCATATTTTTGCCAAAGTTTTACATATTCTATGAAAATTTCTGGTGCTTAGCTCTTACGGTTCTCAAGAAAACAGCATGTGATAGAAGGGCAGACGGACATTGTGGCGAAAACAGTAGGGACCTTTTCACCTTTGGTGGTACGGAACCCTAAAAACGAAAATACAGTTAAAAAGAATCGTTATTTTTTTTTAATTAGCTCACTCAGCAGCAATTTTGTCTTAGTTTCTTAGGTTTTCTCTTTCTTCACCATTAATGGCATTTTCTTTTCTGGAAAAAAATTTTACACTTATTATACTTTTCAATGTAAATTCGCAAGGAAATAATTTTCTGTAATATACATTTTATTAAAAACCGTTGCTTAAATTTTTTGTTAAAACGAACGCTAAATTGTATTTTTTTTAATAAAAAGTTAAAAAATGTTACACTTTTTCCAGAAAAGAAAACGTCATAAAATTACTCATAATCGGGGAAACCGCAAATATGCAATTGCAAGTTTTTTTCTTGTGTGACGTATTAATGCGTTGATGTTTATCCGTTTCAGAGTATTTTTTATGAATTTTAAGATCGATTTGTTAGTGCATATTTTTGCATATTTTAACCTTTATAGCATTTTTTTGCATATATTAGTCTTACACGCATATTTTTAGCATATTTTCGCATATTTTCGAGCAGAATTTACGCTTTTAGGGCATATTTTAATACTTTATGAAGTTTTGTTTTATTTTAATATGCTTACAAGCTTTCTTATTTATTACGCAGTTAGTTTCAGTAAAAATTCGGTTGTGCTATGTGTTACGTACTCTGGCCCCGAATAGACGTTTCAGGAACATTGTCAATCTATAGCATATTATTTAGATATGACAGCAACGACCTCTAACTGAAAATCTGGGTCAGTATATGTATATTGTTGTTTATTGCAATAAAAATTATAAATAAAATTCTTGTCTTATTTATCCAAAATAAAGTTCCAAGATTTTAATTCTGATATTGGTATCTTCTTTGAAATTGAACAAAATTAATTTGTACGATTATTTTTTTTCTTAGTCAAAATTTTTATGGCAATTTTGTTATAACGTATACTTCAAACCCAAATAATTTAGTTTTTAATACGGCGGTTATTCTTTGTTAATTTTTTTATTGTTTCCTTTTTTTTGTTTATTTTATTTTTGTCTTATTTTATATGCAAATGTTGTTGTATTGTTTTAAAATTAAAAATATAGTTTCATTTACAAATTAAGCAAATAAATTTTATTTTTAAGAGCATATTTTTTGGGTTTTAGTGCATATTTTCAAGTTTTTAGTGCATATTGAATGGGCGTAAATCAGTTATTTTAGAGCATATTTCTGGTTTGCCTGCTCATAACACTATGAACAGCATCACATAATGTCTTTTAGTGACATATTTTCTTTTTTACTTAAACCTCTGATAATGCATTATTTAATAATTTAAATTTAATAATTTATTTATAATAAAATATTTTTCGCATATCAGCATCAATTTCAAATGAAACGCATGTGTTTGTTGGACAAATATTCTACAACTGCCTCGTGTGCATTCGCCGTTGTCTCATCGACGACTAAATAAAAAAGGGTAGGAATACGTGTGAATGCTCTCAGCTCTCAGTTGTGCCATGAAGTACCCTACAATGCACCATAGAAAATTTTACCCACTTTGTGGCCACAATTAATTACAGAAGCCAAACGGCAGGACCGATTTAAATGATTTTTTTTAGAAATCAACATCGTAAGACTGCAGTTTAATATCCTTAAAATTTTTATCACTTAATCTCAAGAAAAAAAAACATTTTTATCTCTCACGCTCACTGGCTCTCACGCGTGACTTCCTTTGGCAAACATTAATAATTCACTCACTTTCAACGTTATTATAATTTTTTTTAATTTGCAAAAACTATAAATTTTTTATGAAAGCTTAACTCACACACGCACACCCAACAAACACTTGATAAAGTGACAATAAATCAAAATTGTTGAAAAATTTTAAAAAGTTTAATTTTTGTTTGTTTTTTTTTTGTAATATTAAAGCAAAAAAATATTATTCACTCACTCTCACGCATACTCACGAGTGACAATTTTTAAACACTCCCCTTTTAGACGCCTTGATTTGGTTTGAGGGAGCATTAAAAACGACTTTTATAAACCGGATTTAAGAAAAAAATTTATTTTCGATTTCTTTCCCTTTACAAAAAAATATTTCGTTTTAGTTACCTGAAAAAATAGGGTTTCTTCAAAAAAAATTTAAAAATTTTCAGCTGAAATATTTCAAGTTCGAAAGATAATCTATTGCACTAGAGAACTCTAATGTTGTTATTGCTATTTTCTGCAATGGCCTGTGAAGAACCCTGTGAGCAGTCTTAGATTTTTTTACTTGGGGACATGAGAGCTATGAAACGACTTTGGTTATACGCTCCAATCATTGGCTTAGCATGCCTCAATCCAGGGATTTTGAGCCAGAAGTGTTCCCTACTACTATTGATCTCCGTCTATATATCTTCCTGGATTTTGTCCAATAGAAGTCCGCAAAACGGTTCTGGTCCGACCATGGGTTTATTATCCCCTGCTTTAGCCATTTTGTCTGGATTTGCACTCCCTTCCACTCCGGCGTGTCCAAGAACCCATCAGAGTGTGACCTTATTCATGTTGCTTAGCTGATTTAACTTAGAGGTAAACTCATATAAGCTGAGCGCTTTGATAATAGCCTGACTACACGATCAGATGGTTATTTCTCTCCCTCGGGAGCCGCTGTCAAGATTTAACTGTGCGCATCTCTCAATGATATAAACTTCTGATTGAAAAATGGTGGCCGGTTTTCAAACCTCTTGTCGCAGTCATACACTTTCTTCATCACATCAGAGGGTTGTGCAAGTACGGAAATCTTCTCGGCAGTCTCTATCAAAATCGTCAGAGGTGTGAGTTTAAGGAGGACTTCCATAGACGCCGTAAGCCACGTACTCATAGCACCTGTTATACAGAGGCATGCTAGCCTCCGAAATTTCTCTAACCGATCTCTGGTCTTAGCCAGCCTGATCCTGTCCGACCAGGCAACAGCACCATAAGTGATGACAGGTCTCACTATCAGGGTGTATATCCATCTCAAGATGTTGGGTGTGCAACCAAATGTGTTTCCTGCAACAGATCTACAAACTATTAGTGCTTTTAATGTTTTTTTTTTATTACTGGCCAAATCAAATTTTATTGTGAATTGAATGAACTCTTTTTATTATTATAATGCTTTTGTTGCCTTGTAAACAGTCGCCTCTAAATGCTGTCTCCGTGACAGCTTTGAGTCTCATATCACTCCCAGATACTTGACCTCCGATGAGCTTTTGACTTGCACGCTGTCTACTCGGATGTTTTGCCAGCGTGGAAGTGTTCTCCTCCTTGTGAAAGGAACAATGGTAGTCTTTGCAGGGTTGATGCTCGGCCCTACAGATAGACATTAACATTCCTTCACTATCCTTAGCCCGTTCTGTATTATATCAGATATATGATAACGATGTAATTAAACAATAGTTGGATACCAAATTTCATCATTTAATAATAACATAATAAGACTGGATCACAGACGGCAATTTTAGCTGAGCAAGTTTTGAGCCATAATATTTTCTTCTCTCGCCCATGAACTAAAAATTTGCTCAACTAAAATTGCCGTGTATCAACCCAGTCTAATAAATATTGCGCAAAAAAGCTCAGCTTTACAAAAACAAAATTCTAATCCAAGCATTTATCAGGTTCTTGCTTTGCAAAATTACCCTCATACTTAAGCTTAAATTAGACGTGCCATAGCCATAACCAAACCAAAATTCCATTGGTTTCTATGGTAATAGCTATGGCTTTATTGCGAGCCACCTATAATCAAATAGTTACAGCAACGGTTCTCAAATGGGGGTCCGCGGACCCCTGGGGGTCCGTATGAAAATTCCAAGGGGTCCGCGAAGAGCTAAACAAATATTGTTATGATTCCTCAAAAGTTAATATTAATAAGATTTACTGGGGTGTTCTGTAAACCGCGCGTTTTAAAATCGAAAACAGTGTTCTGCTGATCGGACGATTTAGTGCATTCAAAGTTAAGTTCGTATAAAATATATTAAACAAGTAGAACACTAAAACCAATTAAAAAGCTCCAATTATGGCTTTTGTATAATAAAAGTAAAACGTATATTTCGCATTGCGGTAGGCCGTGCTACTATTAAAATTTCGGAAGGGGTCCCCGGAGAAAGAGCTAGTGAGAACCTCTGAGTTACAGTGTTGCCCCTAAGTTTGGTTCAAACAACTGTTTTCTATGGCTATGGTTATGGCACGTCTGATTGTAGCTTTACCCATTCAATGATAGCATAAATTTGTTTACATGGATAATAAACTACCAGCTTCTACAAGTATTTAAAACTACCTCGCATTTTATGGCTTTCACTCCTCCCACTTAACCACAAAGAATAAAGAGAAGACACCCAGTACTTTTTTTATAGAGTTGTGCTGAAAGTATTTTTTGTCATTTCAATTATTTTTTCTTACTCTTTTTTTTTAATATATCTTTTTTCATCTCTACGACAAAAATTTCAAAAAAAGAAAACTGAACAAAATGTATGAATTTAGCACTTTGACTGTACGACTTTATTTAACACTTTTATTTTGTTGAAAAATCGACGCAGCAGTTGTTGCAACGAAAAAAATAAAATAAAATAAAAAATGGAAACGAGAAAAGCAAAGATAAAAATGACACAAACCTTTAACAAAAATTTCCAAACTTATTGCTACTGCGAAGTTGTTGCATATTTTTGCATATTTCCCATTCTGATAAATTTTTTTCTTCTTGCCTCTACACAGGAAAGTCTCAGGTTTTTCTTGGCAACTTTTAAGAACTAAAGAGAAAATTAAAGTAACGCCTAAGTAAGTTTTGAAAATTAAAAAAAAAAAAAAAATAAACAAGTCAGCGTGAATAATGGAAATAAACAACTAACTACTAGACAAGTTTATGGAAAAGTGGTAAATGAACATGGTGGCAGTTTGTAAAGTCGTACTCACTTTTTGACACTTTTACGTGTTAGTTTCCCTTCTATCAAATTTTATTTTCCGTAACTACAAAAACTCGTAAAATAAGTGCGCAAAAGTTTTTCTTGCAATATGTTTTATGATTTTGTATATAGAATAACATGAAAAATATAATGAAATTAATTCTTTTTTTTTTTAAATTATAAGAATTTTTAGTTTATTAAAAAAAAAGGAGAGCAGTTTTCCTGAAAAACTTCATACTTTTTCAGATGGGCCATTCCATGCAAAATGGCTCTACACAGGAAAAAAATAATTTACTTATTTAAAAAAAAAAATCGTGCAACTGATTAACACAAGTGAATGACAATTATGGGGCAAACAAAAATAAATTAAAAATTTTCTATATTAATGAAGCGATTAGGCTAAAGTTTGTATCGCTCTGCAAAGGTACCGCCCACACATGTGCAATAATATTGTGCTATAATATTGTGCAATAAAATTGTCTGTCTGTATATTATATTGGTATTTTGCACAATATATTGGATCAAATCAAAAGTATTTTGATTTACATATATTGCGCAACAATAAATACTTTGTAATATGTTGATAACATTGCAGATATAATAATTATTTCCAGGCACATCATTAAACATTATTTTTCTATATTTTAAATTACTTAATTAAAAATCTGGTATGTATCTCAGCAAATCATTTTTAAAAATTCTTTAACGCTCATGTTAAGCTGTTGATCACTTTTAGATACATATATTGTAACAAAAATTTTGGCCGTATAGATTTTTAATATTGCGCAATTTATTGAATAGTGTGGAGCAAAACGACAATATTATTACTCGTAGCATTTAGTTCACAACAACATTACACCGTCCCTTGGGTATTTTAAGCCGAATTACATGTGATATTTCTTAAGTAACAAATAACATTAAAGTTAATTGTAAATATCGTTAGCTAAAATGCAAAAGGGCGTGACTACCACAAAATTCAAAATCAATTTTTTGATTGATTATTACGAATGCCATTAAACTACATGTCATTGACAAAGTTTTACACTTCCGCGATAAAAAAATTATGCTGTTGTTAACAAAAACCAAGGGGACTTAACTACAAGTTTGTTTAATTTTGTTTGCTTCTCCTGTAAAATTATATTCATGTTAGTTACGCCTTTTTGCATTTTAGCTAACGATATTCTGATAAACACTAGCAAACGGAACAACACCTTCATCATCAGCGTTCTTGTGTTTGATCCACTGTTTGTTTGTGTTTGATCCACTGTTTGTCAGTTGATGGCAAGACTGTTGTAAATTAGAGATGAAAAAACAAAGATTCAGCAAATTGTAATACGATTAATAAAAACAATTCACATATGGGCAATTCCACAAGATGTCACGTACGATGTCATGTGCGTTTACCCATCAATTAATTTTGTATTTCAGATAAAAGTTTAATTTTTCTTTATTTCTTTATGTAGTTTTGAGTAGCGCAAGTAGCCTTACCTTTGGTAAAATATGAGCAAAAAAACTAACCGCATTGATCTGAAATACAAACTTAATTGATGTGTCAACGTAAGTGACATCGTACGTGAGATTCTGAAATATATATATATATATATATATTTATATATATAAAGGCGAAATTTTGCATCAACTGACACCACACAGCATATTGTTCCGTTCTGCTAGTGTTTGTCAGAATATTTATAATTAACTTTGGTTTTATTTGATAATTTGTTTCTTAAAAATTATCACATGTAATTGGGCCTACAGAGCGATAGGAACTTTTTAGCCTAATCGAATTATAAATATAGAAACAATTTTTAAACCGATGAGCTGGTTTTTGGTTTGCGTCTTCCTTAATACTTGCCGACTACTCACAGTGGGGCCAAAGGCCCTTATTTCGCGAATCACTTCATATCTCCACAACTACAATATAAAGGGCCACAAAATTTTATATGAATAGCTGTTAGAATAAACTGCATGTAAAAAAATCTTTGTGTGGAAAAGGAGTGGGGTTGGGTATACCGTTACCCCCCCCCCCCCTTTCAAAGTAATTATTATTTTTCTTATATCTTCAGAATTATAATAGTGAGACACACTAAATTTGATGTGGATAATTCTTACAACAAACTACATGTTGCAACAAAATAGGGCGGTACCCGTCTCCCCCTCCTGAGGTCAGCCTGACCTCATCCAGTCTAGATAGCAAACTCTTGCACTGCCCGACTAGAATACACGAAGTGGTATATGATCTTAGAAATGGTGAGTTGATACAACGTGGTCTTAATTTTCAACTCTGCATATTCGCCTTGTATATTTGTTAGTGTAAAATTTCCTACTGTCAGAATATTTCCTAACGTTTTGGTTGATTTGACAGCAGATAAGTTATGCCAGCTGGTGAATTAAGATCACCTTATGTGAATTCGCCTTGACCTTAGGGATAAAAGCGCCGCCTGGCTGTTGATAATCTGCTTATTTTTTTCTCTCTCACATATCAATTGACGTTTTGGGCGTCAGCCACTGTGCCCAGAAAGCTCGGATAGCCTTTTAAAGAAATAAGTTAAATTAATTGTATAATTTAAATTCTCATTAAGAATAAAAGTTTGTCCGGCACATTGCTTTTGATTCAGTCAATTTAAAAGACAAATTTTACTTAAGCTATAAATCTTTCAGCATCTTTATGGTACATATCCGATTTCATAAAAAAAATATATTCAAATACGAGTGTTTTACGTTGAATTAAAAAAAAATCACAAAATTATGCATAATAATTAAAAAAAATTAATCAAAATTCCTTATTTGGTATTAACATTTTTTATTTTATAGCTCTCATTCGTTTGATATTTAAAATTTATTAATCTCATATACTCAATAACAATTATTTTTAAATTAAATTAGCTTAAAATAAATGTATTGATTATTAATTAATTTTTTTTCTAAAGCCACGATTTTGCATATAAATTTATTTGTGATTATTAAACTAAGCAGGAGGTTTCTAATACGGCATTTTTCAAATGGGTTTCTATTTGTAAAACAAAAGCCATACAAGTCAATTTCAAACGCTTTTATAGTTTAAGTTTACCCACTTAATTGATTAAAAAGAAATAAATTTAATGTAAATTAGTTTTTCGGTGGAGCAAACTTTTATGAATTAAGTAAAAACAAAAAAATAACCACACATGTTGATGTGTTTTATGAGGCTTTTAAAATATGTTTCAGGTGGAACTTTTGTAATAATAATAAAAGATATCTTGTTAAACTTCTTGATTAATTGTTAATACTTGATTTTTTTTTTAATTTTATTTACAGGTATGTGGAAAAAAAGAAGACCTAATGGGTTTTTTAATGTCGCTCAAGTAAGCTGATTTTTATTTATTTATTTCAAGTTTCGTAAAAAAAATGTTTTATGCTCTAATATAAGAATCTTATATACCCATTACCAACGTTTGTATGTATATGTAGTATACAGATACATACAGAAGTACATACATACATACATGTTTGTTTTGTGATAAAATTTATAATTTTTTGTTATAGTGCAATTTTTAGTAAGTGACCTCTCAGTTTCTTTCGACTAAAGAATTTGCTTGAGTAAAGATCTTCCTAAAACATGAAATATGTTTAACTGAAAAAATAATAATTTTTTAGTTATTTTTTACCCAATTTTTTTTTTCAATTTCCAACCCTGGAACCATAATTTAAATTTTTCTGGTTTTAATACGAGTAATAATTTATTTTTTTCTAAAATAAAGAATTTATTTAATTACCAAAGAAATAACTAGCCTTACTTAATTAGTTTTATATACAAAAATAAAAGTATACTTTTCCCAACCCTGGAATCAGCCTTTTTGATTTTTTTGGTTCCTTATACCAATCTTGTTCTTTAAAAAAATATATAAAATGTGTCAAGTGAACAAAGAAAAAAAAAAAAAAAAGAAATAAGGGCAATCTAGTTTTATTTAGTTACTTTAATATAAAAAAAAAGTAAATTTTCCAGCTGTGGAGCTGTGGTTTTTATTTTTCTAATTTTCTATAACCAACTTTTCTTTTCAAAACATAAAATATATATATAAATTAAAATATACAAAAAAAAAAAACTTATTAGACCTAGTTAATTTCATAATCACAAAAAGTTCAAGTTTCCCAGCCCTGGAATTATAATTTAAAATTTTTCTGATTTTCTTTTAAGAACGTAAGATATATTTAATTTAGAGAAAACGGTAAAATTAGTTTTGGTAGGTTATTTTTATATAACAAAAAAGTTAAAGGCTTCCAACCCTGGAAACGTCTTTTTGATTTTTTTTATATTTACGGCCTGTCCCACGATGTCACCAGAAATCGTACGATCGAATACTTACATTCAACAACAAATTTTCTAATGTTATTGTTGTTTTTAATACAAGTTGTCGATCGAACGATTTCTGGTGACATTGTGGGACACGCCGTTAGTTTTAATATTTTTAATACCAATTTTATTGGTACTGAAATATAAGATTAGTCTTTTTAACAAAAAACATAAAAATTAGTTTTAGCTAGTTACTTTTATATGGCAAAATCAAGTTTAAGTTTTCCAGCTCTGAAACCGTCTGCTCTATACTAATCTATTTTGGACCATTTCTGACATACCACTTCAAAAACGAAGTCTCTAGCTTCTCTGGGAGCTTCGGAAAACCGATTTCACGTACAGACAGACGGACATCGCTTGTTCGTCTTCCCTATTCACAAGGATCCAGAATATATAATATATATATATATATAATATATATATATATATATAATATATTATATTTAAAATGTCGCATATTAATATTATGGAAATTACACACGGAATGACAAACCTATATACATATACCCTTTTCCATTTTTTGGTAAAGGGTATAAAAAATACGTGTTTCATACTTTCAAATTATAGTTATTTCTACAAGCAAGTATATTTAAAATTTTTTTGTATTCTTGTCCACCTCTCCTCACCTTACAATTTAATTTTACAATATTTTTTAAGTTAGAATTTTTATATTTTCAGTATCTTATTTAGTTCCAGGACATTTGGTAAGGATACTAGTCTTTGAAATTTAAATGACCAAATTGTAGGTGGGATTTATATTATATATTCTGACTAGTTAAACATTTAACTCACTATAAGTGAAGACAATTTGTTTTGTCCCTTTTTACTTTTTTTTTTTTAAGGAAATTGTTGAGGTATGCGCATCCTTTCTCTGAATTGATTGTTAAAATTAGTGTCTTTATACAATTTCATTGAGTTACAATTATTTTTCTCTTTATTATGGTAAGTTTTCATTTCAGGATATATGGGAAGGATACGAATCCTTAGAAATTAAATGGCTAAATTTTATGTGTGATAATATTTTACCTATTAAAACATGTGTGCCAAATTTCATTTCTTTACGATAACTTCTTCTATTTTTGGCCGCTCGTTATATGAACTCACGACACTGTGCGGCGCTACGTGCCGCACAGCTCATGGCACATTAGACATTCTACATTTGAGGGTCTGGTCATCTCACTGGCCAGCGAGATTGTGAGATTTTACCCAGTAAACCCTAGTTTTAACTTAATATTTAAATACGTAATTAGCTAATTTTTATTTAAATTTAAGTTATATTTAAATACGGTTTAATTTTTTCAGTGGTTAATTAAAGTTCTTATTAAATTACGTTCAAAGTACGGCAGCACTAAAAAATATGGAAAGCTTTCGAAACAACAGCTGTTTCACATAAATAAAAAAGTTAGATCATCAACATGTAGAAAATTAAAATGGCATAAAAAAACATTTTATGAACCCAAAAGAGCATCAGAATGCATTTTCCTATTTATTTACTCCAGGACATGAAACTATGTATTGTATATGTGTATTTATGAAAATTAAACGAAATTCTTTTTAACACGACCACATGATGTTCGTGTGTATGTTTTCAATAACCACACACACGCACAAAAACATATGGTATGCTTGTAAAACTTAAGTATGATTTAAATACACAAGGTTGGACATTTAATTATTATTTAAATATGCACTAAAACACAATTTCATATTTAAATACAACTTAAAAATAATTACAATTTGATTTCCAGGTGAAAAATTAGCCCTAAGAATTGTGTGCGTTCCTTTGTTTCCTTTATTCATGAAAGGGAAACTATTTTTCGAAGTTGCCGTATGTTCATGTGAGTAAAATATACAGGGGAAAATTTTATTCCCTATTAGAGTGATTGCATTAAATTGTCGTTTGTTTAAATTTTTCAAGTTTTAAATTATCGAGAGTCGACTGTATATTTTAGGTTTGAGAAACGAAAAAAAGGCAAACGGAAACAGACGAAATCAAATCGACACAATTGTTGGTTATGTTGTGTGGTTTTGTTGAATCCTTGAAATGTTTTCATGAGTGTTTACACATGTGTGGGTTTATTTTTACAATTTTTATGAATAATAAACTGTACCACACACATGCTTGAAGTACCGGGATTGCCTTGTTTTGCCTTTTACACGTGCATGCTTGTAAAATTTAATTTATATTTGCCATATGTGTGTACATATGTAAGTATGTATTTATTAGTTAGCTAATGTGTATTTTATTTTCTATAGTATATCCTCTTTTTTTTTTTGTGTTAAAATCTTTCTTTTTCTCCTGTTACTACCTTGCTTAAGCAAAGGAAATTTTATTTTGTTATATTGGCCACAAATTTTAAATGTAGAGAAAGCAGCAGATTTATTTTTCCACCCACTTACATTTTTTTCTTGGTAATTTTCACAAAGATTTTTTCCCTTTTTTTTTTGACAGTATTGAATTTCTATCTTCTCTGTAAGAAAAATTTCTTTGTGATGAATTTGTATGGTTCAAATGTACATACATATTTCCAGAAGTTTAGTTTTACATTATTATTTTCCGTCTTTTTGTTAAGTTTATCTTTTGTAAGGTGTAATTTGAATCCTTAAGTAGTTCTCGTATACCAATAATCTCTGTATTGTATTTAATTTTATTTGTGTGGGAAATTAAGGAAATATTTAGTTTTTTATAAATAATTATGTTATAATAATTGTTATATTGCAAGAATAAAATATAGTAAATAGCACATAATTGATCATTTAAAAATTTATAGCTTTACCAGCTTTTAACAGCGGCTCCAATCGCGTTGATCTGATATTTTGGAAACTATACTTAAAATTTATGAATGTTTTGTTATATGTTACTTGCTGAGTTCGAAAAAAAAAACGTTAAAAACCGTCAAAAACGCGATAAAACATTAAAAACCCGAATAAAAACCGGTCTTAAAACTGCTTAAACAATCAAACCCGACACGAAAATTGCCCTAACCAGCCCAATAATGTGTTTTTTTTTTCGGTAAAATCCGAATTACATACATAAATATGTATAAAATACCGGTTCCGTACCGGATAAAAATAGGCAAAGTTTGCGGCTGGTAATATAGTTTTCCATAGGTGAATGAAGCTTCATAAATCGGTTAAGCGGTTTGAAAATCCTTACAAAATATAAAAAACCGGTTCGGAACCGGATAAGAAATGGGCTTTGTTTGACGCTGGTGATGTAGCTTTCTATTGGTAAAAGAATTTTCAAAATCGGTTTAGTGGTTTGGGCGTGAAAGCGTAGCAAACAAACAAACAAACTTACTTTATGCTATTAACCGGATAATTTTTTTAAACAAACATAAACAGGGAATCGCTTCGGCAGGAATCGAACCTGCGACCCTCGTACTGTTAGGCACTCAAATCATTAGGCACTCATCAATAGGGCACTCAAATCATTTATGCGATACTGTGGCAATTGATTATTTAATTGAGCTGATTGATCAATAGACTGAAACATATGTATAACAGCAGAGTAAAATAAATATGTAGTAAAACTTTAAATTCAAGGCTTTGTAATCCTTTTAATAAAATCCGCACATTTTGTTAATACTCTATGGCCACAGCAAATTCCTGTCGTTCTTCTAAAATCAATACTAAAGATAAAAACTTCAGACACTGTTTATAGGAGAACTATTATTTCCACCACAGCAAGGCAACACGGCGTAGAGTTGGGCCAAAGGTCCTTTTTTCGCGGATCAATTCATAACTCCACAACTAAAATAGTGAAGGTCACTTTATCTGTGGTTTTCAAGACAAACTACATGTTCACATAAAATCTTGGTGGTGTAAGAGGAGGAAGTGGGTACCCCTCCCACCCCTACCCTCCACAAAGTAATTATTATGTTCCCTATCCGGTATGTTTTGTATTCCACGTGGAATTGAAACGTGCGGAATTCGCATAGCATTGTTGCTATAAATACATATTTCTAACAACAATTAAATGCAATTCCGCACGTTTTCATTTCACGTGGAATGCAGAACGTACCCGTATATCTGCAAACTACAATAGTTAGGCACACTAAATTTGACGTGGATAACTCTAAAAAGAAATTGCATTTTCCACCATAATCTTGGAGGAAAATGGGGGGGGGGGGCGGGGAGACGGGTACCCTCCATACAAAGTAATTATTAATTATTTAAAAAAAAATTTTTATATAAGAAACGGTGCTTAAACAACAAACAAAACAAGTACAAATTCAGGATTTTTTATTCACGCACGCTCCTGATGAATTGCCTGCTTTTAACTGCCTTCCGATACGAATTATTCAAAAATAGATTTTTTAACAAGCCCAAGAATGTTAGATAAAATCATATACGCTTTTTTCTAAGATCATTATTATAAACAAATTCAACCACGATCACGCGTGACTCATGCGTGACTCATGCGTGACTCACACGTGACTAAAGCGTGACTCACGCGTAAAAAATCATGTCATTTGTACATAATAATAAAATCATATAAAGCAATAACAAAATCAACAGCAATACAAGTGCCAGTGGAAGTCGTTAAACGCTTTCACGATATCAAAAGAAAACTTTCGATTTCAAATTTATATTAAAAACAACAACAAATGTTCCTATTTTATTGTTATTTTCTTTCGATATCGTGAAACAGGCCGTACAAAATTTCTGTTTGTTGACTTTCTGCTGAGTTAGAAATTATAAAAGCATTTTTATAATATGTTTTTTCTATATATATAAATTTAAATAATTAAATAATTTTAAATAATTGTAACACCAATTCATGTGTTAACACAGTGTTTCATAATAAGTAAAGAATATACATTTAGGGTAACTTTTGTAACCCTTAAAAATTATTTTTATAAAAAATTGTTTTTATATAAAAATGCCTACAATTGTAAGCACTTTTACTTTAGTTGTTTTACAGCCACTACAAATAATTCAGTAAAATATAAAAAAAGTGTAACGAAAAGTAACTCAACTTTGAATGTATCACATTCCCCAGCAGAGTCATTAAGGTTAAAAATCTTAAATTTCATTTTCTTGCTTGCAGTACTTGTACTTACACTACTGCAACTGCAAACAATTATTTAAAATAATTACTACATGAACGAGCACAAGGAGCAGTAGTAGCAAGCAAGCAGCATTAAGTTTCCACTTATAATTTTTTTTGTCGTTCATTTGCAATCAAAAGTAAAGAAAGAAATGAAAGAGGAAACCTGATGCAGGTCCCTAAATAGAAAACTTCTTTCCTCCTGCAAGACGTAGTGTGTGATTATTTAAATAAATTTTATCTTTGTCATGTTAAAATCCTTACAGCAACAACAACAACAACAACAACAACAACAGTTGCAACTAAAACAGCTAACAACAACTTTGTGCCACTCTTCATCATCACTGCACTTTAAATGTCGTTGAACTTCTCATTATGGCACAAACAAATACACAAACAAACAAACTCTCGTATGCAAAAGTACCTAATCGTACATATCCTTTATCCTTTGTGTTTTGCTGTTTGTTTGTATAGCACTATCCCCTTTACATACATATGTATGTATGTACGAATTCCTGCAACATGCAACACACAATTGCTTTGAATGTGAATTAAAAAAAAAAGACTGCAAAAAAAGTTTCATTTCATTCGCCCTCTCAAGTGTAAAAAAATTAAGAAAAAATACTAGAATATGTTAAAAAAAAATGTATGGAAATGAAAAGTGAAAGAATAGAACATGGAAAAAAATTTACTTTCTTTTTTCTTGTATTTGTTTTTGTGTACGTGCACAAATATATTTTCATTTAATTTTATTTACATACATATATTTTTTTTGTATTTTAACTTAAAAAGCAAATTCTAGAATAATATTTTTACTACTAGAAAGAAAAGCACCCTCGAGGGTGACTTGATGCACATATTCCCGTTGCTTTTCTGCCACACAAAAATAGTTTATTTTTCTTTTACAAACTCCCTTCACATGTAGGGACAGTTTTCTCTACGTGCCCTATTCTTTTATTGTATTATCCTTGCAACTGTCGCTTTTGTTAAGTTCTCCTGCACCACATGCTACGAAGAAATGAGATTTAGGCACTGGAAATCTTTTAACAGGAAAAACACTAATAGTTAAGTAAATTTTTTAATACAGTAGACTTTGCTTATAACGAACTTTGTGTAACCGGGTACCGGCATTCGATATCGTTAAAAATTTCCATACAAACATACATAAGTAAAATTTTATAAACATTTTTTCGACATCGAAAGTCATAATTTCTTCACTGGTTTGTTCGTCATAGCTGAAATTTTTTCAAACTGGTGTAATTAGTTGCTGAGAAGAGAAACTAAGATTTCGGGCCAATTCCACGATGTTGACAATGTTCGACTTCGACAACAAAATATTAAAATTTTATTTTGTTTTTTTATGTAAATATGCGAGAAGTCGAACGTTGTCGACATCGTGGGATTGACGCTTCTTCTCAGTACCTGGGTACAAATCACGGCATTCGATACGACTCGTAATTTAAAAATATATTTCCATATAAACTCTATTGAAATATTTTAAATTAAGAGTCGTATCGAATGTCGTGATTTGCCCCCTGGATTCAGCAGCTTTTTGCTAGCTGAAAATCGTAATAATTATCCATATATTCGTATGCTTGCTTTAACGATAATGTGATTCTGTAATTTTTTTACGATAGTGTACATCTGTATTTACTCGCCATTTAATTGTATACAAAATTTTAAAATAAGCGAAAAGCACGAAGAAGATTTAAAGAAAAACTTACGACCTGTTCCACGATGTCACCAGAATTCGTTCGATCGACAACTTGTATTACAAACAACAATAACATTAGAAAATTTGTTGTTGTTTGCCATACAAGTAGTCGATCGAACGATTTCTAGTGACATCGTGGGACTGGCCGTAAATGAATTTGAGCTTGTTATTTTACTTCAACCGACAACGAATATCGTTAAAACTTGTTACTGAATAGCAAAGTCATTATAAAGTTCGTTATATTTACTATAGCAATACGATTGTTGTAATAAAATTTACTAAGTTAAGAGAGTAGAGAGGCCCCACTCTGTATTTTGAAACGAAGGAAAATGCTTATGGATTTTGTATGTTAATAACATGCAAATTCCAAAGAATATTTTTTCGTTTCGAATTACACAGTAGACCTTCAAAGACCTGGGAGTAGTAAAGGGTATAGTGTAAGTACAAATGGTGAAGTTGAAGAATTTAATTTATGGTTTCTGCAATACTGCAGCGATTGTGGGTTTTGTTAGTTTTTATAACATCATATGCCTCCCATACGACGGGTTCCGTATGGAGATTATATATAATCGAATATCTTACCTGATGTAGAGAAACATTTTTAAGTAGCCGGTAAATTTTTTTTTTCGATTTTTGGTGATTATTTTTTAGCTTTGGCGCTTTTTCTTAGTCTTTCTGCTTTTTTTCAGTTTTTGGAGTTTTTTTTTGTTTGGCGTTTTTTTTCGGTCTTTGGCAATTTTTTCGATTTTAGGCGATTTATTTTTGTTTTAGCAATTTTTATAGACCATGGGGTCACGCTAGCATCCTAAATACAGCGAACAATATACCTAAACCCATTGACTACTGCACTCCCAAACCCTACTTCAATAGGAATTTCAATATCTCTTTGACAGAAGGGTTCTCCCCAGGGGACAGAGCCGTGCAGGTTTTCACGGACGGCTCTATACGAAGGGGAAGAGTTGGAGGGGGGATATATATTCCAGATTTTGGAATTGAAATATCCTTCAGACTCCCGGACGAATGTAGCATATTACAGGCAGAAATATCCGCCATAAAAAGAGCAACACACTGGTTGAGTTATTATCGGATACACAATAGTAATATCCAGATAATAACGGACAGCCAACCCGCGATCAAAACCCTTGCAGGTGTATATTCTACATCATTACTTGTCCAAGAATGCCGCACAGTCCTGGATGAACTGGCGCAGCACGCAACCATCACACTATACTGGGTGCGTGGACACGGAACTACTTCAGGCAATATAGTTGCGGATGAACTAGCAAAGAGAGGAACCCTACTCGGGGAAGTCGATGACAATCTCTGTGGGCTCCCTCTGTCGTCTTGCTGGAGGCGCTTCGATACTGCCTTTCTTAATTCAGCTCAGGAAAGATGGCGTAATGAGCCTACCTGCGTTATATCGAGAATCCTTTGGCCTCGTCTAGATACTAAAAGAACCAGTAACCTCATTAGCTTTACCAGAAAGCATCTGAGGAATCTCCTGGCCACACTTACAGGCCACTGCACTTTCGGGACCCACGCTAAACGTATGGGTCTCCCGTATAATGACTACTGTTACAGCTGCAATGATGAGGAAGAGGAGGAAAGCATTTCGCATCTTCTCTGCTTCTGTCCTGCTTTGGAGGATCTCCGTCTGCACTTCCTTGGCAGAATATCCTTCAATAGCTTGTCCGAGTTATCGGAAATAGGACTTAGAAACCTAAGTCTATACATTAGGAGCAGCGGCTGGTATGGCCGCTAGCCTTCACGGCATGTGTATGTACTAGACCCTCTCCTTGTCCCACTTTTTCACTTCTTCTCTACTCTACTCTCCATCTATATCCTCTCCATCTATATTCTCCCTATACTTCCGGTCTCCCCCCTTATTCTTATACTTTCAACTTACAGGCAGCACAAAGGGATCATCGTATTGGACCCAAGTGAGCTAGACTCCTATATTTTCATTCTTCACTAGCAGCCTGCTAACCTAACCTAACTAACCTAGCAATTTTTTTGTTTAAGCGTTTTTTTCCTGTTAAAGATTTTTTTAATTTTCGGCCATTTGTTTCGTTTTGGCTATTTTTTTTAATTATGGGATTTTTTAGTTTTAGCGTTTTTGAAAATTTCAACAAATTGCCTCTTACTGTTGTCAAAATTACATTAACTGATAGAAAACCCTTTAATTTGGATTTTTTTTATTTCGGTATTAATTCTGTGGCAATAAGGAAAAAGTTCTTAAGTCATATTTTACTGTTTTACAGAAGCGCACTTTTAAGTGTTCAAGTCGGTTTTAAGAAATTTATTTCTTTTGCAGTCAAATTGGGAAATTCTCTGTTAACCTTTATTTTTTTAAGCATACATCGTTCTGTACGCTATAAGGATTATATTTAAGTTGAAATGCACCAAAATATAACCTAAATTAAGCATTTATTCCAAATGAGATTAGAAGTCTAAAAAAGATAAGTCGCAAGTGATAGTGCTATAACTTCCGCAAAGATCACACAAATTAATTGAGATTTTGACCAGGCGTACTTTGGAATATGCAGATCACGGTGGTACCATTAACTCAAAATCGGCTTATCTCGACTTGAGCAGTTTTTCCTTTTAGCTACAGAATTGTTGTAGTCTACATTAAAATACACTAACTTCAAAAATTTCAAGTGTCTATGTATAATATTAATTACATTAGGAATGCAACATGTTTCGTTGCTCGCTTTGGAACACCCAATAATTTTTTACTGTCATATATTTGTTGTTGCAGTGGCCATATTGTGTGAAAATTTCAGGATCGTAGCTCTTACGGTTCTCGAGAAATCTGCCTGTAACAGACGGACATCGCAGCGAAAACAATCGTGTGTGTTCTGGCTTTCACATCGTTTTCACATTTTTTCTTGTGAGTTCGGATGTTAAAACACATCCTACGCCTGTTTAAGTTGAAATTTAGAAAATAAAAATTAATAGTGTGTGTTCTAGCATCCGAATTTAGACGAGCACAATTTAAAAATTGACGATTTCAAACTTTTAAATTTTTTCGTTTTCGATTTTGAGCAAAAAACTCGTATTCTTTTCACTTGTTAACAGTCTTGTGAAAAGAATACGAGTTTTTTGCTCAAAAGTGAAAACGAAAAAATCTAAAAGTTTGAAATCGTCCATTTCCAAGTTGTTTTCTTCTAAATTCGGATGCTAGAACACATATTATGAATTTTTATTTTCTAAATTTCAACTTAAACAGGCGTAGGATGTGTTTTAACATCCGAACTCACAAGAAAATATGTGAAAACGATGTGGAAGCCAGAACACACACGAATATGTTCCTTTGCCACCTTTGCTGTAGGGAACCCTAAAAACAAATAACATTGCACTGCTCTGCAGCATAAAAGAATAGTTAGCTAAAAAACATTGCATATTTTTAGGGCTTTAAACTGCAAATAAAACGAAGCATAAATTAAAGCTCTTCATTTTATTTTATATGTATGCATGCATACCACTGCCTTCGTTATTTGCCTTTATTACTTTTTTCATCTGTTTCTTATTACTATATTATTTTTTATTATTATTATTTATATAAAAAAACATTTTTTTTTCTAGAAATACTTAAATGCCATGTATGGTTTTTATGTGTGTGTGTGTGTGTGTGTTTTATTTTAATTTGTGTTATTGTTAGAGCATCATATGTCATCATAATTTCTATATGGTTTTAGTACGTACTCTAGACTATTTCTCTTATTATATATGTACATACTTTCATTTTTGCTGATTTTTGTTTATTTATTTATTTTTTTTTTGCATTTTTCGTTGACTGCAAGTTTTTGTTAGTTGAATTTATTATTTCTTCCAAAGTATTTTATTACTTTGGTAACAGTTTCTTCACAGTACACTTGAAAGTTTTCTTGTTCCTTCCACATTTTAAGAGACATTTTTTATTTATAAATATACATATGCGCATATATTTTTTTCAACATTATTTACATATCCATTCATTTACCACAACAATGTCATAACTTAGCTTTACAGAAAATGAGTTTACCCACAACTTAAGGGAAAAAGAAAATTTTATTTTTCCCTCAAGATTTGAGTATACAAAATATCTTTATAAAATTTTTATACAATATGAACAATAATAAATAAGGATTAATTATGCGCTATTAAATCAAAGCTTGCATTTTTTTGAGTTATGACGTTATTGTAGTAAATGTAAATATTTAGCTACGAATATCTTGTGTCTTGAATTTCTTTTGTGTTTGTATGATGCCACAAGTATGTAGATGTGGTTGGTGCCAAAAAACCCTCATGTAAATGTCACTCTTTTATGCAAATTTTTGGAACCACACAATTCTCAATATTGTTGTTGTTGCTTTTAATTCTTTACGGAAAGGGTGGGTCTTTTATGTTTGAGAATCCGTGTTCATGTGTGCCAGTTGTTTCTGTATGGCATTTGTAATATTCAGCATGTATGTATTGTAACTTTTTAAATCTTACAAATTCAAATTGAGAATGATACAATTTTTCAAATAAGTTTTACTGGCAACCTGTTAAAAGATTTGTACTTGTAGCTTAAATTTAATATTGTTGCAGGGAAATTATTTGAAATAACTGAATAACATCTGAAAATTTATTTCTAATCAAATTCTATTGCCAGTAAATTGCTACCGTAAACAGGAAAAGGAAAGGAAAATAATAATTATTCTTGAAATTTTAAAGAAATAATAATGGCCTGTTTCACAATAACGAAACGAAACTTTCGACTGAAATAAAATATGAAAATTTGTTTTTGTTTTCAATATAAATTTTCAGTCCAAAGTTTCATTTCGTTATTGTGAAACAGGCCATAAATTCAGTAAAGTGCGATTCGCACACAAAGGGTTCCGTACGGACACTACATGTGTAATAATATGTATGTATACGAACTGTATATATGTATATTACCTAATGTAGACATTTGTTGAAAATTTCAAGTACTTTTTTTTCGTTTTTGGCGATTTTTTTAAGCTAAGAAGTTCTTATTTCCTTTTGAAAATTTTCATAGTTAAACTCTTATTTTGTCAAATAAAATAATAATACTAAATAATACTTACGTATTGCAACATTCCCCAATGTTATAACATTAAGAGCTCTTTAAACACACAATGTTAAATTATACACTGCTGGAATACCACGATGTTAATTTTTCTATTTTTTTTTTTTTTTTTTTAATGGATGTAACACTCAGGCAATTACTTACTGCCTACTACTAGGGGTTAACTTCTTTAAGATAGGAATGTGATAGAGAAGACAGATGTTAAAGGAATATGTAGAGGAAATCGTCATTATTATGTTTTATATTTTTAAGGCAGCCTTGCAGCCCAACATATGTCAATGAGGCGTATTCAATTTTCGAAGCTGTATTTAGTAGATATTTTGTTGATTATTTTACTTTGCCGATGATGCTGTTACACAATACCAACGAAGTAGGTTGCACTGATCTTACATTAGGATTAGTATGCGCTAAAGTCGTTATAGTTCAGTGATCACACGCAAAGAAAGGATATGGTTGTAAAATGGTTGAGAAAACAATATTATGTTCTTTGAAACAAATGTGTGGTCGTAGAAAACTAGTTATTGTTATTTTAAACATTAATTTCGTTACGATAAACACAGTAATGTTTGAATTTAATAATTACATTATTATATTCATAGAAAGTGCGATATGGTTAGAGTTTAACAATATAGTTTTATTAAAAATTTATGACTACAATATAATTTGTATTATTGTGTAAAAATAATATGATGTAAATAACAATATAATGTTAACCAAAACCATACTACGTTAAGTTTAAAAAAAAAATCTTTTTCAGAAACATCTTCTGTCATTTCAGTGTTTTGTTTGTAAGCTATCAGTAGTGCACGCGTGGTGTTAAATAAATAAAAAAAAGTATAAACAAAAGGGTAGATAAATAAAAATAATATGTAAATATATATGTATGTATATCTCTTTATACAGATATGTCTGTATTTCGTGTATACACGTATATGTAAGTATACATTTCTATACATACATACGTACATTTTATTTCAACAATAATAATTTATTTTTATTTCGGACTTACCGCACATTATTACATAAAATAATATTATGGTCATATTTAACAATATTATTATAATATTAGATCATGGTATGGTAAGTCTCAATTATGTTCTAGTCACATCTAACATTAGTGTTGTCTTATTTACAATAATAAGATTATGTATAATAAAGTTCATTGTTTTTGTAGATATGTAATATTATTATTAACCCAGAAAATAATATTATTTAAACTTTGCTTTTCCATTGACAATAATATGATTTGACTGCAATCATATAATTCAATCATAGTATGTTGCGGTTTGATTATGGTTACCTCAACCATATTTTTTCTTTGCGTGCAGTGATTAGCCTTCATCACTTGAAGCTTCCTACATGAATTGACACAAAGGGACGCCTATGCTCATCAGACAAATTGCGTGGTATTGTTGTTTAATAAATTTGTCAGTGACGCGGCTCGAACTCAGGACATTCGGTTTTATAGTCAACCTGCTAATAAAGCTTCCAGATGAATGTTAACAATATCCAGAAAGTGACAGCACATTAGGCAGCTTCTCAATATGTCCTAGCTAGCCCAGCTAGCTTGATGGGAAAAATAACATCATATGAGCTCATTTTTCGATCATAACTGATACTCCCGTTGTGAGAAAGTGGTGCCCTACACAGGAATCATACCAAAAAAATATTTATGATATGATTTGCTGATTCATATTTGACAAATTTTAGCGTAGTGGTAGCGATGCTAGCCTCTCAGTCCAGAGGTCGTGGGTTCGATTCCCACCATAGACCCTGCGTGTTTTCCGCAGACAAGCTAATCGCTTCAAATCACATTTTTTGGGGTTTCTTGGCATTTTGTCACTCTATTTTCATTATTTGATCATATAGATGAAGCATAACTGAATCCTTTTTTAATCACCAAAGCGATAAATCAGTTTTTAGTCATCAAAAGTGATCTGAGGAGAATCATATAAGAGATTTCTGCTAGCTGGGTCCATCGTATTGTGTGTTTGTGTGCTTGCCTATTAGCTGCATTAGCTAATAATATGTGACATCGCATAGAGAAAGGGACCTAAGGGTAAAAAAATCAATTTTAAAAATTTTTTTTTTTGATGTGGACAACATCTGAGCATCGAATGAGACCGATCCCATGCCAAAATAGTGTTCCCTCCCAGAGATATGCGCGTTTTATGAAATTGAAGTCGACGATTTTAAGGTTATGTGAAAAAATTTTCGTACTAACAGAGTGATATTCACGATTTAAAAGAATTATAAATGAGTATTTATTATAATTCACAATTAATAATTTCAGAAAATAAACCTTGATTCAAAAAAACGCGAGCAAAATTGATATCAAACCCATGGAAACAGCGCGCTAGGTAGAAAAAAGTAAAAACCAACTACACAAAACAAGAGGTAGGGACGACCTACGCGCGTTTTCAAGGTTAACCAACACGTTCCTGACGTCATGAGATGTGTCGCTTTCAAATGAGACCAATACCAACACGCTTAGTGATGGTACACCAAAGATACACGTATTTAAATCTTTAAAATGGCTCTCCTGAACAAAACCGGGTTTTATCCTTAGGTCCCTTTCTATTTTGCGCGTCACATATATGGATCATACTTATGGTTGATAAAATGCTTTTAAAGAAAAGATATGTGTTAGATTTGTTCAGGGTCATATGGTTAACCATATAACATATTTAATTCTACTAGTGCATTTAAATTTGAGCAAAATCTACTACTTGCCAGATTTCAAGCAAAATCTAGCAGATTGCCCATACAAAACAAAATATACTTCGTCACTAGATTGTGTTTAAATCTAGTACAACTTAGTGATGCGACTATTACTACGTTTATAAGCGCACTACTGCGTTTCTACGAGCACTATTTAAAAATATTTGCAAATACATAAATTAACTCACTGTTTATACGGCATAACAAATCGGTAACACTTCTATAGAAAAGTTACTAAATTTACGTCAAATAGCTGATGTTAATAACAATCTCTACCCAAGTAGATACACTAGGGTGCTGATTAAGTTCGTGGCTGCACAGAAAAATATCGTTATTTCCCCCCAGCTAATAAAGTCTAGTTTAATTTTTCTTCTCTTCTTTAGAAACTCACATTAATTAGTAAAAATATTTCATTCAATAAGAACTGAAATTACTGAACTTAAGCCCGATTAAGAAATTATTTCTGATTAAAATTCACTGCAGTTCAATTAAATCTAAAAATGTCTCACTTAAAGTTACTAATGTTTCTAAAAAAAAGTGTATAAATCTATAAAGTAACAAATAATCGTTCGTTTTTATTGTCATTATTTTTTTTCTATGTTTTTTGTTGCAATATTTATCCATTTATTGTTTTTTTTTATTAGCAAACATTTGTAAGTGTGGTAACCTTATTTTTATTATTTGCAAATAGTGCGTTAATCGTGAATAGATTTCTGAATTAGTAAGTCACAATAAAAACTATGGCAACAATTTGCAGCTTTATTTGCAAATAAGTCGTGCGTATAAACGTACACAGAGAAAAAACTGCCTCATAGAATCAAGAAGATTTTCTCTATGAACCGCTTTTAGTCTAAGGGGTATCCCAGCAGAAAGAAGCGAAGATTTTTTCATAGAGATTCCTTATTGTTTTTATGTGCTAAATCTTATTAATTTTATCAAGAAGAAAACCACATAAAATTAAAAAGAAATCTTATTATTCACAACTTTTTCTTACAAAATTTCCGTTACTTTTTTGAAGAACTTCTTGATTCTATTAGGTTTTCTTATAAATTGTAAACTATAGGGATTTCTTATTGATTTTATTAGGTTGCCTTATTATTTTTTTTTTTTAATGTTTTCTTCTTGATTTTATTAGGCTACTTTATTGATTTTTTCAATAAGGATTTCTCCTTGATTTTAGTAGGTTCCTATATGATTATGTGTAAAGCATCTTATTGATTTTTTAATAAGGCAATCTTCTTGATTTTATGAGGTGTCTTGTTATTTCGTTTCTATAAATAGACTCTATGTCTATGACAACAAAAGGTGAGTGAATTAGCTAAGGTCTGCTTAAAAAAATGTGTGAATTGGCTACATATCAGTTATTTGGCTGTAATTTTGGAATCAAATCAGTTGATGGGTTTTGTTTTGGATAAAAAAATCTTGATAAAAGTCAAAAAAAGTTAGTGTAAACGGTATAAATTTTCATAAAGATTTTAAACAAAATATGCTAGCTTTTGTGCTGTTGTAAATGCCCTATAAAGAACTAATTAATTGAAACAATTGAATAATATCGATTAGGTTTTTCCACTTAAATTAATTAATAATAATTAAAAATTTAATTGATTCAATTAAATCCTCAATTGAAAATAGTAATTGGTAAAAGGATTTTTTTATTTTTATATACATATGCTGGTGTTTTAAAAGCTAATTTGATTTTTACTTTCGAACAGTATTTTCTACTTAAAATTTACTCGATCTCAATATGTAAGCCTTAACTTTATAATACTTCAGCCTACTTGTGTGTGTGTGTGTGTGCGTTCAATATTGAATCCTTTTGTAATGCCTCTGCCTTTAGGTTGATTTAAAACACACACGTATGTACTTCATTCATGCTTCAGCAAAAATCGTACATGTATAAATGAATGCATAAATATTTTATTTATAACAGAAAAATGATTGCAACATAATCCTACATAAAAAATGTACGAGTATGAATGACCTGGCCTGAATTCGTACAAACTACCCTCTCTCTGCGTCATGTGTTGCAAAGCAATGTTGGTTGGCGGAATGCTTTTAAGCTATCAAATAAAGAAGGAATGGCTGAAGGAAACCACCAGCTGTACATATATTGATGACGGTGACGGTGATGGCAAAACAACCTGCTGAAAAGCAAGATGACAACAAACCAATAATTGGGTTAAACAAAAAAAAAAATTGTATAAAAGCAAGCAGCAAGAAGCTTATTTTTTATGCTTTTTCTTATACAAATTGCCATCATGCCACCAACACCCGCACACACACTGTGTGCCACAAATAATGTGTGGAAATTTGTTATAAAAAAGGGTTTAGCAGGATGTGGCCGCGTATAAGTGTGTGTGTGTGTGTGTGTGTGTGTGTAAGTGCTTGTGTAATAGTAGAACAAACTTTCCCTTGCAGGTATTTATGTATGTATGTATATATAAAAATTTGTTAAAGTTGCTCGTTTGTTCTTAATAAAAAGCTTTTTATGGTTTCCTAGATATTGAGAGTTTTTCAACTCTTGTTGTTTGTTGTTAAGTTTGTGAAAAAGAAGACAGAAAAGAAAAACGCAACGAAATTCATTAAAGTAATTTCCTGTAAATAACGTGACTTCGTTAAAAACAACACACCATACATACACACCTACAACTCCCTCAATATTTGTATTCATGTTGCATGTGTACATACATACATACATACTTACATTTGTATTCTTACATAATTATGCAATATTTACATTAAGATAATATTCATATTGTTTGTTAATGCCCTGCAGGAAATGCGCAAATAGTAAAATTTGAGTGATTTACTAGTGACATTGTCAGTAGTACTACTGACCAGCTGTACCCCAGCCAATGTAATTATCTGTTGACATTTAAGATTAGCTTGTCACTGAAAATGCACCACTAGACTGTAGCACTACTGACTAAGTAGTTCTTTTGGGACCACATTCACTAGTAAATCTTTGTGGCACCTGTCTACAATATCGATATTTCCTCGCTCGATGTCAACAGCAAAATTGTAGTGATTTACTAGTGACGTTGTCAATAGTTAGTACTACTGACTAGGTGTACCCCAGCCAATGTAATCGCCTGTTGACATATAACATAGGGTTGTCATTGAAAATCTACCAGTGGACTTTAGCACTATCCTTGTATGAACATATGGAGACATTTGAGTGACCCTCGTCTACATATATACTAAGCTTTTAACATTATTGCATAGCATAATAAAAAATAAAAACAAACCACGAGTATTAACGCGTTCATTGACAATGTCACCAGATATAAGCTAGAACTGTTGTCTCTAACATATGTATCTCTACTCGCGTACAAAAGCAAAGTTGTCGAGATTTTAACTAGTGCAGTTGTGGCTAGAGAAAAGAGTCTTGACATATAGACATATGGTTCTAGGCTGACTAGAGGGTAGTGTTCACTGGTGTATTTGTGTATTTGTATTAATGGATATATGTGTGTGTGTTTGCGTGTTTCTTCATAACATTTGGTATGACAAGCATTAAATGACAGACTGATTGGCTCGTTTGCTAGCTGACAGACTTACATATATGTATATATATCGTTAAGGCGAAAAACTCATTCATGGTGGTTTTTCTATCAACATTTCTAAGCAACTCGTTCGTTTATTGTTCTAAACATTACAACAATATCTGTTTTAACTTTATTTTTCTAAAAACCCTACCAATTACTGACTTCGTTGTAAGCCACTCGCAACAGCTAAAGCCACCAGTTTGATTGAACAAGAAATCTAGATAATAATAATAATAAGAAATTCAAAACATGAAATTTCATTATTAATTATGAAATTACGTTAACAATTAACAAGAACTTACAAAGCATACAATTAAAAATAAAAACACACTTTTAAATATGTGACTGCATAATAATGTTAATAATACTATTAAAAATAATAAAAGATAATGAGAAGTACGTTGCTATAATGTTAATGTATATGACCTATCGCCTGCCCTGGCCATACATATCCGTCTTAACCGTCTTAGCTAACGCTTACCAGCAAAGCTTTACTATTGTACTGCTGCTGGTTTGAAAATCTAAATAATGCCCTAGGGAGTGCTACGTGAATCTAATTTATTTTATTATACGCACATTAAGAGTCCTTAATTAACTGTGAGGCAGGCATGCAAAGCTAATGATTGGAACGTATAACCAAAATCGTTTCATAGCTTTCATGTGCCTGGGTAAAAACAATCTAAGAATGCTCACAGGCTTCCCCACAGGCCATTGTAGACTGAGAAAATACCTCAACAGACTTGGGAAATATAATATTACATTTTAATAGGCGTGGCCTTGCCTACTTTTTTTAATGCAAGATTCAATATTTTTTCGAGCTTTTAAAGTATGTGTCAATTTTCATAAAAATCGCTAAAGTAGAAGTACGTGAAATATAATATTTTATTTTCAAGGGCGTGGTACCGCCCCCTTTTTCAAGTGCCAGATTCTGCAATTTTTAAACCTTTAAGGCGTGTGAAAATATTTAAAAAAATAGTTAAACTCGAAGCACGTGAAATATAATATCAAATTTGAATGGGCATGGTCCCGCCTACTTTCTAAGTGCGCGATTAATTATTTTTCAAAGCTCCATATTTATGCCAAGTTTCGTAATAGCAAGTAAAGTAGAAGCACGTAAAATATAATATTTAATTTTTATGGGCGTGGGACGCCTCTTTTTTTTAATGCAATATTGTGTCTTATAAAGAGCTGAAAGTGTGTGCCAAGTTTTGCTAAAATCGGTTAAATACAAGCACGTGCAATATAATATTAAATGATAATGGGCGTGGCTCCGCCCATTTTTCAACTTCGAGATGGTGTCGTTTACGAAACCCAATGTACTTGCTAAATTTCGTACCAAGCGGACAAGTAAAATATTATAATATAATTTATTACTGTATAGGCGTGCGTTCGCCCACTTTTTTACAATAAAGGTGGAGCCTCTCAGACAAAAAGAGAACTTTCTTAAGTCTGTCAAAAAGCAAGAAACATTAAAAAATAAAGACGAATTGATAAACTCCTCCTTTTTGAAGTTGTTTAAAATAATAATATCAACAGTCCGCATGGAGTAAAAAAGTAAAACGGTTTGTTTTCTAGAAGTGTCCATATTATAGATGTGGCCGGCTTATCGAGATATTACTGTACTGTACCTCTATTTTTTTTTCTTGTTGTGTTGCACAACTATGTGCGTTTTTTGCTCATATACAAACAATCTAATCTACCTTATTTAAAATTCCAAATCAGTTAAAGTGCATTTTAAAGCCACTTATTTGTATTGTTGCATTTTAATGCATTCATATAAAAACTTCTCTTATGCCATTTCAAGTGTTTTAGTTTCATTACTAAACAATAAAAAAAGTAAAAAAAAACTAAACTTAAATGAACTTGTACTTGTGTTGTTTGTAATAAAACATTCCCTTTCTCTATTCACACTATAATTAACTGAATTTGAATGTGCAGCAAAAACAAAATATATAAATTAAATTACTTTTATTGCTGTAAACTTTATAGAAAAAGTTCACCAGCTTGAAATGCATTTTAATTTTGTAAATAAATATTTTCGAATGCAATTAAATGATTTGTTTAACATAAATGAAGAGGACGGAGGAGGGAGGAGTGCAGAGTATACAACCCAATTAGTTTAATTTTATTTCTTCTGTTTCTTTTTTTATTTTTTTTTTAATTTAAACAGACAAATGTAACTGTAAAAGCAAACATAAATTAAATATTTAAATTGAAAAACAATAGGTTGAAACACAAAGCAGATGATTTTGCATTTAAAAAGTTTTTAAATATTCCTTTTAATATTGCAGCAAAATTGAAAGTTTTAAAATTTATTTACTTAAAGGTTTTATTTATCTTAAATAAATTGTATTTCAAGAAGAGGTTGCAGTTGGATATATAAATAAATTCAGTAAAGTGCGACTTTGACTCGCGCACGCAGGGTTCCGTACGTTGGGCTTTGAGCATTTTTTAATACAGTGTTTTTTACGTTTTTTCAGCTGAAATAATTTTTTTTTTTGATTATTTTTCGCTTTTTTCTCGTTTTGGTGATTTTTTAAATTTTGGCGATTTTTTTTTAATTTTGGCGATTTTTTTTCATTTTGGCGATTTTTTTTATTTTGGCGATTTTTTCATTTTGGCGATTTCTCGCGATTTATTTTCGATTTAGAAATTTTTTTTAATTTGGTACTTTTTTTTTGTTTTGGCGATTTTTTTTGATTTTGGCGAATTTTTTTCGGTTTGGCGATTTTTTTTTGATTTTGAGATTTTTTTGTTTTACCGTTTTTGAAAATTTCAAGAAGTTTGCTCTTACGGTTTCCAAGATACAGCAAGTTATCAAAATTACATAGTCGAAATTACATTAACTGATGGTACACCCTTTAATTAAAATTTTTTAAATTTTAGTGTTAATTGTTGTAGTCTGTATAAAAATACACTAACTTTACAAATTTCAAGTGCATATACATACAATTGTATGTATATTACATGGGATTTTAACATTTTTCGTTGCTCGTTTTGGCACACCCTTTAATTTCCAACTCTAATGTATTTGTTGTTGTAGCGGCCAAGGGTCTACACACTCTGTCCAAATTTCAGGTCCGTAGCTCTTACGGTTCTCGAGAAAATACCCTGTACGAACAAACGGACAGCGTAGCGAAAACAATAGGGTTTCTTTTCACCTTTAGTGTACGAAACCCTAAAAAACGAGTTTTTGAGCGAAATCATAGGATGCTTAGAAAGGGAGCAACAGCGATTCTTGGTGACAATGCCCTTTTGCCCCTATGAGAAGGAATATGCCACTAATGATGGCAACCAATATCAGGGGTCTAATCGTAGCTTTCGATAACCAACTGATTCGACCACTTTTTTCAGTTTGAGATTATGGCTTTTCGATATCGAAACATAGTATTACATAAACATTACATCGATATCGAATGCCATAATCTCAAACTGGAAAGCGTGATCGAATCAGCTCGTTATCGAAAGCGACGATTAGACCGCAGTTAAGTGGCCGCCACAGCTATGGCAGTACCATATTCTTTTCATAAAATTTCCCATCACCAACTGTCACATTTGCGGCTGTATGTCATCGATAACTTCACGACTTACATCTTTGGGGTCTTCAATCGATTGTATATATACATATATGTATGTATATACATTTATATATGTGGCCTAATCCGAGAAAAAACGTGTTTGGACTTAAGAGTGGATTCTGGTACCTAAAAGGGTGTAGAATAAGATGAAATGAGTTAGATTTCTGCTACCAAATCTCATCTCCCAACTGAAGGTGTGTTCAAAGTGATAATGTGTTATGAAACTTTAAATGCGTTTTTCTCAAAACTTCATTTTTACATACTAGGTCCCTTTTCTCGGAGAAGGTCACATATGTAAAGATATCAGACCCAAAGACAAAAATTTTAAAATATATTAAGCCAAAGGAACATTTTCACATAAAAAAGAGCGAAAGAGTGCATATACTTACACAATTTGTCATTCGTTACTTGTGTGGCACGCAGAGCTGTCTTGCTGCAAATAAGCATCATTCACATTAATTCCTAACAATTCCAGCCATACAAAATCATTAAACATCTTTCGATAGTACAATCAATTCAGCTTAACAGTTTTATAGAGACAAATTGCATAAAGACAATTAAAAATTATTATGACGAAAAACTAGCTGAACGGAACAACATGCTGTTTTCGAAGACCCTTCATCATCAGCGGTTCTTGTATTTGGTCCACTGTTTAATTGAATGTAAACTTCAAACTATATACATACATATTTTTCAATGCAAATGGAATATGTGAATTGTTTTGATTCATCCTACTCGAATTTGTTGAAAGGTATTTGTGTAAGTCGCATAATTAATTAGTTAAGATAGATACAGTTTATTGAGGCATAAAAAATTCATTACAGTTTTTTTTAAACAATGAATGAGAGACATTAAAAGTATTTTTAACATAGATTATTGCAACTTAAATAAACGGCAAAGAGAAAAATTATTAAAGAAATAAAGTTTTACAAAAAGAGTTGACAAGCATTGCAATTCATTATATGTGACCTTCTCCGAGAAAAGGGACCAAGTGTGTCAAAAAACGGTTGTGTGTCAAAATCGATAAAAATGAGAAAAACATTAAAACTTTTTTTTTTTAAATGCATTTTTCTCAAATTTTCATTTTCACACACTAGCTCCATTTTCTCGGAGAAGGTCACATATAGTGGCCTATTTAAATGACTCTGAGTAGTACATATTTACAATCCAAAAACATATTTTTATTAAAAAAAATGTGAAATTGCAGCAACTATTGAAAAATGTATAGCATGAGTTTTATCAATTTGCTACGAATTTATCATTCGTTACTTGGCTATTTCCTGCCAAAATTCAGTATAGCGTTGAATAAAAGCCAAATTTTTTCGAAAAGCATCAATTATATATCAATTGTAATAGTTTGAGTTGCAAATAACTCAATTCTATTCGACAATTTGCTTCAAATTTAATTAGGAAAAAAATTTAACATGTAAAAATTGTAGTTCGTGACTTGTCATTGTCCATGTATTTTGTTATGTTAGTTTGCAAAATCTGATTCCCGTGGTTTGTTACGGTTTTGGGTTTTAAATAGCAGAGATCTAAAAAACGTTATAAAGAAAAATTAAAACCAGACGAATAACGAACGGTATGCAGCATAAAAGCGAAAGGCAAGGGAAAGTTACGAAAGGGAGTTACGCTTAAAATTACTTATTTTATTTAGTTCTTTTTAAGCTTTAATTTCAAATTAATTTCTAATTTTTAAATAATCAAAACCAGATGAAATAACAGCATGTTTAAATGAGGTAACGAATGACAAAAATATTAGGCAATTGTAAGTTAAAATAAAAAAATAAAATGTATATATGTATGTGTTATCACAAACTAAGAACAATTGCTTATTCATTACATATTTTATAATTTTAAAATAATATATTGCATATCGTCAGCTGACATGCAACACCACCGCATGACTACCAAAAAATTATAAATCCAATTTTTTTAATTAATTATTATTTTATTGATTTATATTTTGGTTTTTAATTAAAGAACTTCTAAACACTCACAATGGGGCAAAATCATAGCGCCCTTAAGTGAGGTAACGAATAACAAAAATATTAGATAAAAGAAATGAAAAAAAACACAAAATCCATATTAGTTTAGGAGACAATTGCTTTCATAACATATTTTGATTATCCCTTATCCTTTTGGGTAATAAAAGTTTACTTGAAATGTATTCTCTTTCTCTAAAATTGTAATCGCCAATTTTTGCGTTGTTGTTGTTGTTGCATCAGTGTACTATTTTCTAATTTATTTGTTCAGAGGAAATATTTCACCTGAACAAAATGTTTGTTTTTTTATGCCCGATAAAGGTGAATAAAGTAAAGGTGTTTTCTTAGCAACTTTCCTTTTGGCAACACTGTTTTTTTTTGGCAACTCCGCTGTTTTCGTGTTTCATGTTGCTGATAAACATGTTCAGTTTGGTCTATAATTTAACCATGAATCGACTTACAACTGAACCACTCTTGCTGATTATTAAATTTTATTACCAAAATTCATGCTCTGTTAAGAAAATGCATCGTGCACTTCTTCCATTTTATGATCAGTTTGGGCGACCTTCCGAGGCGGCTATTTGGAATCTTGTAACTAAATGTGGCACCAAATTTACATTACATTGAACATTAAACCACCAATACTTATACATGAGTGCGAAGAGAAGAAAATATCGCTGCTGTATCCGCCAGTGTTGTTGATGACCATGAATTATCGATTCGGCGCCATTCGCAGCAATTGCCAAATGGCCCAATTGAGAGGGAAGTTAGGTGAAGACTTTATTTTACAATAGACTATTTATTGTGGGGCTATGTTAAGGCTCATGTCTATAGGGACAAGCCCGCAACGGTTGATGCACTGGAAGACAATATTGAAGAATTTATGCGTGAGATACCGGCCGATATGTTGGCGAGAGTATGCGTATCAACCATTTCAAACGTATCAGCGGTCAATATTTACATGAAATCATCTTTAAAAATTGAATTATATAAAAAAAAAACTATTTTTCCGAGCTTTAGGTCAGTTCTTAAATTCTTATATTTATTATTACAATATTTCGTTAACCTTCGGTTAACTTCTTCAGGATATAGTATTCTGTTTTATATTTTTCTGCTTTTTTTTTTTTATACAAAAATTAAAAAGATCATAAAAAAATTTTTTCTCTATGTCTATTTATAGAAACGAAATAACAAGACACCTCATAAAATCAAGAAGATTTCATAAGATGCTTTACACATAATCATATAGGGACCTAATAAAATCCTAATAGAATCAAGAAGTTTTTCTCTATGGATTGTGTTTTTGGTACCAAAAAATAACGGAAATTGAGTAAAAAAGCTGTGAATGATAAGATTTCTTCTTGATTTTATGTGGTTTTCTTCTTGATAAAATTAATAAGACTTACCACATAAAAACAATAAGGAATCTCTATGAAAAAATCTTCGCTTCTTTCTACTGGTATACCCCTTAGCCTATAAACGGTTCATAGAGAAAATCTTCTTGATTCTATGAGGAAGTTTTTTCTCTGTGTAAGCTAGATTGTGTGCTGATGTAAATGCCCTATTAGAGAATTCAAAGACAAGAACTCAGAAGCATTTTCAAACAAAAACGTCCTAAATCTTCTTACTGAATTAGGGCATAAAATAAAAAAACTTTAACTCTGCCATTTGAATAATTTTTTTTAGTTAAAAAAGCGAAGGTACGATATATTAATTGTTTTGTTTGGGTTTTTGTACGATGTTGAATGAGTTTCAGCCGTATGAGTTTCATTACAAACTTTTGGCAATTTTTATTGTCTTATTATATATATATAAAAGACTTTTATTAATTTTCCTTTCATACTCAAACACTTAATTGCGCTCGTAGATGTGTTTAAATATACATACTTCCTACAGTTTATGTTTCTTAACAAAATCCCTGGAAAATAAGAACTAGAATTATATTTTTTCTAATACAAAAAAAAAATCGGTCATGGCAACTTAAAGTACCATAAAAAAAGTATTTTACAAGTCTTGCAAGTGCAACACAGCGCGTATGTAAAAATATACTTGCACTAACTTGCAACAGTTTCGTTTAACTTTTTGTTTTTCTTTGCTCCAGCTTGGGTGGTTTTCCAACTAATGAATTCAATTTCATATTCATAAGTATAAAAGCTGTGTGCTTAAAACTATAATAAATTTAAATAAAATATGCGATTAATATTTTTTTCTTTTGGGTTGACAGTTTTTATACTTTGTTGCTTATTACTTTCATACTTTCTTAACAATTAATTTATGGTTCAACCTAAATTTTTCCTGTTCCAAGTACAAGAAATCAGCAAGAAAAAGAAACTACATTAAATACGTGCTGCATTGTATCCAAGTATCCCATATACAATAAGTATTGCGTGTTTAATAAATTTATTTTTTATTTTTTTGAAAAAAAAAAAAAATTCTTAGCGAAATCCCTTTATAAATTGATGATTTTTCATAACACAAAATATTGCAGAAAAAAATACCGGCTGTAAATTTATTTGATAAAAAATATTATAAAAATATTTCTTTTTATGCTTATTATTTATAAGCTAATAAATATTTGTAGTTAATGATTTTTTGTTTATTAATAAAATATGCATTTGCTTAAATTTTCTTTAAACATCTGCAAAGGGAAAAACAGAATTATGAACTTTCGTGGGGACTTGTTATTTATTTTGACACCTGACATTTGTCGCCGTTTGTTTTTGGGGGAAAAAAGAAAATGACAACCGAAAAATTACAACATTTAACATCCAACACGCTTGGCCACCCCCCCAAACAAATGGATTTCTTTTTTAAGCAAAACGTCCTCTGAGGCGAAACCACCTTAAAACTAGCGCAAGCCTTATACGTATTATGTTGTGTGTACATGTTCGTGAAATGAAAGAAAAACGACAAAACAAAATAATTAATTAACACCTGACGGACGCATAAAACGCGTCAATTCAATTCAAATCATCTGAAGCATTCGTTTTGGCATAAGAAATTTTTCATGTTTAAGCATGTTAAATACTGCTGCACAGTGGGGCAAAAAGATTGGTTATGACGAAAAAATAATTTTAATATTGAGAGATAAATAAAAATACTGGTAATAATCTTTTTGTATGCAAACTTATCAAAATGAATCGGTTCAATATGTCCTAGAACAAGGACATCGAAAGCTAAAATGTAACCTGCGAATGTCTGCAATAATACCCACAATAAAGCTGACAACTACTCTAAGCTTTTTTGCAAAGATCATATCTAGCCTAATTTTCGATTTTATCGTAAGCGACAAAAATTAAAGTTTTCAGGACAAGGTTTTTTTAAAATATTCAAATATGTTTTTGTACGTAAATTGTCGCTTACGATAAAATTGTACAGTAGTGCGTCTCGCCCAACAGGCAACAAAATAAAAGTTCTCCTTACACCAGCGAATATAAAGTATTGTTCCAAGGACATTTCAAAAAAATGTTTAATATATTTTTGCCGAACGTAGGGGTCGCCTTTTTAGTTTTTTCGTTATATCTTTCATATTTACAGTCCGATCTTAAGGTTTGATATAGCGATTTTTTTTTGTCTCAGGGAGGCCAATATTTTTGCTCTTAGGTCCACTGACCTCAAGTGTACCGTTCTAGTACTTACCGCCCAAATCTCATTTTGTACCACCATGTGACACCCATTCACAGCAAAGCTATATCACCCGTTCTGGATGACTGTTCTGTTGCTTTAACTTTGAAATTTCAAACAGTTCAGTCAAAGCACAGTTTCAAAAGTTCGTGGTATACTTTATGCTATAACTGACGTGGCTATGAATCATCGTTGCTTTGTTGTTGTTGTTGTTGTTTTTATACTTAATTGTTTAAGAAGTTAAGCCTAGCTAAAACAAAGCGACAGCAAAAGCAACAGTCGAATTTTATGTGCTGTTGCTTTGACCTTAGCTGCGAATATCTTTACAGCACAGCAACAGTTAAGTTAATTTTTTTTCGCTTAACCGCACAGTCGACAGTCGTTCTTTTGTTTTTTGTTTTGTGCTTTCGTTTTGCTATCGGCTTTGAGACTTTTGGCAGTCACAGCACATTCAAAGCAAATGAAATAAAAAATGGAAGTACTTTCAAACGCCGTCAAATAAAAATATCAAAAATTTTTGATTCTCATCAATCATGAGGGTGGCGTTGGCTGAAGTAGTTGACTACAAAACCGAAGGTCCTAGGTTCAATCCCTGTATCCAACAGTCATTAAATAACAAGACCACGCATTTTTCTGGTGTGCATTAGTGTCCCTTTGTATCAGTTGCTGTAGGAAAGTTCAAGTGATGAAGGCATAGTCACTGGTCACTGAACTATACCGACTTCAGCAGATACTAATCCTAATGTAACATCAGAGCGCCCCTCCTTCGTTGTGTAGCAGAATCATCGGCGAAGTAAAATAATCAATAAAATAGCTACAAAACACAGCTTTAACATCAGAGGCGCTGCAACACTGCATTATTGAAAACGTGCAAAAAAGCAGTGTTGTAAAAGAATGAAGCTTTGCTCTATCTCTTCCTTCACCTACCTGTCTTCTCTATCACTATCCCTTTCTTAAGAAGGTAACACCTAGTAATAGTAGTAGGCATTAATTGTCTGAGTGTTAATTTTCTTAAAAAAAAATCACTGACCAAAGTGGCATTATTACAACAACATACATACAAATTTGTGTTGTTTGTATGACACAGCTCGGAATTTGACGGATGGGGTGAAATCAGCTGACGATCAGCTGCGCTGGTAAGGCCACTTGGTATTAATACTCTTTGTCACTGATGATAATGTGTACGTTTAGCCGAAAAAACACGATTGCACGCACACAATTATGTGATTGATGGTTTTATTTGATCGTCTCATGGACACTTAAAATCATTGCGTGTCACTCAAGCAACAGCAGAATTCATCCAAAAGCAAAGAGTTAAAGTCCAGACACAGAAGTAATTTATACATCGACCTATACAAATTAAGAGCCTCGGTGTATTCATAGACTTAAAGTAGAGTCTTATGGCGAATATTTTTGTTAAAAATTTTTACCACGGATCAAATCTACTAATGTATAATTCATAAAATTACAACTCTTATAATATGCTGTGAGTTGAACAGTTGTTTGCACGTGTTAACAGTCATTTATTTTTGGAAGTGTTGTCTGTCTGCAAGTAAAATGTCAAAAATTCTTTTCACAATACATCTTCTTCATATTAAATTCTTTTTGATTTAATACAACACTAGAAAATTAGCGTGGGCCTAACAAACAAGCTTTTATTTTATGAAAAACAAAAAATGCTCATGCTACAGAACGTGCTACAAATCAATCTACAGTAATTGCCATACAGCACTCTTGCAGACACTAAAATTAATGAAATTTTTAAAGCGAACGAAAGAGTGAGTGAGTGAGTGTTTCAGTTTGTAACAACATGTTACAAAAACATACGAGTACATACATACATATATGGCTACTCGATAATTAATTGTAAAACAAATGTGTCTAAAAAGTTTTCTGAAAACATCTATCAAAAAAGTACATATATTTTCTAGTTTTGGTATTCGAGGCTTAATAAAGTTGTTCAGTTAATACGACGAAGTGTATAGAAATGCTTAAAATCATGAAATATGTAATTTCTTAATAAAACAAAGCATTATAAAATAAAATAAAACTAAGAAAAATATTTAGAAAAAAAGTGGAAGTGCAAAAGTGCAACAAATTATATAAATTCAGTAAAGGGCGCTTTGACTGGCACAAGAAGGGTTCCGTATGGACACTAGATATGGGCATTTCCACAGGAATGTCAACTTTTTGTAGCGTGCGACACCAAGCAAATATGCTTGTTTTTTTCAAAAAAAAAACGACATTTTTTTACTTGTTAATGTATTTGTGTCAACAACTCTACGTTAGATAAAATTTTAATAAAAATTGAGTCACGTTGTTCAGAAATACAAGGTTAATTGCTTGCTTTCGCACGCGACAAAAAAGTGGAATATCTCATAGAAATGCTTATATATAATACTATACAGCTTTAGCCTATATATTATATGTATACACTGAAAGAATTTTCGGCCTAAATTTTATGAATTTCGACATTAATCTAATGAAAAATTCATTAAAATTCAACCAACTTTACGCTTCGTTGGATTAATGAAACCAGCTTCAAAAAAATTATTTTATTGAAAACTTCATAAAATTTATTTAACAGTGTAATTAATCGAAACAATAAAATAATTTCATGAAAATAATGAAATAACTTAAATATAAAGGGGTTTCTTAATAATTAAAAAATATTGTTGCCATAAATCCAATAAAATATTCTTACGAAACCAGAATACCAACGAAGCAATTCCAATGAAATTCTTTCACAATATTGATGAAATTTTCATTGGATTTGTGAAATTATGATTAGATTTGTGAAAAAATTTTAATGAAATTGTTTCATTGGATGTATGAAGCAAAATTCTTTCGGTGTATATTGTTGGCATTTTTTTCGTCCTTAAAATTTTTTCGGTTTTTGGCATTTTTTTGTTTTGGCAATTTTTAATTTTGGCGTTTTTCTTGGCCTTATTTTCGGTTTTAGCGGTTTATTTTAATATAATTTTTTCTCTTAGTTTTGTCTCTTTTTTTCATTTTAGTAATTTTTTTTCGGTTTTCGGCGGTTTTTATTTTCATTTTGGCGATTTTTTTCATTTTGTTGATTGTTTGGGTTTCTGACGATTTATTTTAGTGTTAGAGTTTTTTTTTATTTTATTTTGGCGTTTTTTTTCGTCTTGGCGATTTTTTCCGATCCTTGGCGATTTTTTCGGTTGGGTGCTTTTTTAATTTTTGGGATTTTTTAGTTTAAGCGTTTTTGAAAATTTATAAATAGTAAAAATAACATTAACTGATAGAATAATTTGTAATTAAAAATTTTTTAATTTCAGTGTTAATTAATGCAATCTGCATAAAAATACACTAAATTTGATAATTTCAAGTGCCTATATATAATTGTCTGTATTTTACATAGGATCTCAACATTTATCGTTGCTCCCTTTAAAAGACCCTTTAAATTTTAACTGTCATAGCGTAATATTTTAACTGTTGTAGCGGCCAAGATTTTACCTACTCGATGAAAATTTTAGGTGCGTAGATCTTACGATTGTCGCGAAAACAGCATGTAACGGACAGACAACGTAGCGAAAACAATAGGGTTCCTTTTCGCCCTTCGTGTGCGGAACCCTATAAATAAGTATTCAAAAGGTGGGTGAAATTGTTGTGGTGAAAATTTTAGCTGAATCGAACAATTCTAAGGGCTAGTAAATCAGTGGAAGTTAAACTATATTTTTGATTTAAACCGAGTTTAAACCAGCAAACCTATAAATCAGTATACTATTTAAACCGTTTGTAAACTCATAAATTTGGGCCTTTAAACTAACAATACAGGCCATATGATTTTGTTACTTACATAGCATATGTTTTGATATAAAGGAACACTCAACTTTTTTTTCCAAGCCTCCACTTTTTATTTAGATCTTGTTTTCTTAAATTCTATTGTTCTCTTATACTTGTCTACTTCGCCAAGCATAGATATAATTTCGTTCGCAGTAAAATTTGCCGACCATTAATTAAAATTTTTTAAATTGTATGCCTTTTTGGTTGCGCAAATAATTGATAGCCTAATGCAAAACAGCTGTTTTTGACATTTCTTCTAGTGCTGCCACACTATTATTATTTAAACTCCACTGAATTACTCGTGTTAAGTTTAAACCACGTATACATAAATTTCAGTTTAGTTTAACTAAATCAGCCTTTAAGCTTTCACTGCCTTATTAACCCTAAGCCGTACCCCTTTCTCAAATTTGTATATTAAGAAAAATTTCTTGAAAAATTTTAACTAAAAACTGATACAATATAAATTTTATGTTTTCCCCAACACTTTTCCTGCTTTGGCACACTTTCCGCCTGCCCCAGACAGCAGTAAATTTAATTTTTAATTAATGCTTTCTATTTTGAAATTGTAAGAAAGAGAAAAAAGTCCAAAAATCTTTCAATTATATACCTCCTCTTGCAATATCCTTATTGTTTTGTGCTTCTTTGTTATTATTATTATTACTAGTTTTTTTTTGCACAATTAAGAAAATAAACCAAACTGTACAACTTAATTTTACCTCATCATTTTCATATCCGGCTAAAAAACATTTAGATGATGTTGATGTTGCGTGTTTCACGCAAATCTCTTCTAAATGTGAACAAAACTATAAAACATACATCCAAAGCGATATTGCTACAAAAAAAGGAGTCGTTTATAAGGAGCAACAAAAAAAAAAACAGAATGTTTTATTTACATCAAACCCAACCCAAATCAATTCTAAGCAGTTCATACAGAAATATAATGAAACCCCTCCTGCTATATTTATTTATCTATGCACATACTTACATACATATGTAAGTATGTAGAGACTGGTAAAGCTCTATTTAAAAGAGGAAAAACTGTGATTTATAAAAAGCAAAAAAAAAGAAGAAAAAATAAAAAGGTAAAAATAAAACCAAAACCCCACTTTGCAAACCGACAAATGCATAAAATTCATGGCCCATTCCACCAACATTCAAGGCGCTATTACTATTATTTATTTTTTTGTTTGTTTTTTCATTTTTTTTTTTTGCACAACAAAAGAAATTCCTCAGGTGTTTGATGTTTAACATTTCTCTTTAACACATGTTTGCCCCAACAAACAACCAACCAGTATGAAATGTGGTTTTGACGTTGCACAGTGGCGTGAATTAAAAAAAAAGTGGTAAAAAGTCCGCAACTTTTGAACTAGTTAACCGATTTCGATGAAACCAACTGTTTTGGAAAGTAGAAGTGTTGAAATTTTTAGAAAGCATATTTTGAGGCACCCTGTTGTAAGACAGGGTAGCTCCAAACAGCCTCAAAGTGGGAAAGTGCGGGTATCGAAATTCTTTCGGAGCTTGTAACTTTTGTAAATAGGGACCGATTTCAATAATTTTTTCAGCGGGACAATCTACGTTAAGAAATAAAAATAAAACATGCTAAGAGTACCATTTTATCTCTTTCAGTTTCAAAGTTATTTGACTTGAAAAATTTATTTTTTAATTTTTGGCCCTGACTTTTTTTATTCGTTAGTACATAACTTCTTTATTACTTGGCAAAAATCAGTATGTTTTAATGTTTTTGAAAGAAAACTTCATTACAATTCATATAAAAAAAATTTTTTTTTGATATCTCAAAAATTGTAGCAAGGAATAATTTTGCAATTTGGATTTTTAAAAATTATGAAAAAATTTGGTATATTTTGTGAAAAAAGTATTCTTAATTTTTTTGGAATATTTTAAAAAATTATTAAGTATTTGATAAAAACTTTGATTGTATCTGAGAAAGGAGACATTGAGAAAGGCTGTGAAATAAATTTTGGAGATTCTTGTTGGTGCACCCTACATTCAGCATTGGTCGAAAACTAGCAATTTTTTTTCAAAAAATCCGATTTTCGGATGTGGCAAAAAAATTGCACGGTCGTTTTTGTAAATTTTTTGGTTTTTTATAATAAATAAATTTGTTGTAAGTAATCTGTAAGAAACTCTTGACATCCTACACATAAATGTAGGCAGGAGAGGAGATTTTCTAAAAATTCTAAAATTTTTCTAACACAATTTTTCCCAATAAGAAAAAAGTATTATTAAATTATAAATTGGGAATCATTTTAATTTTTATCAATAGTATACATTTAGCTTTGCAAACTGGAAAAAAATTATTCTCCTACCATCAATACTTTTTGAAATATTCGAAATCCAATTTTGATTAAAAATTTTAATTTTCTACATTTTTTATTTTTTTCTAAATTATTGATCTTATTTTCTTTACTGCAAATGTTTCTTAATTTTTTCTATGTTATTACAATAGTAGATATAATTGTCTATTCAACGGTATATAATATGTATTCCTTTGCCATTATATCAGTCTTAAAATGTATACACAAATATAACACCTCAGGTAACAATTTACGTGTTTTATCTGATACTCAAACAAACCCACATTTTTTATGAACTCTTGAAGTATATTTATATACCTACAAGGACAAATAGATTGAGTTATTTATTTATTTAAAAAAAATTAGTAGTTAAAATTAGAACATTAAATTACGAACATTTTTTTATGTAGCTCCTTTTTAAACGCATATAAATTCCCTAAGTTTTGAATATAATTTGACAGAGAATTCCAGAGACTTTTTGCCATGATATCAGATATTTGTTTGTATGAATATAAATACTTATGTATCAAGAGATATATGTACAATGTACATATGTATGTATGAGTATGAAAACTTACAACTAAATTTTTCCTTTTGATTCTGATAATTGTATTAAAAATATATTTAATAAGTTCAGTTTCATTTTCCTTATTACTCGTATCTAAGTGCATGGATACATACATATGTTGTTTTTAATTTATATTTGGGTTTTACTTCAAGAATTTGCTTTAAAATAATCTGAGACATCATGGCCTAGCAAGCTATTAATTTCCTCTGCTTCGGGATCGTCCTTCTCGATTTCAATACTTATTTTTGGCAACCATTTCATTCTTATGCCTTGTAGGACTGGATCTGAAGACAATAGCAAATGATGTATTAAATCATTATTTTGAGCAACTCTAGAGCATTTACGTGTATTGAAAAGTCGATATTGCTTAACATCTCTATTTCTAGCATCCTGTGCTTCTTCGGTTAGTTCCCCCAGAGGAAGAATGTTGTTTTCTATTATTTCTTTTGTATGTGCTAGCACTTTATGTACGGTTGGAATTATTGATTTCCATGGATATAATTCATTTATTAGAATCAGAGTGTCTTTTACATACATATATTTCAAATTTGTCCTTATTAATTAACTTTTTGCTATTTATGACGGCCAGTATTATTTTGAAACGTCTTATGAGATTAAAGCTAATACCAGTTATAGAAGATGTGGTTTCAGGGTCATCAAAAAATCGCCTGGCAGTGTTGCCATTATTGGAGTTTCCATAGCCATATAAAGGTTTGTCAATGATTAAGCCACGTTTCATAAACTCATCTTGAATTCTTTTCTTTTCTTCCAACCGTATCTGTTTTAAAGCAGAATTATTTGCAACTGGAACGTTCTGAAGTTCTGGTACACTGCGATATTTATTGTCGTAAGATAGATGTAAAATGTACTCCATGAATCGAATCCGAGCATGAAGTGGTGATATTCCAAGCTTAAGGGCATCTTCATTAGTTGGAGTATAATTCTCAATGTCCTTAAAATCGGAATTTTTCTTTCCGCATATATTACAAATCAAATAAGATTTTGTATCGGTTATTGCATTTGCAACTTTTCCATCTATCATTGTTAAATAAGGTCTAAAAGATACTGTTATTACTCGTCCTAATATATGAACGTCAATGGGTTCCATATTAGAAATTTCATGTTTTATACCATCAACCAGATTTTGAGTTGTTTCTTTGTTTTCCTTGATGTATTCAAAACGTATTGGTCGGCATAAAAATTTGAGCCTGAAGTAGTATTTACCCACACATCTTTAAATGCATTTGTACTTGTTGAAGGCATTTCATTATGTAGTCGAAGCCTTAATGGTACTAATGATGCCATTAAAACTTTGGAAAAGTCATTATCGTATGCACTGGGCTGTCTATATTCTGAAAATCCAGATGATCCATCACATCCCCATTTGTATATTAGTGTTAGTTCAGAATTATTACATGTATCTAAGTCTCTTTCGTCAAAAGTAGCGATGAGTCTTGATGCTGTATTATGAAGAAGGTCTGACAAACTAATGACTGCACTTCGGCTATCCACTGTTATCGGATGTGGCAAAATTTCCGATTTTCTTTTTAACAACAATGTACTTGATGGCAAAGGCCCACTTTTTTCTTTAAGCACTTTCCTTAAGATATCGTATTTATTTCTTGAAAGGCCCAAATTAAGAATGAGTGCTAGTGCATCTTCCACCGTAAAATGTTTACTATATTTTGGCGTTGGAATGCTTTCCACCATCCGTCTTAATCTTTTTGGAGACGCAACTGGTAGCACATCTACGATTTTGCCTGCTTCTTTAAGTTGAGTCTTCGCTAAAATCAATTTGAATGAATCTTTGATTTCATTTTCCGAATACGTATTTATTTATCAAGTCTTCTTGTTTAATCCTTTTGCTCCTGCGTCGAACGTTATCTAATCTTTATTTGGCCGACCAAACTTCTTTGGGTATATTTCCGTAGATAGTCCCATATCTAACCAATCCTGATTTTAATTCAGAAATTGATTTATTGCATTCACGTATCTTCTTTTCATATAATTTAAAAAAAATTTCAAGTTTTTTCGATAAATCAGTGTTTACAGATAAACCATATGTAGTAGATATTATGTACATCATTTGGTCTACCTTGTCCAACCGAGTACTACCATCAGTGAGGTTTTCCCACATTAACTTGCAGAGCGATTTATTTTTAATTGTTATCTCCATGATAGCTATAACTGAAATAATGACATTAAATGCATCGCAGCTTAAATATATAGCTACTTTACAAGCTGCGAATACAAAACCGATACAAATATCAGGTAAAACCATACCCATATTGGAGATGTGCGCGCAGGTACCTTTGCCCTTGTGGGTATATAAATATACTTATATTTATGTATATAAATTCTTATATTTTATTGTATTTAAGTAAAGAAAGTATTTAATAACAGCTTCAAGAGTTCATAAAAAATGTGGGTTTGTTTGAGTATCAGATAAAACACGTAAATTGTTACCTGAGGTGTTATATTTGTGTATACATTTTAAGACTGATATAATGGCAAAGGAATACATATTATATACCGTTGAATAGACAATTATATCTACTATTGTAATAACATAGAAAAAATTAAGAAACATTTGCAGTAAAGAAAATAAGATCAATAATTTAGAAAAAAATAAAAAATGTAGAAAATTAAAATTTTTAATCAAAATTGGATTTCGAATATTTCAAAAAGTATTGATGGTAGGAGAATAATTTTTTTCCAGTTTGCAAAGCTAAATGTATACTATTGATAAAAATTAAAATGATTCCCAATTTATAATTTAATAATACTTTTTTCTTATTGGGAAAAATTGTGTTAGAAAAATTTTAGAATTTTTAGAAAATCTCCTCTCCTGCCTACATTTATGTGTAGGATGTCAAGAGTTTCTTACAGATTACTTACAACAAATTTATTTATTATAAAAAACCAAAAAATTTACAAAAACGACCGTGCAATTTTTTTGCCACATCCGAAAATCGGATTTTTTGAAAAAAAATTGCTAGTTTTCGACCAATGCTGAATGTAGGGTGCACCAACAGGAATCTCCAAAATTTATTTCACAGCCTTTCTCAATGTCTCCTTTCTCAGATACAATCAAAGTTTTTATCAAATACTTAATAATTTTTTAAAATATTCCAAAAAAATTAAGAATACTTTTTTCACAAAATATACCAAATTTTTTCATAATTTTTAAAAATCCAAATTGCAAAATTATTCCTTGCTACAATTTTTGAGATATCAAAAAAAAATTTTTTTTATATGAATTGTAATGAAGTTTTCTTTCAAAAACATTAAAACATACTGATTTTTGCCAAGTAATAAAGAAGTTATGTACTAACGAATAAAAAAAGTCAGGGCCAAAAATTAAAAAATAAATTTTTCAAGTCAAATAACTTTGAAACTGAAAGAGATAAAATGGTACTCTTAGCATGTTTTATTTTTATTTCTTAACGTAGATTGTCCCGCTGAAAAAATTATTGAAATCGGTCCCTATTTACAAAAGTTACAAGCTCCGAAAGAATTTCGATACCCGCACTTTCCCACTTTGAGGCTGTTTGGAGCTACCCTGTCTTACAACAGGGTGCCTCAAAATATGCTTTCTAAAAATATCAACACTTCTACTTTCCAAAACAGTTGGTTTCATCGAAATCGGTTAACTAGTTCAAAAGTTGCGGACTTTTTACCACTTTTTTTTTAATTCACGCCACTGTGCGTTGCAAGAAAAGGTCCCCCTGAAAATATTAATGAGTTGTGTTGGTTTAAAAACACTTTTCAAGTATTTTGCACTCGAAATCGTTTGAAAAAATTAAGCTAAAGTTTTGTCACATATCGTTTAATATTTCTAAAGGATATTTGTATTTTTGAAATAAAACAACAACAAAGTTAATATATGTACATATATTTATTCCTTTTAACTCCTATAAGGAGCATAGGGCAATGAACTAAATTAAATTTTTATTCTGCAGCAGTTAGCACGTTGACTACAAAACCGAAGGTCCTTGACTCTAGGCCGGTCTCCGATAGTCATTAAAAAAAAATAACAACATCACACATTTTGCTGATGTGCATTAGTATTCCTTTGTATCAGTTTTTGTAGGAAAGTTCAAGTCCTGAAGCCATAGACATTGGTCACAGAACTACACCGACTTCAGCGGATACGAATCGTACTCTAACATCAGACCGTCCTCCTTCGTTGTGTAGCAGAATCATCGGCGAAGTAAAATAATCAATAAAGTGGCTACTAAACTAAACACAGCTTCGACATTTAGTAAGCCTTATTGACACCAGAGGCGCTGCTTTATTAAAAACATGCAAACAAGCTTTCCTCTATCTCTTTCTCCCCCACCAACTGTCTTCTTTATCACTAGCCCTTTCATAAAGAAGGTAACACCTAGTAATAGTAGTAGGCATTCATTGGGTGAGTGGTACATATCTTTATATAAAAAAATAAAAATTCCCTAGCAATCTATTTTATCTCTTTCAAAAAAATATTTGTCCAGAACATCCAAAGAGATAATAGCCCTTATTCCATTTGTCCACATCGATGTCACATCAATACAATACTAATGCTATTAACTGTCTATTTCTGTTCCCTAAGGTCTAGAAAATGGCATAAGCCTGTCAATACAAGTCATTTATTTTTGACAACGAGTAGACAAGCCCCAATTTTTTTTTGTATAGTATTGACGACACATTTATGTTGACAACTGGAATAAGGGGCATTAGTTTGTGGGATGATTTGATCGTTCATGTCAAATCTATTTCCGCAGCGCTATTCGTTTAGGTTTGTTAACAAGAAATAGTTACCGGGGGCTCAGTTTGCTGAATGGGGCACTCATTGACTTTTGTAACGGAAAGTGAACATGTGTGCGATGTTGCATTGTCCTGCTGGAAAATATCGTTTTTCTTGGCCAAATGCAGTCGTTTTTTTAAATCCTCAGTAAATCGAACAATTAAGTTGGCATAATAGTGGCCGTTGATTGTTTTATATAGCATAGTATCCTTTTAATAAGCAGAAGTACATTTAATTTAATACTGAACTTTCACCGGCGTAGCCCCGCCTTCTTTTTATTAACACATGCTTGAGTATATTTTAAAGCTCAGGGTGGCTGCCAAGTTTCGTAAAAATCAATTAAGTAAAAACACGTGAAATATAGTATTAAATCTTATGGGACGTGGCTACGCCCACTTTTTTAAAACAAGATTGTGTATTTTTAAGAGTTCAAGGTGTATGCCAAGTTTCGTAAATATTAGTTAAGTACAAGCACGTGAAATGTTACACAGAAAAAAAAACTGCCTCATAGAATCAAGAAGATTTTATCTATGAACCGTTTTTAGGCTAAGGGGTATCCCAGCAGAAAGAAGCGAAGATTTTTTCATAGAGATTCCTTATTGTTTTTATGCGGTAAATCTTTTAAATTTTATCAAGAAGAAAACCACATAAAATCAAGAAGAAATCTTATTATTCACAACTCTTTTTACTCAATTTCCGTTATTTTTGGCCCAAAAAAAAATAACAATCCATAGAGAAAAACTTCTTGATTCTATTAGGTTTTCTTATAAATTGTAAACTATAGTGATTTCTTATTGATTTTATTAGGTTGCCTTCTTGATTTTTTTAAAAAGGGTTTCTTCTTGATTATGTGTAAAGCATCTTATTGATTTTTTTTTAATAAGGAAATCTTCTTGATTTTTTGAGGTGTCTTGTTATTTCATATCTATAAATAGACATAGAGACAATTTTTTTCATGATCTTTTTCATTTTTGTATAAGAATGTTTGCACAATAATTGCAATGGTTATTCAGGCTGCTTGTGAGCATATTGGTTAGAGTGCTTGTCTATCAGGTAGAAGTTTTCTGGTTCAATACTTGGATTTCCTTATTGAAAAGAAACCATAGAGATTTCTTATTAATTTTGTTCTATTCTATGAGGTATTTAGTAGGCACTGTTTTCTCTGTGTATACTAAAATTTAATAGGCTTACCCCGCCCACTTTTTTTAACGCAAGGTTGTGCCTTTATTTAAGTTTAGGGTGTGTGCCAAATTTCGTAAAAATCTGTGAAATAGAAGCTTGTGAAATATAGTATTAAATTTTAATGGGCGTGACTCTGCCAATTTTTTTGACTTTGAAATTTTGCAAGAACCAAAGGTGTTTTATAGGTTTTGCAGCAATCAAATAAGTAGAATATCATAAGATTATATTTAAAAAAATTGTGGGAGTGTCTCCGCCCACTTTAAGAAACCTTTTTACGATTGGTCTAAAATGTACTGAGTAATAAAGATACACACCTAAAAAAAAGATAGATAGAGACGAATTGTTAACCTCCTGCTATTTTTAACTCGAGGTTTGAGATCGTAAACAGCTCAGTAGATTTGTTCTTAAAAAACGTCCATGCAATTGATTTTTCCATGTATAATAATGTAGAATAATGATTTCAATAAATAAAGTAACCAAAAATAATTGTTATTTTTTTCTTTCTGAAGAAAAGGCTGCTAGAAAGTAACCATTATCTACTTTCGGTTATTATTAACCATTAGAAATCGTGAGATATACGTACATATATTATTATGACCGTTTTGTTACCTTTTCCAAAGACATTTCAATACCTTGCCCTAAAAACCACTTAGAAATGCAACGATTACATATAAAATACGATATGTATTCGTCTAGCGACAACCGGAAAAAACCCTAATTGTATTACATACTTAATAAATTGTTAGTTATTTAAGGGAGACCCTACTTTGAATGTATTACGAATGAAAAAAAAATTTCAGTATATTATTCACTTTAATAAAAACACTAAATGATATTAAACAAACACTTGCAGCCGTAAAAAAAACCACGACAATAAAAACATAAATAGTTAAAATGTGTTAAAAGCACGAGATTTGTATTATTACTTTTTTACAATTTTTTTTAATAGTCTCCGCCACATAGTTCAGTCGTGAAACTACAAAATACGAAAAGTTAAAATTACCTTAAAAGTAATAATCGTTCTTTGACACCACACAGTCAACATTAAAAATTATGAATTTAGGAAATATTTAGCACTAAAAATTTAACGACTAAAACATAGTTCGTAATTTGATATGTATGTATTTCACGTGCCATCACAAAGGTTTATTCTTGTAGCATGCAACAGTGTTGGCGGGATCTAAAGAATAAGGAATATTAACCGCCTTTAGCAAAAAAACCATAACTGGAATTGCATCGTCCAAAAATATGTACTCACATACATACATACATACACAATTATGTAATTACATACCCTGCAGGAAATGCGAATAGTGAAATTGTAGTGATTTACTAGTGACATTGTCAGTAGTACAAAGAGAAAACAGTCCTACTAATTACCTCTTAAAATAGAACAAAATTAATAAGAAATCTCTATGGTTTTTTTTAATAGGGAAATCTTATTAATTTAATAGAGAAAACCTTTTTGAAAAAATCAAGAAGAAATCTTGTAGTTTTTATGAGGTTATCTTATTGATTTTATCAATAAAAAATAAAAAAAAATTGCGTCTTTATTCTCTGTACTTATGTATGTATTTTCATTTAAATTCTATACAATATACATATGTATGTATGTATGTAGTATATTGTAGATACTAATTACCTCATAAAATAGAACAAAATTAATAAGAAATCTCTATGGTTTTTTTTTCAATAGGGAAATCTTATTAATTTAATAGAGAAAACCTTTTTGAAAAAATCAAGAAGAAATCTTGTAGTTTTTATGAGGTTATCTTATTGATTTTTTCAATAAAAAATAAAAAAAATAAATAAAAAAGTAAAATAGGTTTATTTATTAAAAAAAATAAAAATTTGTTTTCGGTAGTGACTTTTATATGGCAAAATCAAGTTTCAGTTTTCCAGCTCTGAAACCGTCTGCTCGATTTTGCTGATTTTCAATACCAATCTAAGTTGGACAATTTCTGACACACCAGTCCAAGAACGAAGTCTCTAGCTTTTCTGGGAGCTTCGGAAAACCGATTTCACGTACACCGGACGGACGGACGGACAGACGGACATCGCTTATTCGTCTTCGCTATTCATAAGGACCCAGAATATATATATTTTTTTGGTCGCAAATTAATATTATGGAAATTACAAACCTATATATACCCTTTTCCATTTTTGGTAAAGGGTAGGTATAAATATGTAATTTAAAAAATCTGTTAGTACAATTAACGTCAAAAAAGTACAATTTTTTAAAGTTGTTTGTACAATTTTAAAATTCTGAATGCCATCTCTGGCCCACGGGCGGCCTTTTGATGATCAATGATGAAAAGCCAAAAAGCACCAAAAAATACCGGAAAGGAACAAAAATACCATCACTGCACATGCTCTACTTCAGTGAACAATTCAAAAAAAAAAAAAAACTATGTAAATGCAGCAAACCATGATACAATAATACAATAGTTTGTATCATGCAGCAAACGTTCTCATTATTATTTTTGTTTTGTTTTTATTTCACACTCACTTCAAAGAGCACAGCAAGACAAAAGCAAACATTTTGTTTGATTGCCTTTGAATCCCATGTTGTTGTACATTCCACGAGCCCATACATACATATATGTACATAGTGGTGAGATTTCTTTTAAGAATACTAACCATTCCATACATAAATCATCTTTAGTTCGTGTAATTAGTTCAAGATGTTCGGTCGTAAAACTGTGATTGTCTTTCAAAATTAATAAATAAAGTGCTAAAAGTGCAAAAATATTAATAAAATTAGTGCCATTTTAAAGCTATTTTAATAATTAATCAAAATGTGAAAAAAATTAAATCGATTGGGTATGTGTGGAAAAAGTTATAAGCCTTTAAATGTTCTTATAAGAAATGAAAAGTGCAAGTGTTTTGTGTGTATAATAAAATGTGACGTCATGATCAAGTTTTGCATATACAAGTGGTTGTTCTGCTTTCGTTGCAGTCGACGTCGTTTGAGTTTATTTATTTGTTCTTCCGCAGTGGTTGTGTGAGAAGGTGAGTAAATGATCATTATTAGTTATAGGTATAATTTATAATTATGAAGTTCAGCGATGCCAATTTAGCGCGTTTCGCGCTAGATTTAGCGCGTTTTAACTACTCCAAACGCGCTTTTTTTCGTCTTAGCGCGTTTAATAAAAAAAGCGCTAACTTAGCGCGTTTTGGATAAAGTCAGTAACATCATTTCAGCTAAATTTTTTTTCTTCTTTTGTATAAATAAATTGGTAAAAATTTTCTAGTATCCAAAAGTCTGATACAATTTTTTTTTTAATTTCGTTAATGATTCAGCTGTTGCAAATTAAATTCCCTTGCCTGTGATTACAATTAATAACGCATTTGAATACTGTAAATGGCAAATATCTTTAAATTTCACAACAATAAATATGTAGTCGTACTCGTGACCAAAAAATTATATATAACTTATAAAGCATCTGTTATAGCTGAAGTACAAAAATCATTTGAATCGCAAAACTATTCGACATTTTATACGAGTATGGTGTTACTGGTACAAAGTTTTGTTAAAGAAAGTTGAAATAAAAACTAAGGATTTCGATTATTTGGTGATTCTGATTCTGTATTAAATTATTTTAGTTATTTAGGATATAATTTCGAAGAAGCAATATTGCAAAATCTGAAAAAGAGTTGCTTAAAAAAGTATATTTACTAATACATACATCGGCTTTTATTAAAATTTAATTTTGCGCGCAGAAAAATAGCGCGTTTTAGCTATAAATAGTTGACAATGCTGTAACTCAGCGCGTTTTGAGAAGGTGAATAGCGCGTTTTGGTTGTAAACAGTTGGCATTACTGTGTATGTGTTTGCTTATCATTGGTATGTACGAATGTAGGTAAATATACAATTTCCAGCGATGCCAATTTAGCGCGTTTCGCGCTAGAATTAGCGCGTGTTAACTATGCCAAACGCGCTTTTTTCCATCTTAGCGCTTTTAATAAAAAAGGCGCTAAGTTACCGCGTTTTAAATAAAGCCAATATCATCATTTTAGTTCAATATTTTTTAATTTTTTTTGTATATATATCAAAATTTTCTAGTATCCAAAACTTTGATAACAATTTTTGAATTAGTTAATGATGCAGTTGTAGCAAAAAACAAACTGCCTCAAATGTTGTGAGAATTAAAAACGTATTTTACAAGGTTTGACAAGTAAAATTAAAAGAAAAACTAAAGATTTCGGTTACTTGGAAGGCAATTCTGATTCTGTATTAAATGATTTTAGTTATTTAGGATATAATTTCGAAAAAGCAATATTGTAAAATCTGAAAAAGAGCTACTAAAAAAATTTCCAAAATAAAATTCTTTTAGTAGCCTAAACAAAATTTATTTTTTAAGGTTATTTAAAAAAAGGTGGAAGTTGTGTTGTTGTTTTAGAAACAAAATACATGCGTCCATATTTTTAAAAAATTTCCTAGAACTCTCTAAAAAGCATTAAAAATATAACAATTTGTTATCATAAACGCGAAATGAGAAATATGTATATAACATACGTTGTCATTAAAGAACATCATAGAATACATACATCGACTTTTATTAAAATCTAATTTAGCGCGTCGGAAAATAGCGCGTTTTGGCTATAAATAGTTTACAATGCTGTAACTTAGCGCGTTCTAGCGCGTTTTGAGAAGGGGAATAGCGCGCTTGGGTTATAAATAGTTGGCATCGCTGATGAAGTTACCTATAATGTTGTTTGTATGTTAAGGAGCAGGCCTTGAATAGAATAAATGTAAAGCAAGCCACAGACCTTGCGACTGTTGGTACAACATGAGCAAGTTGTGTATAAGATTGTAAAGTGTGTGGGGTCGTCGTATGAAGTTGTGTATCGGTTGTACGAAATATTAAAAAGATTTGATTTTTTGGCAAGTTGTATAGACAGGTTGTAAAATTTAGGAGTGTGTTGTACAACTTCATTTCATTTTGTTCTTATTTTCGTTGTGGTCATATGAAAAACATCGCGCTCGAATTCAAATTTGCGTATAAAATGGAGAATTCAACAGAAATAAGTGATTTTATATAATTGTATGAGTTTGCGCGGAAGAATTGCTTTTGTATATGCATCGGAACTTTTGACAAAAGGTCATTGAATAATTCGTCTGACACCCAGGTGTAATTTTTATAGTCCAGTTGCTCACTTTCTTTTAATATTTCCAAAAGTTTGTTATTAGAATACGTTTTTTTTATATAAATCACTCCTTTAAGCAAATTCTTTTTTTCTGTCCTTTTTTACGTTCTTCTTCTTATTTTGTCACCAAAAAAAACCATCCATTACAATACGCGACATAACACCCGATGTCATGTTTACTCCAAAAAAAAAATTAAGAAATGAAGTTGTACTCTAATGTTGTACACGTTGTTGTAAAGTTTGTGGGCAAAACACACAACTTGTTAATCCAACGTGTTGTACCAACGGTCGCAAGGTGTATGGCTTGCATAAAAACAATTTTGTCGAAGGGATGCTGACGTACATACATACATACGTATGAATTTATGTACGTATGTTGGCCTTAAATTGTGTTGTGTGCTCCCGCCGTAGGTATTTTGGTGTTTTTTATTTTATTTATTGTTTGTCAATAATCAGATTTTCATAACTACGATTAAAAAATATGTGATTAATTGCGATTATCGGTTAATCGCGATTAAGCAAGAAAATTTACTAGTTAGGTAGGTACCTATTAAAATTCTTACTAAAACCGAAATAAAATTCGTAATGAGTGTTAGTAGAACTGGGTGGGTTTTGGAAAATAAATTTAATTATTATTTTTAACCCCGACCAAAAAAAGGGGTGTTATAAGTTTTTAGTGTGTGTCTGTGTATCTGTGTGTCTGTGTATCTGTGTGTCTGTCCGTGTACGTACACCCCAAACCGGTAGACCGATTTTGATTTAATTTTCTTTGTTTGAAAGGTGGCTTGATCGACATGGTTCTTAACCATGTTTGAAAATCGGTCCAGCCGTTTAAAAGATATCACATCTTTTCTAGATAGGTACATACCTACCTATATCGGGGATTTTTAAAATTTTTAATTTTTGTTATTATAGGTATTAAATTATGTACCTACATATGTATATTCTTATTGTGAGAAAATTGTTAACAATGCAAAATAAAGTTTGTAAATCAGAACTTATGAGTATTAAAAACAATACTACTTATGAGAAATTAATCTCGTAATAGCAAACTTTTTCTAGAACGAAGTATATTTCTACTTTCTTAGTTTAATTTTTATTTAATTTTGTAGGTATACCTACCTAATAAAGTGATGAAAATTCAGAAAGATTTCAATTATGTACATATCCATGTATGCAGATGAATAGGTACATATGTAAGTATATAATTTTTATAAAAGTGTTGTTACATCATTAGAATAATTTTCCTTGTTATAAAATTTCTTTAACTAAAATTCTTCCCAAATTCAATTTCTTTGCAAAAACACAAGCGAATTGAGAACCTGTTTTGAACTTTTTTTTTTGTTATTATTTAGAAGTCGACTAAAAAATAGTGTTGTTTGTTGCTTTTATTGTTTGCTTACTCTTCATTATCGTAGTCTGCTATTTTTGTTATTGTTTCTTAAATGCAAGCAATGTGTTCATAACGGGAAATCAGTGGACAAAAGTATGTGCAGTATTCGGTCGCGAATTGAAAAAAAGGTGTATTAGGTATTTGTTAGTATTATATTTTCAATGGGTATTTTTACAGTGTTGCCGTATTTTATTTTCAAAAATCTTCAAGTCGACCAAAAACAATCTTTTTTGTCATTAAAAATCTTTTTTTTTTAATAATTTTGAGCTTACTGCATTGAAATTCAGTTAAAATTTATTTTGTTTCAAATGAACTAATCGTTGGGTTGTTATCCGTCCTGTTTTTCCCGGACACTGTCCTCTTTTTAAGATCTCTATCCTCGGAAAAAATTTGCGTCCGGAAAAGCCCTACTTTTTCTTCACGTTCACATTGCTTGAAAAATTGTATTGAATGTCCAGCTAATCTTATAAATAACACTGTCCATGAAGGGTTGCGTAGAAAGGGCCAAAATGGTATGTATAATGCATAGCTTTAATACCTAGTTCAAAATCTTTATTTCATAAACAAACAAGACATTTCAACCGAACAATGAAAGTTTATTTCAATAGCTATTTGGAGAGTGATCGGTTAAAATTTGAGTTCTGAGTTGATGAAGAATTTCTTTTTAATTTTTAATACTTGTGCTACACATCCAATGAAATCCAATGAAACAATTTCATTAAAATTTTTTCACAAATCTAATCATAATTTCACAAATCCAATGAAAATTTCATGAATATTGTGAAAGAATTTCATTGGAATTGCTTCGTTGGTATTCTGGTTTCGTAAGAATATTTTATTGGATTTATAAAAACAATATTTTCTAATTATTAAGAAACCCCTTTATATTTAAATTATTTCATTCTTTTCATAAAATTATTTTATTGTTTCGATGAAGTTATTTAAATTATTTCATTCTTTTCATAAAATTATTTTATTGTTTCGATGAAGTTATAGCACTGCATTAATTACACTGTTAAATAAATTTGATGAAGTTTTCAATAAAATAATTTTGACGAAACTGGTTTCATTAATCCAACGAAGCATGACGTTGTTTGAATTTTAATGAATTTTTCATTAGATTAATGTCGAAATTCATAGAATTTATGCCGAAAATTCTTTCAGACAAAACTATTAAGTTTCCAAAAATGTTTTCAATATTTTAAATGATATTTAAAGTGCTATTTCTGTGCGCTTATGTATGTATTAGGGATGTAACCATACGCCGTTTTGCCGATCCGATACCGATACGGGTACTCAAAAAGAAATATCGCAGATGCCGATACGCATATTAAAATTGAACTCAAGTTAAAATTAACAAAACTCAAGTAGAGTAATTCTTTTATTATACAAAATTACAGTGTAAGAGATTATTAATATTTAAAATTGATATTTGAATTCAGTCTGAAATTAACAAAAAACAAATTATTATTTTTTAACAAAATACATGCGTGAATTAGTATTGAGGGAACATTTCACTACTATGGTGCAAAGCAAAACAAAGAAACAATTGCACTTTTCTGTTTTGACTTTATGTTCTGCTTTTAAAATATTATTTCTCTTAGTTATTATGCAAAAAAAAAAGCGTTGAAAATTTAATTTTTTGTTTAAAACAGCTCTGAAAAAATTTCAGAAGTATCGTCGTATCAACAATACAATATCGCCGATATCTATATATCGCCAACTTAGAAGTATCGCCGATATATCGGTATCGGTATTTATTACATCTCTAGTATGTATGCAAATATTCCCAAATGAGTAAATACTTTTGTAGGTACAATTAAATGTAAACATATCGATAGTGTTGGGTAAAAAGTTCCAATATTCCGTGTAAAATGGCGCCACATTGTCCCTTTTCACGCATTATTGGAAAAACTCAATTTCGTTTTGTTTTTAAGTCCTACTTTTTTAACAAATGTCCAGGTTTTCTCGCTCTAATGTCCTCTTTTTATAAATCAAGCGTTAACAACCCTAACTAACGTAACAGACGTGAACCTAAATACATATGCATGTGACGCGCAAATTAGAAAGGGACCTAAGGGTAAAAACCGGTTTTGTTCAGGAGAGCCATTTTAAAGATTTAAATACGTGTAAATTTGGTGTACCATATTGAGCGTGTTGGTATTGGTCTCATTTGAAAGCGACACATCTCATGACGTCAGGAACGTGTTGGTCAACCTTGAAAACGCGCGTAGGTCGTCCCTATCTCTTGTTTTGTGTAGTTGGTTTTTACTGTTTTCTACCTAGCGCGCTGTTTCCATGAGTTTGATATCAATTTTGCTCGCGTTTTTTTTTTGAAACTCAGGTTTATTTTCTGAAATTATTAATTGTGAATTATAATAAATACTCATTTATAATTCTTTTAAATCGTGAATATCACTCTCTTAGTACGAAAATTTTTTCACATAACCTTAGAATCGTCGACTTCAATTTCATAAAACGCGCATATCTCTGGGAGGGAACACTTTTGGGGCATGGGATCGGTCTCATTCGATGCTCAGATGTTGTCCACATAAAAAAAAAGAAATGAAAATTGATTTTTTTTACCCTTAGGTCCCTTTCTCTATGCGCTGTCACATATGTAACACAAAATGTTTCGGTCTGTATTTTTACATTCTACATATTGTGCCATAACCGCCAACAAAGCTCAAGCGACATAATTTTCGAACTTAATTTTTTGACCAAAATCGATTATTTGCGATCGTTTTTCGTCATAAAACCGAGGTCCAAAAATGCGGTTATGGCTCGATATGTACATATGTGCTCCCGGACTGGCACAAAAAGAGAAGACAAATCATGGCATTCGATATCGTACTAATTTTTATAAAATTGGGTCGAACTTATTCAGTCGGTCGTTTTACACACAAACCTATGATCAAACCCATGTAATTTAATTGGGCTTTGATAAAAAATTTGCGTCAAAAGAACTGGCTGAATGAGGTGGTCCCAGGTCTAGTTTGTATTAAAATTTCGTTCGATATCGAATGCCGTAACCTACTCCCAGACTTAAGCTAATTATTTCTTTTAAGACACGCGTGATGTAGCAGAATGTGTATTTTTACATTGAGGAAACCATTGTTGAAATTTAATTAAATGAAATAAATAGTGTTGCAGCGTATTACTTCTTTTCATACTTTTTATGAAACTAAGAAGAAAACATGAAAGTAGTTTAGTCAAAAGGAACTTCAACTTACATACATATATGCTAAGAGTACAAGAGTACCGTAGTATTAAAAATACAGTATTTTGACTCACCTAAAAAATTTGGTTTTTAGACATACGCGCTTATTCAAGAAAACCACAGAATTACTTGTTTGCCTTGCTTGATGCATATAATTTTTTTTACGATTACTTTGTGAAACTTTGTGAAAGCGCAGAGTTGCATCTACCTGTATTTAATGTGTCTTGATTTCAATATTTGTGCATACCCTAAATCATATCTGCTCAAAGTAGTGCCAGAGTGCCGAAAATTAATCTGTTTCCTATACAAATGACTACACATACGCTAATACATTTATCTCGTGTTTCTCTCGGTGGCCAGCTCTGCCTTAAATTCATTGTATTAGGTCGGTTCACATAGTACTGGTTAAAATATATTTGAACCATTAGAAGCTTATAAATCAGTCTATACAAATTAATCACCCTATAAATGACGTTTTGGGCATATTTATAATAAACAATTGCATAACTTTTTTGTTAAAACGAAATAAAAGAATAATAAATAATATTGAGATATATTTACATTCAAAAAGATTACTCCTCATACAATATAAAAATAAATCTTTAGCTTAAAAAAAATATTCATTAAACTGTATCTAAGTTTAAAAACTTAAACTGTACAAAATTGGTTCTTTTATTTCTTTTTATTGATTTTAAATTAAATTACAATTTATTATACATATTATGCCGAAATAATAAAAATAGGAAAGAGCTACCTACCAGCATGCAGTAATACAAGTAAATAAAAATACTTACAGAACAATCATTTTTCATTTTTATAATCTTGATGATAATTTTTGGCATCTGCACTAAAATGAATGCAATAAGAATAAGATGCAAAGAAATAAATAAATAAATAGCAAAGCTATAATAAATGGTTAGAAATAAATAAATAAATGTTTAGCAGTCATCATGTATTTGATACCCTCTCTCATACATAATTATTCAAAAAATATATATATTCCTTAGTAAAAATTTATACATAAATAATTCCTTTCAATACGACTTCTAGCGATAAGCTGTCATTCAAGAAAATATGATTTTATTTTGAAAAAGAAATATTACTTTTTTTATAAGTAAATAATAAAAAACCTTTTTTTTTGTTGTTATATAGACTTTTTCATAAATCATTCATTTAGTTTTATCTATTTTAAAGTTTTCTCACAGTATTTGAAAAAAAAAGTTTTTTTTTTCATTATTTGATATTTGTTAGAATACAAAACCATTAGCATACGAACCAGTTTGTATTGTATATTATTCATGAAGGCAAGAGCAAAACTTTATTCGCTTTTTTACTAGTATAGTTATTTTTTTAAGGGTATCTGTAGCCAAAAGCTTTTCAATTTCAAGAATCTAATTGCTGGGGCATAACAATAAGTTCTGTTAAAACATTTATTTGAAATATGTTTAACCTAATATGTAATAATAACAATTAAAATGTTGCAACTATTTTTTTTAATTTGGGATATTTTTTTTTTAATTTTGAAGCAATTACTCAAGACAATACACTGTTTCAACTATGACATTACTTGAGTTACTCATTTTTTTTTAAATGCAAATTTAACTTAATATCTCTAGTTGTTCTAAGAAATTTTTGGGTAATGGTTCCCTGATGATCTGCAGTACATAGTAACACTGACATGCTCTTATGAACCAGCTAACCCCCTAATCATGCATTTTTTTTTTCAATATTTTACTAAAAGAAGTTAAATACATATCGTTACCTGAATATAGAAAGGCCCCAACTAATTTTTATTTGAAATCGAATTATTTGTATTTTTCGATGCATTAATGCCCTAATTCAGTAAGAAGATTTAGGATGTTTTTGTTTGAAAATGCTTCTGAGTTCTTGTCTTTGAAGTCTCTAAATTATTTTCTTCAAAAATGGTTGTTGTCTTTGACAATGAAAAATATAAATATTATTGCCATGTTTTTAAAACATAAAAATTCAATTAAATTATTATACAATAGTTTGAAAAATATATGAAATAATATGTGTTGGGTATAATGTTTAGAACAAAATCATAAAGCAAATACACAAACCTTCTAGCATAGACAATAAATAATAATCGTTTTAAAGAATCAAAACTGTTTCTTTTTTTCGTCCATAGGCAAGACGATACAATCGTCGAACAGAATTAGGGCATTAATGTTCTTTCATCGAAATATACAAAAAACTCGACTTCAAAAAAATAATACGTTAGGGACTTTCGATATTAAGGCAACGTTATGTATTCACTTTGGGAAAATTAGAGGTAAAAATGTATGGATAAATTCGTCGACGTGGACGAAATTCACCGTCCGTCCCAGTTGTGTTCCAAACATAGCGCGTTCATTTACTTTTTCGTATCTGGGAGAGTTATTTTGTGTGTTTCCGCCTTAAGCTTAAATTAGACGTGACATATCCATAATGCCATAGCCATAACTAAACCAAAATTCAATTGGTTTCTATGGTGAGAGTTATGGCGTTATGGCGAGTCTCTCTCTCACCATAGAAACCAATTGAATTTTGGTTTGGTTATGGCTATGGCATTATGGCTGTGTCACGTCTAATTTGAGCTTTATTCTCTTGTTGATAGTTTCTGCTAGAATAGTAAATGAACAGACTTAAACCCAGAGAAAAGACAGCTTAAAATCAATAAAAACCATACTGAATTAATAAGAAACATTAACGAAAGTCTACTCATGTTGAAATTTTTTATTTCACTATGGAAAAATATTAATTTACACTAATAATTTATTAATTTTAATTATTTTTAAGTGTCTCAATATACATTTTCTATTATATTGAAAATTATTGAATTAATGTGATGCGTTGCAGTTTTTCCCTGTGTGTAGGGCTAATAAATCATTCAAAGTTTAAATGCTGGTTTAGTTAAACTAAGCTCAAATTTATATGTAGCTTAAACTCAACAGGAGTAAATCAGTGAACCATACCTTATGTGCAGTTTACAAAATAATAGTGTGGCAGCACTAGAATAAATGTCAAAAAACAGCTGTTTTGCAGCAGGCTATCAATTCTTTGCACAATCAAAAAGGCAAAAGAGTTGAACATTTTTAATTAAAGGTCGCCAAATTTTACTGAGAAAGGAATTATACTTATGCTTGGCGAAGTAGAATAGTATAAAAGAATAATAGAGTGTGAGAAAACAGATCGAACAGGATCTGAAATAAAAGTAGAGGCTTGGAAAAAAGTTGAGTGTTTTTTTAATACAAAACATATGGTCCGTAAGTAACAGAACCATATGGCCTGTATTGCTAGTTTAAACGCCCAATTTTATGCATTTACTGATGGTTTAAATACTGTATTGATTTATGGGTTTGCTAATTTAAACACATTTTAAACCAAAAATAGAGATTAACTTGCACTGATTTATTAGCCCTTATTACTTTTTAACAAACCAAACAGAGTACTAAAAGTTCAATTAAACGTGCCATAGTCATAAACATACAAAACAGCTGTTCGGACCAAACTCATAGACAACACTGTATTTAATTTTAGGTGACTCCCCATAATGCCATAGTCATATCCAGTCTGGGCAGATATGGCGATATCTCGCCAAACGTGGCGATTTTCAACATGTCGGGCGCCTAAATTTTTTATTTGGCGACATGGCGATTTTGCTGGCGATAAATACTTTTCTTGGTGATTTTTATGGTTATTTTTTTTAAACAAAATTTAACCTGTTTAATTTAATTTAAAATTTAAAAATTTCTGTAATTCGGGAAAATTAGTTTATTTATGGAGTAGTTTCAAAAATAAATCTTAGCAAAACTCGTCTGCAAGAAATTAAAACAATGTGATTTTAATTACTTTTTTTTTTGTAGTAATCAATGCGTTTCGAAATTGGTTCAGAATAATTTGCTAGAAATAATTTATGGCGATTTTCTTCTAAATTTTTATACAATTACTAGCTGACCCGGCAAACGTGGTTTTGTCAAATAAATTATTCCTAGAGGATGTGTGAGTAATAGAGACAGGAAGTGTTGTGAACGATGACAGAATATTTTATTTTATTTTATTTTATTTATTTATTGAATCCCTTACATAACAAGACATAGTCTTATAATTATAATGCAGGGTTGTATTGTGTACAATAAATTCGCCAATAAAGATTAATATAAAAATAAAAAAATGAACAAAAAACGAATAAATAAAATAATTTATATAAATAATTTTTAAATTTACATATAAAATTTACATACAATATAAAATTTTCAAGCAATGTAAAATTTTCAAACAAAAAGACATTTATATTAACATATCTATTAAACCTTTAGTGATCTACTCAAAGTAATTAAAAAGAAAGTTTTTAAAATTTGTTGCATTACTGTTAATTTGTTGATGATGTGGAAGAGTGTTCCAAAGGCGAACAGCATGTAAAAAGAAATGCCAAGTAGAGACCTGACATTGATATTTTGGGATTATTATATTTTTGCCTCGTAAAGATCTCGCAAATCTAATCTTTTGAAATAAATATTCCGGCTTTTGGGTGTATATAATTTTGTGGAGGAAAATCAATGTTCTTATCTTTAAGAGATTTTCAAATAATACACCATATAAAGTCTTGACATACAGTGACACATGATCTCGCCTCTTGAGATTATAGACATATCTTACTATATTATTATATAACACCTCAAGTTTCCTCTTACTGACACTATCACAGCTAGAAAATAATTCGCAACCATAAATAAGACTTGGAACCAAATATGTTTTAGCAAGTAACATTCTTACTCTCAGAGGTGTGAAACTTTGAACAGTCAATAGTGTTCTTACTTTGGCATATAATTTAGCTACCAATGCATTTATATGACTTGACCATGACAGATTGTTATTAAATACAACTCCCAGATTTTTAGCTGAATTTACTAATTCAATTTTTTGTTGATTAATTACAATGTCATCTTCTATAAATGGATGTACAGTTTTCTTATGAATCACCAGACATTTAGATTTTTTCGGATTCAACTGTAGACGATTTTTAGATGCCCAAATATAAATGTTATGTAAATCATGATTAAGCTTAATTATATTCTCAGTGACTGCTTGGGCTGGTCTGCTGAGCCATAATTGCACATCATCTGCATACATGTGGACATTGCAATGGGATAAATTACTTGGCAAGTCATTAACATAAATTGAGAAAAGCAGTGGCCCTAAAATAGACCCCTGAGGAACACCTCTTGTTAGCTTAAGTGGTCTGGAAACCGTATTGTTCACACATACTGATTGTGTACGATTTGAAAGATACGATGATATAAGTTGTACAGCAGTTGAGGAAAAGTTAAACGTGAATCGAAGTTTGCTACGTAATATTGCATGGTTAACTGTGTCAAACGCTTTCGAATGATCGAGAAGCACCAAAAAATTAATTTTTATATCATCTAGATCACGCCTAATACTCTCCGTGACATCCACTAAAGCAGTTACACAACTGTGTCCTGGTCGAAATCCTGATTGTTTTTCAGACAACAATTTATTGTCATAAATGTAATTGCTTATTTGGCTATGCAAAATTTTTTCTAGGGCTTTCGATAAGAAGCTTAATATAGCTATTGGACGATATTCATTGTTTGATTTAGAAGCTGGAATTATTTTTGCATGTTTCCATTTCAGAGGGAAACAACTTGTGGTAATTATGGTATTAAAGAAATATGTTATATATGTCAGAAGAGAAGGTAATATTACTTTTATAAACTTTGGGTGCATATTGTCAAACCCTGTTGCATTTGATTTTATTTGTGCAAAACTTAAGAAAACGTCACGCTGATTGACACATGAGAAACCGAACATGTTGAAATTGAAATTAAAGTTATTTATAACCGGACTAGTGTCAGAGCCTGTTGCAACATCCGTCTCCGGTATATTATTAACAAATATATTGTTAAGATCATTAACATCAGAGGAACAGTCAAATCCAGTATTTGAGCCACCAATTCCAATATCCCTAATGGTTTTCCAAGTGCGCTTGGATTCGAGAGCAGAACCAAATCTTCTAGAATAATACTCAGATTTTGCCATTTTTATTAATTTATTTGTATCTCTTCTAGTAGAACGGTAAAGAATCATTAATTCAGTTGTCCGGAAACGCTTCCATCGCGAATACGCTAAGTCCCTACGCCTAATAGACTCACGTATATTAGAATTAAACCATGGCTTTTCTTTTGCTGTAACAGTTTTCGTTCTAATGGGTACTGCATCATCATAGAGCTTCAATATATTGTATTCAAGAAACGAAAGCTGATCATCAACTGAAATCATGTTGTAGATACAGCCCCAATTTACTTGTAGAAAGCTTTCATTAAGAATGTCAAAGTTTAAATTCCTAAAATCTCGAAAAGAAAAAGTTTGGTCCCTACTTCCAAGCTGAAAATCATATGCCGTAAAGACTATATCATGTTTGGAAAAACATGATGCATGATAATAAAACACTAAAAATTTATTTTTCAAATTTACTATAATTTATACTTATATTAATTGTTTTCAAATTAACTCATACCAGATTTGAATACTCTTTCAATATAGTATAAGATTTTTAAATTTACTTTTGGGCATATGGTCTAGTTACTCAGCCCATATTCGTGCAACACCATACTATGCAAATTTACTTTGTATAGTATGTTTAATAAATAAATAAATAAATAAATTTACTTTGTGTGGGGAGTGCCCCTTGCCACGGTCCTATTCTCTCAATCCTATTCTATCTACTTTGAATTACTTCGCACTTCGCTTTCAAAAGAGTCCATACTAAATTCGAGGACTCTTGCTGTTATAGCTATCAAAATATATTATTATTAATTACTTATGGGCGTGGCACAGCCCACTTAGGGGTACTAAAAATAGACTGCGACGTCTTCTCAGACATACAAAATTACACATACAAAATTTCATAAAAATCGGTCAAGTCATTCCGGATGGGTTCAATTACAAACACCGTGACACGAAAATTTTATATATGTATAGTATATAGAAGAAGTTATAAAGATTTATAAAAAAAATATGTTATATAAAATTATTATTAAAAAATCTGACAATCCTGACCAATTGAAAATTGGTTTTTTGCCATAACCATAAACAGCTGTTTGCCGGTTAGACATATTTGTTGTTGCACTTTTGAAATGAAGAAACAAATGAAAGTATAAACAGCTATTTACGGCTACGACATTTATGGTATGGCACGTCTGTTAGAAACTTAACTCCTCAAAACTGTATCGTCAATAACTCACTTAAATATTTTTTATTTGTGTTGCTACGATATAAAACTATAAAGTGGTTTAATCAGTCAGCTGTAATAGTAGCACCAATTTAGAGGACACTTTATCGTTAATTTTAGCTAAAGTCAACTTTAACTATCAGGAACTTTGTCACCAGGTTGTGTTCCTTAATGTTGTTTGCAAACTACCCAGAGATGTGAAACAAGGCGAATTGATACTAGGTGGTCTCGAATTGCAACTCTGCATATTTGACTTGTTTATTTCTGCTGTCAGAAAATTTCCGAACGTTTTGCTTTGATTTGACACCAGAGAAATTAACATCTGATCATCAGCTGCTGAATTAAGATCACCTGATATGAATCCGCCTTGATGTGAAATAGTTGGTCCAAACTTAACACAATTAAACTCTATAAAAATGTGGCATGTTGCTCGAACTAACAACTTCCATCCATGTCGTAGTCCGCTCAACAATAGACTTAAGATATTAAGTGTTGTTGCATTATACCACATTTGAAAACTTTTCACTTAACCCTCGCATACACTGTAACCACAAAGAAGTGGAAAAACGATTTGTATTTTTTTAATGGTCGTGGTGTGAAAAAAACAACATAAGCATTTTCTAATGCCGTTTAAAAATATTTTTTAAACCACAATTTATTTAAAAATTAATTTATAGGATCAATAGGAGATCACAACGTGCCAAAGCAATTAAAGTTTTATATATTAAATTTTTACAAAACCGAAAAGACACAATGTGTTGTGATGATATTTTTTATGGTTTTGTCTCGCTTTTGTAATAAGTTAAAGTTTTTTTTCAGTTTTTAAGTTTTATGATACACCATTTCAACAATCAGTTGAACAAATTGGACGCCTACATCTTTTTTTTTTTGGACATAAAATATAATGAGGAAAGCTTTTGAAGGCGATGTACAATAAATAGACAAATAAAAAAGTTTTCATTAAGAAGGCCTGATTTATACTAACTAAAATATATTTGTTTGTTGTATGTGGCTTTTTTTTTTTTGCAGCCCTGCATTTCAACTTGAGGCCAACTTGTTTCAAATCAAATAAATTAGGAGTGAAAGAAAATATGAAATAAACAAGGCAGGCCAACAAGCAGGCCACTTTAAGCACAAAGACTGATGGACAAAACGATAGCAACAGCAGATGCATAAATGTAAAGACAGACGGATGGATAGACATGGATGGACAGGCAGACAGATCCAAGAAATGTTTTGAAAATGTAAAAAAAAAATAATAATAATTAGAGGTTAATTAACTTTTGACACCTTTTGTCTAAATTTGTCGAAAAACAATTGTTGGAAAACTAAAGACTGCCTGTCTATTCCTTCATACCTTTTGGACTTGCCTACGTGTTTGTTAGAAGCAACAATGGCTTGTTATTACTCTTACGTTTACATATATGTAACTTCTAATCGTTGTGTACCTTTAACCTTTCATTTGTATTTAATAGAAATAAAAATTGATTTTTAAGCAGAATTCATTTAAGAAAAAAAAAACATCGAATGATACCACAAGTTTTTTTTGTTTGCTCAAATTGGAATTAGATAAATAAATTGTTTATTTGCTTTTATACAAAAAATAATGAATACATATTGGAATTTTATTTAAGCACTACCGGATATAAAATACCGACAGTGTGCTTATTTCGGTAATAAGCTGGTAATAGAATAGGTTGGAGGAAATTAATAACTACAACCAACAGTCTGCGAGAGCACATTTCGATTCCTGGCCATACCCAGTCATATCAATATCATAGATTATTCTGATATGCATTACACACATTAATATTATTTGTTCATTAATAATTATCACCAGGGACAGGGGTTTCATGCAAATGCATGTTTTTTACCTTAACCCTGATAATAGCAAGAACGAAATATATCTTTGCGAAACATTGAATTTGCCTAAAAATGGCATGGATTGGTTAGTGCATATTTTGCTTAAAATGCATATTTTTGCATAATTTGGTCACAAATGCATATTTTTGTCTCATATTTTGATACAAACGCATAATTTTGTGTCATAGTTTCTCAAAAATTCAAATTTCAAAAAATATTGTTTACAAATTATTTATCACCCTTATTCCATTTGTCGACTTCGACGTAACTTTAACACAATACCAAAAGATTGGGGAATTTTTACTCGCTCTTGAGAACTATATTGTGCTAATGACAATATATTCCCGTTCCGTTAATTCTAGAAAATGACATTAGCCTACCAACAGGAGTCAGCTGTTTTCGAGAATAGGTATACAAGCCCCAATTTTTTAGTATTGTGCTAAAATGACGTCGATGTCGACAAATGGAATAAGGGTGTATGCAAAACTGTTTTTTTTACAATTTGTTCGCTTGAATTGTTGTGGAATTGTAGAACGATTGTACAAGCACACGAACCTACCAATTTTAATGGAAATTGTAATTTTGATAATTTCAAGAGAAAATTGCCTGCTATTAAAGCCGAAAATAGTGAAAGCATTGTTATATCATATTTAATCTTGTGTAAAAGTTTGATGTAAAAGGCTTGTTCATGCACCTTTTGAAAAAAAGAATATTTTTATATCTTTATTTAGTTGTATGTAAATTGAAAACTTTTTTTAGAATAAATTTTTTTAAAATATGTGCATATTTTATTGTTTTAAGTGCATATTTTGCGTTTTTGATGTCATATTTTGGGCGCCTAAAATACCTTTTTTAAATGCATGAAGTCCTTGTCCCTCATTATAACATTTAATTTGGCTTACACACAGAGAAAAAACTGCCTCATAGAATCAAGAAGATTTTCTCTATAAACCGTTTTTAGGCTAAGGGGTATCCCAGCAGAAAGAAGCGAAAATTTTTTCATAGAGATTCCTTATTGTTTTTATGTGGTAAATCTGAAGTAAATCAAGAAGAAATCTGTGGTAAATCAAGAAGAAATCTTATTATTCACAACTTTTTTTTACTAAATTTCCTTTATTTTTGGCACCAAAAAACAATCCATAGTGAAAAACGTCTTGATTCTATTAGGTTTTCTTATAAATTGTAAACTATAGGGATTTCTTATTGATTTTATTAGGTTGCCTTATTAATTTTTTTAAAACGGGTTTCTTCTTGATATTATTAGGCTATCCTATTGATTTTATCAATAAGGGTTTCTTCTTGATTTTAGTAGGTTCCTATATGATTATGTGTAAGGCATCTTATTGATTTTTTTAATAAGGAAATCTTCTTGATTCTATGAGGTGTCTTGTTATTTCGTTTCTATTAATAGACATACAGACAATTTTTTTCATGATCTTTTTAATTTTTGTATAATAATGTTTGCACAATAATTTCAACCCTTATTCAGGCTGCTTGTTAGCATATTGGTTAGAGTGCTTGTCTATCAGGTAGAAGTTTGCTGGTTCAATACTTGGTGAGTAAGTTAGTTAAGAATAAAACATGATGTGTATGTATGTATGTATAAATAAATAACATCTTCAATATACTACATACATATGTATGTGGTATAGAACTTAAATGAAAATACATAAGTACAGAGAATAAAGACGCAATTTTTTTTTTATTTTTTTTATTGAAAAAATCAATAAGATAACCTCATAAAAACTACAAGATTTCTTCTTGGTTTTTTTCAAAAAGGTTTTCTCTATGAAATGAATAAGATTTGCTTATTGAAAAAAACCATAGAGATTTCTTATTAATTTTGTTCTATTTTATGAGGTATTTAGTTGGCACTGTTTTATCTGTGCAAAAGCGATACGAAATCATAAAAATTTATTGAAAATAGTTGAGCTGATTTTTTTTAAGTGGTTGTATCAACAAAGGTCCTTGTTTGAATAAGTTCAATTAAAATCTTAATTGTATTTACAAATCTTTTTTTTTTCTGTGTATGTTGTAATACATATTAATCTCAACATTTGCATTTAATTTTCACAAACTCGAATAGGATAATTTCTTACTTTAGTTTTTCGTACAGCAATTTGTGGTTAACATAATAAATTATGCATAATTTGATATATTGCATCCCTTAAAAATTTTTCTTTAATAAGTTGAGGGTACGAGAGATAATAAAATAAAGCTGGACGTGTTTAATATTCTGAAAGCGTTTTCAAAAAAAAAAAAAAAAAATTAAATCAACAAAGAGACTCTAATTCAATGACCTTTTTTTGTCACTCACATAAAATGCAAATGAAAAGTCTACCAGTGTTGAACAATTTCAAATAGAAAAATTACTTCCAAGAGCGGAATTATAAGCATATTTTCTTTACAGAAGCAAACCAACCTTAAAGGCCATTTTTTAACATCATGTCTCATTATATTCATGCTCATCAATGCCATTGTTAAGATTATAAAAGAATTCTACCACCCACCATTAAATTAAAAAAAATTTTTTGTTTCAAATATAAATTTTTAACAGCTTTTGCTTATAAAGCCATAAAAAGAAAAGCAAAGAAAAAATAAAATAAAATAAGAGGGAAAGTGAGAATCTTTTCCTTTTTCCGTTGATACAATTTCCCAACTATGTAGTTCTTTCTTATTGTGCCGTTAGAGCAACGGCTTTTGCTTTCTCAGCGGAACTGGCAAGAAATGTCTGACTTAAGTTTTATGGATTTTTTAATTTTGAACTTCTTGCCTTATTGCTTATTGCTGTTATTTTTGTGTTATGAAAACAAAAGTACATATCGTCAGCTGAAATGTAAAACAGCGTAACATCAACACGTTTTATATGTTAACAAAGTTTTAAACTTATGTTAACTATATATTTTCAAAACCTGTTACTTGATAAATTGAGTAGCAGTTGTTGTGATTAGTTTTTTTTCAATCGATGTGAAAAAGTAACAGGTATGGAAATATCGCTCATCTCTAATAACCACAATGTGATCAGCTGTTGTTTACAATTCCGTATGAAAACAGTGCTGCTTATATTCACCCTAATTCCAGTTGTCGACATCGACGTCACTTTAACACAATACCAAACAAATTGGAGCTTATTTACTCGTTTTCGAGAATAATTTTCTGCTACTGACAATCTATTTCCGTTCCCTAAGGTCTAGAAAATAGCATACACCTGCCAACAGGAGTGAGTTGTTTTTGACAACCGGTACACAAGCCCCAATTTTTTTTGGTATTGTGTCGACAACTGGAATAAGAATGATTATATCGCAGTTGCAAAAAAAAAAATGTTGCCAGAAAAATTTTTCAGTTGGGGGGAAAATGGTTGCCAGAAACATTTCGTAAGATTTCACAAAATGATTAGATTACAATTTCAGCAGCATTATTGTCGCAATTATTTCGCATTTATTTTTTTACGTGGACTTTTGACAGCAGTTCGCACGAAATGATTAACAGAGTACCGTGCTTTAAGTATTATGCGTATTTTAATTTTGAACTTCTGCTTCTTATTTTTGTATTTTATATGTATATAGTTACTTTTTTTCACTTCCTTTTAAAACATATAACATAATGTTTTGGTTATTGTTGTTGTTATTCCTACGACAATAGTCTGTTGGCAATAAAAAAAATGTTTTTATTTTTTCTTCTCTTTGTTCTATTGTTGTGCAGCTTTTAGGGAGATTCTTTTCCTTTGCAGCAAATATCATGTTCAGTCAATATAAAATATATAACTTCTTGTTGATAGATGCTAACAAAAAGTTTGGTTTGTTATCTACACTGTGGCGAACGGAAGCATTTTATTATATCCAAAAATATACAACACATATTTGAAATAAAATAATTTGAGGGTATCGTTGGCAGGTCCTGGGTTCGACTCTGGTATTCAACAGTCATTGAATAACAATACCACGCATTTTTCTGATGTGCATTAGTCTCTCTTTATATCAAGTTGTTGTAGGAAAGTTCAAGGGATGTAGGCATAGTCACTGGGTGCTTAACTATACCGACTTCAGCTGTGTAGCTGAATCATGGAAGAAGTAAAATAACCAATAAAATAGCTACTAAACACAGTTTGAAAAAATTTAATACGCCTCATAGACACCAGCGGCGCTGCAAAACTACATAACTATAAACATGCAATAAAGCAGAGTTGTAAAATAATGAAGCTTTCCTCTAGCTCTTGCTTCACCACCTGTCTTCTCTATCACTATCCATTTCCTAAAAGAAAGTAACATTTAGTAATAGTAGTAAGCATTCATTGCATGAGTGTTACTTCTCTTAAAAAAAAATTAATTTAATTAGTTTAACAGCACCCGGATCTTTAAGGATATCTTTGTTTCCTTAAAGAAAATAGTAATTGTTCACACGCTGTTTCGAAGTCCACAGCTTTTCGACTAAGCGCTCGTGAGTTTGATTTTCGGGTAAAATTTTTTCAGATGTTATTACTCCAACTTAATGCGCTTAGGAGATCTTATGTCGTAATAAAGTCATCAATTGTGAAAAAGTAAAAAATCAGCTCATACACATATTATAAGTTTTGACTTATTATAAACGTGATTGTATTGAGGGAGTTATAACACTGTAAAGTTCGGCTATAACTAACAATGAACTTTTGCGAAAACTATTAACAGAAATAAGTTAATAATCGTCCCTGTTCTGTAAACCAATCGATTTGAAACCGCACGATTTTATAAAGCTAACTCCGACAATATAAATATTTTTTTAGATTTAAAAAAAAATTTTTTTATATAGATTTCCAAATATCATATCTGAAAGAAAATTATCGTGTGTGATTTTAAACACGTCTGCCAGACCATTGTTAATTTTTTGAAAACGAGAAATTTACTCGGATTCGGTTTACAGAACAGGGCCAAATGACTCAAATCAAACAATACTTAAAAAATAATAGAATTTATTTTTACATAAGTAGCACCTGCTATGAAAATGCTTAAAAATTCTTATTTTTTTAGGGAATAATGCATTGCTGATGGTACGAAGGATAAAGTTTAATACACCTTGAAAATTCCTTTCTGGTGATGTACTTTTTTTAATATGTTGTCTTGGGACAAAATACGAAAAAATTAAAAAAATTTCAAAATTAGAAATTTTTTAGACACGGCGCAGTCCTCGCTAGACCCCTCATATACATTTTGGTAGTCGTCATTAAAAATACCAATCTTCGATTTGAGAGGGGTCACAAAGTCGCAGTTTTCACCTCCATACAACGTGAGTCGGTCTAATGTACATATTTTCGCATGTGAAGTTCAGTCAATTTGTTCTTAGAAAGATTTTTTACATTCCAAAAGTCCTTGCAATGTCTGCTATTGCGATCGGTAGATATTTTCCTCTTGAAATTATCTAAGTAGCAGTTCACATTAAAATTTATAGGTACATATGTGTGTATTTGTACAATCGTTCTACAGTTCTGCAACAATGCAATCAAATAAATTTGAGAAAATCATTCAACAATTTTGAGTTAATAATTTTTCAATTATAATTCTTTTCTTGAGATTTGATTTTTTGATTCGATTTTGATATGGCATGAAAATATGCATGTATACCAAAATATGAGAACAAAATATGCATTAATGACCAAATTATGCAAAAATATGCATTTTCAGCAAAATATGCAAAAATATACACTAACAAGTCGATGCCATTTTTAGACAAAATCATTTAAGGAGTTCACAACAGCGTTTTAAAATATGTCTTAATACTGCAACGTTTCAATGTTAATACTTTAATATGGTTCGGCAAGTTTTTGTTTGTGTGTAAATCAAAGTAAACAGCAGGTGGCAAATTACAAATAATGCCACCTGTCAAAATGTCAGCGCAGCTGTAGTTGATGAAAAAATATTTGTACTTTGCAAAGAACAAAAGTTATTTTGAAAAACTTATCCAACAATGATTTCTAATTTAAAAAATTTTGTTATTGCAATACTTCAATATACTTCATTGCCTGTTCACAATAAAAATACTCATTCTGAATTCCCTCACTGATTTGGAAAACGTCTGCGACATCACAAGCACCTGATGTTGATACACATATTTCATTGGTACTACTTTCAAATACTTCGAATTTAATAAAATAAAATTACTTATTTAAAATGTACTTATCAGAAAATGACAATGAGTACTCCAAAAAAATATACATAAGTAAACAGTCTTAATTTTAGTTTATTTTTTTAATTATTATTGTTCGAACTTCATTTGTTTCTATATTAATAATTTGATTAGGCTAAAACTCGTATCGCTTTGTAAGCCAAATTACATGTAATAATTATTAATGAACAAACAACATCAAAGTTAATTCTAAATATTCTGACAAACACGTACGGAACAACTAGCTGTTTTCGAAGGCCACTATGTGTGGTGTCAGTTGATGTAGATTTTTGCTTTATATATTCAGCCATCATTGCAAATGGAATATGTGAATTGTTTTGATTCATCTTATTACAATTTGCTGAAAGCTTTTTTGTAATTAATGCTGAATTTTACCATCTCTAAATTTTGCAATAGCCGCTTTCAGAATACAAGAACATCTCTACTTCGTTTATGGAAACAACTAAAATGCGCTACAACTAAAAATATAAACGCACATACGTATCAAACTCATTGATTCTCTGTCATACTCTCAGTCTGAGTATGTTTATACAGGCTATGGATATTTAATCGGCCAAAAAAATATTTGCATGCTACTCGGGATATTTATTCATAATTCGCCACCGTATACAATCATTTGTGTATATAAAATGGAATGGATAATGTGTGCGTGCATGTGTGGTTGTTTGAAAACATGCTTTATAAATGTGTGTTAAATATATCCCTATATATACGTATGTGTAGCCGATTAATAGTCAGAGTATTTTTATACTCATTCGTATGATTGTAACTCAAATAGTCTATCAATTTTAGTTATAGTTCTTTGTGTTGCGTATTTAAAAAATTTTTTATAAACAACATAGTTGTTGGATGTTTATAGCAGAGCTGTTAAATTTCGATTACGATTAGTAATCGATTAGATTACATTTTAAAAAGAATCGTAATGATTATATAATTGCCTTTAAAAGAATTGCTGATAAATAATTGATTACGATTATTGATAATCGAAAAGTAATCTGAATTACTTAAAATTACTAAAAATAATCAAAAAGAATCAAAAGTTGTCAAAAAATAATACGATTACTTCTAAGGATTACTTTTGATTCTTTTTGATTATTTATTAAGGATCAAAAGTAATCTTTGAAAGTAGTCGGATTACTTTTTGATTACTTTTGATTCTTTTTGATTATTTTTAGTAGTTTTAAGTAATTCAGATTACTTTTCCATTATTAGTAATCGTAATCACGATTACTAAGTACGAAACTGAATTTAATCATTACTTCACCTTTAAAAAAAAGTAATCAAATTAGTAATCATTACGATTAGTAATCATTACGATTAGTAATCATTACTTAACAGCTATGATTTATAGTTGTACGTTCGGTTTAAAATTAATGCGTGTATTTGCGTATAAGCGTGTTTTTTTATTATTCTTATCGACCACAAAAATTTTTTTTGCAACACAATGTTCTTGAACAATATAAGACACTGTTATGCCTATTTTGATGTTGCATATTTGCATCATATGTAAAGTATCAAGAGCTTTTTGACACTCCTGAACATCTGGGATTTTTTGAGGTATGACTATATATGATTTATGCCCGTTATTTCTACTCGTAGATATCTACTTGTGTACAGGTATCTATCGTATAAGTTAAATTTTATAATTATCTGTATGTAGAATGTGCGATATGTGTTCGGTACTATTTAGTATTAAACTAAATATCAAGCATCCCAAAATAATGCTAAAAATAATTCAAAAATTTTTAGATTTGACATTTTTTAATAAATTTGAATTTTAATTTGTTTTAGAAATTTCACCAAAAAAATTAGCTTTCATTTTCCTTTGGAAATGGTGTTTTAATACAATATTTTTCTTGTAATAAAAAAAAAGAAAACCAATTTTCTTGAATTTTCATTAAGGAAATTGAATACGGAAGGTGTTTATGTCGATGTTAAAGAGGAGTGGAGCACAAAAACTTTTTCCTATAAATACTTATGCAGACATGCACACATACCTCTATATACTACATCCTAGTCTCAAAGTAGCGGGAGATGTACAAAATAGCAGGAGATGAGGCCAGTCCTGTTGTGACCGAAATTTGTCATGTGAAAACATTAAATTGTTTTCTTCCGTTTCAATAAAACATTTGTTTGTGCAAATTATTTTCCCTCTGTTGGCGAAGTTTTATAATGATTGATTTTTGTAATGAAAAGAAAATAACATAATATAAAATACTTATATAAAAATTTAATTTAGAAAAAAAGGAAATTAAAGTTATAAGTTTGTAGATGACCATAATGAACGATAGATAGTACGAATTGCTGAAATATGTTGCTGGCAACATGTTAACAACATGATTTGGTAATCATGTCAACAATCTAATCTTTAACAAAATTCGATATTGTATTTAAAATTACGCGCTTAGAATCGTAATACATACTCGTAGAATCAAAATATTTTGAAAACTAGAATTTACTAAAATCCATCATTTTCTATGCCACCATGCACTTCATCAGCATCCATGTCCAGCCTTGGTAGATGCTGAAGCGCGTGGCGGCACAAAAAATGCTGCTTTTCCCAGCCAGTCTACAAATTAACTTTTGTGGTATTTTAAAGAAAATCGCATTAATTAATAAAAACATTTTAATTTCTTATGAAAAATTAATTAAAAATTCTCCAACTAAACTCCTGAGCGTCTACTCTATAATTCGAAACGAAGGAAAATACTTTCGAATTTGTATATTGATTACACGCGAATCCGAAAACATCTTAATTTTTTAATTAACATTATAGCAACACAATTCTTCTTAACGCGCTGTGCTGCCATAAAACCAAATATATTTTTAATTTTTTTTTATTTAAACCAACAAAACCTTATTCCTTTACATAACTTTGTCATTTCATTTAGCTTCTCACATGATAATTAATTACATAAAATATAATATTTTTAATTTTATTATGGAGAAAGCTTACAAAAACACATGTTGTTTACATATACATAACTGATATTTGACAGCAATCTGGGTGCCGTTAAAATAAAATTAAAAACAATATTTTTCCCTTGGCGTAAATCAAACAGGATTAAAATTTCCCCCCTCCCCCGCCCCTTACAGCTCATACATTTTTCTTTTGTGCTAATGTCAGCATTTTTACACTATCAGCAATATGAAAAAAAAATAAGAGAAATTGTGTTCTATTCTTTTATTAAATATTTTCCTTAAATACATAAAACTTGACCATTAAACGATAAGTGACAAAGGACACAGAAAAAACTCGAGAGAGAAAGAGAGACAAAAATGTAATAAAAAATATAAAAATTTTTTTGACTTATAAAATAATAATGATGTGGAGATAAAATTGTATTTAAAAAGGAAAAGCCAGAGAGAGAGAGAGAGACTGACTGTCACCACACACACACACACACACATAAACACACAAGGACATCATTGCCAGTCGGACATGGATGGAGTCACTGGTATGTTTGTACTACTTTTTATGTGGTTGTATGTTGCACATTAATTTCGTAATAAGTTTATCCTTTTTAAACATGTACTTAACCAACACATTAACATTAACGCATAAAATATACTTGTATTGTAGCATTAAAATAATACACATATATATATTTTTAAGTATATTTGCCTTTACAATTTTAATGAGTGCACTATGGGATTTTTGTTTATAAAATCTTGGCTTTAAAATTAAAATTTATTATTTTGTTTTTTTTTTTTTTTGATTTATTTTCGTATAAATTTTATTATTTTTATAGCACCTTGCCCCAAAATTAATATTTAACTTGTTCAGTAAAATATTAATTGTTTCTTAAAAATACATTGAAATTGATTATTCAGGAGTATGTATAACTACTCGTAGATCCTATGACTTCACAGTGAAATTTTCGCCAATAATTTCTCATAACAACTACAGATATTTAGGTAGTTCACCATAGCGTTTTAAAATATATATTAATATTGCAACATGTAAATTTTAATACTTTAATATGGATTGGGAAGCAAGAAATGTAACAGACGCATGACTGGTCACGTGATCGGTCCCCAAGTGATAGGGACCAGTAAGAGTTCTAACACTTCCCATGAAGCCGACCAGACTTTTTTTACACAAGGATGGCCTAGTATACTTCGTGTTAGATATGAGCACGTGTCCTGTTTTTTTCGTGACACAAACAACAACAGCTATTCAAGAATAGAATGTTGCCACACAAGTATTTTTGACCTGGTGCAGTCAAGTTAATAATTAGTGTTTTAATTTTGGCAATTGTTAAACTTAAATGTTTAAACTTATACATATTATTTTACTTTATTTGGTATTTTCTTTACATAGTTTTTGCATATACAATTCGTGTTGAAAAAAAGTCAGCCAATGTAGTAAAGTAAGAAAATAAAACACGTGTTGATTATTGAGCTCTTGTTTTAACTTTGTTATTTGTTGTTAGGTTTCTCATTTGTTTAAATGAAAGTTTATAAAATAACTAGCTGACACCGGTCCGCGTTGCTGGCCCTAAGCAAACATTAGTGTTGTATATGTCATTGGTACTACAATATGAAAATTGGATTTTGCCCACGAATAAACTAAATATTGCGCCATCTGCCGGACGAACTTCAAACTACACAGAAACACTACTCACGCCCTATAGAGCATGTGTATGAAGTTTGGTCAAAATCGGTTCAGTAGTTGAGTTACGGTGCAAAAACACAAAAATAATAAATACTGCGCCATCTGTCGGACGAACTTCAAACTACTAGGAAACACTCCTCACGCCACATAGAACATGTATATAAAGTTTGGTAAAAATCGGTGCATTAGTTCTTGAGTTACGGTGCAGTAGCTCTTGAGTTACGGTGCAAAAACACAAATATAATAAATACTGCGCCATCTGTCGGACGAACTTCAAACTACACAGAAACACTCCTCAAGCCCCATAGAGCATGTGTATAAAGTTTTGTCAGCATCGGTGCAGTAGTTCTTGAGTTACGGTGCAAAAACACAAAAAAAAAACTAAAAATTGCGCCATCTGTCGGACGAATCACTATTTCTGAAAGGGGCGTAGCATTTACCGGGGTAGAATATATATATAAACACGCACAGGTCTTTTACGAATATTTTGCGAGGTGGAAGGCGAAAATCTGTTGCGGCATTGAAGAGTTCACCCATAACAAATAAACGTATTTTTGCATTATATATAATAAGATAACTCTACTTGTTCTAAGAAATTTTTGGGTAAAGGTACCCTGATGATCTGCATTAGCAACATTGAAATGCTCATAGCATCCAGCTAAAACCCCTCAATAATCAATTTCAATATATTTTTAATAAAAAATTATTTTACTGAATAAGTAAAATAATAATTTGGGATTATTAGTGCGTTAATAAATGTTAAACTTATAAGTTATTTTAATAAGTTTATCCAACAATAATATCTAATTTAAAAAATTTTGTTATTTTAATACTTCAATGTACTGTGATTTATATCGTTGCCAGCTCACAATGAAAAAATTTTAAGATGCCACAATGTTGCCATATTAAAATTTTGAAGATACTCATTGTGAATTCCCTAATTATATTAAACTTTCATATGGTATAGTAAGAAAATATAAAACATGTTGACTATGGAGTTCTTGTTTGAGGCCCTTATTATCAGCAACTTTCGATCTTCGACTGCAGTCGAAAGTACTGATCGAACGAATCGAAAAGAATAATGTCCTTATTGTGAATATCACTCGAAATTATTTTTAAAATTTGCAACAACTTCACCTAAAAATAAAAAAACTATCGTTTATAATCACCCTTATTGTGAATGATGTCGTCGGCGTCACATTAAGACAACAGGAAAAATTTTCACTTGTGTACTCTTTGTCGACAACAATCGACTACTATTAACATGCTGCATTAATTTACAAAGCCTTAGACATTAGTAAAAGCTTGTCAATAAGAACCAATTTTTGCCAATAAAGAGTAGACAAGTGACAATATTTACTGTGGACTTGATGTGATTTCGACGATGCCATTCACAATAAGGGGGAATAATTTTTTATAACTACAAAAACACTTTATGGAAAGCTAAATTATGTTGGATAGAAAATTCGATGCTCATAATACGAATTGAATATTCGATTTTCGATGTTCGAATGCAACTCATAATAAGGGCCAGAATTATTATATTCGATGCGCTTTTCATTTATTTAAATTAAATGGGAAATAAATTCAGTAAAGTGGGACTTTTGACTCGCACACGAAGGGTTCCGTACGGACACAACATATGTATGTAATACTATGCAAATTTTAGCCCATATAATCGAATATCTTAACTGATGTAGACATTTATTTTTTTTGGCGTTTTTTTAGTTTTCTCGCTTAGTTTTGATTTGCCGATTTTGTTTCGGTTTGTGGCAATTTTTCAGTTTTGATGATTTTTAGTCGGTTTATGGTGATATTTTTTTGGTTGTTATTTTAGTTTAAGCGATTTTTTTTAATTTTAACGTTTTAATCGTTTTGGTGATTTTGCCGTTTTGTTAATTTTTCAGTTTTTTGGTGACCTTTTTATTCTTGGCGATTTTTTTGCATTTTAGCGATTTAATTTATTTTTGGTTATTATTTCAACATGTTTCGTTGATCGCTTTAGAACACCCTTTAATTTTTAACTGTCATATATCTGCTTTTATAGCGTCCAAAGATTTTTCAGGTCTGTAGCTCTTACGGTTCTGGGGAAAACAGCCGTTGACAGACAGACAGACGAACGGGCGGATGGACGGACGGACATCGTATCGAAAACAATAGGATTAATTTTAAACTTTGGTGACGGTCTTTGAATTAATGTTCAATAGCTGAAAGTCATAACTTTCTGTTTTTATAGAATCTCTAAAATAACTTTTTTTGAGACATTTTTAGATTTAATTGAACTGTAGTGAATTTTAATCAGAAATAATTTCTTAATCAGGCTTAAGTTCAGTAATTTCCAGGGATCGCAAATAACGATTATTTTCCAAATTTAAAGTAAAAAAATCACAATAATAGAGAAGTGCTACGTGCACAAGGAATATACCAAGATACTCCATGTTACATGGACTACCGATAGATGCAATGATTTTTATTTTTTTGATTTTTATTTATTCCTCACAAAATAACTCTTATTTTGTGACTTTTATTTATTCCTCAGAAAATAACAGTTATTTCTTGATTTTTATTTATCCCTCACAAAATAAGAGTTATTTTGTGACTTTTATTTATTCCTCACAAAATAACAGATACTGTTTGATTTTTATTTTTTTGCTTAACTTTTAAAATGTAGAAAGCGTAATTTTTGCGTTAAAATGAATATTATCAGATTTAAAATTGAATTTATCGCCAGAGTCTTAAAAAAAAACTCTTATATGTTAAATTAAATTTACTTTTTTATTATTTATTAATTTTAAAAGTTAAAATTTTTTTGAGCAAAAAAATAAAAATCAAAAATTAACTGTTATTTTGTGAGGAATAAATAAAAGTCACAAAATAACTCTTATTTTGTGAGGGATAAATAAAAATCAAGAAATAACTGTTATTTTCTGAGGAATAAATAAAAGTCACAAAATAAGAGTTATTTTGTGAGGGATAAATAAAAATCAAGAAATAATGATTAAAAAGTGATTTTTAAAATAAAAATTATAACCGTTACGGTCCCTGGTAATTTCAGTTCTTATTGAATGAAATATTTTTATTAATTAATGTGAGTATCTAAAGAAGAGAAGAAAATTAAACTAGACTTTATTAGCTGGGGGAAATACCGATATTTTTCTGTGCAGCCACGCACTTCATCAGCACCCTAGTGTATCTACTTGGGTAGAGATTGTTATTAACATCAGCTATTTAACTTAAATTTCTATCAAATGGAATTTGTTATTTGTTGTTATGCTTCTCATTTGTTTAAATGAAAGTTTATAACATAATAACTGAAGTTGTTCTAAGAAATTTGGGTAAAGGTTCCCTGATGATCTGCATTAGCAACAGTGAAATGCGCATAGGATCCAGCTAAACCCCTCAATAATCAATTTCAATGTATTTTTAATAAAAAATATTTTACTTAATAAGTAAAATAATAATTTGGTATTATTAGTGCGTTTAAAAATTTTAAACTAAAATAACTTTTTTTTCAAGTTACAAAGTTTATTTTTTTGTAACTTAAAAAAAAGACTTAAGTCAGCGTCAATTATTTATACCCTGCTTAAAAAATCTGGGGGCGAATTACGGCACTCGTTATCGAATGAAATTACGAAATATTTCAATAGACTTTATGTAGAAATATTTTAAAATTTCGAATCGTATCGAATGTCGCAATTTTACCTCTGATGCCAAGTCCATTTTGCGAAGAAAAAATAATTTTTAATCACCCCTATCGTGAATAACAAGTGGAATTTTGAAGCTATGCTCTTTATGGCGCGATACAGGAGTTAGGACGTGATTTTCCTAACAAAAATAATCAACACTATTACAGTCATAAATTTATTTTTGCCTTGATTTCTTTGTACCTAAAAGAGGGTACGAAAAAAACGAAACAAAATATTTGATTTTGTTTTGTTTCGTTCTCTGAAGTGAGTGAAACAAAATCAAAACAAAAACAATGATAACGATTGCTAAATTTGTTTTTGTATTGTTTTTGCACATCAGCATAAACCAAAGAACGAAGCCGATCGGCTGGAAGCCGCCCACAAGCAATATATACATTATCGTACGCCGCTAAAAAAGTAAATAATGGGAAAGAAATAGAAACTTTTTAAATTATTTCCTGCAAATTTGACATCATCATGTAATAGAATTTTATTTAAAAATTTGTTTGGTGGTGCGATTCAGTAACTTTTAACGATCCGACAATCGCAATTTTTGTCAATACATTTTGTCGCTTGCAAGAACGATTGTAGGATTCTTTTTAACGATAGTACTCAGCTGATATTTTGTGTTGATTTTTCTCGATAGAATTAACAGTACATAAATTATTAGCGCTTAAATGACCACACAGCTGACATTAACCTAAATCGAATATCGTTAAAAATGTTACTGAATAGCAAATTCGATAAGTGTTCGTTATAATTGTATTAACGATGCGATTATCATCACAAAAAGTTAGTGAATCGCATTACAGGTGTCCTAAGACACCTCTCTTTTTTTGATCCCATGAAATTTGTAGATCCCTTGAAGGGAAAAATGCTATCGTGAATCTCCTGTGGAAATTTTTGTCCACTGTCATATCGCAGTGAATGTAAAATTAATGAAAAATATTTCAAAAGCTTAAAAATTAATTGAAAATAAAAATAAATTAAGTTAAAATTAAGTCGGTCGTCAGAAGCACGTTAGTGTGACAGAGGACATAACGTCTCGGGTGGACAGTGGGCGTAGTTGACAGTTGGGGAGGATTGGCTGTATATACAAATGTAACATTTGTATTCGCAGCCCTATGCTGCTTACAGTAGTAAAAAGGAAACAATATATAATAAGAAATGCTGGCAAATCACACGTTTTCCTCAATAGAATATATCATTTGGCCCATGGTGCTTTATTTCTGAAAAAAAAAACAATAAAAAATTTAAATTAATGCTTTATATTTAGCCTTTTTTTTATAAATATTTGGTATTTAAAAAAATAACTCGAATGTTATATCACTTTTATTTTATTCACTTATTTAATACTACATTCGCTATTTTGTTTTTTTTTATCCACTTGCAGGTGTAACGTCAAACAATGTGATTTAATGGTTTAAAGTAAAGTGATGAACAGACAAATCTGTTTTATAACATTTTTTTCCTGCAATTGCTGGAATCACAATAGCCAAAGGATGCAAACAATATTATTTGCAAATGCTGTAGAAATAAGGTAGAGAAATACTATAGCTGGAACAAAAAAAAAAACCACTTCGATTCTCAAATAAACATAAAAATTTTACCAAAAACCCACACAACAGCTAAAAAGAAAACATTTATATTTAACAAATTGGATTGGTTTTTCGTTCGCTGAAAGTCAGTGAGCTTCGCTTTGCGTTTGGTTTTTGTGTCGAATAGCCCGTTGCCGGGGAAATTGTATCTGCTGCGTTAGAATTTGCCACGTAGCATGTGATTATTGCAGATGTGTAGCAGTGTTGCAGTTACAATAAAAGGTAAGTTGTAAGATTATTTGTTTTTTTTTATAACTTTTCTCAGTCATTCCACAATACTGGCTACAACAAATATTCAACATATTTTGCACAGAATAATTTTCTGTTTATGTTACTATTTAAAATATAATATTACTTATTTCAACTTTGCATAATAATAACCAGTGGCAAGTAAAAGTATTTTCTTTTCTTGCTTTTTTTTACCCGCAAATATCTATAAAATCTGTACTCTGGCAAAGTGTTTTTTGTTTGTTTTATAAAAACTCATAAAAGTGCACTAAAATTTTCTTTTCTTATTTGAAAATTCATGATTGTAGTAATAATATGGAGAATGTGTTTAGTGTTAAATAAAAGAGTGTTCCCCAAGGTTTAATATAATAATATTAAAACCACTTAATGCGGAAGTAGTTAAATTTTTAAGTTATCATTAGAAACGTATCGTTAAAAATAATATCACTGAGTAGCATCGTTATCAGGGTTATTTTGTGTGCAAGACTGTAATAAATATAAATTAAATAATTTAATTTCAGCCGACTACTTTTTATTAGAAAATAAGAAATTATGCTTGCAACACAATAGTATTAACTAGTAACGAATTATAAATAAAATCAAATAGATTAAAAGTCTTACGTGAAATGTAGTTAAAATACATATCGTCAGCCCATTATTGATTTTCAGCATACGCCAAAAAGTCAGAATGGAGAAAAAAGACAAAACAATATTTATTAAACCTTAAAATAGTTGATATAGAGCAAAATTAATGCTGAATATCTCTGAAACCACAATTAATTTGGCAAAACCTGTTTTGGATTCAGAAAGGTGATACTCAAAATATACATATATACCCCATACCTAATTCATTTTTTTTTTTAAATGGTCGGTGGGTCAAACCAATAATGGGCTGACATATGTATCAAAAAATTTTAAAAACCCCTGAATATATCTAGGGAAGATGTGACATCTTTTACACAAATGGACCGATTTTCTTGAAACATAGCTAAGAACCCTCTCGATCAAGTGACCTTTCAAACAGAAACAGAAACTAAATTGAAATCGGTCCAGCCGTTTGGTCTGTACGTGGACACGGACAGATACACAGATACACAGACACACTACAAACTTATAATACCCCTTTTTTTAGTCGAGGGTTAAAAATTTCACAGAAAATTTATGAAATTAATAAATATAATTAGTGTTTTTATGGGAATTGTTAAAATTTAAGTTTAAAATTTTTAAACGCACTAATAATCCCAAATTATTATTTTACTTATTAAGTAAAATATTTTTTATTAAAAATACATTGAAATTGATTATTGAGGGGTTTAGCTGGATCCTATGCGCATTTCACTGTTGCTAATGCAGATCATCAGGGAACCTTTACCCAAATTTCTTAGAACAACTAGAGTTATTATGTTACAAACTTTCATTTAAACAAATGAGAAGCCTAACAACAAATAACAAAGTTGAAACAAGAACTCAATAATCAACATGTTTTTTTATTTTCTTACTTTACCATTGCTACATTGGCTGACTTTTTTTCAGCTTCAAATTGTAGTTGTAAGAGTATGTAAAAGAAAATAAATGTAAATAACAACAACAGCTATTAAAGAATAGAGTGTTGCCACACAAGTATTTTTAACCGTAGTTAGTTTTAAATATAGTTAGTTTGGTAGTTAAAAAAAAAACATCGTCAACACCCCCCGCCTTTAATTTTTGTTGCGGGCACTTCGCACCCGACCCCCTCCCGAAGAAAATTTCCAAAAAAAAAAGACAATATCATTGAACCTTTTTCTTACAAAGTTCGTTTTTAATACATTTTTGGAGCGGGCACTTTGCTTACCCACCCCAATTTCGCAAAAAAAATTAGTGGACCTCTTGCATATGCAAAAATAATTTTGAAAATTGGTCCACAAATGACAGAAATATTTGATAATCAATTCTTTTTGCGGGCACTTCGCATCCCTCCAATTTCCAAAAAAAGACAATTTCAATGAACCTTTTCCAATTGCAAAAAAAAACTTTTGAAAACTAGTCCAAAAATGACAAAGTTATTTTTTACTTACGCAGCCCACCAATTTCAAAAAAAAAATTAGTGGACCTCTTCCATAGGCAAAAATTATTTTGAAAATTTGTCCACAAATGACGATAATCAATTATTGGGGCAGGCGATTTGCGATCAATTCCAATTTCCCAAAAAAAAAAAAAATGTGAACCTGTTCTACATCAAAAGACGAAAATATTTGATAATACAGTTTTGGGGCGGGCACTGTACTTCCCTTTCTCTCTTTATTAAAAAAAATTTTTGTGAACCTTTTCCATATGTAAAAAGAATTTTGAAAATTGGTCCACAAACGACAAAGTAATTTAATTTTTTGGTGGGCATGTTACGCCGCTTCCCCCCTGTAAAAAATAAAGTTTTTCTTTTTTTAGGGAATAGTGCAACCCCTTGTGCAGTTATGCTAATATATGGCGTGGAAGTGCCTTCATTTTCGACACAACGGTATATCTGGGAAACAAGCATCGATAAAAAAATTTTAGTGCAAAATTCGCGTTCAGCGGCCCAGTTATTTGGGCCGTTATTTGAAACAATTTCAAGTTCTAGAGAAGGAAAAAGTTTACTGAACAAAAATTTTAGGGCAAATTGCGTTCAGCGGCCCAAGTAACTAAAGAAACAACTTCAATTTCTAGAGATCGAAAAAGTTCACAGAAATTTGTCAATTTATGATTCCTTTTCTTTTTTTGTTATATTAATAGTTGCGGACTTTTTCGATATTTTGCTGTTTATGTATTTAGTTTTAGAAAAATTTTCTTACGCCAAAAACTGTTGGAAACTTAACAGACAACAACTTCTCAGAAGAAATTTTTTCGTGAACTTGTTATCGTATTTTTCTACTTGTACGTCATCATTCCGTATGAGTGTAATTGAATGTAACTTCAAACGTCAGTCGTTACGGGAAGGCATTGTTACCGGGGCGTGAAATTGTTGCAGCGAGCCTCAATTTCTTTAAGAAATAACGACCTAATTAATGTATATACTAGATTATCAAATTATTCGTGTGCTGATTTTGTTCAAATTAGAATTTAATTAATTTGGCATTTCAATATTGTTCCATTAAGTTATTCGATTTACTTGAAAAATTCAAATAATTTTATCCCATAGAAAAAAAACATTTGTTTGTAATTGCATCTTCCAAATTAAAAAAAATGGACATGTTCTGTATACCACGTGAAATTAAATCGTTTAAAATAGCCATAGCATATTTCCAACAGCAATTCTATAAGACTTTCGCACGTTTCCATTTCACTTGGCATGCAGAACTTCCCGATTGTAACGCTTTTACCTTAAGAACTTAATTTTTGTAGTTTCGCATATTTGCAATTAAATAAAAAGTCTCATGTGTAGAATTCTTATCAAATTTAGAACATTTTATGTTCTTAACACTGATATTAAGAGCTTTCAAACACACAATGTTAAAGTATTTACTGCTCATATACCATGATGTTAGCTTTGCTGTTTTTACATAAGATTGTTCTTTTAGCTGATGCATCAACCTTTTTATACTAAACATAAAACTACCACAAGAATGTTAACAACATGCCGAAGGTCACAGCACATTTAGCAACTTCTTAATACCAGCTTTCTATCAAGACATTAGTTTGTGTTACATTTTTAGAACCATTAGACTTGTTGTTGTTTGTGTCGTTCGTCTGCATTGCCTTAAGTGTTTGTGTGGTTGTATATATATGTATATCTTAATAAGAAGTGGGTATAACATTCAGCCCAATTAAGGTTGGCCTATTTGTATTACTCGTAGTAATAGATTAAATAAATTTTTTTTTAAAGTTGGTGTTATATTTCGAATGTTTCCTTCAAGATACAGGGGTGTTCTGTAAATCGCTCGTTTTGAAATCATCTAATTTCCAGAATAGAACTAAATTTAAAAGGTGACTTATTGTCGCTTTTTAGTTGGTCTTTTAGACCTTAAAGATATTTTATACGAACTTAACTTCAATTGCACTAAATCGGCGGATCAGCAGAACACTGCTTTTTTAATCCCTGATATTCTTGTATTAGGTATGTTCACGCTTCAGTTTCATAACAATATTTTAAGCTGCATTCAAAATTTCGTAGAAGTCGTTTGACGAATTGTCCAGACCTGATGCGTTCGATGTATTTGCAATAGATTATAATTCAAAATTGATAATTTCGCTTTTACAATGGCAACTAAAATTTTGCATGCGACACGTGTTTCCAATTATGTGGTCTATTAAGTCCTAATTTACACTAAGCAAGTCTTATTGCTAAGCTGATTAGTTTGTGGGAGAGAGACGAGGGGAACATAAAAGTTTCTTTTCCCCTCGTCTCTTTTTCCTAAAAAACTAATCAGCTTAGCAATAATAATTGCTGAGTGTAAATTAGGACTAAGTTTTTGGTACCGCAAAGAATTTTTATGCCAATGTTGAAGAATATGGCCCACAAGTGCTATTTCGTTCTCTACATTGGCCCTAAGCTCCTTAAGGACTGGAGTACAACATCCAAACTCCTTAAGGAGCTTAGGGCCTCAACGATTTCTTCCCATATTTGGCTATTATGTGGTACGGCCTTCATTTCGTTCTAAAATTTGTTTTTAGCCTTGTGGTTTCTTGTTAAATTTGACGACGCCACGTGGCTTGTGTGGTCTTTCATGCAGCTACCCTGAGCAGTTCACTCTAAGGCGTGTCTGTTGATTTAATGTTGTGTTCTGCGGAGGGTCTCCGTCTTCTTTTGGCAATTTTTACGACCTCTGTTATTTGTACCGTTCCGAGCCACATTTCTTCATTGCTTGTGGCCAGAGTCGTAATATTCGACGGAGGCATCGTTTAGAAAATGCAATGAATTGAGGTCGCAGCTTTTTTTCTTCGATTCACAACCATATAGTTCGGATGTGTGTGAAGATACATTCGAGTTTAAGTAGCAAAGACAGAAACCAAATAGACATGTTTGGCATTTTAAGCACTTAACAGAGCACTGTTAGCTATTTAACAGTAGTCGCTAAATGGATTAGGATTCCAAATGCTTGGCACCAGATAGATTTTTTTTCTAAATTGCTCTAAAAGGTATTTTATGCAATTATAAAAGTAGAAGGGTGGAAATATGTCTGCTAGAGCCAATCAATTAGATTTGATGAAACATAATATCCTTGAGAAGAAGTAGTCATTTTGGTTAAATATGGAAAAGCACACGTACGTACATACATACGTATGTATGTGTCTAGTCTTGAGGGTCCCAATTGGTGCTGTTTCTGAAATAATTTTGAAAATTGAAATAATCGATTTTGAAAAATATTATTTTTTTTTTGTAAAATTTTGTAGTGATTTTGTAAAATATGGTGGAGAACACGTTCTACACCAGCTACGTCCAAACACACATACAGTGATATTTGCATTTGAAGTAAACAGCTTTGAAAGCTCTTAAATTTGTTCTTGTTTCGTTGCAAAGTAAGAGCAAGCATTTGTGTCTGCTGTGTTCTTGTTGTGGATGTTGTACTCCAGTCGGTGTGAAAGCACAGAAAGCACTTTATAAAAGTTTGCACATTGTGCATATGACGTAGCTTTCTACACTATATAGCTCTGGTAGTACGTATTAAGGGTCCCAAATGTTACCCAATTGGTCACGTTTCTGAAATAATTTTGTAAATTTAAATAATTTTTCATGACGTATTTGGGCTTTAATCTGTCCTTCAGACGCCTATTCATAATTTTGGCCATGACTTTTTTAGTCATGTTTAATTTTTTTGTGGGCGTGTTACTGCCCTTTCCTTTCCTTATCATTATATATATTTTTATCAATGCAGACTGCAAACCCTTAGTGTACTTGATATACAGTCAAATCCCGATAATTCGTAATCGCAAGGGACCGGCCATTTCTTACGAATTATAGGGGTTTTCGATTTAGCGGGGTTTCGATTTAACGGGATTAAAATAAAATAAATACGAATTATCGGGGGTCTTACTAAAACTATAAAAAATTAACATAAAAAACAATTGTCAAAAATAAAATACAAAATAAATACATAAAGTAAAATAGCAAATTCATTTACTTAGCGTAAAATACGTGTAATTTTAATAGCAAACAAAAAACAATAAAATAAAAATAAAACTGACAAATTCATTTCATCATTCTTTCCATGTTTTTGTTGTTTTTATTACGAATTATAAGTGGTAGTTAGCAAACAATTACGATTTATAAAAGGTAAGAAAGATTTTATTTGAAAAAAAAAATTACGAATTAGCGAGGGGACCAAAATGTATGGAAATTTTACGAATTAACGAGATTTTTTCAAGGGACCGACAGTTTATTACGAATTATCGGGAATTACGATTTATCGGGGTACAAATTATCGGGATTTGACTGTAATTTGAATTTATTCAGAAATTTTTTTTTCTACAATTAACATATAAACTTTGTCATTTATAATGTTGGCAGGAATAAGTTTCTAAACGCCTGCCATTAGTATTTTAAAAGAAATTATAAATTGTAAGGCATAACAAAATTTAAATGAAAAAAGAAATCATAGCAGTTCAGCCTTAAGCTATTGTTATTTTATGAAACAAGTTTAAAATATGACTGAATATTGACTTTCCATATTGTAATATATTTTGTGCTTTTTTTTACTTAAGATTGCATTGTTGCTCCTGCAGCAGCAGCAGTGATGTTTTCCAGTTCATATCACCACTTTAAATTGTCTAAATTATACATATTTTAAGCCAATATATTTAACCATTAAGGCCACTTAAAATATAGCCTTAGGAGAAAAAAAAAATCAAACACAAGCTTGAAAAGAAAATGATGAAAAAATTAATTTTTTTAAGAAAACAAAAAAAATATATTTTTTTTTTGTATTACTCCGTAAAGTAAACGGGAAGCTCTATAATCATTTTTTACTCAAAGAGCCTCCGGTATGATGGCAGTTAGTTCATTTCTCTGTTTGCCTTATAATACTTCGTTTCATTGTCAATTCTCAACGTGCATTTATGTATTATTTTTTTTTTTGACTTAAATTTTTGACAAGATTGAATAACAATAGATATAAATTGAAGCACTAGAAAAATAAATAAAATATTATGCATTTAGATGTGGGCATAAGTGTGGATCTGTAAGTGCATAAGCAGTTAAATTTTTTTTTCTTTTTTTCTCTCTCTCTCTCTTTTAAAGAAATCGTTCGAATAACTACTGTATTCATCAATAGCAACAACAATTAAGAGAAAGTTTCGTTTATAGCTTGAAACTTTTCTATGATTCATGACTTTTGATTATTTTTGACAGTTTCTATCTGTGTGTGATGGTTGTCTTTCTTGCGTTTTTTGTTTTCTCCTGACAACTAACTTTTGGGTTTAAAAATATGTGCATTTAATATTTTTTTTTAATTAAAAGGCGGCATACGTGCATAAATTGTCAACGAACCTGTTAAGTTGTTTTAAGAGTTTATTTTTTTTTTAATTGCATGAATGTGAATTTGAATTCAAGTGCTTACAAATTTAAAAATCTATTCAAAAATAACAATATCTGCCGCAGAATGCATTTTATGTCTTTTAATAGTTGATTAAAAGTGCGTGAAGTATAATGTTGAAAGTTAATGGGCGTGGCTCTGCCACTTTTAGAAACGCCAGCCCAAAGTGATTGTAGTTTAGTAAAAATCGGTTAGCTAATGGTATGTACACTGATATAAGAAATCGACAGAGTTTTCGCATCCTCAACATCATATTCGTGCAGCATTCAACGTTTGGAGTCCATACTCAAGGCAAAAAAAAAGGTGGCCACATCGAGCTAAATTGCACGAACTCTGAAATATTGATTATTTCCACACATTTTGTAATTTGAATCAATAAAAAATAATTTACCACAAAGAATATGGGCGATTGAATAGGGTAACACTTCAATCGCAAAACCCTTATTAATTTAAGATTTATTTACCATTTTTGTTTTGTTCAAAAACTTGTTATACGGAAATTCTCACAGGTTACCGAATCGAATCGAATCGAATCGATTCATTATGTCACCAAATATAAATGAGATCAATCAATGTGTTCAGAATGCCACAAATTTGGTTCCAAAGGAGCCATTTGGCCATTCTTAAACTTACTTCACCAAGACTTTCGTTCACGGGTGGCGTTGGCTGAAGTAGTTAGCACAAAACCGAAGCTCCTGGATTCGAGCCTTATCTCCGACAGTCATTAAATAACAACACCAAGCAGTTTTCTGATATGTATTAGTGTCCCTTTGTATCAGTTGTTGTAGGAAAGTTCAAGTGACGAAGGCATTGACACTGGTCACTGAACTATACCGACTTCAGCAGATACTAATCCTAATGTAACATCAGAGCGCCCTCCTTTGTCGGTATTGAACCTAATCATGGGCGTAGTAAAATAACTAATAAAAAAAATGGCTACTAAATAAAAATTCAAAATTTAATACGACTCATTTGACACCAGAGGCGCTGCAACGGTGCATTATTAAAAAATGGCATGCAGAGCTGTAAAAGAATGAAGCTTTCCCCTATCTCTTCCTTCACCACCTGTCTTCACTATCACTTCCCTATCACCCTCTCTCTCACTATCTTCTCTTCAACTCACAGATAGCAGAAAGGGATCATTGTATTGGACCTAAGTTAGCTGGACTCTAAAGTTCACTATTCCATAACCAGCAACCTGCTCACCTAACCTAACCTAAGACTTTCGTTAGTGATATCGATTTCGAATATATCTCGATTATTTACCGTGTACCGTGTATCGATAGTGGTACTCAAAAATTAAGCGAAAAAAGTTTATTTGTCGCTCAGTTTTGTTCCATTACGAAGGTTCGCTAACAATATCAAAAGTGAGCCAATCTCAAAATAATTTCGATATCACAATCCAAGAACGTCATAATTCAAAAGAACAAGTTTGCCAGAAAACGCGTTTGAAGTTTTCAGTTTACACACAACTTAATGGAAAAATAATATTTTATTTCGCTTTCAAGAGTTGACTATACACAGAAAAAAATTTGTAAATACAATTAATTTTTTTGTTATATCAATTAAATAATTAATTGATTTTGAATCTTCAATGATAATTGTAAATATAATTAACAAAATTGTAAGATGAGAGCAAAAATTTATAAAATATTTATACAAAAATATTTATAAAAAATTTTTTACACAATATGAACAACCACATGAGAATGAACTCTGCTTCATTAACTAAAAAAATCCAGTTTTTGAATTATGACGTTCTTTGAGCAAATGAGCGATATTAAGTATGTATTTTCTTTTATTTATCTCACTTGCAGTGCAGTAATGGTTCGAACTTTGTACCTCTAGACTAACATACCAGCACACATCCACTAGGCTATCGCCAAACATTCGAGAAAATATGGAGACAAGCTCGCTTTAGCGAACATTGTGATTTTTTTTAGATTCGCGAACAAATATCGAAAAATTTTGTTTCGAAATTTCTTCGCTTTAGTGTGTATGCTTTTATATCGAATCTCAGATGAATTGGAAATTACAAACATACATTCATCCATACCAACATCACCATCAAACGCAAGCAGAATATATTCACATGACTCGAAAGCGTAGAAAACTGATAAAAACTGGATTTACGAATATCAGGATGAAATCAGTAGATAACTTCCTATTTTTCATAACAGGAATTAAAAAAAAATGGTATTTTTCTGTGGGGAATCAATGCTTCTTCTTCCCGATTACGTTTTAAAAAAAACTTAACAACTTATTAACTTTGCAATGAAGTTTATTTAAATACATTGCTAAATTTTTTTTAAGTATTTTTCTCATGTATATTTTGGGTGATGATGCAATTGCATCAAAGAATAAAGTCCCAATGTGCGCGGTTTTGCAAAAGCTTCAAAACGTAAAACTATTTGCACATTTTTGCTGAACTTAGCCAGATATTCTTTTGCATAGTTTTTATTTTAAACAAGGATAAACGGATTGTTTGCTTGCCAAAAAAAATCTTTTTGCGTACAATATTTATTTTTTGTTTATTTTCAACAAATTAGCACTGTGATGTGATACCGTAAAAGCTAGAAAACGTTTTAAGTCAAAATCAATACTTTTGCAACAGAAATCATCGTTACGCTGAAAAACATTAAAAACGCATTAAAGCATGCATTTTTGCTAAATTCCTTCTTACCAGTGTAGTAAACAAGCAAAAAGAAAAGAATAAAAAAAAATTAAAATTTTGCCAAAAAATCACAAACTGCAAAGCACAAGCTTTGACGGAAATATGTGCGACGTGAGCAAAACAACAGCAGCAGGAACAAGAAAAAAAAACACAAAATAATCTATCGCTTGATAACGAAAAATACCAAAGAAAAAACACCTTAAACCGAGTGAGTGGCGACACAGGAACCTCAGGAATCTAAACAGCAAAAAGAACAAAAAAAAAAAAAAAGGTGATGCAATGGTATTTACCACATAAAAAGTCTTAAGCAAACGTATATATATACATCAGTGATCGGCAATGAATCGTTTTTTCGCTATGCATACTGAATCATGAAATTTTAAATATAAATGAGTAGACATCATTTAAACTCAACTACTCTGATTTACGCATACTCACGATGACATTGAGACAACCTACACTTAGGTTGAAATAAATATGAATGCGGCGTCGGCATCATAATCATACCACATTCACACTCATAAATCACCTCAGTTTGATTTCTAATATCAGGAAAATACTTATACTACTCACATTGATTCAGCTCACTCAACTCATGCATGTCTGTTTACTTAAAAGTTTAGTCATTAAACAGTTTGCTAGTAGTATACAATAGTAGTAAATATGGTTGTTTTTCAATTCCTGCAAAAAAAAAAAAAAAAAAAAAAAAAAGCAACAGAGAAACAAATAAAGTCATATTGAGAACTTTAATGTTCATATGCGAAGTTCGTATTGTGAATCATGGTTCATAGGCATTGAGTTAAGGAGAGTCGAAATCAACAACGTCATAAATGTTGGCAAGTATGAGTTCGATGCGCACTTCAAACTTTCGAGTGAATATGATTCATAGACAACATTGTAATAAGTATGATTGCGCATAAGTACCAGAAATTATAAGTCAAGTAATTCAACTCTACTCACTTTTTCACTACTCATTGCTGTTCTCTGTCATACATGCACACACTTTCAAATTCTTATCACATTCAACTACGTACGTACGTACGTACACTGGGTAAATGCAACAAATACTCTTAAGCAAATAATACAGAAACAATTTAAAAACTATTTTTATGCAACATTTTCTTGGGTAATTGTGTTATTATTTCAAACGTGAAGCGCTCACTGACGTGATTAGTTTATTTTTGCTTATTAATCAAGCGAATATGCACTAGAATAGCAAAATAATTAAGTAAAATACAGTAGTTCAGCCTAAATTTTCAGAGATTTAAGGTACAGTTAGACGTGCTCTAGCCATAATGCGACGTCTTATTGCAAATTTACATTTGTGCCTTAAACACAGCTTCAAAAATTTAATACGTCTCATTGACACCAGAGGCACTGCAAGACTGTATTACTAGAAACGTGCAAAAAACCAGACTTGTAAAAGAATTAAGCTTTCCTCTATCTCTTCTTTCACCATCTGTCTTCTTAACTATCCCTTTACTAAAGAAGTTAAGACCTGGTAATAGTAGTAGGCATTCATTGTCTAAATTTTACTTCTGTTATAGCTATGCTGCTTAGCTATATATAACACAAATTGCATGTGCGAAATAACACTGCAATGAAATTATACTATATAATGACGTCAAATTCTCTGCAAATATTTCATAACGTTTCTATTTATTTCCCAATATTTTCTTTACTTGCGGCGTACGATTCAATTAATGTATTGTTTGTGGACGGTGGTGGCTGTTAGCCGGCTTACAGCCAATCGGCTATGGTCTTTGGTTTGTGCTTATGTGCCGAAACAAAACAAAAACGAATTGAGCAATCCTTCTCATTGTTTTTGTTTTGTTTTCGTTTCACTCAATTCAAAGAACGAAGCAAAACAAAATCAAACACTTTGTTTTGTTTATTTTCGTACTCTGGCCATAAGTACAAAGATATCAAAACAAAAATATTGTCGATTATTTTTGTTACGAAAATCACGTTCTAACTCCTGTTTCGCGCAATAAATAGCATAGCTATAAAAAAGATTCATTCCTAGTCAATAACAATAAATCCGAAAACAGTCCGCAACCTCTTAAAAAAATAACAGCAAGTTTTGTGCGTATTAAGAATTTCTTAATCTGATGTTTAAAGCGTGCTTGCGTACTTGCCGTGAGTAAAACAACATTACTCACTTTACCATCTCTAGTTGCCACAAAATAAAGCAAACTTTAAAACTAAACTACAAAATTTGTATCATTATGAAAGCGCTAACACCACAGACAAATAACTGAGCAAACAAAATAAGCAAAAAGACACTGAAACAAAGCAATCCTGATAAAACAACAGGTGCAAATTATAAGGTTCGCCCGAATACATACTAACATACGCACGCACATACATACATACAAACATACCAATAAGAGCAACGCCAGCAACAGCAGCAATAACAACATGCCAATAAATTAAATGTAGAAAAAAAAATGCTTCAGCAACTCGAAAAAAGGGATCTAAGAAACAACAGAAAAATATTTATTCCCTGAATTTCATTTCCGATAGCAGCATTCAGTGTAAACAGAAATGTGTTTCTGTTTTTTTCCTATTTCTTGCCACATTAAAAATGCATATGGAAATATTGATCCTTTCTAAAGTACACACAGACAACTTTTTACATTGTTGCTTTTTTGTTGTCATGCCATCTGTTTTAAGAATATCTTTAAACATAATAGCAGAAATAATTTTTTAATAAGTTTTTATAGCAAATATTAATTCAATTGGATTGTTTTCTGGATTTTCATATTAAAATCTACGCAGACAAGGTTAATTTAATATTCTTCGTTATTGATTTGGCTTTACATGTGTATCATGTTAATTCAACATGATTTGCATTAACTTTAAAAGAAAATTGTTCCTTTTGAAACAAAAAAAAAAAAAAGAAGAGAGGTGTCTTAGGACACCCGGTTAGAGCTATGCTGCTTACTTAAATAAAACAATTTTGATGGGTGAAATAACAATGTAATAAAACTATATTAAATGATGATGTCGAATTCGCCGCAGATATTTCAAAACGTTCCACTTCTTCTATTAAACTGATGTATTGTTTATGGCCGGTAGCGGCCTTTAGAGCCGGCTTACAGCCGATCGGCTGTGTTCTCTGGTTTGTGGTCATGTGTAAAAAACAATACAAAAGCAAATTGAGCAATCGTTATAATCATAAAATCAAACAATTTGTTTCGTTTATTTTCGTACTCTGGTTTTAGGTAAAAAATAAATTAATTAAATCCTGTGTCGTGGTATAAAGAGCATAGCTCTAAAAACAAAACAAAAATACATTTACAACTGTAATTGTGTCGATTATTTTTGTTACGAAAATCACGTCCTAGCTCCTGTGTGGTGATATAAATAGCATAGCTATAAAAATTTGCCAACCCTAGTCTATATACATACATACATACATGCTTACACATTTTACACATTTAAAAAGGAATTGCTCACATATTTCTTCCTGCTTCCTGTAAATAAACTAACCAACATATGTATGATGGCTATAAACAATAGAAAATAGTAATGTTGAAAAAAAACCAAATCCAAAACGAATTTAAGGTAAACAAATTTTAAACAAAAACAATAGACGGAATCAAAATCTAGACTCTAGAATCTCCAGAAAACTGAAATATTTTCCTTTATACGAGTATGTGAGCAATAAAAAAAGAGAAGAAAACTTAAAGGAAAAAAAATAAATAAAAATAAGAATATTAAATATGTAATCATATTTATGGAGCCACTTGCACATACAAACAAACCCAACAATAAAAGAAAACTTATTGCCAAAAGGATGAACAGGAATGACAATAACAACAATAGCAATAATTGGCATTTCTGTCGATAAAGCAAAAGCCACGACAAGCAGACAGACCAAATTGCTAACGAGCATCGAGGAAGTGAAACGTTATAAAATTTAATATATATGAATATTAAAAAAAAAAACCAAAGTCAGCGTTGTAAACATGTGCCAGGGAAGGAAATTAAATAAGGTGAACTGATGTTGAATTCAAAAAGCACCTTTGGCGTATTTAAAGAATTTATTTTTGAATTGGATACTACTTTTTTTTTGGATATCGAAAGACTTTCAATGGACAGCACCAGCAGCGCAATTGGCAAAATGAAGTGCGTAGCTACCAGGGCAAACTGTTGGACAAAATTATGGCGAGAAACTCTGCTTACAATATATTTTGCAGGAGTTGAAACAATTTTTTACATATGTACACAGAAAAACTCATAACAAATCTTAAAAATTTCCACAATTAAAGCAATTTTAATGGTCGAAATTTTAACCAACGAAATTGGTTTAACTAAACAATGGGAAGCAGTTAAAACAATTATAACAGAAATCACAATTTTCTGCGGTAACTTTATACTGTAAATAAAACAAATTATGGGTAAATCGGTAAATATTGTTGAAACAATCATTGCGCAGGCAGGGTATTTATATTTATTCGCTCGTATCATTACAAAATCACAATTCCAGCAATGACCATACATATTTGTTGAATAAGGATTTTTCATAATAATGGTAGCCCGTCATCCCCAGCTAGCATTTGGGTGATCATTTGTTGCAGAAATCTCTTATATGATGCTCCTCAGATCACTTTTGTTGATTAAAAACTGATTTATCACTTCGATGTTTAAAAAAGGGATTCTCTTATGATTCATCTATATGATCAAATAATGATTTCTGGAAAATAAAGTAACAAATGCAAAGAAACCGCACAAAAGTGGTTTAATGATTTAATACTTTAATACCAGAAAAATGCTAAAAAATGATTCAGTAAATCATATCATAAATTATTCTTTGGTATGATTCATTTCACAGCAGGAGTATCATTTATGATCGAAAAATGAGCTCATATGCTGTTATTTTTCCCGTCAAGCTGATTCGGATTCGGAAGATTCGATTATGATACAAAATGGTAGCTGGGTCCCAGCAAGTAAATATTTATTACTTTTTGCCCGACTGCGCGACGCAAACCCAGCTAGCATTTTGTATCATAATCGAATCTTTTCCGAATCAGCTTGAAGGGAAAAATAACCGCATATGAGCTCATTTTTCGATCATAAATGATACTCCCGGTGCGGGAAAATGGTACCCTACAGATGAAACATACCAATGAATCATTTAGGATACAATTTGCTGATTAGTTTTTGAGTAATTTTGTGGTAGTATTAAATCACCTTTTTGCGGTTTCTTTGCATTTTGTTCCTCTATTTTCAAGAAATCAAAATTTGATCATATAGATGAATCATAAGTGAATCCTTTTTCAACCACCCAACTGATAAATCAGTCTTTAATCATCAAAAGTGATTTGAGGAGAATCATATAAGAGATTTCTGCAAAAAATGATCACCCCAATGCTAGCTGGGAAGAAGGGTATTATTGTGCTATCGTCCTATGTATGTATGTAGTTATGTATGCATGTATGTATGTATGTGTGTATGTGTGTTCCTTTGCGACACTATATAAACCGAACGCGTGGACCGATTTTGATGTTCCTTACATCAATCGAAATCCTAGGAGTGTCACTTCAGATATGGATGTAGTCAAAACACGATATGGCGGCCAGCAGACGCCATTTTGTAAATATCAAAACAAAAAAAGTCAAATATCAAAATGGGTAACATTCGGCAGGTATTTTAAAATCATCTTTAGGCTTCTTTTTTCATTTCGAAAGACCAGGGGAGTTATTATGTAATTCGATTCGAAACGCAAACTGTTCGAATTTGTATGTTATTAACATTGCAATTCGAACACATTTCCGTTCGATTCGGATTACATAATAACCCCCCCATTTAGGATATTGTAACAGTTCAAAATTGGCCGCGGTCGTGTTTTTTGATTTTTTTTTAAATTACTACTTGTTATAATTCTAGTTATAAATATTAATTCTTTAAATAATTAAATATATATATTACTATCCCATCCAGGAGATATCTCTATATTGTTCCAATTTAATTAATTTCTTCATAATTTTATACCTTGTCTCATGTGGGAGTAAAATATAGGCGGGCACAAATGCTGAAAAAAATTTCAATAGAACAAAGGGAATAGAAACCAAATAGATATTTTCACCAAAAAGACGGTACGTTAACAATTTATGTTGGTTATTTCAATAGTAACAACTAAAATTAATAAGATAAACCAACCAAAATAGTTTGTTAGGCACAATCGAATTTGCAATAAAATGTATAAGACATTTTGATAGGAATAATATTTTTAATTTTTTAAAGTTTATTTTATAAACTGTCTATATCTAGATATTAGATTAACAAAGAAAACAGTAAATTTGAATACACTTTTTCTGTTGAACTGAATAGCAATAACAGTTTACATTGATATTAAAATTTTTTTATGCATATTTTTAATTGGTTTATTATTTTCCAGTCCACGAAGTATAAATATGTATTTATTTGTGCTCCTAACTCTGTATATAAAAATTATGGGTACGGAAGGAAAATTTTTTTTAATATCATTTAATAATCAAATAAATTGAAATATAGCAAATAACTGGGAAAACTTAAGAATATAAGATTGTGCTTTCCAAAAAAAAACTGACGATATATTACTTAACTGAAAGCAGCGCTATATTTTTCTTATGTGGCAAATTTGCAATAGTATTGAAACTCCCAGGCCTGGTATTAGCATATGCATGTAATGTTATTAAATTGTTTTCTTTTTTATTCAAATTCATTTTGCCTTACTAGGCGTCATTAAAGAGAAAACAAAAAATAAGTTTAATCGGTTTTATTATATTATATATATGGTTTTTAGGAATAACGACATAAGTAAATGTTTTTTTTATTAATTTTGATTTATTTATGCAAAATTACTATAGTTATTATTTTACTATAAAATTAAATTTGAAATTAATAAAAATCGACTTATGTCCTTATTCCTAAAAACCATAAATATAATATATTAAAACCGATTAAACTTATCTTTTGTTTTTTTTAAAGAGCTCTTTAGGTTGGAAAATAAGTGTGTTCACACCATGATATAAATAAGTGATTCTTTTATTCACTACGGGAAAGTAATTATTAATCATGCATATGCAAGTAGAATAATTAGATAAATAAGTACCACTCATTACTTGGTAAGCCATTAAAAGAGTAGCACCAATTTTTTACTGGGGAAATATCACAATTTAGGTTTCTTCCACAGGGGAAACAATCCCCCTTATATGGAATGGCGTCGTCGACGCTACATCTAGACGACAGTAAATATTGTCACTTGTCTACTCTTTATCGGCAAAAATTGGCTCTTATTGCCAATCTCTTACTAATTTTTGAGGCTTTGTACATTAATGGTGTATGTTAGTAGCAGTCAATTGTTGTCGACATAGACTAAACAAGTGACAATTTTTACTGTCATCTTGATGTGACGTCGACGACGCCATTCGCAATAAGGGGGAATATAAGTGCTTTGTTTCGCCAGGACAATTTTCAATGATCGCAGGACCAATGTTTTATTTTTAGAGCTATGCTCTTTATACCACGACACAGGAGCTAATTAATTTTTTTTTTACTTAAAAGCAGAGTACAAAAATAAACGAAACAAAATGTTTGATTTTGTTTTGTTTCGTTCTTTCAAATGAGTGAAACAAAAACAATGAAAACGATTGCTCAATTTGTTTTTATTTAACATATATTAAAGCACTAATAATCCCAAATTATTAATTTACTTATTCAGTAAAACAATAACCTGGAATTATTAGTGCGTTAATAAATGTTAAACTTAACAATTCCCATAAAAACACGTGTTTTTGTATTGTTTTTGCACATGAGCACAAAGAATACATAAATTTAATTGGGCGCAGCTAGAAAAGAAAATAATGGCAAATAAATGGAAACATTTTGAAATATTTTATTGCATTGTTATTTAACACATGAAATTTGTTTCATGTAGCTAAGCAGCATAGCTCTAACCGGGTTTCTGAAGACACCTCTGTTTCTTTTTTGTTTTTCTCGAGGTGATCGTGAGTATGGACATTTTTAAGTAAAACTTTCTTATATTTTGAAACTTATACTACGTAAAAATCTAAAAAAAATAGTTCAGAATTTTTTGTAATATTTAATTTGTCAATATGCGTCATTATTCATGCAAACCGCAGATATATCGTGCCATAACGGCCAAAAAAAAGCTTAAGCGACACAATTTTCGAAATTAATTTCGTGACCAAAATCGATTATTAGCAATAGTAAATAATAGGTTTTCGTAAAAAAACGAGGTCCATAAATGTGTCGTTTCAGCTTATTTGGCGATTATGGCACGATATCCTCTAATGATATCCTCATATAAGAGAAGTTTATATACGAGCATGTATGAATGTCTGTTTTTTGTGACTTCTCTTTAGCCTACCCTCGTTTATTAAGGCATCCTTACATCTATTTGCCTTTAGGTTAATTGCATTTTGGTTTTTTTTCTGTCGGTTAAAACAACAAATGAACACAAACACTCTTCCAAGGGTTTTGCTTTTGTAAAAGCATATTCAGTTTTTTTGTTGCCATTTACTCAATTTTTTTTTATTTTAATAAATATTTATTGTATAAATTTCTTTGGCCTTTGATATTCTGTGTGTGTTTTAATGTCTACTCTATGTCCGGTTCAGTGAGCTTTAAAATTTTTGTTTTCAACTTGAAATCGGAAATGAATGTGTTTACTTTTTTTTTTGTGGGGGGCATTTACACTTTAGCAATAAATATCAAATAACGATAATAAATTAATACATATTAATTTATATTGTCCGGTAGAAAAAGGTTTTCCGCTGCCTGACCCTCAATATGTTGTAATATGTGAGAGTATATGCTACAGTTTCTTTCTGATAGAAATGAAATACGTTGTTTAATAGCTTAGGAATTCAATATTTCATTTTTACTTCACAAAACTTATAAACGAGTTCTGCTATAATTTAAGTTCGCTATAAGCGTAAAAATTGTAATGAAATATTATTAATTAAAACTGTAGTACCCGGAAAAATTGGATGTAAAACGCCATAGTTCGTTATATCCTTACTCCACTGTACTAATAAATTTGTTCCTTAGCGCTAAAATCAGCAGAGCTCAATTGGTCTGTATACATACATAAGTAAGTCTGTATATAAATATATAATATGCATGATTTGAAAGAAATTTTATTTTGATGACTGCACTGATGAAAAATAATAAATACATCCTAATATTTTTTTTTATTCAAGTTACTTAAGAAACTTTTGAAATTTGCATTTCACATTTATATCAATTTCAAATCAAAGACAATGAATCTTTATTAAATAAACCATTAGGTAAGAAAATATTCCCCACCAAGGTTAAGGATGCAAGGTGTCGAGAATTTTACTTAAAGCCAGTGTAACCAAGATATTAAAAAAAATGTAAACTGATTTAAGACAATATAAAAAAAAATAAAACATCATTAATGTTAATTTTATAGCAAAAAAAAAAAAACGGCTAGGCCAACGTCAAAATAAATTCAATAATTTGCAACTTTGATTCACACACGAAGGCTTGCGTGCGGCTGCTGTTTCTTTAGGGCGATTTTTTCGGTTTTTGGTGTTTTTCCCCTCGTAATGACGCCTTTTTTTAGTTCTGGCGCTTTTTCCTTTGGCGATTTTTTCGAGTTGTTGGTGATTTGTTTTTTTGCAATACAAATTTTTAGTTTTAGCGATTTTTTAGTTTTGGCGCTTTTTTTCTTTTTGGCGATTTTTTTAGTTTTTTTTTTGTGATGTTTTTACTTTTTGTGCATTTTATAATGATTTTCTTGCATTTTAGCGATTTAATTTATTTTTAGTGATTTTATTAATTTAAGCGTTTTTTTTTCATTTTGGCGATTTTTCGTTTCGGCATTTTTATAATTTTCGAATTTTTTAGTTTTAGTGTTTTTGCAAATTTCTCCTAAAAAGAAAGCAAATCGCTAATGCCACCTTGATGCCTATAAAGAGTCTATGGTATCCTATGGTTTTGTAGTCGTTTTGCCAGGTCTACTGGTGTACATTGTGAATAAATGAGAGACGAGCTTTAGTAAGAAATGAAATTTTTGTTCTAGCACATTATTTATTCTGATGTTTGTTCCAAAAAAAAAATCTAAATTGGTTTCGTTTTGGCCAATTCACGGGCTTATTGCCCTTAATTATTCGTTCACCAAAGATTTCTCCTTGAACTCCAATTCGATTCCCAGAAATCTTTCATTAAATTGATGGACACAGTTTCATTTCTTGAATTGATATGGATGTTCACTGTATGATGTCTCTGTGGAGCCTACATCCGTGGAATTAGTTAAGTGGACAGACCTTTTTCTTAAAAAGGTGGGAAGACACTCTCCTTCAGTGGGGATATATAGCCACATAAATGTTCCTTGCGCTGTTTTACATAAAAGTTCTAAGCCCATCTTACATTACTTAAGTAAAGGATACAGGATTTCCTATGACGAATGATTTCTGGCACTTTGTGTCCTTGAAGTTTAATTTTATGGGAAATATTTTTGTAGAACATTTCAGCCCGCTACATTTCCGCTGAAATTTAATTTTTTTAGGAAAGAGACAAAAATACCAATTTATCATTCAAGTTCTTACAACGTTGCCAGATAAAAAATCGTCAGTCCATTGCAAGAGTATGAGCTGACAACACATTGTCAGATATCTGACAATCACGTGAACAAACTTCGTTGCCATTGTCAAAGTAATGTCGGATATTTGTCAGACATTTTATTGTTGCCAGATGTGCAAGATTTATTTATCTGATAATGGCATCATTGTCAGCGAATTCTTTCTATTGGCAACACTGCACACATCTGGAGTATAATCTTCGCTTTCGATAACGAGCTGATTATGGCATTCGATATTGAACCATAGAATTACATTTGTTCGAAAGCGAACGCCATAATCTCAAATGTGATCAAATCAGCTCGTTATCGAAAGCGATGATTAGACCCCTGATTTTAAAGAAAAAGAAAAGCACAAAAATCTAATAAAAAATATATGCAGCCAAAATCATTGCCATTGCTTCTTTATGAACCATAATAATTTATATATTCACTTTTTCACATTTAAAACAAGCACATACCTTTGATAATTGAAAACTTCTGTCAAATGCTTTTAATCTGGCAAACCGGTAACAAGAGATCTGAAAATGTTTTCTTCTGGCAACCGTGTGACCTAAAAATTTATTAACTAACGATATTGTCCTGCGATCGTCTGGCAATAAATTTTAAGATTTTCTGACAAATTTGATAAAATCATGTTAACTGACATCTGACCTTGTGCTGGGAATTTTTGATTGTCAGCATATTGCCAGATCTGAGAATCGTGTGTACATAGCTTTGCCATATTTGTTTGCCATTGCATAATAATAAGAAAAAAACAAAGGATATTTTTAGAAATGATGTAAATATTTTGAATTATACCAACATAATACGAGGGTAAAATCTTAATTTTCATAAAAAGTGGGCTTACCCCGTTTGCTGACTAAATCAACAAAATACAGAACTTTTAAGTTTTAAGGTACTTATAGACTATGTAAGTATTATTATTGAGCAATTTATTGCTATTATTATTGTCGTTTTGCTCCAGAGTGAATAAATTGAATAACATTTATAAAAATTATATTGCGCAATTTTTCTTACAATATAGGTAAAAGTTAACAAAAGCTACTCAGATATGTGATTGATTATTCCTGATACATACTAGATATATACAAAAACCATAAACAAATTAAATAATTTTTAAGTAAGTAATTTAAAAAATAGAAAAATAATGTTTAGTGATTTACCTGTAAATAATTATTGTACAATGTGGACAACACATTACAAAATATTTTTTTTTTGTTGTGCAATATAAATCGAAAGGCTTTTGATTTTACCAAATATATTGTGCCATAAGCACATTATATTGCACAATATTAATTATTGCACAATAATATTGCAAATATAAGGATACCTTTAGCATTTTTGGTATTATTTCGAAATCGATTTGTGCCATAGGCACACATGTAATTTTATTGCGCAATATTAATTATTGCACAATAATATTGCAGATGTGTGGATACCTTTAGCATGTCTGGTATTATTTCGAAATTGATTTGCCTGTAATTTTTTTTCCAGATCTGGGGGTCTACCTACAAATTCAAAAGCATTTTCTGTCGTAGACCCCCTGGTCACACTGCGTAATACCATTATAAGAATAAAACTTTACTCCGAGCTTTCATTAAAAACATTAATTTTGGAAAATACCTTAATTTATATATTTATTTTTTCGGTATTATTATTGTTGTTTCGCTCCACACTATTCAATAAGTTGCATACTTCTTAAGAGTGACAAAACTTTAAATTACAATAAAACTAGGAAAAATATTTTTAATATCAATGAAACGGGATTCATGTGGCGCGTATATGGAACACAAATTTTCAACAACTTTTCGCAGCATTTGCTGGCGTGTTTCGCCGATAACTCTTCGAATGTTGATTTGCAGGTATTCAATTGTTTGTGGTTTAATGACGTAGACAAGTGACTTAACATAACCCCAAAGAAAATAGTCAAATGGGGTTAAATCACACGATCTTGGGGGCCAATTAATTGGGCCATTTCGTGAAATTATTTTTTCGTCAAAAGTTTCCTTGAGTAAATAAATTGTAGAGCCTGCTGTGTGGCATGTGGCTCAGTCCTGTTGGAACCACATATCAGCAAAATTAATGCCAGGTAATTGATTTACGAAAATATTTCGAATCATATTCCTATAGCGTTTACAATTGACAGTAACATTCTGATCACCACCGTTTTCGAAGACATATGGGCCAGTGACTCATCAGCCCATAAAGCGCACCAAACAGTAATTTTCTGTGGATGAAATGGTGTTGTGGATTCTCCTCACTCCAAATACGCCAATTCTGCTTATTTACGTAGCCATTCAACCAGAAATGGGCTTCATGGGAAACTAGAATTATGAATGGAAATTTAAAATCAATTGCAATTTGTGCTTTGGCCCATTCTGTGGTGCTGTTCTGGTGTAAGGCGGTTCATAATTAAAATTCAGAGCAAACTACACTAACTAAACTAAAAAGCAACTATCAGCTGTTAACTGGGTGCTCAAATAAAGCAGTGATGCCAACTCAAAGTTGTGACACTTCAAAAAAAAAAAACACCCTTTGTATTGCACAATAATATTGCAAATGTGTGAAACCCTTCAGCAGTTTTATTCTTTTTAGCATTTTACCTGTAATCTTTTTTCTAGATCCTGCCACACTGCGTAATACCATTTCAAGAATACATCGTTACTTCATTTGAGCTTTCATTAAAAAAAATCATTTTGAAAAATCCCTTCATTTATTTATTTATGTACTTTTGTTTGTTTTCTCACAAAGAAAGAACAAATACTTAACATCTCTATAAATAAACGTATGTACAGTAGTATTACCATATAATTACATACGTATGTATGTGCATATTTGCAAAATACAAATGAGGAGTTTGACGAAAAAATATTTAAAAAAAAAAATCGAAAAGTACTGAACAAAATGTGCTTAACATTCGTACATTATCACACAACCTGTAACCATTAACAAGTGATTAGAATGTGAATGAATACCTTTCACAGAAAAGCTTTTAAAATGCTAAATTATACATGCACACACATACACATACATATCCATACATACATATATATGTATGTGTACAAATACAAATACAACAATAAACATCTGCCCTTACCTCCCCACCTTTTTTCTAAGCACGAATATATATTGTTTAAAACGCAAATGTAGACGTACGAGCTAGGGATGGGCAAAAAATATCGATATATCGAAATATCGATATTTGAGAAAATAAATATCGATATATATCGCCGGTATTTCAAAAACCGATATATCGATACATCGATTCTTATTTACGAGTATCGGGTTTCGATACTTTTAAGAGCTATAGCCGTTTTTAAACTGTTCGATATTGGAATCACTGATATTGATGCGAAGAAAAAAAGAGAAATTTCATAATAACAGCCCAGGCGCATTTATAAGGTGACCCAACTAAGCCAGGTGACTTTTTGGATTGTGTGGGTATAAGCCCAAGGGCAGAATTTGTTTTTACTTTCTGTTCTGTAACACACACACAAAAATATAAGAGGCAATATTTACCCGTATTGCGTATGTCGAGTCGAATAAGCTTGAATAAGGTTTTATTAACTATACAGTTAGGTAATTTTTACATTACATTAAAAAAAAAGAGAAATTTATAATAACAGACCAGGCGCATCTATGAGGTGACCCCACAAGTGACTTGTTAACAAGTGATTTGTTAACTAAGCTAAATGCCAAATTTGGGTTGTGTGGGTATAAGCCTAAAGGCAGAATTAGCTTTTACTTTCTGTTCTGTTACGAATCAGCTGACTCCTTTTGGTTTATATAGATCTTATACAAGCCGTTAGTTTTTCTCTTTCATTCTATTCTGTTTCGCTTCAACCTGTGAAAATGAAAAAAACTGTTAACTAATCACAGTGAAACTTCGATATAACGAATTCCAAGGGGATCCGTAAATACTTCGTTATAGGCATTGATTCGGTATGAATATAATCAGAAAAGCCTTGATACAACGAAATTTGAAGAAATACAAAAAAATTCGTTATAACTATAGTTTTCTTTATTCTTTTTGTATGAAAAACTTTGCTATAAAGAGGTTTTCTCAAGGGACTTAATAAAACATACGTTATATTAAGTTTTTCGTTATAAAGAAGTTCGTTATAACGAAGTTTCACTGTATAAGTGGCAGCATAAATAAAATAAAATCATTTCGAAATAAACTGTGATTGTGCTTTAAGAATTTAAAAAATTGCATTTTTAAAAGAAAAACATAAAATTATATTAAAACATAGCAATGGACAATGCAAAACTCATCAATTGAGTGGAAAACTGTGACCGTTCTGGTCAGAAACTCCTAATTTATTACAGAAAAAGTAACTATTAAAATTTAGAAATAGAACAACACAGCACAGAACAGCAACGTAAAGTAAAAACTAAGGAAGCGTTAAGAAGCTACAGTAGGATAAGTATAACTTAATATACGTAGTTCCTTCGTATTAAATTTCTTAAAGTGACTAATTGTGCATTCGAAATGAATGCAGTTTTTCAGAAATTATCTTATAGTACAAATTAAAAATACAGATGTATGGAT